>CM035442.1:61147253-61149753 GCA_020310875.1 Ceratopteris richardii
TGAGAATATGGATATTGTGTTACATGAACCTCCGTAGAATTCATGAAATTAGCAACGTGGAATATTCAAGGCATCGGCCAATATGGCAAGTGGACAAGATTATGGAGATGGATTGTTATGCATCAATTAGATTTAGTGGCAATACAAGAGCATAAAAAGCATGATCACGCTGGAATGCATATGTATACTACAGATTTCCAGCTTCGTTATAATGGCATTAAAAATTTTTACTCAGGTTGTCTCTTTATTGTTAGAAAAGACATTCATTTTACAGTCCTTTTTTATGATCCTCAGGGCAGATTTATTGCATTGCATCTGCAATTGCATGGTGTATCATATATTTGCATTAATGTTTATGCTCCAAACTCTCCTATGGAGAGGATAAGAACTTGGAAACTTCTCCTTCAATTTATTCACCAAAGTAAGCACTCCAGAATGTGGATTGATGTTCGTATCTTGTTCTGTGGAACTTTTAGATGAGTTAAATTGCAAGGATCTGTGGAGTCTCATTGGAGGGCATGCAATTCGCTATACGTTTCACTCAAGATCGCATAAGTCTGCAATGAGTAGGCTAGATAGGTGTTATTACTCCCATGTACATACTTTAAATACGGCATCCAAAATGTGGATTGATGCTACAATGCTTCTCTCTGACCATAATCCGCTCTTAATTAATCTTCAAGATTTGCATTGGGAGTCGTGTATCCCGAGTAATTTACGTAGGACCCTTTTGAGGTTGAATCTTGCTTGGCTTCACACTTCATTATTTAAATCTAAAGTTCACACCCTCATTCAGCACGTTCTTTCCTTGGAAATCTCTGCGTGTATGAAGTGGGAGTCTTTTGTGAAGGGTATGCAAGAAGTGATTAGAGAATGTGGTAAGTGCTTTACTTCCGCTCTAGCTAAAGGTAAAATTGAGGCAGAACAGATGATTCTCTATATGTCTGCAAAGGTTGACTCTGGGAAGTTACTCTCTGAAGTAGAGTATATGAGGTTATGTGATGCTTACAGTTGCTTACAGATTATTGAAAATAATGCTATTCGGCCTTCTAAAGTTAGAGCAAGATACACTGAAGTAAATGATCTTCATGCAAACTCTAAATGTTTCTTTGATTTGCTTCGTACTAAACGTCTTAAAGATACAGTTACCACGATAGAGAAAGATGCTTTGACTCTCCATGATGGAAACTCTATTGCTGAGTTCTGCTCGATGCACTTTAAGAAGTTATTTGCGGCCTCCTTTGCAGAAGATGATGCGTGGTTTTCATCTCTTCGGGACTCTCTTCAATTCACTCCGCAGATGATTGTTTCTCATATGGAAGATGCATGTGAAAAAGGAATAACTGAAGAAGAGGTCTTCTTAGCCCTTCAGTCTCTCAAAAATGGGAAAGCCCCAGGAATAGATGGTATTACAAAAGAGTTTGTGGCTGCCTTTTGGCCCTCTCTTAAAACACTGGTGTTAGATGTTTGTAATGAAATTTGGAGGGATCAAAGAATGCCTTATACTTTCAAGCTAGGAAAGATTAAACTTATTCCCAAAGTGCAAGTACCCAAACGGATGGAGGATTGGTGGACGATTTCTATGATGAGCATCATTTACAAAATATTTGCCAAAATCTTTGCTTTGGGACTTAAGCCGATTATGCATAAGATTACGGATCCCTCGCAAACGGGGTTTGTATATGGTAGATCAATTTATGACAACATTTTTCTTACTCAAATTCTGATGGAACATGCCGTTTCTTCTAATCAGCGAATAGTCGGTATGCAAATTGATTTTGAGAAAGCTTTCGATCGTATCCGATGGGATTTCATTGCTGTTGTGCTAAAAAAACTTGGGTTTGGTGTCAAGTTCAGTCGGTTGATCTATATTGTAGCCCAAGATAGTGCATCTCAAATAGAGATAAATGGGAGACTTTCTGATCCTTTTCCTATTGAAAGATCAGTGCGCAAGGGTTGTCCGTTGAGCCCACTCTTCTACGCTTTGGCCTCATCACCAATGTTTTATTTGTTGGAGGCGAAGATAAATTCTCACTGTATTCATGGTATTTCGGTTTCTGGGCTTGAGCAAATTGCAGTCGGATTTGCAGATGACACTTTCATCTTTGCAAAGGCGGAGCAGGAAAATGTTTGAAATATTATTACTTCCCTCACTTCTTTTTCCAATGCATCGGAATTGCATATTAATATGAAAAAGTCAGCGCTCACACTCTTTATATTGGGAAGGGCCTAAAATTCAAAAAGGTACTGTATTTCGTTATCTTGGGTACCCTATTGGGGTCAATGTTTCTACCAAAAGCAAAATTGAATGGGTATTGAACAGAGTCAGAGGTAAAATGGGTTTATGGCATGCTGCACAATGGCCGATACATGCTAGGGTCAGAATTGTTCAAGCATTCTTACAGCCTTATGTTATGTATTACCTATTGTTGCTTGACTGGAGGAAATCTCATCTCCATGCTTTTGAATGCTTGTTGAAGAATTTTTTGTGGAATAAAAT
>CM035442.1:61154753-61319753 GCA_020310875.1 Ceratopteris richardii
CTTGTGGCGAGGGGGAGTGGGGCGGTGCAAGTTGTGGAGGAGAAGATGGTGGTGTGGGTAATGCTTGAAATTGGAGATGAATGGGGTCTATAGGTGGGTCGATGGTGATGTGAGTGGGTAGGGTGGGAGAGGGAGTGGGAGTGGAATGGGATGTGACAGTGGGTGCGTCTGAGGTGTGTGGGATTTGTGAAGGTGGGGGAGATGGAACGGTTGGAGAAGCTTTCTTAGAGGAAGTAGGCACGAGTCTGATAGGTGGAAATGGGGTATTAGTTGCTGTGCGTACCTTTTTTGTTGTTTGGACATATCCTTGCTGGTCGATTGGAAGAGCATCGAGAGCCTCCCTCGAATCCCTTTGTATCTTCACTCTTCATTTCTTTTGAGGATGCGCTGTACTAGGTTGTTTAGATGATGCCGACTGCGACACATCTCTCGAATGTAGGGCTGAAAAGTACCTAGAGATGTAGAGCATAATGTGACCTCCTATCACTTTGAAGGTAAGAGCCTTCTTGCCTACCTGCTTCCCATAGCGTGTCTTTCGTTCGGCAAACGTCTGCAAAAGAGTTTTATGATATGGATAGGATTTTGCATTGACGAAGCAGAGAAGGGGTTCACATATCTTGATATCCGTGAAGTGTAAATTATCTTTGAGGAGGAAGAATGCCTTGAATAAGAGTAGCCCCTTCATCATGACTTGACTACAGTTGGCAGTTGAAAAATTAGTTGCACATGACTGTAAGATATCGGGAATTGGCAATGCAGCATAACTTCCTGCCTTCTTCGTTTCTGGAATCCTTTGGCTGCCCAACATAATTGCTAATTTCTCCTTAGTGACCCTATCTCTAGAAAGGGATGGAAATGACTTGAAGAGGGTTAAGATCTCCATACCACAGTTCTAGGGGTCACTAAGGGATGGGAGAGTTGCTTTTGCTATCGTGATTACCCCATATTGTTCAATTCCTCTAAAGTGAAGGAGTTTTGAAGCTTACTGGAAACGCTTAAATCCAACTTCAGAGAGATCTCCCCTGGAATGGAGATAATGATTTCTGTTGTCGTGGCCACATTGGCAACATTTGCTGATGGTGCTCCAGTGTGGTTGGCCTGAGTGCTTCTAGTGACTCTGATTCTGAAAAATTTTCTTAAGAGACCACGTACAATGAATCGCTAGAGTCGTTATTGGAAGAGGATTGCCCTGATCCACTCTTTGTATCTGTTTTGAATTCAAAAAATATGTCTTCTATTTCCACATAAGATGATGCCATAACTAATGACTGAATAGTCCCTTCTGTGAATGGGGTAGTAACTAGTGAGCTAGTATAAGTTGTTGGTGTAGATTTAGTTGCCTTTCTTGTGTATCCTCAGCAGATTAGGATTAGTGAGATACGATACCTGGATCAGCTGCAGAGTTGCCTCTTTCGTAAGCTGTGGAAGAGTTGCCTCTTTGGTAAGCCGTGGCAGAGTTGCCTTTCTTGTGTATCCCCAGTAGATTAGGATTCAGTGGGTTACGATACCTGGATCAGCCGTGGCAGAGTTGCCTCCCAGGAGATTAGGAGTGGTGAGCCCTTAGATATTTGGACCAGCTGGATTTTGTAGCCCCCTTAGCAAGCGTCCACCTTAGCAAGCGTCCAGCTTAGCGAACGGTGATGGTCAACAGATCAGATGACTAGCTCCGGTCTCCTATAGATGAGAAAGGAGTAGGGGAGGGTAGGTCGCCCTTAGAGATGTGTGTTGGCATTAGAGGAAGGAGGAGGGAAGGGGAGGTGGCCCATGGTAATAGAGTGGAGTGGTGGCATGGAAGGAGTAGGGGAGGGTAGGTCGCATTTGGAGATGTGTGTTGGCATTAGAGGAAGGAGTAGGGGAGGGGAGGTGGCCCGTGGAGAGGAAGGGAAGAGTGGTTGCATGGGGAAGGAGTAGGGGAGGGGAGGTCGCCCTTGGAGGGGAAGGGAGGAGTGGTGCCATTTGAGGGCGTAGTAAGGGAGGTAGGTGTCCCTTGGAGAGGGAGGGAGGAGGGGAGTTGGCCCTTAGTCAAAACTAGAGGATTAGGAGGGGAGGTGGTCTTAGTCAACACCAGATAGAGGAGGAGGGGAGATCGTCCTTTGGGTGTATGAGGGAAGGAGGGTAGGGATGGTCGCCTTAATATGTGGGAGGCTGGAGGGAGGAGGCGGGGTCGCCCGTTTATAGCATAAGGAGGAGGGTAGGTGCTCCATGTTTAGTTGGAGGGGAGGTCTCCCTTGAATGAGAGAGAGGGAGGGGAGGTCGCCTCTGTAGAGGGAGGCTTAGAGGGAGGAGGGATCGCCCGTTTATACCATAAAGGATGAGGGTAGGTTGCTCCATGTTTAGGTGGAGGGGAGGTCGCCCTTGAATGAGAGAGAGGGAGGGGAGGTCACCTTGGTAGAGGGAGGCTTAGAGGGAGGAGGGGTCGCCCGTTTATACCATAAGGGATGAGGGTAGGTTGCTCCATGTTTCGTTGGAGGGGAGGTCGCCCTTGAATGAGAGAGAGGGAGGGGAGGTTGCCTTTGTAGAGGGAGGCTTAGAGGGAGGAGGAGGGATCGCCCGTTTATACGGAGTTTAGAGGGAGGGCGAGGGAGGTAGAGGGAGGTGGAGGAAAAGGTGGCCTTAGTCAACACTTAGAGGTGAGAGGAGGGGAGGTGGCCCTAGTCACACTTAAAGGGAGAGGAGGGAAGGTGGCCCTAATCACACTAGAGGGAGGAGGAGGGGAGTTGGCCTTAGTGAACACTTAGAGGGAGGAGGAGGGGAGGTGGCCTTAGTAAACACTTAGAGGGAGGAGGGGAGGTGGCCCAAGTCAACACAAGAGGGGAGAGGAGGGGAGGTGGCCCTAGTCACACTAGAGGGGGGGAGAAGGGGAGGTGGCCTTAGTCAACACTAAAAGGGAGAGGTGGGGAGGTGGCCCTAGTCAATTGGAGATTGAGGAGGAGGGGAGGTGGCCTAGTCAACACTAGAGGGAGGAGGAGGGGAGGTGGCCTTAGTCAATTGGAGAAGGAGGAGGAGGGGAGGTGGCATAGTCAACATTAAAGGGGAGAGGAGGGGAGGTCGCCCAAAGAAGTGGGAAGGGGATAGTGGAGGAGAGGTCACCCTAGCTAGCATTAGAGGGAGGTGGAATTGAGGTCTCCCAAAGAAGTGGGAAGGGGGTGGAGGAGAGGTCACCTTGTTAGTTTTAGAGATAGGAGGAGGTGAAGTTGCCTCTAGAAGTGGGAAGGGGGTATTCGAGGAGAAGTCTCCTTTGCTAGGTTTAGAGGTGGGAGGAGGTGAGGTTGCCCAAAAAGTGGGAAGGGGGTGGAGGAGAGGTCACCCATGCTAGCTCTAGAGGGAGGAGGAGGTGAGGTCACCCAAAGAAGTGGAAAGGGAAAAGTGGAGGAGAGATCACCCATGTTGGCTATAGAGGGAGGAGGAGGGGAGGTGGCCCAAAGAAGTGGGAAGGGGAAAGTGGAGGAGAGGTCGCCCAAAGAAGTGGGAAGGGAAAAGTGGAGGAGAGGTCGCCCATGCTAGCTTTAGAGGGAGGAGGAGGGGAGGTGGCCCAAAGAAGTGGAAAGCGAAAAGTGGAGGAGAGGTCGCCCAAAGAAGTGGGAAGGGAAAAGTGGAGGAGAGGTCGCCCATGCTAGTTTTAGAGGGAGGAGGAGGGGAGGTGGCCCCAAGAACTGGGAAGGGGAAAGTGGAGGAGAGGTCTCCCAAAGAAGTGGGAAGGGGGTGGAGGAGAGGTCTCCTTGTTAGTTTTAGAGGTAGGAGCAGGTGAAGTTGCCTCTAGAAGTGGGAAGGGGTTATTGGAGGAGAAGTCACCTTTGCTAGGTTTAGAGGTGGGAGGAGGTGAGGTCGCCCAAAAAGTGGTAAGGGGGTGGAGGAGAGGTCGCCCATGCTAGCTTTAGAGGGAGGAGGAGATGAGGTCGCCCAAAGAAGTAGGAAGGAGGAGAATGCTCGGTGTGGTCGCCTAGAAGAAGGTGCAAAAAAGTTGGTCGCCTAGGTAAGTGTTAGAAAGTGATCTTTTGCCATTCTTTGCCTAGAGAAGTGTGTAAGTGGTGAAGTGAAGTGTGTGGGTGCAGAGAATGCAAAATGCACTACTCCTGGAGAACATGAAAGCACATGACACATTAAATCACATAAACATAATAGACACTTATGATGAAGCCTTCATATCATCACTAAGAACTGCACTTAGAAATAAGAGTCACAACAGCAAACTCAATCTGAATACCAGTCATTAGCTAATCATAGCTAATCATACCACAGCTAAGCATACTACTTATCATTCAAACACAAAACAACAACTGAACACAACCCCCAAGTATTCTCACATAAATGGCAAATAACATAAGCAGCATAAGTAAATAACATGAGCAGGACTCAACCATCTACTAGCTCTCATTCTCAGCTAAATTTCCTGTAGAGTGCACTACACGCTCTATCTCCTATCGGATATCATATATCATCTGTGTCCTCTCTTGAGGTTTCCCCTTTTTATAGGAAAGAGGTGAGGAGCCGGTACAATAGGGAAGTCTGTTACACAGGAGTAATGGGAAGTTAATGCACTAGGCGGTTTCATTTGTCAGCCGGCCACCTACAGTGCCAGACTTTGTCGTGTAATGATGAGTGCCTGGCCCCACTTGGCCGCCTTGTCAGGTCCGCTTGTCTGGGCATGCCTTGGGCATGCAGTCGCCCAACTCTACATCTGGACGTCTGGTGCCCAACTCCAGAATTTGGACGTCTGATGCCAAACTCCAATATTTGGACGACTGACGCCCAACTCCAGTATTTGGACGACTGACGCCCAACTCCAGTATTTGGACGACTGACGCCCAACTCCAGTATTTGGACGACTGACGCCCAATTTGTTATTTGGTTCCTTGGTGCCATCCTTTACTCTGTCCTTCAAAAATTTGTTCTACAGGTTGCCTGTAGTGTCTCTCCGTCTCGGAGAGATAAGGGAGAGAAGGGAAAAATAAATAATTGAGGTGTGACAAGAGAATAAATGGAGAGATTACATCAGATAATTCCAGATAGAAAGGGAAGAAATACATCATGAGCTTCCAAAAAGAACTATGAGTTATGCCGGTACAAAATAAAGTTCCACGAGTTATACAACTGGTGCAAAAGTTAACTATGACACTGTTCAAAATAAAATACTAGAAAATTGGACAGCAAAAAATAATGATCCTTGTCCACATGACAGTCAGACTAGTCACAATGAGACTAGTCACATGCAGGCTCCTTCCGAGGTCTTTGATGTTCAGAAAAACTGTTCTGTTGGTCTTTATTTTGAGTAACTTCGTGATTGGTTTCTCCTATATCGGGTGTTGGAGTGAGGTCCTCAGTGTCAGAAGATGTGAGCAAAGCCTTTACTGCACTAAATTTGGATTTTAGTGCATCCTTTTGTTTCTTTAGCAGTGCATTCTCAGCCAAGAGGTTCTTGTTAGCTGATCTTAATTCTTTATTTTCAGCCTTCAGCCTTTTGGTCTTATCTTCTTCATCCTGCAAAAATGCTTCCAAGTTTTTTACCTTGTCTTCAAGTCTGCGTGCGTCCTTGCAGTGGGTAGACAATTCTGCAATCTGCATGTACATCTCCTTGTTGACTAGACTTACTCTGAGAAATTCTTCACTCAACATGTGAGTATAATGGCGTAGCCGATGCTCCAAATTCATACATACCTGCCTGTCTTCCATAATTTTGTTAGAAATCTCAAAAAATCTGTGTTTTGCAACATCCATTTGGCACATATCCTGTAAGTGATTCGGAACTAGGGGCCAGATATGTTTCTTGTACCTCTCATTCGTGGATAGCTGCTCTGCACTAGATGCATCAAGAGAGGGGTACGGAGGTAAGTCTGTAGCGAGGTTATGGCGGGAAGGAGAGAACCTTCTAAAGTAAATGAATTTTGAAGCTTACCACATATGCTTAAGTCCAATTTCAAGGTGATTTCCCCAGGAATGGAAATGAGGATCTCTGTGGTTGTGGCCACATTTGCCACATTTGCTAAAGATGTAGCCGAGTCCTGGTGAATACTTGGCTGAGTATTTGCTGTTGGAGGTGTGCTTTCCTCCTGCTGATTTTCTTCTTCCACGGATTCAGACTCTGAAGGGTTTTCCTCAAAGACCACATAAAGGGAATCGCTCGAGTCTTCGTTAGAACTGGATTGGCCAGTGGCACTTTCGGTGTCGGTTTTGAATTCTACAAACGTTTCTTCTATCTCTACAGAAGAAGAAGCCATATTCAAGGTAGAAAACTAGGATGTTGTTGTCTTGAATGAATTTAGTATTGATATTGCTGGTGCTGAGGAGAGTTTGGCTTCTCAGATTATGTGGTAGGTTATGACCTCAGTAAGGGTTGCATGGTCCTTTGCTTCTTTCAGTTTTCTTTCTGAGTTGAGTGGATTCTTATTTCTGGATCAGTGTTTCTTCACCTTCTTGAGATATTCCCCGACTAGCCGTTGCTCTATCTTTTGCACGGGTGTGAAGAACAGGCTCTGTTGATGGAGAACAGCCTCTGCGGATGTTACTGGCACGGGTGTGAAGAACAAGCTCTGTTGATGGGGAACAGCCTCTGCTGATGTTACTGGCTTTGTACCGAAGCTCGTCCACAAATTTGGATCTAAGATATTCTCTGACTATCTTGCTTCCGAATTGAATGCGCAGGTTAGGTCCGTGTGTTGTGATGGATTTGATGGTGTGATGGCGATGGACAGAGTCCGCATGAAGCCAATAGGTGTCTGCGCGTGCAGTAACTTCCAAAAGGATGATATATGGCTTCAGTTAAATCCTGACGCTAGTGATGCTGATTTCTTGCGCTGAACAATGGCTGGTATCGAATAGATGACTTAGAGTGGATGTCTTATTTCGATGGATGCCCACGACCGTGTGATAGTTGGAGTCGCCCTCTCATGAGATAGGGTTAAGGTCGCCTAATTAGGGAGTGGTTTATCGAGGGTTGGCCCTAGAGAGGAGGGGAGGTCGCTCATTTAAGGTATAGATGAGTTTGCTTAAGTAAAATTGGAGGAGGGTCCCCAATTTGGGAGGAATGGCCAATTCGGCGGAGGGTGAGGGTCGCCTATCTTAGCCATAGGGATTGATAGTTAGGAGGGTCGCCAATATTGGGAGGGTGGTCGATTGGAGGATGGTCGCCTTGTTCAAGTCAAGTGGAGGAGGGTCGCCAGAATTGAGAGGAAATATGGTGGAGGGTGAGGGTCGCCTATTTAGCCATAGAGCTTGAGAGGGAGGAGTGTCGCCCATGTTTGCCAACTAGAGGATGAGGGTCGCCTAATCTTGTGGTAAGAGGTTGAGGGTCACCCGAGTTGGCATATTGAGGTTGTCAAGATGGAAGGACTAAGGATCGCCAGATTGTAGCCTTAAAAGGAATAGAGGTTGCCCAAGTTGTTAAGGGAAAAGGATGTCGCCCAGATTGGTTCTAGAGGTTGAAAGTAAGGTCGCCTAAGATGAGAGGTGGAGGGTCGTCCTATTTGGGAAGATGGGAGGAGGGGTCGCCCAAATTTATAAGATAATAAATAGGATGAGGGTCGCCCATGTGAAAGATGTATGTCTTAGAATGAGGGAAGAGGGAGATGTATTCTATTGATGATGAGAGGGTGGAAAAAGTGGAGGGTATGCCCTTGGGGATGAGTGCTGAGAGAAGTCATTCATGGAGATGGTAGGAGGTCATGGAAGGAAATGTCAGAGTGATGGATGAGAAGAGATAGGTATAGATGGGGTGATCGTATTATTG
This sequence comes from Ceratopteris richardii, assembly GCA_020310875.1. NCBI lineage: Eukaryota > Viridiplantae > Streptophyta > Polypodiopsida > Polypodiales > Pteridaceae > Ceratopteris > Ceratopteris richardii. The sequence goes on from CM035442.1 coordinate 61,162,477, forward strand.
AGAAATAGGCCAATTTGAAGATCAACGGAGTGGGGAGGTGGAGAAGTTGCCTAGATGAGGGGGTGTGGAGGGGTTGAGCATTGAAGGCAAAGCAAAGAGTCGGTGGAGAAGTTGCGTAGATGAGGGGGTGTGGAGGGGTTGAGCATTGAAGGCAAAGCAAAGAGTCGGGGAAGTTGGAGAGGTTGGGGTAGCCAATGCTAGAAGTGAGGCAAGAGTGGTTGCCATTGAGATTCTTAAGAAGGTTAGAATGAGGAGGAGATGAGGTGTTTCACTTAAACCAAGAAGAAGGAGGAGGGAATGTGGTACAAGTCAGTTGAAGGAGAAGGAGATAGGGTCGCCCATAGAATGGCCATGAGGAGTAGGGGTCGCCCAATTGGCCAAGTTGGAAGGTGAGGGGTCGCCCATGTTGGCACCTTGAAGGAAGTTGAGTTGGAGGAGGGTCGCTCATGTTGACCCAATGAAGGTGAGAGGGAGGAGTGTCGCCCATGTTGCTCATTGAAGTTGAGAGGGAGGAGTGTCGCCCATGTTGCTCATTGAAGTTGAGAGGGAGGAGTGTCACCCATGTTGCTCATTGAAGTTGAGAGGGGGGAGAGTCGCCCATGGTGGCATATTGAAGGTGAGAGGGAGGAGGGTCGCCCAAGTGGCCACTAGGAGGAGTGGTCACCTTAGTCAAGCCAATTTGGAGGAGGGTCGCCCAAATGAGTAAGTGGGAGGATGAGGGGTCGCCCAGCTTTGTCCCATAGCTCGAGAGGGAGGAGGGTCGATCAACTTGGTCAAGTAGAAGGATGAGGCTCAGTTGCTCTATTAAGTTTGAGAGGAAGGAGGGTCGCCCAAGTCCCATAGAGGTGAGTGGGAGGAGGCTCGCCCAAGTGGTCATGCAGGTTGAAAAGGAGGAGGGTCGCCCGAAGAATGGTCATGAGAAGGGAGGTCGCCTAGGTAAGTGGTCCCAGAATCCATTGCCATTCTTGGCCTAGAGAGGTGGCATTAGAAGGAAAAGGGGGGAGAGAACATCTGTGATAAGAGATAGAAGAAGCTTCAAACAGTTTGAAGTGTAAGCCTATGAGAGGAAATTGGTAGTAGATAAATGAGTTATGTGAAGAAGATAGATGAGAAAAGCCCAATATCTGAATACGGAAATGACATAAGCTAATAGGGAACAACATACAGGTATGTACATTATATACAAGGGCAAATGCTCTCTTTCCTATTTTTCCACATAGGGTTTTAGCTTAGATTCATTGACTAAGGGAAGTATTGTGCCTGTCAATGTGGAGATTTGTACTCCCCCTTTTGGAAGTGTGCGTATGACCCTAAAAGGTCCGTTCCATCTCTGCATCAACTTCTTCTTAGCCTTTTTCTCAAATAGTCGCGGATGGTACAACAAAACTAAGCTCCCTTCCTTAATTTTTGATTTCCAGAGGTTTGCATCATGATCCTGTTTTCTTTTTTCTTGTACTGTCACTAGAGTATCATTGCCTATCTTTCTCTTTTCTTCAAGAAGTTGTAGCCTCACAATGTTAGCAGAGAGAGCGCTAGTAAATCCAAGAATTCGATTGGTTCCCACGTGGTTGGAGCCATGCAAGAACTCAAAAAGAGCAATTGCTTGTATTCCATACAATAGTTCAAATGGAGTATGTCCTGTTGTGGCTTTGAAAGAGGTTCTGTATGCCCACAAGGTTCCAAGATATGCCTGGCCCCATGAATTAGGAAACTGTAAGCATGTCTTTCTTAGTAAGAGCATGAGGACCTTATTTGTGCTCTCTGCATGCCCATTTGCCCTTGGGTAGTATGCACAGGACTTTTTATGGAAGATTTGATACTTTTCAAAAATCAAAGTCAGCACCTTGTTGACGAAATGGGATCCTTGATCTGTTGTGACCTCTATTGGGCATCCATATCTGCAAAAGATGTAATTATACAAGAAGTTGGCTACCGTTTCAGCACTACACTCCTTACTGGCTATGACTTCAGCCCACTTAGTGGCATAATCCATTGCTACTAAAAGATACTTTGCACCTGAACCTTGTGCTACTGGGAAAATAGGGCCAACAAAGTCTATTCCCCAATGCTCAAAGGGTTGCCAAGCTACAGAGATATTAAGAGGTTGGTTCCTTTGTCATGTTGGTTTGGGCGCACATCGTTGACAAACATCACATGCCTTCGCAAATTTAGTGGCATCTCTGAAGATATATGGCCACCATAGGCCACTTTGGAGTATCCTCAGTGCAGTGATATGCCCAAGAAAATGACCACTAGACTTTCCCTCATGTGACAACTGAAGAACAGTTTCTGTTTCATGTGGTTGAAGACACCTTCTGTACATCCCATCAGGACCAACCTTATAGAGGGTATCTTTTGCCATCATGAAATTCTTACTTTTTAGGAGTCTACGCTTTTCCAATGGAGTAGACCCAGTACGAAATTGACCTTTTCCTAGAAGGAGAGTTAAATCATCATACCATGTAGGTGCTATATTTACCTTGTAGATTTGGCTGTCTGGGAAATCATCTTCTACTCCCTTTGTTGCTTGCCTTGGATGCTTGATGTGAGAGAGGTGGTCTGCAATGACATGTTGCCTACCGCTTCTCTGTACAATTTCAAAGTCGAATTCTTGGAAGAGAAGAAACCATCTCCATACTCTTCCCGCAACTTGTGGCTTATTCAACAAATATTTCAAAGCTTGATGATCCGTAATCACTGTGAATGTAGTGCCTAATAAATAGTGCCTGAATTTCTTGAGGGCAAATACAATAGCCAATGCTTCTCTTTCTGTGGTGCTATAGTTCTTCTCGGCTTTTGAGAGGAGCCTACTCGCATAATGAATGGGTTGATCTAATTTGTGTACTTCGCTTGGTTGAGTCAATATAGCTCCTACTGCATACAAACTTGCATCTACATGCACGTGGAATGTCTTAGACCAATCTGGTGAGATGAGTATAGGTGCAGATTCCAACCCTTGTTTCAGATAAGTGGCATCTTTGTTTCAGATAAGTGAATGCTGATTCTTCTTCTTCAAACCATTGAAAAGGAAAACGTTTACTCGTAAGTCGTGAAAGTGGTCGTGCCGCCTCTGCATACATGCGTATAATCTTGCGGTGATATCCTGTGTGCCCCAGGAAGCTCTGGACCTCTTTAGCATTTATAGGTCTTGGAAGCTTAAGAATTGACATTACCTTATTTGGATCTGGAGTCATGCCTTTTGCAGAGACCACATGCCCTAACAAGGTACCTTGGGTTACCAGAAATTGACATTTGTTAGGGTTAAGTTTCAAACCTGTCTCTCTGCAACGCTGGAATACTTGTTCTAATTGCTTCAAATGTTCTGGCACATTCTCTACTGCAGTGGTGCAAGCTTCTCCAGAGAAGGCTGAAAAGTCATCCATGAAAATTCTTAAGAATTTTAGGAGCAACTTGTTGAAGATCATATATACTGTTCTATTAAAAGTGGCTGGTGCATTTCTAAGGCCAAAAGCCATTTTCGTGTAGATATAGGTTCCCCAAGGAGTTACAAAGGCTGTTTTTTGTTGATCTTTAGGATGGATTTTCAGTTGATTGTATCCACTGAAACCATCCATGAAACTGTATAGCACATGCCCTCCACATCTTCAATCACTTGTTCAGAGAAGGGAGTGGGAAACCCATCAGGGATGGTTACCTTATTTAATGCTCGGAAATCGACACAAACCCTGATTTTATTAGGTTGCTTCTTAGGTGCTATGACCATAGAGGACAACCATTTTGAATGCTCCACAGGAACTATGATACTTGCTTCCTCCATTTTCTGGATTTCCTTCTTGACGGCTCTGCATATTTGGGATTTAACCTATACATTTTTCCTCTAATTGGCCGAGCTTCTGCCACTAGAAGAATAGTATGTATCCCCAGTTCTTTTGGTATTCCTGTCAAATCCTTGTAACTCCATGCAAATACATCTTTAAAATTATTCATGAATGTTATTAACTCTGTGAGAAGAAGAGGATGGTCCCACAACCAACTTGCCAGTAGAAGATTTTGTGGATTTTCTTCTTCCCCTAAGTTAACTTCTTTAACTCGCTCCAAAATTGCCTCTTCCTCGTCCTTAAACAACATTTTCTTGGTGAATGCTGGACTATCATTGATGGTGATTTCCTAGGTCTTTTTCTATGTCCATCCTACTGGAACTTCCACCAATGGGGAAATGCTTTCTACTAGTTCTTCTTCTGTTTGGTTTGCTTCAATCCGTTGTCTTTTTTCAACTCCTTTCAAAACTTTACCTCTTCGGAAATCTTTGGCTGGTTCTCCTAATACCACAGACTCCACCACAGTAGGTTCTTCTTCTTCTTTTTCATTGATTGCTATTGTAAAGCATGAAACATTATTGGTCTCCTCAATCCAGTCCATGATGTCGCCTAGATCTTCATTAGATATTTCTTCTCCTATATCAACTTCTTCCTTGATTTCAGGTGATGTTGTTTTATATGGCTTTGTGTGAGGCTTCCCAGATGCCCATTGGACCGCCCAGCCGATTGTAGGGGTAGCCCAAGATGGAGGATAAGCTGCCCATTCAGGTGCCCAATGTGGAGGCCCTTGAGTAGAGTATGGAGCCCAAGCCTCTGGAGTGACCAGACTACTTGGAGGCGGAGGCGCCCAGCTTGGGCTAGGAGGTGGAGTCGCCCAACTGTTTGGAGGTGGAGGAGGCTCCCAGCTTGGACTAGGAGGTGGAGTAGCCCAATTGTTTGGAGGTGGAGCAGGCGCCCCATTTGGATTAGGAGGTCCAGACGCCCAACTTGAATTAGGAGGTGGAGATGCCTAGGGAGGTGAAGGCGCCCTATCTTCTAGAACCCATGGTGGAGGAAGTGTGGCCCAAATGTTTGCTCCTTCTTGTCTAGTTTGTTGTTCATCTTCTCCATTGTTATCTTCCTTGTCTTCCTCTGTAGTTTGCTATGGATGGAGAACAACTTGAGAAGTACCCAGGGAGTCATCCATTCGTCCTTCCATCTGAAGTTGTCTCATTACCTTGTCTGGTCCGGCCACCCATAAGGTGTCACTACCCGAGTCATGTACCGCTTTACTATGGCGTAGCCATGGCCTTCCTATCAAAAGAGGAAATCCTCCCTTCACCTTTGGGAGTGTTATTACCACAAAATCCAACACAAATTTTAGCTTCTGGATGACGACTTCAACCTTTTCCACAATGCCTAGTGGGCTTACCTTGCTTTGGTATGCTAATGATATTGTAAAATGAGCATCCTTAGTTGGTTTTAGATTTAGCAATGTCATTGTATACTCAGGCATTAGATTAATACCAGATCCCCCATCAACTATCACTCCTACCAAAGGAGTTCCCTTGATACTTACAATTAGTCTAGGGCTCTTGTAATCAGTAAGAGGTGCCATCCTAGATGGTTCTGAGCTATAAGTTGAGGGTATAGGTATTTGTTGAGAAATTAGAGAAGTGAAGCCTTGCCCGCCACTTAATATGGTGCCAGGGTCTCACCCATTTATGGTAGCCATTACTTCTCCTTTGAATCCAGGACTCATAGCTAACAAGTTATATAAAGATACCTGTTGGTAGGTGCTCTGCAAGACTTGAACTGCAGTGAGAAAGCCTTCTTGATTGTTCCTTGAAGTAGATCCATTCTGAAATTGCCTTAGGTCCTCCTTAGATACTGCATAAGCTTTGTCAATAACTTGCTCATTAGTATCTTCATTTCTTCCTACTCTTCCTAGTGAGATTTTCTCCTTGTCTTGGTGGTGGTTGGCTCCCTCAGAAGGTTCATGCCCCATGGTCCTTTTTCCCTTGTCCTTTGTTGAATCTGTTGCTTCTTTGGCAGCATCTTTCAAAGCTGCCTTCTGCTTTTGTGCCCTAGTCATTACTCCGAGAAGTTCCTCAAGTTGGACTACTCGGGCACTTGGAGAGTCTACATTGCCCTCATCAGTAGATACTGTGATCATATGTAGGGGGCAAGAGTTACCTGGTGTGCTTGTAGACGGCATTGACTTTGGGCAGTCCTTCATGTAATGATCCCTTGTTTCAGAACAGTTTTTGCATGGTGGGGCATCCTCAGGAAGTGAACATTTACTTTGAAAGTGCCCATACTCCCCACATCTGTAACACATTATAGGCCTAGGTGGTCGGTTCTGACGAGGCCTACCTTCTTGCCGTTGAGGTCCTTGATTGGTGTAAAAAGTGGTTACAGGGGGTATTGTAGTGGATGGTAAGGGTGGTTGCCCTAATAAGGAGGACTGAGCCACCCTCACCCATTGAGCTGTCGGAGGTTGTCCTGGCATCTTAGCCTGATTTCCAAGACCCTTCAGAAAATAACAATCCTTGGCCTCATGGCCACCCTTGCCACAAAACTGGGATGTTAGCCTCCTTGGACATTCTTGTGATGTGTGTCCTTGGGTACTACAGAGAGAACACCATAGTCCATTTCTTACCTCCCTTAATGTTTTGAGTTCTTCAAGCTCTTGTCGTATTTGAGAGAGACCTTCTGAAGTACCCTTGTCCTCTTCTCGATTTCTTTGAAGCTTTAAGGTCTCTAGTTCCTTCCTCAAGGCTGTCACCATGTCTTCATCTTGGGGGAAAGTCTTTCCCGGATGTGCTCCAAAATGAACCCGTGCAGCCTCAATCCTTGTGGCAACTGCTTCAAATTCTCTCAAAGTGGCATCTGGTCTCAACAGCTCTCTCAGCTTCTGTTGTGTGGATTTCGGCAAGGCCTTCTCCACCCACTTCTTAACAAGGAAATCCCTTGGTGGTTTCGGCAATCTTGCCACGAGTGACCTTGCCCGTGTCATAAGTTCTGAAAATGATTCTCCCATATGCAAGATTAGATTCTCAAGTTCATCTAACGTTCTTTCTGTAGAGTTACCTGACCGAAATGCGTATGTGAATTCGGTCCTCAATGCTTCCCATGTTTGAAAATGGTTTTCCGCGTACTGGCTGAACCACTTGTCCGCCAGTCCTTCAAGAGTTGATGGAAAGAGAGCAAGGAATGCGTACTGTCGTTGCTGTAAGCCCCTACTCTTACAAATTGAAAGAAATCTCCGTACATGATCTTCAAGATCTTCATTAGCACCGCCATAAAATGAAGAAAATCTAATATTTATTCTTGACAAAAGAGTGGAAAGTTCCTCTTCCATAGCCTTATTAAGAAGAGTGTCTTGAGGTAAGGTCTTTTGAGTTTTAGCCTTGTCCTCTAACCCTTCTATTCTAGAGACTAGGCTTGAGACAGATAGACTTCTTATGGGTGTTAGGTAAGGATCTGGCCTTCTTCTGTGGTAACTCTTGATTGGTGTCTTCTTAGGGCTTAGCTGCTTCTCTTTGCTAGCTCTGGTGTGGGTCATGGACCATCTTTAGAACTACTTTTGATGGAGGAAATTGCCCCAATGAAGAGGTCGCCCCGGAGGATTCTTCACCCAAGAAGAGGTTACTCCAGTGGCGGAGGAGGAGTAGACGCCCAAGAAGCCAAGAAGGAGGATAAGGAGGAGTAGTCTCCCAAGAAATTAGGAAGGAGGATAAGGAGGAGTAGTCGCCCAAGAAATTAGGAAGGGGAGGAGGAGGAGTCGCCCAAGCCAAGAGCCAAGAGAGGATGAGGAGGAGTAGGTGCCCAAGAAGCCAAGGAGGAGGAGGAGGAGGGTCGCCTAGGAAGCCAAAAGAGGAGGAGGAGTCGCCGGAGGAGGAGGAGGAGGGTCGCCTAGGAAGCCAAAAGAGGAGGAGGAGTCACCCAAGACTCCAGAAGAGGAGGAGGAGTCCCCCAAGAAATTTAGGGGATGAGGAGGAGTAGTCGCCCAAGATAGGAAGGGGGAGGAGGAGGAGAGGTGGCCCTGAGCACTCAATCCTAAATGATTTCCCAAAGGAAAGGGTACTCAATTCTAAGTGATTTCTCAAGGAAGGAGAAATCTCCAGAAGCCCTGTCCCACCGGGCATGCCAAATTTTCACCTGTAGGTGGTGAAGTGAAGTGTGTGGGTGCAGGGAATGCACATGAAAGCACGTGACACATTAAATCACATAAACATAATAGACACTTATCATGAAGCCTTCAGATCATCACTAAGAACTACACTTAGAAATAAGAGTCACAACAGCAAACTCAATCTGAATACCAGTCATTAGCTAATCATAGCTAATCATACCACATCTAAGCATACTATTTATCATTCAAACACAAAACAACAACTGAACACAACCCCCAAGTATTCTCACATAAATGGCAAATAACATAAGCAGCATAAGTAAATAACATGAGCAGGACTCAACCATCTATTAGCTCTCATTCTCAGCTAAATTTCCTGTAGAGTGCACTACACGCTCTATCTCCTATCGGATATCATATATCATCTGTGTCCTTCTCTCTTGAGGTTTCCCCTTTCTATAGGAAAGAGGTGAGGAACAGGTACAATAGGGAAGTCTGTTACACAGGAGTAATGGGAAGTTAATGCACTAGGCGGTTTCATTTGTCAACCGGCCGCCTTTAGTACCCGACTTTGTCGTGTAATGATGAGTGGCTGGCCCCACTTGGCCCCCTTGTCAGGCCCGCTTGTCTGGGCATGCCTTGGGCATGCAGTCGCCCAACTCTACCATCTGGATGTCTGGTGCCCAACTCCAGAATTTGGATGTCTGACGCCAAGCTCCAATATTTGGACGACTGACGCCCAACTCCAGTATTTGGACGACTGACGCCCAATTTGTTATTTGGTTCCTTGGTGCCATCCTTTACTCTGTCCTTCAAAAATTTGTTCTACAAAGTGGCATAGGAAGGATAAGGGAGGAGAATCCCTATGTGATAGGAGGTAGAAGAAGTTAGTAGCATAATACCTATGAGTAGCAAGAGGAAAATGGTAGGGGTGGTAGTAGTGGTGGGAGTGGGTGGAAAGGGAAGGAGATAGATGGGATACCAGAAGAAGATAGATGAAAAAATCCACTAGGTAATAAGGAAAGGACATAAGCTAATAAGAAAAGACATAAGAGGTATATACATTCTATACAAGGGCAAGTTCCTGCTTTCCTATCATTCCACATAGGGTTTTAGCTTAGATTCGTTGACTAAGGGAAGTATCGTGCCAGTCAATGTGGAGATTTATATTGCACCTTTTGAAAGTGTGCGTATGACCCTAAAAGGTCCGTTCCATCTCGGCATAAACTTCTTCCTGGCTTTCTTCTCAAAGAGCCACGAGTGGTACAACAAAACTAAGCTTCCTTCCTCGATCTTTGATTTCCAGAGGTTTGCATCATGATCCTGTTTCTTTTTTCCTGTACTTCCATCAGAGTCTCATCGCCTATCTTTCTTTTTTCTTCAAGTTGTAGGCTCACAATGTTGGCTGAGAGTGCGCCAGTAAACCCACGAATTCGATTGGTTCCAACGTGGTTGGAGCCATGCAAGAACTAAAAAGGAGCAATTGCTTGTATTCCATAGACTAGCTGGAATGGAGTATGTCCTGTTGTGGCCTTGAATGAAGTTCGGTAGGCCCATAATGTACCAAGATATGCCTGTCCCCATGTATTAGGAAACTGTAAGCATGTTTTTCTCAGTTGGAGCATGAGAACCTTATTTGTGCTCTCTGCCTTACCATTTGCCCTTGGGTACTATGCACAGGACTTCTTATGGAATATTTGATACTTTTCAAAAATTAAAGTCAGTACCTTGTTGACGAAATGGGATCCTTGATCTGTTGTTACCTCTATTGGACATCCATATCTGCAAAAGATTTAATCATACAAGAAGGTGGCTACCGTTTCAGCAGTACATTCCTTACTAGCTATTACTTCAGCCCACTTAGTGGCATAACCTGTCGCCACTAGAAGTTATTTTGCACCTGAGATCTCATGCTACGGGAAAAATTGGGCCAACAAAGTCTATTCCCGAATGCTCAAAGGGTTGCCAAGCTACACATATATTAAGTGGCTGGTTCCTTTGTCGTGTCGGTATGAGCGCACATCATTGACAAACATCACATGCCTTTGCAAATTTAGTGGCAGTGATATGTCCAGGGAAATGACCACTAGACTTACCCTCATGTGCCGATTGAAGAACAGTTTCTGTTTCATGTGGTTGAAGACACTTTCTGTACATCCCATCAAGGCCAACCTTATAGAGGGCGTCTTTTGCCATTATGAAATTCTTACTTTTCAAGACGAGTCTACGCCTTTCCAATGGAGTTGACCTAGTACGGAATTGACCCTTTCCTAAGAGGAGAGTCAAATCATCATACCATATAGGTGCTACATTTACCTTGTATATTTGGTTGTCTGGGAATTCATCTTCTACTCTCTTTGTTGCTTGAGTTGGGTGTCTGATGTGAGAGAGGTGGTCTTCAATGACATGTTGCCTACCGCTTCTCTGTACAATTTCGAAATCGAATTCTTGAAAGAGAAGCAACCATCTCCATACTCTTCCTACGACTTGTGGCTTATTCAACAAATATTTTAAAGCTTGATGATCAGTAATCACTCTGAATGTAGTGCCTAATAAATAGAGTCTGAATTTCTTGAGGGCAAATACAATAGCCAATGCTTCCCTTTCTGTAGTGCTATAGTTCTTCTCGGCTTTTGAGAGTAGTCTACTCGCGTAATGAATGGGCTCGTCTAATTTGTGTGTTTTGCTTGGTTGAGTCAGTATAGCTCCTATTGCATACAAGCTTGCGTCTACATGCACATGAAATGTCTTAGACCAATCCGGTGAGATCAGTATAGGTGCAGATGCCAACCTTTGTTTTAGATAAGTGAATGCAGATTCTTCTTCAAACCATTGAAAGGGAAAACCCAATCACTTGTTCAGAACAGGGGGTGGGAAACCCATCATGGATGGTTACCTTATTTAATGCTCAGAAATCCACACAAACCCTGATTTTATTAGGTTGCTTCTTAGGTGCGATGACCATGGAGGACAACCATTCTGAATGTTCTACAGGAATTATGATACCTGCTTCCTCCATTTTCTAGATTTCCTTCTTGACTACTTCTGCATATTTGGCATTTAGCCTATACATTTTCCCTCTAATTGGCCGAGCTTCTACCACTAGAGGGATAGTGTGTGTTCCCAACTCTTTTGGTATTCCTATCAAATCTTTGTAAATCCATGCAAATACGTCTTTAAAATTATTCATGAATGTTATTACCTCTGTGAGAAGAAGAGGGTAGTCCCACAACCAACTTGCAGTAGAAGATTTTGTGGATTTTCTTCTTCCCCTAAGTTGACTTCTTTAACCGGCTCTAGAATTGCCTCTTCCTCGTCCTTAAACAACATTTCCTTGGTGAATGCTGGACTATCATTCATGGTGATTTCCTGGGTCTTTTCCTGCGTCCATCCCATGGGAACTTCCACCAATGGGAAAATGCTTTCTACTACTTCTTCTTCTGTTTGGCTTCCTTCAACTCCTTTCAAAACTTTACCCCTTCGGGAAACTTTAGCTGGTTCTCCTAGACTCCACAGACTCCACAGTAGGTTCTTCTTCTTCTTTCTCCTTGATTGCTATTGTAAAGCATGAAACATTATTAGTCTCCTCAATCCAATCCATGATGTCGCCTAGATCTTCATTAGATAATTCGGACTAGGAGGTGGAGTCGCCCAAGTGCTTGGAGGTGGAGGAGTCGCCCATGTGCTTGGAGGTGGAGGAGGAGCCCAATTGGGACTAGGAGGTGGAGTCTCCCTATCTTTGGGAGCTGAGTGCTCCCAACTTGAACTAGGAGGTGTAGACGCCTAACTTGAATTAGGAGGTGGAGATGCCCAAGGAGGTGAAGGAGCCCTTTCTTGGCGTGATATTTCTTCATTTTCCAGAAACCATGGTGGAGGAGGGGTGGCCCAAATGCTTGCTCCTTCTTGTCTAGTTTGCTCTTCGTCTTCACCATTGTTATTTTTTTTGCTTTCCTCTGTAGTTTGTTCTGGATGGAGAACAACTTGAGAAGTACCTAGGACTTCATCCGTTCCTCCTTCCATCTCAAGCTGTCTCATCACCTTATCTGGTCCGGCCACCCATAAGATGTCACTACCCCAGTCATGTACCGCTTTACTGTGGCGTAGCCATGGCCTTCCTATCAAAAGAGGAAATCCTCCCTTCACCTTTGGGAGTGTTATTACCATAAAATCCAACACAAATTTTAGCTTATGGATGACGACTTCCACCTTTTCCACTATGCCTAGTGGGCTTACCTTGCTTTGGTCTACCAATGATACTGTAAAATGAACAGCCTTAGTTGGTTTCAATTTAGCAATGTCATTGTGTACTCAAGCATCAGATTAAGACCGGATCCCCCATCAACTATCACTCCTACCAAGGGAGTTCCCTTCATACTTACAATTAATCTAGGGCTCTTGTAATCAGTAAGAGGTGCCATCCTAGATGGTTCCGAGCTATAAGTTGAGGGTATAGGTATTTGTTGAGAAATTAGAGAAGTGAAGCCTTGCCTGCCACTTAATATGGTGCCAGGGTCTAACCCATTTATGGAAGCCATTATTCTCCTCTGAATCTAGGACTCATAGCTAACAAGTTATATAAAGATACCTGTTGGTAGGTGTTTTGCAAGACTTGAACTGCAATGAGAAAACCTTCTTGATTGTTCCTTGAAGTAGCTCCATTCTGAAAGTGCCTTAGGTCCTCCTTAGATACTGCATAAGCTTTGTCGATAACTTGCTCAAGAGTATCTTCATTTCTTCCTACTCTTCCCAGTGAGATTTTCTCCTTGTCTTGGTTGTGTTTGGCTTCTTGAGAAGGTTCATGCTCCACTGTCTTTTTCCCCTTGTCCTTTGTTGAACATGCTAGATCTGTTGCTTCCTTGGCAGCACCCTTCAAAGCCGCTTTCTGCTTTTGTGCCCTAGTCATTACTTCGGGAAGTTCCTCAAGCTGGACTACTCGGGCACTTGGAAAGTCTACATTGCCCTCATCATTAGTTATTGTGATCATATGTAGGGGGGCAAGAGTTTACCTTGTGTACTTGTGGATGGCATTAACTTTGGGCAGTCCTTCGTGTAATGATCCCATGTTTCTGGACAGTTTTGGCATGGTGGGGCATCCTCGGGAAGTGAACATTTACTTTGGAAGTGTCCATACTCCCCACATCTGTAACACATTATAGGCATAGGTGGTTAGTTCTGACGAGGCCTACCTTCTTGCAGTTGATGTCCTTGATTGGTGTAAAAAGTTGTTACAGAAGGTGTTGTAGTGGATGGTAAGTGTGGTTTCCCTAACAAGGACTGAGCCACCCCTACCCATTGAGCTGCTGGTGGTTGTCCTAGCATCATATTCTGGTTCCCAAGACCCTTCAAAAAATAACAATCCTTGGCCTCATGGCCACCCTTTCCACAAAATTGGCATGTTAGCCTCCTTGAACACTCCTGCGCTGTCTGTCATTGAGTACTACAGAGAGAATACCATAGTCCAGTTCTTACCTCCCTTAATGTTTTGAGTTCTTCAAGCTCTTGTCGTATCTGAGCGAGACCTTCTGAGGTACCTTTGTCCTCTTCTCGATTTCTTTGAAGCTTTAAGGTCTCTAGTTCCTTTCTCAAGGCTGTCACCACATCTTCATCCTCGGGGAAAGTCTTACATGGCTGTGTTCCAAAATGAACCCCTGCAGCCTCAATCCTCGTGGAAGCTGCTTCAAATTCTCTTAAAGTGGCATCCGGTCTCAAAAGCTCTCTCAGCTTCTGTTGTGTGGATTTCGGCAAGGCTTTCTCCACCCACTTCTTAACAAGGAAATCTCGGGTGGTTCCGGCAATCTTGCCACAAGTGACCTTGCCCGTGTCATAAGTTCTAAAAATGATTCTCCCATATGCAAGATTAGATTCTCAAGTTCATCTAATGTTCTTTCTGTAGAGTTACCTGGCCGAAATGCTTCCGTGAATTCGGTCCTCAATGCTTCCCATGTTTGGAAATGGTTTTCCGCGTAGTGGCTGAACCATTTGTCGGCCAATCCTTCAAGGGTTGATAGAAAGAGAGCAAGGAAGGCATCGTGTCGTTGTAAGCCCCTCCTCTTACAAATTGAAAGAAATCTTCATACATGATCTTCAAGATCTTCATTAGGACCACCATGAAATGAAGAAAATCTAATATTTATCCTTGACAGAAGAGCGGAAGTTCTTGTGCCATAGCCTTGTTAAGAAGAGTGTCTTGAGGTAAAGTCTTTTGAGTTTCAACCTTGTCCTCTAACCCTTCTATTCTAGAAGCTAGGCTTGAGGTAGATAGACTTCTTATGGGTGTTTGGTAAGGTTCTGGCCTTCTTCTGTGGTAACTTTTGATTGGTGTCTTCCTAGGGCTTAGCTGCTTCTCTTTGCTAGCTCTGGTGTGGATCATGGACCATCTTGGGAACTATTTCCAAGAGAGGAAATAATGAGAGAGTGATTAGATGGGAGGAGGTGGCTCACCCTGATGGAGGAAGTCGCCCAAATGAAGAGGTCGCCCAAGAAGGAGGAGTCATCACCCAAGAACAGGTTGCTCAAGAGGAGAAGGAGGAGGAGGAGTTGCCCAAGAAGCCAAGAGAGGAGGGGGAGGAGGAGTCGCCCAAGAAGCCAAGAGAGGAGGAGGAGGAGGAGTCTCCCAAAAAGCCAAGAGAGAAGGAGTCGCCCAAAAATCCAAGAGAGGAGGAAGAGGAGGAGGAGTCGCCCAAAAAACAAAGAGAGGAGGGGGAGGAGGAGTCGCCCAAGCCAAGAGAGGAGTTTGCTCAGGAGGAGGAGGAGGAGGAGGAGGAGGAGGAGGAGGAGGAGGAGGAGGAGCTTCCCTAAGGAGGAGAGGTGGCCTTTGGCACTCAAGCTCTAAGTGATTTCTCAAGGAAAAGGGCACTCAAACTCTAAGTGATTTCTCAAGGAAAAGGAAATCTCCGGAAGCCCTGTCCCACCGGGCGTGCCAAATTTTCATCTGTAGGTGGTGAAGTGAAGTGCGTGGATGCAGGGAATGCAAAATGCACTACTCCTGGAGCACATGTAAGCACATGGGCACATTAAAGCACATTACCATAATAGACACTTATCACCAAGCCTCCTTATCAAGCATTCCAGTGACTCTCCTTAGGTTTGTTGGAAAATCTGCTTAGCACTCCAACAGCGTAGCAAATGTCTAATCCAGTGTTGCACAGAAAAATAAGACTTCCAAGGAGCTTCCTATACTTCTTAGCATCTACATCAGGCATGTTATCATCCATAGATAGCTTATGATTTACCTCCATAGGTGTGCTAGTTGGTTTGCCATTGCAAATGCCTTGAGAATTTCTTTGGCATATTTTTGTTGTGAGATGAAAATGCAATCCTTCCTTTTCCATACTTCAATTCCCAGACAAAAATGGAGTAGACCTAAGTCTGTCATTTCAAACTCAGTTCCCGAGCTGATCCGAGTTTAATTGATGAGTTCCTGATGACCTCCTGTAATGATCAAATCATCTACATATACAATGATAACAACTAGCTTGCTATCCCTTTTCGTTACATACAAGTTAGCATCAGAAGTACTTCTTTCAAAACCCATATTTTTGAAAAAATCATCTATCCATTGGTACCAAGCCCATGGAGCTTCTTAAGTCCATACAAAGCTTTCTTCAACCTGCAAACTTTATTTTCTGAATTGGGCACCTCAAAACCGGGTGGTTGAGATACATATACCTCCTCCTTGAGGTGACCATTCAAAAATGCAGATTTGATATCGATCTCGAAAATAGGCCAGACCTTTTATGTAGCTACTGCAAGTACCATCCGAATAGTTGTCATGCGTGCTTTTGGTGCAAAACTTTCTTGAACATCAAATCCTTCGATCTGTAAAAAACCCTATGCAACTAATCTTGCCTTATAATTTTCTAATGTTCCATCTGCTCTATACTTCGCTTTCCAAATCCATTTAGTACCTATTACCTTCTTCTTTGGCAGCAAGTAGACTAGATCCCATGTATCATTTTTTAGTATACTATCATAATCAGTCTACATTGCCGCTCTCCAACCTGGATCATCAAGGGCTTCTTCAATGGTGGTAGGTTCCTTTATCGAGCCCATGATATCTCCCATTAGAACCATGTTAACAATGTGTTCTGAGGCTCTTCTTTGCTCCTCTATTCTCTTTGGTCTTCGTAATCCATCCGAGGATGATTTTGGTATATCTACATGTGGATTGTGATCATCAAAGAGTTGTTGTGCCCACTTCGATAGCGGCTTACGTTGTGCAACTACAACTGCTTGGCTTTTTATTGAGGAAATTTCTCCATGAGATGTTTCCTCCTCCTCAACTTTAACCTGTCTTTTGATAGGCACAAGGTGAGATATTTCTCCGTTTGATGAGATAGTATATTTATCTTTATCTTCTACTAAGTGTGGTCGTTCATCAAACACCACATCTCGGCTGAAAAAAATCTTCCTTGCCTCAGGATCCCACAACCTGTATGCTTTAGACTCTTCACTATATATCTAAGAAGATACACTTTTTGCTTTTTGAATCCAACTTTGATCTTGTTGAATCAGGAATATGTGCATAACAGAAACAACCAAAAATTCTGAAATGCAAAACTGAAGGCTTTTTATCATAATATGCTTTGAGGAGTCATCCCCTTCAGTGCTTTTGTGTAGCTTCGATTGAGGATGTAGACTGCTGCATTGACTTCTTCTACCCAAAATGAATCAGGCATGTCTTGAGCCTTTAACATACAACGAGCCATTTCAACTATTGTCATGTTCCTACGTTCAACAATCCCATTTTGTTGACGTGTATGAGCTATGGTAAGTTGTCTTTTCACACCATGCTCCTTACAGTAATTATTGAATTTAGTTGACAAGAATTCACCTCCTCTATCTGTTCTAAATATCTTCAGTTTCCTTCCTGATCCATTTTCCACATACTTATGCCACGTTTAAAATTTTTCAAGAGCATCAGCCTTCTCTCGAATGAAATAAACCCACATCTTTCGTCTATGATCGTCGACTAACAGCAAAAAGTAGAAAGATCCTCCTAAAGCAGATGTAGACATTTTACCATAGAGATCAACATGTACCATCTCTAGAGGAGCTTGAGATCGATTGCTGGTCTCTCTTGGAAATGTCTTTCGTTGTTGCTTGCCCACCATACAAGCTTCACAAGGTTCCTGCAACTCTGAAAATGGACGCCAGTGAGCAAGCATCACTGTTCTTTGCATCTACTTCAAAACTACAAATCCGAGATTCCCAAATCGTTGGTGCCATAACCTGCTTACATCTTTATCTTGATTCTTCTGTAGCAGTTAAGGAACTTAACTCATACAAGTTATCACGTCTTATGCCTTTACCTACTACATTACCTAATGAATCAATGATTTCCGCACCACTCTTATTGAAGTGAACTTTGAGTCAACGATCTGTTATTGCAGAAACTGACAACAAATTTCTTTTAAGTGTAGGTACATAGAGAACATCGGATAACTTTTGATCTAGACAAAACTAGATAGGGAGATACAAGGTAGAGATATGCTTGCTCAATTCGATGTCTCAGGTAGTGCAAGAAGTCATGTACATATAGGATCATGGGTGGCCTTCCGTGGATGGCTATACATTGGCGGTAGAGCGTGGGCGGCCACCGCCCACGTAATTGCCACACACGACTTACGCCGGTTGAAGATTCCCTTTACCGTCGCGCCGGGGGCGCTACCCCCGGGCCCCCACCAAGGGGCCCGTTGGCCCCCTTGGACCCCCCAACCAGGGTTGCTCACCGTTGCCCCGGACCCCACAATTGGAGACCCTGGTAACTCCCTTTCCTTACAATACCTTACATGATCCAATATGACCTTCATCCAACATGCAAGTTGGGATTCCCATCAATTGGGTAATGCACACTTGGCTTCTCCTCATAATGGGGGCCTCACAAAATGTGCATACAATCATGAGGGGTAGACATTGATCATATACTAATAGCATGCATGCATGCATACATAAACCTTCTTCTGTGCCAGCCGCTCAGCATGCCTACTACCTCAGCCCCGTAACCCTATCAGTATGCTTATTGCACCCCGCCTGACTCACTACCTCTCGCCACCCTATCCCTCCTTGTTGCCTCCCGAACCTGCCCCAGAACCCCAGTCGGCCCTTTGATCAACCTCTCGTACTGCCACACCATCCAACTCCCTAACCCTAACCATCAACATGTCTAACCTACCGAAACTAACACTAACCCTAATCCTAAACACTAAACCCAACCCACCGACCATTGCCAAAATACTTATTCCTATAACTCTAACCCTTACATAATTGAAACCCTTACCTTACCCCACCTAAACTCTAACCCTAACCCTAACCCTAGTCCTAACCCAAAACCCCACCCTAACCCTAACCCTAACATTAACCCTAACCCTAACCATAACCTTAAGCCAAAGCCCAACCCAAAACCCTAGCAACCTAAACTCTCTCTCTCTCTCTCTCTCTCTCTCTCTCTCTCTCTCTCTCTCTCTCTCTCTCTCTCTCTCTCTCTCTCTCTCTCTCTCTCTCTCTCTCTCTCTCTCTCTCTCTCTCTCTCTCTCTCTCTCTCTCTCTCCCCCCCTTACCCTAAAAAATCCAAAACCCTAAACCTAATGTCTGAAATGGCTTCCATGGACCGGGGGGACGTGGACGAACTTATCGTTAAAGCCCTCAAAGAAGCCAAAACAGAAGCAGACCGCAATCTCAATATGAAGATACGAAAAATGATGGAAAAGTTCAAAGGACTCGAAGAACAAGTAATGGATAAAGTCAAAGGACTCGAAGAACAAGTAAAGACTCTCACAGAAGAACGAGACAATTGGAGGACAGCCTATGAGCACCTGAAAGAAGAGGGGGAGATCTCCAACGTGGAGACACTCAAAGAAGAAATAAAGAAGGAAATCAAAACGGAGGTAGAATCCACTCGAGAGTCATGGGTGGAAGTAGCACACAAAAGGGTTAAGAAGGAAGTTAGGGAAGATGTGCAGAAAGAAGAGCTCACACGAGTCCAGGATACGCTTGAGGAGGAAAGACTTCGTCACAGTCAAAGACTTCACATTCGGATTACGGGCCTACCCAAGGAGCATCACCGGTAGCAGACACCACTGACATTTGCTCCTTCATAGGCGCATGGAGGATTGGGAGCGATACATCGCGTTTGAGAGCACTCATCATTAAGATGAGCTCCGAGGAGGCACGGACCTCCGTTTTTAGACGCCGATCAGTACTACGTGGACTACCCGACAATGCCCTCTACATGAACGAGGACCTCACGCGGATGCAAGTGGCACACCGACGCGCTTGCATGCCACAGATACTCGAGGCACGCGGAGAGGGGAGGAAGACCTTTTACCGTGATGGTAAGGTCTTCATAGATGGACGTCGTATCAAATAGGGCCATGCAGCCTATGAGACATCACCACACTAGTAGACACCACTCAGAGGAGCAATGTGGAACTGCAATGGGGCACATGGACACGACCAGAGAGACTCGAGGAGATCCTAGCATCAGATCTACATTCAGGACCACGACGAGACAGAGTACAACGCGAGGGTAAGGGGGTGTGGCCATCGTATTTAGACAGGAGATACAGAGCCGGATCCATATTATAGGAAGAGATGAGGAGGCATGATACATGTGGGTTCGCATGGCGATAGCACAGGGGAGCTGGATTTACATTGCTATATGCTACTTCCCTCGAGGCGGATCTCGATACGCACGACAAGATCTTGGGGGACCGATCCGAGACATAGACTCACCATACACAACACTTTCAAATGAGATACTACATTACAGCACACTAGGTGAAGTCTTCCTTATGGGGAACTTCAATGGCTGCACTCAGTCGCATCAGTGCGAAGCATACGACATGGAGCACCCACATCTCATGAGGGCCAAAGACCCGGATGAGATGAGCACCGGTAGAGTATCGGCAGATATGGGTCAAGACACCACTGAGTATGGAAAACATCTACTTGAGTTAGGCAGCCGACATCACCTCGTTATATATAACGGGATGAATCATTGGCAAGGTTCGAGCGGACTTACTTGCTTCCCTCAGCGGGGGGAGGTAAGAACACAGTCGACTATATTTTGGGTACCACCTCTAGAGCTTCACTCATCCCCTCAGTTAGTATTGGACGACGCCCACTTGGTGCTGACCATACATTTATCACATTCAAACTCTCTCATCTCCTATTCCATTAGACCCTCCCTCACCCACTGAGATACACACCACGATACACTTCACACGAGCTCTCACACATTTATGCACACCATTTACACACCCACCTACTCTCCCTCGATCCACTCTCACCCTTGGACACACTTACATCAGAGTTCACCACCATCCCACAAGACTAAGCTCTCCGCAGCTTCCCACACTGCACACATATACACCCTCCACGCGCAGAATCCATGCCCCAGAACCGCTGGTATGATGCAGATTGTCGTGAGCTATGGAAGCACCTATGGATTTTAGAGCATAGAGGGGATATTACACACACACAGGCACAGCGTTGCATGCAGAGCCTTACTCGCCGAAAACGAAGAGATTGGGAGGAGAGATAGTATAGGGATATTAACCATTTGCTCATGAGTCGAGACAGTGTAGTGGCATGGTGACATTTGAGAGAGAGGAGATAGCAGACACCCATCCGAGACCCGAGCACTTGGCATAGCTATGCACGGAGCCTATACGAGATCCAAGACCAGCCTCCCATTCCCAGACCACAGAGCTCACGTCCTACTACCTCTGACTTCTTCACACTCACTATGGTGGGACGCGCTATTGCCCGTCTATAGCACGACAGGGCCCATGACCACTTCGGTTTATAGGCAAAGCACCTCATCTACGAAGGCACGACCCTCGCACCGCTCATTGCCCACCTCTTCAACCGTGCATTGGTTGAAGGGTTCCCTAACTCATGGACTGAGCACACCATAATGCCCATTCATAAGTCAAGAGATACTATGGATCCAGCTACATACCGGACGATCATGATTGGCCCTATATTGGCCAAGTTATATGGGGCAGTACTAGAGACAGAGTTGAGTACTCTCGCTGAGAGGAAGGGTACCAAGGCTCCAGGACAAGCAGGTTTCAGACGCGATTACTTGACCATTGACCACATCTTTACTCTGAGATGCCAGATCGACCAGGCAAGGGTGAGGAAGAGCAGATTATATTGTTGCTTTGTGGACTTCCACAAAGCATTTGACACTGTTCCCAGGGAACGACTCTTCAGACGACTACTTGATATCGGAGCTCCGAAGGAGATGATATGGGGGAGTTACGCCTTATACGAGAGAGTATCTGGTAGAGTCAGATGCCGAAGGGGCTTATCTCATCACTTGCTAGCACTATCGGGGTGAAGCAAGGATGCCCTCTTTCACCACCCTCTTTGGTCTCTACATTGATGAGATAGGGGACTTCATACACCAGCAAGGGGGTCATGGAATTGAGGTACGCGGGTCCACTGTCTATATTCCTTTATACGCTCATGATATTGTACTTGTTTCAAAGTCTGCAGATGGTCTACAGCATGGCCTAGATGACTTTTGCAGACAGAGAGGGTTATATGTGAACCTTGGTAAAACCAAGGTCATGATATTTCATACATCAGCACAGGTACGCAGACATAGTTTGTTCACAACAGAAGGTGGACCGATCGAGGTGGTCGGATCATATGTTTACTTGGGAGTGACATTTACAGCAGCATCAAGGGTCTTCTCTATGTCTCAGGCAGCCCGTGACCGCATCACACATGGGTACGTAGCACTAGCTTTGATGGAGAGATAGTGCCACTAGACATATTTTCAGGAGCCCCGCACAAAGGGGTGGCTCTTCGACACTTTGGTTACGCCAGCGCTCATGTATGGGGCAGCCATATGGGGACCGGGATTAGCTACGTCAGTATGGACAGCATTAGAGAGGCCACAGATCCTCATGATTGCCAGACTTATCCGTAGAAAGCCTTTAGTACCACGTGATATCATTAGAGCAGAGCTCGCTGCACCACCGATGCTAGTTTAGGCACTATTCGAGACAATATGCCTATTACACAGACTTCGGAGCATGGATACAGAGCACATTGCTTATCGTGCTTTCCAAGCATCACGTGATATGGCATTAGCAAGCGATACCTCCTCATGGTATGCACACACACGAGATTGGCTGGCCCACCATGGCTTTGACATAGACAGGATACCACCACTACAGTACGACTCACATGCACCCACCTACTCGCTCTCTCACCAAGAGAGGAATAGGGTCACTCGTCAGAAGATATGGCATACAGACATACAGAGGACATGGATGAGCCCTAGGGATACATTGCCACTGAAAATGCTCTACTACCGTGAGCATTTTCTACATATATCGGACGAGAGCTTCATCGAGATTCCGAGATACATGCAAACATACCTACCCCACCACCTTCGAGTCGTCATTGGGCAGCTCCGTGTTTCATCACATCAGCTGGAGATTGAGAGGGGTCAGTCCAGGGGAGTCCCCAATGAGGAGAGGTGGTGCCCAGTATGCGAAACAGAGGTAGAGAGTGAGGAACATTTTGTTATCAGATGCCCGCATACTTAGACCTACGAGCACAGTTCCAAATAGAGTCACTCCAGTTGTGCATGACTATGGGAGACCAATGGTGCTTGGGATGCACAGAAGCATACGAGAGGCGAGAGCGGTCACTGCAGCCCACACATCAGCCACGGGTGAGTACCCAACACACCATTACCGAGTTCTTTCAGCGAGCTGAGCTACATCAGAGAGGTCCATCTATAGGGCTCACACTCCACCAGGAAGCAGCACAGAGAGCACGACGCCGACCACACATGGTCAGATATCATCGACCACGACTATATCAGGAGGATATCTCATGTATGAGGACAGATTACGACCACATGATGGAGCATAGGCATACCACCACCCGCTTGGTTGTCTTCCTTCAGGAGGCACTCAGACCACCATCAATTACCACATACTACACCCACCTCCACCAATCACCAGTAGCTAGGGTGTTTTACTCACTCACATTATGGATCCCCCATGTATTAGGTGGCCACTATCTGCAGAGTCAATGCCACGTCTCCCCAACCTTTCCAGCCCTATATAGCTTTGTGTAGCGATATACCTTTTATTTCATTTCATTTTCTACACAGGGTTACTACACTTGTACATGGTTTTTGTCTCATAGCCCAAGTTTGGCCTCCTGAAGACGTTAATATGACTTTCCCTCTCTCTCTCTCTCTCTCTCTCTCTCTCTCTCTCTCTCTCTCTCTCTCTCTCTCTCTCTCTCTCTCTCTCTCTCTCTCTCTCTCTCTCTCTCTCTCTCTCTCTCTCTCTCTCTAACATGAAGCTCTGTCCTCTGTCCTCTGCGCCGAAACCCTAACATGAAGCTCTGTCCTCTGTCCTCTGCGCCGAAACCCTAACATGCCCAACCCCGCCCTCTTTACCTGTTCGGAAACCCTAACGCCTCTGCCCGCTGCCACGTTTTCCCTGCCCGCTGCCCCGACAGGCCCACCTACCCCGCCGAGCTGCCCCCAACCCCAGCCTGCTGCCCGCCACTCCCGCCTGCTCTACCCACTGCAGCAGAAGCCCGTCGGGCCCCCGAGCTTCTCCCCGCTGCCATTGCACCCCTCCCAAGCCTCTCTCTCATCTTCCCGACCACTCCATGCCTAACCCTAACCCTAGCCCAAAACTAACCCGAACCGGACCAAACCATGTCTAACCCTAACCCTAGCCCGAAACTAGCCCAAATCCTAAGCCCGAAACTAGCCCAAACCTTAAGCCTAACCTAAACCGAAACCCTAACCCTAGCCCATTGAAACCCTAACCCGACCTTACCCAAAAAAAAAAAAAAAAAAAAAAAACCTAACCAGACCTTGCCAACCTTCTTGAACCTCCTCTTTAGGATCTCTCTCTCTCTCTCTCTCTCTCTCTCTCTCTCTCTCTCTCTCTCTCTCTCTCTCTCTCTCTCTCTCTCTCTCTCTCATGACTCCCAAGCTGGACGAACAGTTGGCCACCTTAGAGCATGCCCTCCGAGAGTTGATAGGAAAACACCAGAAAGAAGGAGATTCTGCACTGAACGGGGTTACCCGTAGAGTTGTCGCCCTCGAAGCCAAGGTGGCAACCTTGGAGAAGGAAAACGAATCCCTTCGGGAAGAGCTTCTCGCTACCCGCAAGCAGCACTCACGGGACCCGGAGGAGTTGCACACTGCGCTTACTGATATGAAAACGAAACTGGACAGCATGCACGAGGAGGGGGAGATCGCTCCACATCTAGAGGACATTCGGGTGACTATCAAGAAGGAGTGTATGGAGGTGGTGCAGAACGAGCTTGAGACTAAGAAAGATGGATGGGTCGAGGTTGTCAAAAAGAACCTTCGACAGGAGGCAAAGAAGAACAACCACCATGAGGAGATCCACATAGTGCATACCACCATTGAGGAGGAGCGGATGCGACAGGCCCGCAGGCTCAATGTTCGCGTCTCCGGCCTCACAGAGACAGACGGATCACCTGAGCAGGACGGGCGTCGCTTGTGCACATTACTTGGATACCGCGCGGATGAGCCTCTCCCTTTCACCAGAGTATGGAGAGCAGGACGGGACACCACACGGAGAAGAGCACTTATCCTTCAGTTCTCAGATGAGGCCAGGAGCAGAGACTTTCTCAGACGACGGGCGGTACTACGCACTACACCGGGCACCCCCATCTATTTGGATGACGACCTCACACGGATGCAGGTAGAGCACAGACGGGCATGCATGCCACGTGTCCTCCAGGCCAGACGAGAGGGACATCGTGCCCTCTACAGAGACGGTCGGATCATCATTGATGGACGGCCCATTGACTAGGGATTCGCGGCCTATGAGACAGCACAGCAGGTGCACATTGCAGTCTGGAACTGCAATGGATCTTTATGGACACATCCAGGGCGCCTCGAGGAGGTGATGGAGGGCAGAGACATTATCTTCTTGACAGAGACACACGAGAGCCCGGGGAGGAGCCTACCGAGGATTGAGGGCTATATGTGGGAGTCAGCTCACCGCCGTCAGATGAGACAGCACACCACACGAGGATCTAGAGGAGTAGCCGTGCTCTATAGACAGTCGTTACAGCACAGGGTACAGGTGGTAGCCAGAGACCCAGAGGCACGTTTCATGTGGATACTCTTGCAGCTATCAGAGGAGAGAGCAGCGTACTTCGCCGTATGCTATATTGCACCCATTGGTTCACGCTTCACACATTCCCCTGAGCAGCCATCAGGAGGGGAGGGACCAGGCACCACATCGCCATATGACTGCCTCAGTGACACGATTATGGAGTATACCGGGATGGGTGAAGTCTTCCTTGTAGGAGACTTCAATGCCCGCACTCAGAGCCACCAGTGTGATATCTACGACTTTGACGACCCTGAGATGCTTCGTACCATAGAGGACATGCCTACACTCAAAGCCTCAACCGACACCGCCACACCCACCTTATATGGCCGACACTTACTCCAGATGGGAGCAGCACACCATCTCGTCATATATAATGGGATGGGGAGCTGGCCCACCTCGCACGGTCTCACCTGCATTCCACCCACGACACCACAGGGGGGCAGTGTGGTAGACTATGTTATCGGGCCCCCGGAGGCGACACATCTGATCACCTCATTCACTATCCCACCCTTACCGATTGGAGCTGATCACGCATATCTTGCCCTATCCATTCGGGGCTCACCATGCATACCCCACCCCGTCACCACACAGTCACGAGCCCGTACCACCATTCACTTTAGACATGAGCTAGCACATATCTATAGCTCCCATGTTCGAGAGCGCATCTACTCCCTTGATCCCTCTGCCTCCTTGGACACCCTCACCGCCCACTTCTCCTCGATCCTCCATACATCTGCTACTCTCAGCTTCCCATACACCACCCACAGCACTGCACATCCGACACGGTTGGGGCATACACCCCAGAATAGATGGTACGATGAGGAGTGTAGGCGACTATACCGACATCTCAGGGCACAGAGTATCTTGGGATCCATCACAGAGAGGGAGGCACGACGACAGATGCGAGCCCTCACACGCCGGAAGCGGCGAGCTTTCGAGGAGCGACAGGAGGCAGAGTTGATCGACCTTCTCATGAGTAGGGATTGTGCCACCGCGTGGAGGGCACTACGTGAGCCACGTCCACCTACACCCATAGCCGATCCTTCGACTTGGCACACCTACGCCCAGAGGTTATATGACGTCCCAGGACAGCCACCATTACCGATTCCTTCCACACCGCGTCCGTTGATATCCACCCTCTTCACAGCAGGCATGGTATGACAGGCCATCCATAGGCTACAGCATGGCCGTTCAGCAGACCACACGGGGCTACAGGGAGAGCACTTTATATACGCAGCAGATGTAGTTTCCCACTTGATCGCCCATCTCTTCAACCGTGCTTTGGTTGAGGGATTACCCGACTCATGGACTATGCATACCATTACGCCTATCCATAAGTCAGGCGATATGATGGACCCAGGGAACTACAGGACTATTATGATAGGCCATATTCTGGCCAAGATCTATGGGGCAGTACTAGAGGCAGAGCTCAGTACACACGCTGAGGCAGCGGGGATCAGAGCACCCGGCCAGGCAGGCTTCCGCCGCACTTTCTCCACCATCGACCACATCTTCGTGCTTCGTTGCTTGATTGAGAGCGCGAAGGCGAGGAAGCATGCTTTGTGGATTTCCGCAAAGCCTTCGACATGGTCCCTCGAGAGAGACTACTACGGAGGCTCCAGGAGTTACAGCTTCCATCAGACATGCTATGGGCCATCCACGCTTTGTATGCACGAGTCACAGGCAAGGTACGCTGCCCCGGCGGTCTATCAGACAGCCTTGTTAGCACCATTGGTGTGAAACAAGGTTGCCCCCTCTCACCCACTCTCTTCGGTCTCTACATCGACGAGATCACGGAGTATATACAGCGAGCACGAGGGAGAGGAGGAGACATCGGAGGTACGCCAATACATATCCTATTATATGCTGATGACATTGTCCTTCTCTCAAAGTCACAGGAGGGGTTGCAGTCACATTTACAGGCGCTCGATACCTTTTGCATGGAGAGAGGACTCAAAGTGAACCTTGGCAAGACCAAGGTCATGATCTTCCATACCTCCAGGACAGTACGCCATCGCGCCTCTTTCACAGAAGCTGGAGGACAGATAGAGGTAGTGGACTCCTACGTCTACCTAGGTATCACCTTCTCGGGCACCACAGGGGTATTCTCCATGGCACAGGCTGCGAGAGATAGATTGACGCGAGGTTATGCGGCACTTGTAGGATTGGAGAGACGCTGCTTTCAGACACATTTTCAAGAGCCCCGGACTAAGGGGTGGCTCTTTGACACTCTAGTGACACCCGCATTGATGTACGCAGCAGCAGTATGGGCACCAGGGATCACAGAGGCGATGTGGACGCAGATTGAGAGGCCCCAGATCACCATGATATCACGCTTGCTGCGCAGCAAGCCCTCCATTCCACATGACATTATACGAGCTGAGCTTGGCACACCACCGATGCTAGTGGAGGCCCTCTTCCAGTTGGTGACCTTTATTCTGAGAGTCAGAGAGCTCCCCACTAGCCGACTCACTAGGCTTGCATTTGAGAGCTCTAGACATTTGGAAGAGACAGGGCATGAGAGAGTATGGTATGCACAGACTTACCGATGGTTAGCTGACCATGGCATGAGCATTACGGATCTCCCCCCTTTTCAGTATGACCTCTCTTCCCCCCACATTACCCTCTCTCATTCGGAGAGGAATAGGATCATCCGTCAGGACCTACTACAAATACACGTCAGGGAGACATGGATAGCACCACGGGAGCCTCTTCCCACGAAGAGGCAACACTACAGAGAGCACTTCCTAACTGTGACAGCGGATGGTTTCATTCAGAGACCACGATACATGGATACATATATGGCACGAGCTGAGAGAGTGGCCATTGGGAAGCTCAGAGTATCATCACACCAGCTCGAGATTGAGATTGGGCGAGCCACACATACCCCCAGGGATGAGCGATTATGCAGGATATGTAGAGAGGAGGTGGAGGACGAGGAGCACTACACATGTAGATGCCAGGCATATGAGGACATCAGAGACCGCTACCCACAGCTCTTCAGGGGGCCTAGAGAGATCAAGGCTTTATTGGGGACAGAGGACCAGCGCCCTCTAGGTCGTTTCCTAGTAGAGCTCCAGCACTACCGCGCATCACTCCTCCAGCAGCAGATGGAGATACACCTGGCCCCCCCCCTCAAACTCATATTACAGATTTTTTCAGACCCACATACACTCGAGGGCCAAGCTCGATGCGGGGTGTCACATTACACAGAGCAGAGGAGCTTAGACGACAGCGTCGACGACCGAGACCCCTTGTCCGGAGAGCTCGTCCACATCAGAGAGAGATTCAGGCGATTCACGCACGCCATGACATGGAGATACAGAGATGTCAGCAGCGCACCCCTATCGATTTGGACGCCCAGAGCATTTTGAGGATCGCCATGATGCCTTACCCACCGATGCATTATATCCTACACCCACTCCAGGCATTTAGGGGGTTGTGACACCATCGAGCCTCCCCTCCCTATGCATATCATGTTTGTATCTCACCCATTGAGCATATAGAGTGCATACCCATAGCACCCCACACCCTTGATGCCAGCTACTATCCCTCCTTTTATACCCGTTTGTAGTACTCACACTTTATTTTCGTTTTGGATCACAGTGGATTGGATCATACTGATGTATATGTTTTGTCTCATAGGCCGATTTTGGCCTCTAATAGACGTTAAAAAGTCTTTCTTTCTTTCTTTCTCTCTCTCTCTCTCTCTCTCTCTCTCTCTCTCTCTCTCTCTCTCTCTCTCTCTCTCTCTCTCTCTCTCTCTCTCTCTCTCTCTCTCTCTCTCTCTCTCTCTCTCTCCCCCCCTCCCCCCCCCCACCCTTGCTCCATCACGCATCAAGCGCGCTCCCGTCTTCATTGCAAGTCTTTGGGTTCAGCACACTGAGCATTTTCCCATCTTCTAACATCATGACCACTACGGCTAAGAAAGAGGATTTGAGGAAAATGGAGGACAAATTGACCATAGCTATCAAGGAAAACAAGAAGATGGTGGAATCCACTATCACGACCATCATGGACCGCCTCTCAAAGCTCGAGAAAGAAGTAGAAACATATCATAAGGAGAGGGAAACATGGAAGAAAGAGAAAGAGGAGTGGGAGAGGGAGAGCAAAAAAAAAAAAAAGAAGAATGGGCTAAGGAGAGAGCAAACATGAAAGAGGAATTGGAGCTCCTCAAATCTCACACCCGAAGAGGGAGAGATTAATATAAACAAGACATAAGCTCTCAAAGAAGAACTCACCAAAGCCTTGACCGCGAGCATGGAAAACAAGTTAGAAGCTACCAAAGAAGGGTGGATCGACATAGTAAAGAAGAACATCAAAAAAGAAGCCAAAGAGGAAGCACAAAAGGAAGCTCTCATCGTGCACACCACCATTGAGGAGGAAAAGATGAGACATGCCCGTCGTCTCAATGTACGCATCACGGGCATTGTAGAAAAAGAAGGCTCTACCTCCCGGTCCGATGGGAAGACACTATGCAAGATACTCTGCTACAAAGAGGAGTCCCTCCCATTCATCAAGTCTTGGAGAACAGGGCGAGGCCCCAAGAAAAAGAGAGCTCTCATTTTACACTTCCCTTCCAAAAATGTAAGATCTACTTTCCTACACAAGAGGGTGATTTTGAGAGCACTTGATGGTCCCTCCATCTACCTTGATGATGATCTCACACCCATGCAAGTAACACATCGCCGTGCATGCATGCCGAGAGTACACCAAGCTAGCATAGAAGGAAAGAAGGCTTCATACAGAGATGGTCGTGTCATCATTAATGGCACGGCCATCCTTTTCAGCTTATAATTGTCCAAAAAAACATGAACAACATTAGGTACATATCTTTGAAGTAAGATAACACCATATAAGGTCCATTTTCTATGGCCGAGGCACCTCGTGATCCGATCACCCATGGATTTTCTATGGCCTAGGCACCTCGTGATCAGGTCACCCATGGATATGTAGCATTAGCACCGATGGAGACGTAGTGTCGCCAAGCACACTATGAGGAACCTCGCATGAAGGGGTGGCTATTTGATACAATGATCACACATGCATTGATGTACAAGTCATCCATTTAGGGGAAAGGACTAGAAGATTATATATGGGCATTGGTGGAGAGACCCTTGGTACACATGATTTCTAGGCTTATATGTAGTAAGTCATCAATAACACACAACATCATCATAGAAGAGTTGATTGTACCCTCGATGTTGGTGGAGATTTTGTTCCAAGCATGGTTGTTATTGACATTTTTCTTACTTTTGACTTCTAAACGTTCAACAAAACTCTGACGCGTATGTAAAACTTTTCTAATATTTCCCAACATCACCCCTTTTTTAATAAAAGATCAAATATATATACTATTTTTGTGTACGTCATACACATTACTATTTCAACAAAATAAACATTTTTTACACATATTCATAGACCTTCAAAAGACAATAAAAAACATCATAGTGAGTCATGACAATATTCATATGTCAACAATCATTGCGTGATACTTCAAGAGTTGTGTTCATAGATTCTCTAATGTCCTATCCTTCAATGTCCTAATATCATAGCTTCATATGATTATAAATGTATATGGTACCTCCTATATATAACATTATGCACATATAATATAGTTACTAAATAGTATAATACAAACTCATGTCAAATTATCTTGAAGATTCTCAATTGTTAGGTTGTTAATAAACATGCAACACACATCATAATTTATAAATTATATATCATATACAAATTATAATTATCTTTAGATTTGGGAGGTGCACTTTTCGTTAGTACACATAGACATTCGCACATATGAATATGACTCTACACATCTACGCTTTGAAACTCTGTGAACATGTTTTATATGATATACCTCTAGCTTCTAAGCAACGGAATATGATTGTGGAAGGTTGACTGCAAGCATAGTTTTTCCATACGCAAACCATACGGCAAATGCATATGGGTACAGAAGTACGAAAAAATTATGGAATCTTTTCAAAAATATCATACGTGTGAGCTACTATAGTTTAGGGTGTGTTATATATGTATGGGTATAATGGAAGAGAGTATATGAGAGTGAATTTGCATAAAAACAATATGAAAGTGCTATGGATTTGTCCTTAACAGGAATCAATGAGAGAAGAGAAAAATTTGAGGTACAAAAATTCTATTGTTCAACCATACGCATATGGATACGGAAGCATGGTATTTTTTCCCTACGCATCAAAAAATAAGTATGGCTGCAAGCGTGAGCACAAGGACACCTCAAAGGACTCAGAGGCAAGTATAAGTTGCATGTGTGCACCGGCAAAGGGAAGCAAGGTACTCAAAGGGCAACCCAGTAAGTTGACTCACAAGCAAAGTCCAAATCCATGCCAAAATGAGTGGAGAGATGAAAATCCGAAAAAATTGGCCTCAGCCCTAGGAGAAAAAAGGGAAGAGTCAAGAATACATTTCTGAAGTGGACATCAATATGGGGTCACTAACACCAAGATAGGGGTTCCTAACACGTCAGGAACAAACCTTCATTCCAAGCAATATGTTTGCTACATAGACTCAAGCACATGGATAGTGGGCACATGGATAGTGGGCCGATCAAGGTTCAATTGCACATAGAGGAATCACTTCAGCAACGTATGATGAGAGAGGACCAAGGTCATTTCAGATGGTTCTTCCTTGCTACATACCATAGACATGTCACTTTGATACAACCAGCAGAAAGAGGGGATGATGGGATACAGCAAGGATACTCATTTCTTTCAAAGGATTGAGACATGATCAATCCCCAATGACCTTGGACTCACTCTCAAGCACGCAGAGAATCAGAGGGTCAAGAGACAACCTCGTGTTCCTCAATATATGAGACCCCAGTTCTACCAACATGAGTTTTGGAGGATCTAATCATTACATGAGAAGGAGATGAAGTGGAGATGTGCATCCATACCTTGGGACACTATATTCCATTGAATACTTTACCCATCACATATTTATCACATTTTACATTTACCCCTCCCCATACTCTACCCCTAGGTTTTGTGATTGCTTCCTTTTATCTTCCTCTGTATGACATGACCATTTTCTGCTTAGCCAAAGCCATACTTTCTTAGTTCAGTTATGTTTTATGTTTATGTTCCATTTTGACTTTTGATTTTGCATATGACTAGATCATTATCATTGTAGATGGCTTGTCTCAAGGCCAACTTTGGCCTTAGTAGACATTAATAAACTCCAAGCATTATATCCTACATCCACCGATGCATTATATTCTACATCCACTCCAAGCATTTAGAGGGTTATGACACCACCGAGCCTCCCCTCCATATGCATATCATTTTTGTATCTCACCTATTGAGCATATAGAGTGCATGCCCATAGCATCCACACCCTCGACACCTACTATTATCCACTCATATACTCTGTTTTGTACTCGCACTTTATTTTCCTTTTGGGACCACAGTGGATTGGATCATACTGATGTATATGTTTTGTCTCATAGGCCGATTTTGGCCTCTAATAGACTTTAAAATGTTTCAGAGTCTGCAGAAGGTCTACAGCATCATCTACATGGCCTAGATGACTTTTGCAGACACAGAGGGTTATCTGTGAACCTTGGTAAAACCAAGGTCATGATCTTTCATACATCTGCACAGGTACGCAGACATAGTTTGTTCACAGCAGCAGGTGGACCGATCCAGGTGGTCTGATCATATGTTTACTTGGGAGTGACATTTACAGCAGCATCTTGGGTCTTCTCTATGTCTCGGGCAGCTCGTGACCGCATCACACGTGGGTACGCAGCACTAGCTTTGATGGAGAGACAGTGCCACCAGGCATATTTTCAGGAGCCCCGCACAAAGGGGTGGCTCTTTGACACTTTGGTTACGCCAGCGCTCATGTATGGGGCAGCCATTTGGGGGCCGGGATTAGCTACATCAGTATGGACAGCATTAGAGAGGCCACAGATCCTCATGATTGCCAGACTTATCCGCAGCAAGCCTTCAGTACCGCATGATATCATTAGAGCAGAGCTCGCTGCACCACCGATGCTAGTTGAGGCACTGTTCCAGACAGTATGCCTAGTACACAGACTTCGGAGCATGGATACAGAGCGCATTGCTTATCGTGCTCTCCAGGCATCACGTGATATGGCATTAGCAGGCGACACCTCTTCATGGTATGCACAGACACGAGACTGGCTGGCCCACCATGGCTTTGACGTAGACAAGCTACCACCACTACAGTACGACTCACATGCACCCACCTACTCGCTCTCTCATCAAGAGAGGAATAGGGTCATTCGTCAGGAGATATGGCATACATACATACAGAGGACATGGGTGAGCCCTAGGGATACATTGCCACCGAAAATGCTCTATTACCGCGAGCATTTTCTACATATATCGGACGCGGGCTTAATCGAGATCCCGAGATACATGCAGACATACCTTCCGCTCCGGGTCTCATCACATCAGCTCGAGATTGAGAGGGGTTGGTCCAGGGGAGTCCCCCGTGAGGAGAGGTGGTGCCCAGTATGCCAGACAGAGGTAGAGAGTGAGGAGCATTTTGTTATCAGATGCCGAGCATACTTAGACCTACGAGCACAGTTCCAGCTAGAGGAGTCACTCCAGTTGTGCATGACCATCGGAGACCAGTGACGCTTGGGGCGCTTCCTCACAGCAGCATACGAGAGGTGAGAGTGGTCACTACACCCACACATCAGCCACGGGTGAGTACCCAGCAGACCATTACCCAGTTCTTTCAGCGAGTGGAGCTAGATCAGAGAGGTCCTTCTAGAGGGCTCACACTCCACCAGGCAGCAGCACAGAGAGCACAACGCCGACCACGCATGGTAGGATATCGTCGACCGCGACTATATCAGGAGGATATCTCACGCATCATGACAGTCTACGACCACATGATGGAGCATAGGCGTTCCACCACCCCCTCGGTTGTCTTCCTTCAGGAGGCACTCAGACCACCTCCGATGTACCACATACTACACCCACCTCCCCCCATCACCAGTAGCTAGGGTGTTTTGCTCACTCATATTATGGATCCCCCTGTATTAGGTGGCCACTATCTGCTGAGTCAGAGCCACTTCTCCCCAGCCTTTTACCGTGTTTATTTCATTTCATTTTCTACACATGGTTACTACACTTGTACATGGCTTTTGTCTCATAGGCCAAGTTTGGCCTCCAGAACACGTTAATATGACTTTCTTTCTTTCTTTCTTTCTCTCTCTCTCTCTCTCTCTCTCTCTCTCTCTCTCTCTCTCTCTCTCTCTCTCTCTCTCTCTCTCTCTCTCTCTCTCTCTCTCTCTCTCTCTCTCTCTCTCTCTCGGAGAGGTGGACAAGTTGAGATAGATCCATCGTCTACATGTGAGGATCACAAGCCTCTTTGAAGGCACATCTGATGAGATGGATGGGTCAAAGATGTCAATAGCTAGGATATAGTGACATGCCATTCATTTGTGCATGGAGAGTTGGCAAAGACAATATGAAACCTCGGGTCCTTATATTGCACATGAGCTTAGCGGAGAAGAGAACCACTTTTTCCAAGAAGCGGTCACCGCTACAAAAACTTCCAGGAGAGTCTTTATTAATGGACGAGGACCTCACAAAGTTGCACATAGAACATAGAAGAGCATGTATGCCCAAGATCTTAGAGGCAAGGAGAGAAGGAAAGCCTTTTTCAATGATCATAAGGTCTGCTCATAAGGTCTGCTCATAAGGTCTGCACCACATCATGACATAGCTCTCAAGGGAGCAATTTGGAACTGCAATGGGGCACTCTCGAGAAAAGTTGAAATTGTTTTCCTTCTTTATGATGATTATACATTGAAAAAGCTTTAAGAAACTCAAAGAAATCAACAGATTGAAACACATAAGCTCATAGTTTTAGTAACTAAAAGAACAAATAAAGTTTCAATTCAAAAACTCAATTGCCTAAAGTTCCCTAGTTTATCATAGGTGTGAAATGAACAACTAATGAAAGAAGTTAACCTCTAGCACACAACGTCAACGCTTTGGTTGAAAAGACCATTGGTCTTGGGAAAGCACAAGATGGATAGCACATTGATCTTGGGAAAGCGCAAACAAGGAAAGCAGAATATGAGGGCGAGGACGCTCCCACTTCCTGACTTATCCATCCTTCTACATCGACATATGTTAAACCTAGTTCTTAAATATAGTTCATGATAGATGTAATCATTTTTGCAAATAAGATTAATTTTATTGGTTTTGTTTTTTTTTTGTTGAGTCTGTGGGGTTATGTTTTTGTGTAGATTGACTAGCACCTCAGCTCATTCATAGCACCCAGTATGCAATGTGACAAAGGACACACATGGCTCAAACTGATCCACCGAGTCGACAGACATGTGATCGAGACTTAAGTGAAGAAGAATAGCACGCTTAAGTGCTATGTTTCAAGTTAATTTAGTATTGAGATTTGTTGATGCTTGTTGATCAAGCTTTGATTTTTGCATGCCAAAGTTTCGAATTGGGAGTTGGAGAGACATCTTCCTTTGGTGTTGTTGCTCGACTTTAAGAAATTCTGTGGTCGTTGAGGGCTAATCTGAGTTGATATGAGCGTCTCCAGAGGGGATTCATACAAGACTCAAGTTGTTATCCTTTGTGCTTCACCCTAATCTCCAACTGAAGCAATCACATAGATAGCTAGAGCACACACATAACTTGATTTGTATTTAGGAGATTTATCTAATTTCTGTAACAATATTGGCACTTTGTTTGATCATCTCACTTGCATTTAGTCATAGTGCATTGCATGACTTTCAAAGGTTCAATTTTTTTTCCTTCTTTATGATGATAAAACATTGAAAAAACATTAAGAAACTCGAAGAAAGCAATAGATTGAAATGCATGACTTCATAGTTTAAAGTAACTAAAAGAACAAACAAAGTTTCAATTCAAAAACTCAATTGCATAAATTCCCTTAGTTTACCATAGATGTGAAGTGAACAATTAATGAAAGAAGTTAACCCCTGGCACACATCGTTAATGCTTTGGTTGATCAGCAATGGTTATTATTCAAAAAGGAACTTGAAAATATCATAATTGAAATCATAAATCAAACCGAAGATAATTTCAAAAAGAAGATGGATGATCTTTTCAAGAATATCATAATAAAGGAACAAAGGGTACGAGTATTACAGGTTGTACTAAGAGAGAAGGATAAGTTTACGGGCTTGAATGTGACTTAGTATCTAGATGCCTTCGAGTATCAAGACCAAATTCATGGTCTCCTTGAGGAGATGCCGATCTTATATTTTGAGAGAGTTGTGATTCGGCCCATATTAAACAAGATTCAAGAGCATGCAAGCTTAGACTGGGAGACTTTTAGGAAGGAAATCCACAAATAGTTTTACCTTGAAGATTTCAACTAGCATAGCAAAGATGGCTTCTTAAGGTGTATTAATTCACCTAAGCTTAATGTTTCTATAACTCACATGCATTGTGAGTTCATGCACAAATATGTCCAGCTTCTTGAGATCGATAGGACTGCCCTAAGCTCAGACCTAGTGATCAATTTCTTGAAGATTCTAAGCCCTAACGTTAGAGATGAGGTACAAAGACGACTAGAGGAGCTACAGAAAGGCTACAGTTTGACTTACAACTAGAGTACTGTAAAGAGAGTACAGTTTGACTTACAACTAGAGTACTGTAAAGAGAGTTGTAGAAAGTGTGTCTTGTATGAAACAAAGGCAAGGAGTGCTCTATTACCAGCCTTCAATGTCTCATGTTAGAGAGCCTCGAGTGAGCAATGTAAGGGAGCCTTATGTGGCTAATCATGACATGTTGAAGTACGTTCCACATCAAGGATTCCGATTGAACCTAAACTTGAGATCCTGAGTAAACAACTAGAGAAGGTAATAATAATGCAAACATCATTATCTAAGGAAATGGAGTCTCTCCAATACAACATCCATCTCTGAGTGTCCAGGAAATGGAATCTCTCCAATACAACGTCCATGCTCTGAGTGTCCAGGAGAAGAGAACAGTTTAGGTCAATCCAATTCGATGAACAATCTCCTCAGCCTGTTGTAGTTCAACAAGCAGAACCACCTACTTGAGTCAATTTTCTGAGAAATGAGACGCAAAAATGAGAGGAATACTAGGAAGAGATGTGTTTGGTGTGACTCCACAAAGTACTTGTCTTCTGCATGTGAAGCTTTGAAAGAGGAAAAAGAACGACATTTAGTTATTGATGTTGACAAAAAGCTCTCTGACTAGAGGTCATGATTACTTTTGGCTGTTAACTGGGGTAAAAGAGGCATGAAAAAACTTTTTGAGAACCTGTCAACTCAGAATTTAGGTTCCTTAGCTGTGAAGTTAGAGCCCTTAGATTCTAAAGAGCGAGATTATGGTCACTGAAACACCAATCCGAATTACTTCATAGGGCTCTGGTGAGAGCACGGGATGCAATTACACTGAAGACTACTTGGAGATCTCCTGTATCGGTTCTTGGTGTACTCTCACATTTCAAATGTTGAGGAAAAGAGAAGATGAAATGAGATGCAAAAGGAGGTTGAAACTGGACGAAGTATAACTAGAAAGCAAGCGAGAAATGAAGCGAAGAAGGTAAAATTTGAAGAAGGAGAGAGCTCTAAAGTAAATAACAAAAGAAAAGAGATGAAGGGAAAAAACCAGCTAAGAATGATCAAGTTCAAGTTAATCAAGCGAAAGAACGAAAAACTGATAAGACTATTGACCAATCAAGTGAGAAGGAGGAAAAATAAATGAAGAATATGAAGAAGGCTCCAATGGCTATCTTGATTTCCAAATTTGAGAAGAAAGTAGACTCAAAGGACATTGTTTACGAGATATTGTTGAAGAACCAAGTCAAATGGAAGAGATTTTACCTTCCTCACAATGAATTGAGATGAAGGACATTGGGACTTGACACAAGCTATGAATCACCCGGTTATGTTCAATCACTCTAATAATGAGGAAATTGATGAGGCCTATTAGGTGAATAGGAATTTTCTTGGGCTGATTATACCTAACGAAGATATGAAACAAGCAGAGATCCATTTTAGCAAGAACGTCTTGGCAAGAGGAACCCCAAAAATGAAGATTAATGTTGGAGTTAGACGTCTACGGAAGCACGCGAATAGCGTAGGGAAGAAAAAGAAGCTTGGAGCACAACACACAAAACTGAATGTATTACCACTCAAATGTACAAAGATAAATGACCC
This sequence comes from Ceratopteris richardii, assembly GCA_020310875.1. NCBI lineage: Eukaryota > Viridiplantae > Streptophyta > Polypodiopsida > Polypodiales > Pteridaceae > Ceratopteris > Ceratopteris richardii. Next base: position 61,200,721 of record CM035442.1, read on the forward strand.
GTTAGGGTTAAATGCGTATATACAAGCCGGGGAAAAAAACCTCCTAAAGAGGGAAAAAAGCACCCCGGCGGTCCTAGTGTGTTCATGCACATCACTACCTAAATATATCAACAAATCCCCCTTGGTATCAACAAATCCTCCTTGGAGTGATGGTGTGAACAAGGAGCTTGCACTCATGTATAAAGAAGTGCCAAGCTATGTGGAATCAATCCACAAAAGGAAGTAAGCCCAAAGCCCTTTGCGAAAAGCTTCAAACTTCTCCCTAGGCAGAGCCTTTGTGAAAAGGTATGCAATGTTCTCCTGTGGGGGCACATATGCCAAACTGATCTCTCCAGCAAAGAACCTCTCTCTGACATAATGATAGTGCACCTCAATGTGCTTATTGCGAGCATGGAACACAGGGTTCCTTACAATTGCCAATGCACTCTGACTATCAGTAAAGATGATGGTGCAAGAAGAATGACCAACACCCAAATCAGCCATAAGGTGAATGAGCCACACACACTCAACAGTCGTTGTGAAAGCTTCCCTATACTAAGCCTCATAACTGGAAGTGGCCACAATAGGTTTCTTCTTGCTCAACCAAGATATGCATGAGCTACCAAGCATGACGCAAAAACCACTAGTGGACAAACGAGTGTCATAGCAACCAGCCCAATCAGAGTCAGAGGAAGCATGTAAATCTGGCAGTAGTGATTCCCCCTTGGGATAAAACAATCCAAAAAGCCGGGTACCACTCAAGTACCGAAAGATGCGCTTAACCGCCTGCCAATGCTTGACACCTAGGCAATGCATATACCCCCTCATCTATGAGATAGCAAACTAAATATCTGTCCGAGTAATGCATAAGTAAATCAAGCATCCAACAGCCTCCTAAAAGAGAAAAGCATCAAATGCATCTCGAGCATCATGAAGACTCAATTGTAAACCTATCTCCCCGGAGTGACAATAGGTTTACAGTCTTCAAGGCCAAAACGCTGCAATAATGTGTCGATATATTTGGTTTGACACAAAGCTATTCCACCATCAACTTGCATAAACTGAATGCCCAAATAATGATGCAAATGCTCCAGATATGAGATCTCAAATGAGGCATGCAGACGAGTTTTAAAATCAAAAATATGCTTCTTATGAGGACTAGTAAGCAGCATGTCGTCAACATACACAACAATGATCAGAAGCACATCATTAGAACGCTTAACATATAAGGTTCTCTCAATTGGACTGATCTCAAAACCATGTGCAATCAAATAGGCATGTATTTTTTCATACCAAGCACATGGTGCTTGTCTCAAACCATATAATGTCTTTTTCAACCTACACACTTAGTTTTCATGCTCTTTCTGCACAAAGCAATGGGTTGAAAAACATACACTTCTTCATGCAAGTCACCATTTAGAAATGCAGTTTTAATGTCCAACCGATGTACATTCCAACCATGATGAGGTTCAAGTGCACATCTGCTATGAACAGTAGTCATTTAGCATGTAGGTGCAAAGGTCTCATCAAAATCAATGCCTCTTTCCTCTGCATAACAGTTTGCAGCAAGCCTATCCTTATACCTGTCAATTGTTCCATCAGGCTTACGCTTCAGCTTGTATACCCACTTAGTGCCAATGGCTTTCTTGCAAGGAGGCAAGTCACATAAAGACGAGGCACCATTCTTCATTATAGCATCATATTAAGATTGCATAGAAGCCCTCCAATTTTTCGAATTTTGTGCTTCATCAAACAAAACAAGCTCATTCTCATCACAGAGACTAGACGAAGCCATAGCATAGCAATGTGATGCGAAAGAGGCACTATGAGAGCCTGAACAAGTATGATATGAAAGAGGTGCATCTAATTTGCTTTCATGCAAAGATTGCACCAGCCATTTTGGCATAGTTTTTGCTTTCTCAATATCAGATCTCTCATCAACAAGTGTATCATGTAAATTTGCATGAAATGGAGTGATCTACATCATCACATGAAATCTGTAAAGGCTAAGAAGTCGACTCATTAGGCCCAGCGCTAGACTCTCCACTTGTAAAAAGAGGCAACAAAGTATCATACATGTCTTTGGAGCTAACAGGTGTAATGGCTGAATAGCATGAAAGTAACAGGTGTAATGGCTAACAAGTGTCTCCTTAGTACATGAAAGTAATGGCTGAATAGCATCTTCCACAAAAACATCACGGCTAACCAGAATGCATTTTGTCTGTGGATGATAAAGACGATGCGTTTGCTTTCAGAACTGTACCCAACAAAAATACATTTCGCTGCTTTATCATCCAATTTTCTGCTATGTTCTTCAGGCACTAATGCATATGCCAGACAACCAAAAACACGTAGGTGAGCAACAGATGGCTTGTGACCATGCCAAGCCTCAGATGGAGTGATAGACTGCAATGCTTTAGTGGGACACCTCTTAAGTACATATGCTACACACATAACAACCTCAAGCCAAAAACTATGTGGTAAAGCCTTACCCTTAACCATACACCTCGCCATCTCCATGAGTGACCTGTTCTTTCATGCAAAAACTCCATTGTGTTCATAGTACAAAGTGAGTTTTAAAAACGAGTTTTAAAAACGGGTTTTAAAACGTTTAGTACGTAGGGTACTAAAAAAATGGAAATAAAAAACGAGTATTATATTTTGTCGCAACATTAATTTTTTTTTTTTCAAAAAAACCATGAATAATGCATGTCTAGCATTCATTTACATATCTAGTGGTGAAAACACATAAAAAACTTAATCTACAACCTTATAGAACTTAGAAGACAATACTAGAGTAGAATGTAGATATCAATGATAAACCGTGAATGTCAGAACTGATGAGTCATAAGTTACTCAAATCTTATACAAGAATGGTAAAACCATATCATAAGCCTAAATCCAACAAGATACATCCATGATCCATCATCCAACTGATCACTATCACACTATGTCCAAAATATATGAAGCATGCTATACATCCATGATCCATCATCCAACTGATCACTATCACACTATGTCCAAAATATATGAAGCATGCTATACAAACTAAAGTCTAAGATGACTCTGCAATGTCCTCGGTAGAGACATCATCTATGGGCTCATCATCAAATGTGCTAGCCCATGACGATGTACTATCTGAGTCTGTATGTCCAAATGTAGCTGCAATCTGAGCCATCTCTCGTCCCAAGTCATCATCTCCACTAGAAGATGCGGCTGAATCCTGCTCCCAATCCTCTCGAACAACTGGATGATCTCTCTGAGTGGTAGAGGATCCACCACCCCTTCCACGACGTGGTCTACCCCTTCTTGAAACATACTTCTGTGGATTCCGGCTAGTGGATGGTAATGATGGATCACCTACATAAACAATGCATATATATGAGAGAAAATCATAGCAATGGGCATACTTGTGTAACATGTTACGTAATACTAAATAGTATTACAAATTTACAATTTACCTACCCCTTCGAGTGCGGCTACGAGTTTGTCGTACAAATCTCTGAGACTCCTCTGCAAGCATAGCAAAGATATCCCTCTCTTCCTGAGGGATTTGAGGAATATCTTTGACTTTACCGATATCAACTAGATCAACATTTACTTGCAAAATTCAGTTTTTTAATCAAAATTCAGTCTATACTCTAGTCAATAGCTTTAAGCTTTCATGAAACTTCAAATTTAGAACTTACCTGTAGTGGGGCTATGTTGATCCCTTTAGTCTCTAACAACTTGAGGTTACAATGGCAATAAACCAATCTCTCAAGTTGTTGAGGACTCAATCTATTCCTTTTTTTCGTATGGAATAGAGCCCATGTACTCCAGTTCCTCTCTGCAGGACCTGTGCTACAATCTTGCGAAAGAATTCGAAAGGCTAATCTTCGCTATGAATCATGATTCATGAAAAAAAATAATAGATCATCATTCATAAAAAATAGATTCAAATGGATTTTGAAAGACTAAATGGTAAAAATACTTACCAATAGTGGAGTACTCACTCCATATTTCTCCCACCATGTGACTGGAGCAACCTGGTTCTCGCGTAGCCGTGCAGTGGACTGTCCAAAGTAGCGTTCCATGCTACGGAACTGCAATCTCTCAGTCTCTAACTGTGACAAAATACCAACATCACCGCCGGTCCATCGCATGATGTAGTCAATCCAACTATCCTCTAGCTCAATGTCTGTAAATTGTTCCTCACTTCTCCATAGTGGATGAAGAATATGAGCAACGGCATGGATTGGTTTATGAAACCAATCCCATCTTTTTCTCACAGCATCACATAAAGTGGTCTTCCTATATAAATTATAATAAACAATGAAGTTATAAACATCATACATGTGAATCATGAATGTACTCTATCATATGATGATTGATCAATTGACAAAACTTACTCAATGTCCGAGAGTCCGACAACTTTCTGGATGCTTTCTTGTATACGATCAATGTACTCGTATACAAGACCAAGTGTGCTGCCCTCCATATCTGTGATGCGAAGAACACTGTACACTGGCTGAATGGAAGCTACCAACGTATCTCCCTTCGTCCAAAACTCATCATCTCCCATAATGAGCGCTGAGAACTGTGTGAAGAGAGTGTCTCCTCCTCTGACCTCCTGAATGTTGTACCAATCCTCAGCCACCACCGTACGTAGAAGCCCTTTTCTTACTCTAAGGACTCTATCAAGTACTATATACATGTAACAAAACCGTGTCATAGAGGGTTTCTGGAAATCCAAGGTAGAGTGGGCACGAAAGATGTTCAATACTTTGGGCTTAGTAGTGACAAATTTCACAATGAATTTTGCTTTATCAAGGATTGACTTCACCCATGGAAGTGCCCCAATGTCTTCCATAAGCAAATCTAAACTGTGGGATGCACATGGTGTCCATGTAATCTTGGGGTATGCCTCTTCAATCATACGCCCCATCGACACGCAATTGGACCCATTGTCGGTCACAACTTGCACTACATTCTCACTTCCCACATCCTCAATGGCTTTCTTAACATGTGAGAATATGAATTCACCTGTCACTACTGTGCCTGGTGCATGGGCTGGTATAGCACGTAAAAACATTGTGCCTTTGCAAGAGGACACAAGGATGTTATAAACATTCCTTTTACGAATGTCGGACCAGCCATCGCATAGAATAGAGCATCCATATTTCTCCCATACAGATCGTAGAGATAACATTTCAGTCTCTACCAGCTTTGTTTGCCTTGAGAGCTCAGTAGTGCGCAAGGTTTGTCCTGAAGGACCCTCCCAAGCAACACCTATTCTACTAATGGCTTTCATTGCCCTCTTCCATGGAAGAGTATTAGCAACATTAAATGGAATGCCACACTGAATGAAGAGTTTGGTCAACTCTCTAGTGGCCTCTTCCATATGTTGCTTTTGCACTCCAGCCCTTATATTGCCTCTCATGAATATATTACTATCAGGGATCTTAGAATGTGATGGATGACGTGAAAAAGAGGGAGAGGCATCTGTGCGTGGCATTTTACTTGCACTGTGATCATGAACTTGAGGAGACAAGATTTCATCATGAAGAGGCTCATTTCCCGCACCCACAGTGCTCTCAGACGATGGAGGCATAGGTAAATTACCCACCCCTCGGCTCAATTGGAGTTGAGCAGTCAACTCCTCTACGGTTTTTTGAGGTATGGAAGTGCATTTTCCAATGCCTCTTCCTCTCAACCCAAGGAGATGAGCTTTCATGCGGGATGCTGAGCCACCATAAATGCCCTTGCAATAATTGCATTCCCAAGAGGTGGGGCTATGAATTTTCACATGGTTACGGATGACATCGGGGGCTCTACCCATGGTGAAAGTTGAAACTTGCAAAATGATGAAGGGCTGAAAGCTGAAAGTTTGAAACTATGTGCAAACTTCAAAGAAGGCAAGATTGAAGAGAGTCTAAACTCTAGAGGGCAACAATACGTGCAAGACAAGAGAAGGCAAGAGAGGGAAAAGAGTCAAGATCACTCAAGCTCTCCACTCACTCCTCCAAGGTGCACTCGGGCTGCAGCTCGCAAAACTCACAATAGGGAAGAAATCGACCAAAAGGCAAAAGTAGAACGCGGACGTTTTTTTCAAAAAAAAAAAAATAATAATAAAAAACGTATTAGGACGTCCGGAACGTCCGGACGTCCTAAACGTTTTTTAAAAAGCGTAAAAAACGCGTTTTTTTTAACTATGATTGTGTTGAGGTGTATACGGCACTGTACACTCATGTTTTATCCCACGTTCAGCCAGAAATGCATTAAGATCAGAAGACATATATTCCTCTCCTCGATCGAAATGGAGGGTTCCCAATTTACATGCTGACAGATTTTCAACAAAACCAAAAACTGTTTGAAGCAAATAAACACTTTAGACTTTGCTTTCAGTGGATATACCCATGCATGCCTAGAAAAAGAATCAATGAAAGTCAAGAAGTAAAGATAGTTTCCAAAAGAGGGTGTCTGCATAGGACCACAAACATCATTGTGAACAAGTTGCAATTTCTGAGTAGCTCGAATTGAACCATCTTTTAGAAAGGAGGAAAGCTACATTTTGCCCAAAGTAAAGCCTTCGCAGATATGTTTACCGAGTGCCTCAAGTTTGGGCAAAGACGACACCATTTCAGATTTCTGCAAGTGTAGCAGACTAGCAAAATTCAAATGACCAAAGCATGCATGCCAAAGCTTTGCATCTCACATAGCTTGAGAATCATGCACTGCACATGCTGAATCATTCATAGATTTTTTATAGTCTATGAGTTTATAGAGCCAATCACATAAAATGCCAGAAGCAATAATCACGTCACCATTTGACAAATCATGAACTGTACATCTGTCATCAACAAATTTCACAACCAAGCCAATCTTGACTAAAGTTGAAACTGATAACAAATTCTTCTTAATCCCTGACACAAATAAAGCATCTGACGCATATGACAGTATTCCCTATAGGGGAAGGCTCAAGTGAAGTGAAGAAACTGAGCTGAGAGGTAATATGCTTGGTTGCCCCACTATCAAAGTACCAAACATCTGAGTCTACTGCACACATACACTCCTCATGAGAAGATGGGTCAAAACTGCAAACAATACTAAACGCCCATTCTTCATTCTCCACAAGATTAGCAGACTCTGCTTTTGGTGTAGAGGCCTCTGCAACAACCATTCAAACCTCTTTTTTCTTTGCCTCTTTTGCAGCCAGTTTTGGACAATTCTTTATGACATGATCATTTGCTTTATAGTACTTACAGAACAATTTCTGCTTCTCTGTTTTCTTGTCATATGTGTCATCCTTCTTTCATTGTGAAGAATTAGCAAATTTCTCCTTACTAATAGAAGAGCTCCATTTACCTTTGCCCTTCTGACTAGCCAGGAAAGCTTGATCTAGAACATGCATAATGGACCTCTTTTGCTTAGATTGATCTTCCTACAATAGAACAAAGATTAACTCCTCAAATGTTAAGGCATTTGGATTGCCTTTCATCATCAAACGAAGAGTAGAAACAAAACTCTGATATGAATCGGGAAGACCATTCACTACAGTTTGCACAAGTGAATTGTCAGGCAAGACTACTTCATGAGCAGAAATCAACTCTTCCTTAAAATCTTTGATCTTTGTCAGAAAAATATCCATGGAATCTCTTTCATTCATGTGCTCACTCTCCAACTGTTTTCGAAGGTAAGTAACACGAGCTTGATTCCTTGCCTAGTACAAAGTGCTAAGTGTATCCCAAGCATCCTTAGCTCTTCTGCAAGAGCAAATGTGAGGAATAATGGAATGTTTGACAAACAAGGCTATCAATCCATGTGCTTGAGATCTATGTCATCCCAACGAATTTGCTGCGTAGGAGATGTAGCAAGAACCGAAGAACGAACAGGAATCTGAAGAATATCACCATCTTCAATGCTTTGTATATGAGCTTCAGTAACTGCAGCTGGAGGTGTAATAGGACGTTTTTCAACACCTACACAATGTTCCATAGTCTTTTTGCAACCAATACATGACGCACCATATAAGCCCATAATGAGTAGTTAGTACAGTGCAACTTATCCTCAAGAGCCAACATACGGAATACATCACTACTTTTAGCCATGGCCACTGATTAAAATACCATGATGCAAAAGATTGACTTAACCTCAAAAATTTGAACAAAACTACCCTGTTTAGTTCTAAACCTTTACCAGACTTAGAGATGCTTATACTCGCGAACCAAAACTTGTATATATCTTTGGCACAAAAAGACAAAATAGCGTGCACAAGCGCTACGATTGTGCATTCGAAGGCCGAAACGAGCTCAGTATGCTCACCAAATTTCGTGCAATTCTGAGACTGTGTTCAGAGAGTTGTCGACGATGCCCTAAGCGGCGACATGCTCTGATACCAATTGTTGGAGTTAGACGTCTGCGAAAGCACGCGAACAGCATAAGGAAGAAGAAGAAGTTTGGAGCACAACACATAATACTGAATGTATTACCACTAGAATGTACAAAGATAAGTGAACCGTTATGGTTATATGTGTATATACAAGCCGGGGAAAAAAAAACCTCCTAAAGAGGGAAAAAAGTGCCCCGGCGGTCCTAGTGTGTTCACACACATCACTACCTAAATATATCAACAATTAAGGTAGGTGATGAGAAGGATTTATGTTTAGCTCTATCCATGTTGATTCAAGGTGAAAAATAAAGATGATATCCAAACATTTATATGTAAATCTAAGCGGTACATTGATAAAGATCACATATGGAGGATGAAAAATGCTCACAATGGGTGAGGATTTTTGCTTGGAGCTTGTGCAATTCCTATAATAATCGGTGGGATATCAAAAACATTTCGCTTTTTTGTTAAGGATAAGAGTTCTTATGAGGCTATTCTTGAGCACCCTTCTATATGTGAAACAAGGATGGAGACCAGGGTGATGGACGATGATTCTTCCTATGCAAGGCTATGCTATTGAAACAAGCTACATTTGCTCCAAGTAATGATTATCTATTAAAAAAGAACCCTATTTATTCATTGGAGCATGTGTGTGATGATTGCATACTCCTCTATGGATATGTGGCATATTTTGATCAAAATTTCAATCAGAAACTATTGTTGAGGGAGACAACAGTGGAAAGTGGTTTGAAGTCTCGCCTGAATTTGTAAAACGTCATGAAAATTTTTCTATTTGTTTCCCTCCATCTAGATTATAGTTTCTTCATAAAAAATTTCTCCCAAACAAATAATAAAAAATCAAGGAAACCATGGATTAATTTCACATGACAAAGAGATCGAACATGTTACTGAAGTTTCAAATAGCTTCACTATTTTTGAAGAGATTCAACATCACCGACCAAGTCCAAATCCAATTTGGGAAAGGGATTGGGTGTTAGTTTGTCACAACACTCAAATATTTGCTACTAGCAAGAAGATTATGGAGATGGCTACTTCTATTCTAGGAAATTGAATTCGATGTTGTACAAAGGAGTGGGAGAAAGCATGTCATTATAGATTATCGTTCCCATCTACTCTTGGATCCGTAATAAGCAATCGATTGTAGCATTATCTTCTACTGAAACTGAATTCAAAGAAGCATATGTTGCAACATGTGTAGTATCGTTGAAGAGGATCCTTTGGCATGTAGGAATACAAGGATAGGAGGCTACAAAGCTGAAATGTGCCACCCAAACTTGCATGGCCATCATCAAAAATCTTGTTTTGCATGCTCGTACCAATCACATAAAAATTCAATATCGCTATGTGCACGAGTTGATCAAGGACAGGAAGCTATTGTCCAACTCAAGAAATTGGAGAGGACATCTTCGCCAAGGCTCTCGGAAAGGAGGAACTTCCTTGACACTTTCCAAATCTTGGTATTGGACTAGGGAAGTAGTTGTCCCCAAGGTGGAAATTGAGGAGGGGTGCTAGATATATACAATAGTCCACCCTCAAGTAACCAAACCACAAATGATGCAAGGTGCTCTAAGTTGTAAGGCAGCTATTATGAGGAGAAGCCATCGTGAGAGCCCACACATTTGTGGAACCTTGACTTCAAAGTTAGATGAGGTCTATGTCTGACCATTGATGGTAATAGATGATCTTTGTGGGGCTAGCCATGAGGTTATGTAGGGCATAAACTTCCGGGCCATTGGATTGCCATTCAAGGTGAAAATAAAGGCATTGTGGTGCCACAAGGTTTCCCCATAGAACCTTAATGGGGGGAGTGCAGAGGGGGACTTGCCCCCTTCTATGGGGTCTGGGGGCCTATCCCTCCGACCCTCATGGCTGAGATAGTAAGGAGTCTAGTCATGATGATATTGTTGGAACTTATATTCTACGGATTGTTCTGACTCTCCCGACTATGTTTGTCTGTACCGACTCCCATTGTAAAAGCTACATAAGCATGGCCTATGTGAAGCTTTACATAGCATTGCACACTAGTGCGCCCTTCATCTAGAGTCTATCTAAATCATCATCTAAGCTCCATAGTGGGAGGGCACGGGTGCCAACATCATCTTTGTAGATGCATTCCTCTTGGTAATATTAGAATTTGAGTTCTCTATCTTTGTCTTCTTTTTTCTCAAATTTGTCTATTGGTCTATTCCGGTGTGCAATTATTCTTACAAGAATAACCGCTAATTCATATCCAAAAAGGTAATCTTTGTAGTACATAGCCATCGGCTCCATTATGCATAGAATCAACCAAATACCATGACATCCCTATTGATCCCATCAATGCCCAACACTCGATATAAAGCTAATATTTGAATACATGTTCACATACTCACAACCCCTCACAACATGAAACCATGGGAAGTTTTGCAAATTGAATCTCTATCATTTTTGGAAGTAATGAGAAAACTCAGCCAAAATGAAGTCTACCACAAAAAACAATTTAAAGATTATAAAACTAAAACAATTCCATTGTTGAAGCATACGCACAACTTAGAGTAGGTCATACCTTGGATGAAGAAACTACATATGCGTTGAGATGACAAACATAAATACTGAGGTGAATTCAATAAATTCACCCCAAAAACTACAAGCTCATTTTAGTCAGCCAGAAACCTAAATAACCATGACCTTCATTATGCATAGAATTGACCGAATACTATGATGTCCCCACTAGCATCTTAATGCATGTAAGTAGTGTACAGTAGAAAAAATACATGAAGGTGAGGACTCTCTCAACAGCTAGCAAAGGCATATTCTAAAGAAAAGCTAAGTGGAGAATGATCTTCTAGGTCTCATTGCCATAGCAAAATCCTCTAAAAAGCTGAGTGGAAAAATGCCTTTCAAGTCCCATTGCCATAGAAAAAGCCATCAACAATGAGCTTGGATAACAAAGCCTCACTTTACATGAGAATCAATGATACCAAGCTCATCTTCCTAAAATCCCACAAGATGCAATCATCGTGTATTGCAACACTCAAGCTCTAACATTATAATACCTATCACATAGGTCCCAAAGATAGCTTTGAACGAGATGTTGCAAATCATGGAAAGCTAATGAATAATCCAAAAAGAGGCAACATATCATGTTGTGGCTTGTAAGGTTTTGTTGATTAGAATAGTTCTACCTACAAGGGAGGAAAAAAAAAAGAGAGAGAATCATTTTCTAAGAACATATATCATCTTCGGAAAAACAAAAAGAGAAAAACTATGTCATCTTTTGAGGAGTCAACTATGGTTGTTTTGAGCGGCTTGATCTTTGTCAAATCCCTCTAATAAACCGATGTATTAAGTGACATTTTCATGTTCTTTTTGTTCTTCTCATTGGCAAGCAGCTAGGCTATTTTTGAATATTGTGATTCCCATACAAGGATACATTGATGAAGTGTATGAAGCTGCAAACAGCACGATTGAGTGACTTCAAGAGCTAGTGCAAAGGACTAAAAGTATAAGGAGATTACAACAATGCATTGCACAATGAAATTCTAGTACTCTCCTCTTCACATTGCTTCTTAGTACTCCCACTTCATGGAGCTTCATGAATGTTGGATCTGAAGTCCCTATATCAAAATTAGTGGGATCATAATCAAGCACCTTGTCAAAGCTTTTGACACTAGGGTTACTTATTACATTGAAGGTCTTCAAAGTTATGATAATGAAAGATCACCAATGCCTCATTTAGTCATGATGGTGTAAACTGCCAATGGGATGATTTGGTTTCTAATTGGCCATAGTTAAAACAAATGGATATCTTAATAGTTAACCAAGCTTTCAAGTTGCACCAAAGGTTGACTTCATCGATGCCAACTTGAGGATGCTTCCTTAGAATCAAGGAGCCATCACCTTTGATAAAAAAAAAATGCAAGAGGGATAAGGACCTAGAGAAAGATGAGGCATAATGAGGAATAGATAGAGAAGAAAGTGACAATATTGCATCGAGGGCTAGTACCAGTAGACTCCAGTTTAACACTACTTGAAGCATTTGCGCCTTTCTAAAACCTTCCTCCTTTTTTGTACTTTTTAAAAATGATGATATGGTGCATCTTATCTGTATAATCAACATCATATAACCGAAAACCTTCCCCCTTTTTTGTACTTTTCAAAAATGATGATATGGTGCATCTTATCTGTATAATCTACATCATATAATATAATAATCAATTCCATGGTTCGTGACTTAAAATTTGTGATACATGTTGTCCTCTTGAAATTTTGAATCAAAGTACATATAAGGTGCATTCAAGTGAAGCACTTGTTTATCGAACTACTGAGTCTTAAAATGTCTATGTTTTGATTTCCTTTTTTTTTTTCATTTTTATGAAGTCATAAAATAATTTTCACATTGATTTAAGTAGCACCCCAGTCCTCTGTCCCAAGATGTCCATTGTCATAACCCTCATATGCATCTCCATCTTGTATTTTGTCAACAAGAACGATAGCCAGGATCTCCTAATTTCCACATATGTCACCAGGACTTCAGAGCATGCTTAGAAAATTTGCAACACAGCAGAAGCAAATCGACCAAGTATTAAATATGAAATCATGACAGAACTATGACGCCTTCTAGACAGGCTCCTTGTGGTCACCCATAGGAAGATGGTTAGTGTTTTTTGTCTGGAAGATGGTTAGTGTTTTTTGTCTGCACAGCAGCTGGTTTCAGCGTGTAACGCGTTTCCTGAGTTTTCAAAGTAGGACTTGCTGGTCTACTTTGAATCATGTGTCCTCTAATGAATGGAATCAAGCGTGACGTCTAGAAGGATGTCCGTCGTGGCAGAAATGATTTAAAGAGTAATTAAGGTTCGGAAAGCACATGGTGAGGTTGGCTATTTACAGGACTTTCATGTCTGCGTAGCTGGTCTGCTGTGATGCAGCTTTGATGGCGAACTGATTGGAAAGGAGTTGATACATGGAAGATATACTTCGTGGAATCATATTACGAAGATGTAGCTATATATATGGCATGTGTTCACTATATGCCATCCGCAAGAAAATGAAAGCCACTGATTGCTTTGCGTGGCATTTTCATGTGAGCGTTGCGATACGCTTTTTTTATCTGTTTCGATGACGGTATGGACAGCAGAACAATTCCCGTAAACAACTTTGTACGAAAGATATCCAACGAAATAGTAATGGCGTGGAATTCTGATGCATCCTATCCGCTGAAGAAGCTGTCAAGAACATAAAGATCGGTTGCTGTGTCCGGATCAGACCCCGAACACTTGTTGACTCGTAAGAATCGCCATTGCAACTTCCAGTTCTGACCCACAAAATTCTGAAGGCGGGACCGATTGACATAAAGGCTAAAGCCCGATGACTAAGAGAGGGGGAATCATGCGCGGATTCCTGGAATGAAGTGCAACGCGATTGGAAAGCGTTCTGACTCAATGTGGCATACGATTCCGCAGCCTCACAATGATAAAATAATGATCTCGAAGACCATGTTCTGTCACCTGTGTATCTTGATTCGAGTTAATAGAAGAACGAACATAGTCCACGTCCTGTAGGACAGTTGGTTGAGCTTTGGTCTCTTGAGGCGGAGGTCCAAGGTTCAAGTCCCAGGCTGGACATGTTATGGCTTAGGCCAGTTAAACCCAGTTGTAACCATGTCTCTCAGTTGTAACCTTGTCTAACCCCTGCTTTGTGGGATACGGGGGGTCCCGTGGGTGCTATGCCCATTCACTTGTACAGTTGCAATTTCAAAGTTAAAGTCCGGGGGAGTAGGCTTCGGCTGAACCTCCATTCTAAGAACAAGGAACATTGTTAATTCTTTTTCTCGTTTAAAGACACTATGATTAATGTTAAAATGTACTGAGGAATCGGCATTGTTTATCGATAAACTCTGTTTTTTTTTTTTTTAATGGAGGTTCGGCCTAAGCCTACTCCCCCCGGACTTAAACTTTGAAATTGCAACTGTACAAGGAAGGGCATAGTACCCATGGGACCCCCTTATCCCACAAGAACAGGGGTTTACAAGACTGAACCTCCATTCTAAGAACAAGGAACATTGTTAATTCTTTTTCTCGTTTAAAGACACTATGATTAATGTTAAAATGTACTGAGGAATCGGCATTGTTTATCGATAAACTCTGTTTTTTTTTTTTTAAATGGAGGTTCGGCCTAAGCCTACTCCCCCCGGACTTAAACTTTGAAATTGCAACTGTACAAGGAAGGGCATAGTACCCATGGGACCCCCTTATCCCACAAGAACAGGGGTTTACAAGACTGGTTTAAACGGCGGTCAACACTACCGCAGGGATAGACAAACCGTGGCACTCAGCCACAATGCAAGATCTTTCCAGATTACATGTGCCTTACATGTTGCTGCCAGGGATTGAACCCTCGCCCCCGCCTCAAGAGGCGAGAGGCCCAACCACTAAGCCAACGAGAGGCGAGAGATTGATAAACTCTGTTCTAGGTGGAAACCTACTTCCTTTTACACCCGCTGAAGTCAAAAGGAGGTGGTTTTTTTTTTTTTTTTTTTTCTTTTAATAAATAAAAGGAAGTTCAGCCTTAGCCTATTCTCCCGGACTTTAATTAAAATAAAGAAGAAATTAAAAGTGAATGGGACTATTGCCCATGGGACCCCCCAAATCCCACAATGCAGGGGAGGAGTATGGCAAGCTAGAGGGCATTACAAATGAGGCGGATAAATCTAGCATCACCCTCATGTGGGAACCATTTGGGTTTCAACTTGTTGTTTTCGAGGAGATAAATACAATGATGTTTAAACGGTGGAGATCTCTTATCTCGGGAGATTCTTTTACCTAGAAGAAACAAGGATTTCTCGATCGACCATTCCTTATCGGTCGGTTGCTCATCGAGGCTGTGGAATGCCATCAGGGGGTGGGGGTTTTCAGTAATTTACCACACTAAAGAGTGAATGGGTGTGAAGGAAGGGTTTAAAATACTATTAGGGTTTCTTGCTACCCTATGTGAAGGAGCAAGACACAATATGATATTGAGAGATAATGACAATACAACTGTACCTGCCCTTACTCTCCTCGATGTATCCTACATAATAGCCTCCTTATGATCTCCCCATCCCATAATAAAGTGTTGTCTTCCTTGTTACCTAATGAGCAAGAGTCGTGACAACCAATCTTCATGTTCAAGGGTGATAGCAGTTCATCGTTACCTATATTTTCCACAAAGTTTTCCCCTCTTATGGCATCTATGAGCTAAAAAATCAACTTCTTCTCCCTACAAGACCTATTCCAATAGATTTGTGGTTCCTTATTTAGAATCAAGATAATTGTATTTGTAAGTATGAGGAACGATCTCATAAAGTGCATAATGCCCTTGTATTTCTAAGTCTGAGGAGCGATCTCATAAAGTGCATATGCCCTTGTAATTCTAAGTATGAGGAGCGATCTCATAAATTGCATAATGCCCCTCACACTGCGACTTGAAATGGAAAGTACTTCGCTTTGGGCTGCATGATAACAGTTTTATATGTGAATCACATAGACTTAACAACTTTGGGCTGCATGATAACAGTTTTATATGTGAATCACATAGACTTAACAACTGGAATGGGTCCCATGTGGAAGTGTAAATTTTTCATGCCAAGAACTTGGTTTCCCTTCAAAATGAGAGTGAAGAAGTCCACTCCTCATAGAATGTTTCCCTTTCTCTTCTCCTCTACTGTAGATGAATATTAACTTCTACATAATTCACGAAAGAGATGCAGCAAAGGCTAAAAAGCATGCATTGTTCGCGTCCCATAGGAACGTTGGTTTAGCTTCTGTTTTTTGAGGCGAAGGTCCAAGGTTCAAGTCCCGAGCTAAACATGTATGACTTTGGCCAATTAGACTAGTTACAATGTTGTAACTTTGTCTAACTTTTGCTTTGTGGGATACTAAGATCCCCTGGATACTATAGCATTCACTTGTAGACTTAACACTTTCATAAATTTAAAATATAAATATAAATTTAAAAAAAAAAAGCATGCGATTCCCATATAGATGTGTCGCAAGAGAATTTCCCTCCATGGATTCCGTATGTTCCTTATATATAAAAAGCGTGTTTATATGTACATGAAAACGTGTGTGTATATGCATACACACACGCACCAGTGCGAACTTACATATATCTATGCATACATACGTACGTCAATGGCATGGATAGTTATGCAGAGACAGAGATACACACATGTTTGTGCGTGAACCCACGCACATGTGTATTTGCACGTGTGTGTGAGATTGAGAAACAGACACGCGTATATGTTTGTGCATAAACATACACACACATACATCTGTACCTGCGTGTGTGTGCCTGCGTGTGCGAGTGTGTTTCTACACAGAATGTATGTAACCTTTTAGTTTTTACATGCTGGCGTTAGTGAAATCCTCGTCAACCTCTTTGAGAACGTTTTGCTTGCATGCTAAATAGAGTGCGCATGTCTTTGAAGTTGATCTACTGTATTAGAATTATAAAGAGAGAAGAAAGAGGAGGAGAGTCTGTGTGCGTGTGTACCCGTAATTCCATTCCGCACAAACGTAGGGTCCAATGCGAAGATTAGCATACATACCAGCTTCCTGGACTTTCTTTAAGAAACCCACCAAGTCCAGCCTTCCTTCAAAGCTATACTGCAGTACAACCCAATAACCAAAACAGAGATAAATTTAGGACTCTACATATCCAAACCCCACATAGATATAGAGTCATACATCCCATATTTGTCTTATCCACACTTTTGGTACATCACCTCCCAGTAGTAAATAGCTACTGGCTCTCAGTAGTAAGTATCCCATAAAAGAGCATCTAAGGCTATGGTGTTCACAGTTTGAGTACTATTCATGCAGGCCCATGGAGGTCTTGAATCCATAAAAGTTATCCATATCTTTGTGAATGTTCAGGTCCTAGTTCTAGTTTAAGATTATGTATGAAGCATGTACAAGTGATTCATGAGGATTTAATATTCCATAATGTTAGCTTTACATTTAGTTACAGCCAGCAGTAGAGCTTGTGATTTGATTACAGCCCTCACTCCATTGTGATTTCATATTTAACTTTACATTTAGTTACAGCCAGCAGTAGAGCTTGTGATTTTATTACAGCCCTCACTCCATTGTGATTTCATGTTGCCATTGTTATCAATCTGCATGTTGAGCTTGTGGGCTGATTCGACCTCATCATCTATTTACAATCACTGAAGTGGGAAAAGATCGAGGCCATGGCACTAAAGAAAAGCTTTGAGATGTTCATCATAAGACTCGATGAGCTGTAGTTAGAGGTTTGCCTGCAATCAGAATATCAAAGAGTGAAAGCTTCATATTCGTTGTTCAGCTGCACAATCAAAGAGACGCTCTCTCTTGCGGAAAATGAAATTTCTCATTCATTTCAGCACCTTAACGTCTGTTTTCTTTCCAGGAGTAGTAACCTCAACTCTAGGCAAACTGTCATGAGCTTAATACTTTTACGCCTATCAACAATATCTGATTCAATGTTGCCCAAATTTTCTGTTTTGTTGATGGATGTATAAAAAGGTTGTTTTCCACGGAGTACTCGCAAAAATATGCGTCCGGATCGTCGGCATGCTCATGAAATACATATGTGATGTGCAGAGAAGAAGCGTATCAGAGTGGTGATTGACAGCTTAGCGTTGTTGGCACTTACATTTCCAGGTGTGGGTTCGTGAGCGTTCCAGAACACATAAGTTTCAATGACATTAAGCCCACCTCCCTTGGCTTTGCTTATCAGATCCCCCCACATCTGCAAACACGCCATCACTCATCATCAAGCTCCAAAACAGAAGAATTAACCACATATCAGATATAATTAGTCAGCTTGAACACTCTCACGCATTCATATTTCAATCGACACACTATTGGAAGGGGAAACCTCCATGAAATCTCGTCAATTAGACACTGCATAGTTTAGTGGAAGTGCACACCAATACAGAGTCTCCTCAATGGCATTGAGTCATCTCGGATCGTTTCGCAGTGTAATACTAGATAAGTCTCTCTCTCTCTCTCTCTCTCTCTCTCTCTCTCTCTCTCTCTCTCTCTCTCTCTCTCTCTCTCTCTCTCTCTCTCTCTCTCTCTCTCTCTCTCTCTCTCTCTCTCTCTCTCTCTCTCAGTTTGTGGATGATGACAATATTCGAGCGCAGATGGTAAAACAGGTACACGGAAACTGGGAGGACGAAAAAAAAGAGTAGAGAAGCTGCTGCGTCATATGACCTCGGGAGTGCTGCGCGGATAATGGATAGATCCAGAGATGAGCACACGTCGTTGGCCATCGATGAGCAGAGCTCGCCCATCATAGGACACATTTCCGCCCTCCACCGCTTCTAGTCCTCTCAATGCCATGATCGTCACCGCCGCCGCTACCATTGTCATTGCTACAGTCATCCTGCTGATAATTCTTGTGGGTGATGCGCAAACGACGGTAATCATCCCCATACCGCAGAGCTTCCGCGTTGGTGGCCGAGGCTATTGCTCGCTATTCATATCGAGCATGCGCATTCACACACACTCTCGTTCTCTCTCTTTCACACGGACACATTCACAGATTTCGTCTCTACAACTCGCTGGACCTCTGTTTCACGTATATTTGAAGATCTTCTAGTGAACATCATACCATCAGATGACACTAAACCCACTTAGCTTGGGCACGTAACAGATTGCTTCCGTTCTCAGGTATAGACACACGTTATATTCCTGATTTCCTAGCGTGGACGTCTTGATCTTGGGCTGATGTACACATTTTAGCTAAAGATATCCAGACATATACGCTAGTCGGCGTCATGACTGCTCAACACCGGCGCGCATGGATGATGGACCAAAAGCAAAAAGATGATCCCTCACAGAGCTACCCTGCAGCTCCATTAAAAATTGCAGCGCAAAGTATCTGCGTTAGGTGGCTTATTCAACTGAATGCCGTAGTCTGGACCTGCTCTCACACTGCCCGAGTGCCGGTGAAACTCATGGGATTACAATTACTGCACGTTGGAAAGCTCCGCCATCTCGATTCTCGACAGTTTGTGAAGTTTATCTGGTTTTCTCTATTTTTTATCTTAGCGGCGATTAAAAAGATATATCATTTTTTTTTGACCTTTTCTTGCTTCCATCATCCATGATCCTCCATAACCGGGTTTTGGGCACTATAATGAGGGTGCCTTCCTCGTTGGCTTCAAGAGCTGAACTAGAAGTCGAAGAAAAAGCCCACATGGCAATGTATGCAATTCGGAAGAAGATAATTTTGGCATCATCGAAGGGCATTTCACGAGACTCCTGGGAACCTCGAACCCCCTCTCCCACCATAGAAGGGACTGTATGGCTGCCATTTCTAGGGTTTCCCCCCGAAGAATACCACCCAACCTACTCTCACTGCTTCATGCCCCTATCTCTGATTCAGAAATCATTGAGGTCATTGATGCCCTCCCTCTCGGTAAAAGCCCGGGACCCGACGGACTCACTAACGAGTTCTTTAAATCCTTCAAGCTGGTGGTTGCCACCCCTCTTCGGATGGTTTGGCAAGAAGCGCTAAAGTTTGGTGCTCTTCCCTCTTGTCTAAATAATGGAATTATCAAGTTGATACACAAGAAGGGGGGAAAGAACAGAATCGAGAACTGGCGGCCTATTACGATGCTACAAACGGGATACAAGATCATCGCCAAAGTCATCGCCAACAGACTCTCGTGCCACCTGAGATCTTGGCTTAGTGAAGACCAAAAAGGTTTCATCAAAGGCAGGTCTATCCTGGAAACCATTATGGATATTTGGGAAGGTATTCAATTTGCAAATGAGTCTAACCAAGATGTGGTTTTCCTCAAGATCGACTTTGACAAAGCCTACGACAGGCTAGAATGGGACTATATTCTGCAGTCGCTCCAAGACCTCGGATGTAGTCAGAAATTCACCAAGATGATCGCGACCCTTCTCGGAAACGCAACGACCCAAATTAACGTTAATGGCAAACTTTCGAAGGCGATCCATCTTAAAAGATCTATTAGACAAGGGTGCCCTCTGGCCCCCCTTCTTTTTGCCATCGCCACTGAGGGTCTGAGCAGACTTGTGGCACATCATGTGGAGGCTGGCAATATCAAAGGCCTCCGGCTGCCTCACGCCCACAATCAAATCACCATGAGACTTTTTGCCGATGATATGAACGCTTTCGTTTACAATGATAATACCAACCTGGAGACCTTCTAGAGGTGTCTTGCTACCTTTTGTGAGGCCTCTGGATCCAAAATCAACCACTCTAAGACCGCCTTCAGGGCTATTGTGGGACATCATCCTGGCCTTCTCATTGATCATGGCTGTCAAATCATTCCGCAGGGCCAAATCTTTCGACTTCTTGGAATCCCTTTGGGGTTTGGCGTCTCTATGGAGCAGCGATGGAACTGGGTGCTGGCCAAACTCGAAAACAAGCTTAACTACTGGAGAGGTATGCAAATCAATCTCGCTGGACGGGCGATGGTTATCAACACGTTCCTCCTCTCTTCTACCATCTATTTCCTTTCTTGTTGGAGACCGAATGAGCAAGGTCTGTCCAAACTGAATAGTATCTGCAGAAACTTTCTTTGGACGGGCGATCATAACAGAAGGGAGGTGCCCAAAATCAAATGGACCATCTGCACTAGCCCTAGAGATAGTGGAGGGCTTGGTATCCTGGACATCGGGTGTATGGCAAACAAACTGGCAGCCAAATGGATGATTAAGGCTTGGTGCAATAGGGAGGCCTCGTGGGCCAAGCTGATCTTCAGAAACAAGAATGAGTTGGCCCTCATGGGGTTCCCGAACTGGAAGAACCTTGACATCATGACCCTGCTATTCTCCCCGATCCCCGTCTTCCCGAAAGGCTCCAATCTCGTGTGCTCCCTTTGGAAGGGCTGGAATAAAGTCAAAAGCTTCACAAGAATTAGTGAGGACTGGAAGTGGGCGGCCGGAATCAGACAAAATGACTCTATCTGGTTTCCGATACATGGCATCAGGAGTGTGGAGTCGTGGAACATTCAAAATGCTAAGAAGTTATGGAACAAAGGATTCAAAAAATGGAAACACCTCTGGAAACATGACACCAACAGCTGGATCAACTTCGAGGATATTGACCCTCGCATAAACATCTCCTTCGAAGAATGGAACACTCTGCAAAGCAGATGCCTCGCTTGGAATCGTCACAAGACTCGCCTTCTCATGGGACACGACACACCAAACTCGCTTGGTCTCAAATGGCAAAATGGAAACAGCCTACTCAAAATCCCGAACATCAAAGAAACGGCTGACCTCCAGATCAGCCTCAACAAGAAGTGGTGCCTGTCTTGGACGCGGCTTCGGTGGGACATGAAATTCATGGGTATCTGGCACCCCCTAATTGAGATTAAGAAGTCTGTCCTCTTATGGCAAATTCTTCATCGTGGAATTTGGACCAACCTTAAGGCTAGCAAGCTTTGTGGGATTCCTCCTTGGTGTAAACGCTGCCACCGTGCTATCGAAGATGTCCCACACATCTTCCTTACTTGCCCCAACTCCTACAGAATCTGGCAGACAGTTGGAATGAAAATCAGACTTCAAAAACAGCTTAGTTGGAAACAAGTCCTTTTGGGAGAAGCGATTGGCTGCTCTGCGACACTCTGGAACGCCATCAGAGGGGAAGTCCTGTGGAAAATCTGGCGGGAGCGGTGTGCTCTCAACTTCGGCGATCCTCCCAGGGAGTGGTCGATTGAGAAATCACTATTCCTCCTTGGCAAAAGGATCGTCAACAGTAAGAAATCCCCCCCTTCAGGCACCATCAAGTCCTCCTTTTGATCAACAACAAGCTCAAACCCAAGTGGGCCCCGCATGAGGGCGATGAGAGGGTGATTAACCTTCTCTGTAGTGCAACCTAGGATTCAATCAAGCTTCCCCTGCTTTGTGGAATTTGGGGGGTCCCGTGGGCACTAGTCCCCTTCTATTGTACCTTTGTTTCTTAATTTAATTCAAGTCCGGGAGAGTAGGCTATTGCCGAACTTCCTTTATATTAAAAAAAAAAAAGCTCATAGGTGACAAACTAATAAAAGGCAATGTTAGGTTGGTTCACACATACTCGTGGCACATTTGCCCCATCCACATGGAAAGATATCATTGGATGGAAAAAAACTCTCTTGTTATGGGTCCACCAAACTCTAGGGCGACTTCCTCCCTTGGAACAAAAATGTGTCAGACTCACAATGATGTTGTATTGGTGGAGATACATGCTCCAATATAACTGTTTAAATACATGATCTATCTGAATGCTTGAGTGACAAGCATCAAAAAGAGTTATGAGTTCTATGGCGCCTTGTGTGAACTCACCCTTAGTGCTCAAATGGCAGACCTTCTTAGGAGGCCGATGAACTCACTAAAGGAATAAAGCATACAGAGTGTGACACCTTCTATGATGTCTCTTATGCCAGAATCCTCCTATTATGTACACAAATTATGAAGAGAGGGATAGGAAAACACAGAGGGCAGCCCCAGCATTTTAGCTTGATTAGTGTAGTTTTGGTCATCAAGGCCCTCTATCCAAGTTTGAACTGAAAAGAGAATATAGTTACCATGCCATATGTATGAAGGTTCCATTCCTTGAACAACTCTAATTTCGAAGTTGAAAGCAAGGAAAAGACTAAAGCATGTTAATTACCGAGAAGATGAAAAGTGTGTGTGTTTCATGATTTGTGTTATGTATTAGAATTTGAATTTGATCGAACATCTACAAAGTTGGTTAAACACGAGTAATTACTATAAAGACCGGAAGAATGCAACTCCTTGAATGTGGATAGAATCTTAAAATGTATGAAAAATATGATCACTTTTAAGGCACTTTGGACGAGTGCATGATAGTATATAGGATAAATTTATGATAGTTAGGATGCACTTGCTTGATTATTATACATGACATGACTATCTGTGCCAAATCCACCAGACACCACTAGAATAGTGTCTGATAAAGTGGAGAAGAAAAAGATTCATAAATAACATGCTAAAAATTGTCCATCTTAAATGATAAAGTGGAGAAAATCCACTAGACACAACTAGAAATAGTATCTAATAAAGTGAGGAAGAAAGAGCTTCATAAATAACATGCTAAAAATTTTCCATCTTAAATGATAGAGTGGAGAAAATCACCACACACCACTAAGAATAGTGCCACTAGGAATAGTGTCTGATAAAGTGGAGAAGAAAGAGCTTCATAAATAACATGTTAAAAATTGTCCGTCTTAAATGATAAAGTGGAGAAGAAAGAGCTTCATAAATAACATGCTACAAAGTGTCCATCTTAAATGGTTCACTCAACAAATAGAACAGTTAGCTTCAATTCTATCTAATAGAGTTCAAGTCTCATAGTGGATATTGGGAAATTTGAGTTCAATCCCTCAACAATGTTTGAGTTCAAGCTCTAAACAAAGAAGTTTACCTTTGGTTGAAAATGGATTAAGATCTTTTTCAATACAATCTCAACAATAAAGAGGTTACACTGGTCAAGTGTGACTAGAAACTCAAAAGTTCATCCTATGTGTTCAATCTTTGTGGGCTGCTAGACGTGCTTGGGCAAGTGTGGACAATCTATCCATGTAATGTTTTCGAGCCGTTGAAACTAGATGCCTCCATGCATCCATTTTCTTGTAATGCTTCGACAATCTAACCTCTACTTTGTAGGATATGGGGGTCTCAAGGGTTATGTGCCTATTCACTTGTATAGTTACACTTTCAAAGTTAAAGGTGGGGGAGTAGCACCTACTAACCTCCTGTAAAAAAAAAGTATGCCTTTTTGTCATTTTCTGTATGGATAAGATCATAGGGTATATGATTGTTCCACATCATAGGGTATATGATTGTTCCACATCATTGAAGATAAGCATGATCCAATATTCTTCACCTCCATACGATGAACTTTTGTCTAGAAGGAAGTTCTTTTTTTTTTTTTTTTTTTTAATGGAGGTTCGGCCGAGGCCTACTCCCCCTGACTTTAACTTTGAAATGAACAACTGTACAATGAAGGGCATAGTACCCATGGGACCCCCCTTATCCCACAAGAACAGGGGCAGACGAGGTGGACGGCCCGAAGGCACATACATCGAGGTGGACGGCCCGAAGGCCCAACGGATTTAACGCCCGAAGGCCAGATTCGACGCCCGAAGGCAGATTACAATGTCCCGCAGCGCAGGGGAGTTGAACCCTCGCCCCCGCCTCAAGAGGCGAGGGACCCAACCAATCGACCTGGCATCTTGGGACCAATCGACCAACCAATCTAGAAGGAAGTTCTTTCAAAGCCTAATCTCCTTACGCATGAATGTATCGAAAGGACAATTCTCCTACGAAGTAAATGCGACCGTAAATCATTAATGAGGTGTATAAAGGACGAGAGGGAGGGAAAGTTATGTGAGTGACAAATGGCACCATAAAGGGACGCCATAATAAGCTTTGGCTCCTTTTAAAGAATTTTCACAAAAAGAAAGCTTAATTTACAAACCATTTCTAAATTATAGAATCCTCTTTCTCACCATGTTATGATCACGTCCTTTCAATCAAGTGTTCCTTTCATGTAAATCTTTCTTTTTTCCATGATTCTTTTGAAATGAAGACACCTCACTCTCTCTCTCACACACACAATTTTCAAGCAAAACATCACATCATCTTTTCGCTCAAGAGTGGTTTCCAAGCAGTATATCCATCCATCTCAAATAAAAAAAAGGAAAAACGAAAAGTTTTTTTTTTTTAAATATAAAGGAAGTTCGGCATTAGCCTACTCTCCTTGACTTGAATTAAATAAAGAAAAGTACAAGAGAAGGGGAATAGTGCCCACGGGACCCCCAAATCCCACAAACCAGGGGAACTTAGATGGCATTACAAAGAAGGTTAATCACCCTCTCGTCACCCTCATGTGGGGCCCACTTGGGTTTAAACTATCTTTAACACTTATCATAAAGAACACTAATACTCTTCATGAGAGACCTATCTACTTATACTTTTATGAAGGCTTTTTTTAACATTATTGTATAGGTGAACAAACACATTATGAGAGTTTTCCTTATGGAATCGAAACATGAATCATAATCAATTTTTGTGACATTTTATGAATCCTTGTTCAAGTTTCACTCTAACTTCTGCAGAATCACCATAAAAGTTTTGAAGTATTTTGATGGTGATGCATTCATCCTTTCAACTACACCATTCTTTACTAGGGTATAACGAGTTGTAAACTCTCTACTAATTCCTCTAGACTGATAGAAAAGGTTGAATTCATGTGAGGTATACTCAACCCCATTATTTGAACATAAAGTCTTAAGCTTAGTTCCTTTTTCAGACTCAACAAAAGCAACCCATTTTCTGAAAGTAGGGAATACCTCATCCTTTTCTTTGATAGGATATACCCAGAATTTTTTGGCCATGCCAAATACAAACCATTCGCTATTCATTATCAACTAACAAGTGTTTTTTCTGTGATACAAATAAAGGATAAAGTGAGCCAATGTTTCTACCGAGCATAGAAGACCGCCTTGTAACCAAGGTCATCAAGTTGACCAACTGACATCAAACTACATGATACATGAGGTACATGGCATATATTATGCATAGTAAATTTTGAACCATCAATGAACTGCACAATCACATCTTCAATCCCCACAATGTCAAATTTGTAAGAGTCACCAAGTCCCACAGTACCAAGAGACTTTGCGTCGTATTTAGAGAACCATTCTCTGTGTGGTGTCACATGGAAAGAAGCACTAGAATCTAGTAGCCATGTGTGGGAAAGAGAATCATCCATATGAGCCTCAGTTGGCACAATGCTATCAAGTGTCAATACATCAGCATCATCAGAAATAGCATTAATTTCTTCAATCTTCACAGTCGAAGTAGATGGTGTAGGTCGTTGTTTAACATGCCTATCAACATTATGTCCTTTACCTTTAGCATTCTTTAATGCATAACGATCTTTCTTCATGTGTCCTTTGTTATGATAATAATGTTGGGGCTTCACTCACTACTTAAACATAAAGACATGAAGAAATAAGTGGAAAGAAGAAGAACAAAAAGCTATGGAACTTGGACACTCAAAAAACCATGCTTGTGTGAAGGGATAAATTCACACATGTAATATAGTGATGAAATTAGGTTCATTCAAAATTATTATAGAACTATCAAAATTATGAGTTTGAGAAATAGGAGCATATAAACCAAATGTATATGAGTTAATTTGAGAGAAATAAATATATATGATCTTGATTTGTAAGTCCTAAGATAGTATAGAGACAGCCGGGTTATTTTTTGAGAGAGATGATGGTGAGAGATCATTCATATATGCAGATTTTTCTATGACTATGAGCAGAATGAGGCCAAGTCATTTTTTTACACATCTTCTCTAATAGCAAACACATGATTTTTGTAGAAGGATTTGTGTTAATTCTGCTTGTGTGAAGAAATCTAAGTGATTTCATAACTATATGAATGTTAGTTGGAAGTTATGAGCTTTTTGGCGTAGATTTCATTGATCTTCTAAGAGTCAAATCTCCTAGAATAGTGTGAAGTTTTTATTGAGTGATAGATCATTTTAAATATATCATCCTTAACTACAATCAGTCAAAAGATCTTTCCAAAATGGGATGTGTGCTCAGAGAAATAAGCTTAACAGTGAAGGCATGCAAATCGATGAAGGTAATTTTCAAGTTTTTGACATAGTGTAACCTCTGAAGATGTTTCAAGTTATTTGCAAGTAATTACTTGAAAGTTTTGCTTAGAATGTGTTGCTTACTATATATAAGAACTTCTAGTAATCATTGCATACAAGAATCTTTGATATTCAAGTCAAATCAAAGAAAAATTGAAGCTAGAAGGAAAGGTGCATTTTCAAAAAGAGTAAATGTTCACATATACTAAGGAAAGTATCAAAGGTTTTGAGATTTGAAGTCTTTTTGAGTTAATTGTGATTATACAGGCTTTCTAATATCACATTAGCTTGGTTCTTATGATGTTTCATACATCAACAAGTGGTATCAGAATAGAAAGGTATTAAAGAGTGTAAGAAGGTATAGATACAAGAGATCTTGAAGAACTTTCATTGTAAAGTTGGAAGTTGAAGAATTTAACAACAAAGGGAATCAAAGAACCACTTCGAAGTCATCATCAAGGGTAAATATCTACAAAAGTTATTAATATTTAAATCTTTAACTCACAGGTTACAACAAAAGCAAGAAGACCATGGCAGATCATATCTCTATTGACAAATTGGACAAAGATAACTATCCTACTTAGGTAATGAGAATGGAAGCCTTACTAATGAAAGGATCTCATGACATATGTAACAAGTGAAGAAAAAAAGCCTACATTTGAGGATGATAGTTGACCAAAGAAAGAAGAACTAGAAGCTTCAAAGCTATGGAAGAAAGATGCAAGTGCAAGAGCCTACATATACAACACTATAACAAGTGAAGAAGAAAAGCCTACATTTGAGGATGATAGTTGACCAAAGAAAGAAGAACTAGAAGCTTCAAAGCTATGGAAGAAAGATGCAAGTGCAAGAGCCTACATATACAACACTATCACATATTTGTTACCACACACCAGGTTTGGAAACAGTTGAAGATATATGGAATGCATTGGAAGATCACTTCCAAAACACTACTAAATCTAGGAAAGCTAGCTTATGGTCAGAATCTTCAACATTCAAGAAGAACCAAACCCAAAGCATTAGTGATTATGTCACTAAGATGAAGGACTTAGCAGATAGCCTTGGATCTTATAGATGAAGACATTGAAGATCATAGGTTGATTGTTCCTATTACTTGCAGGGTTGAGAGGAGATGAATGGTGGAAACCTTTTGTACTATCAATTGAACTTTCATCAAATCATTTTGTACCAAATCTAAATCAATTGCTTAAATTGATGCTCACATTTGAGGAAGAGTTGAAGTCAGATGGAGACAAAGGACAAAGTTCTACTATGTATGCAAGGAATAAGAAGAAAGGAGACAAAGGTAAAGCAAAGGATGAAGAAGAATTGACTTCTCAAGCTAATTATGTAAAAGGAAGAGGTAATGGCAGAGGTAAAGGTAGAGGAAATGAAAGAGGAAGAGGTAACCAGAATAATAACAAGAAGGCATGCTGGATTTGTGGCTTGAGCAATCATTTGGCTTATAATTGTTGACAAAATCAACAAGGGTCAAATCAGAATCAAAGTAACAATGGTAGAGGAAGAGGTGGAAGATATCAAAACCACTTTCAAAGACGAATAGAAAGTCAAAGAGGTGGCTATGGTAGAGGTGGATGAAGAAATCGGGGACAAAAACAATCATACAATACCACCTACTACAATTATGCAAATGATACACAGAATGAGAACCATACAATAGAGATGATGAATTCAATAAGCACATCAGAGAGAGAAGATCTCAAGGTATTCTATGTTGACTTTGGTTGTTCTAATCATTTGTCAAGAAATATAGAATTAATGTAAGAATTAGAAGAAGGCATTTCTAGTCATACATTTCAAACAAGTGATAACACAAGACACAATATGCATTCAATTGGAAAAGTGAAATGTAGGAGGTGGAGAAGATTTGCTAACCAATGTTTTGTATGTTCCCATAATACCTAACAATCTGAATAGTGTGGGACAATTAGTCGAGAAAGGTTTTCAAGTTAGATTTACAAATGAAGGAGTATTTGTGGAAGATCTAGAGAATGAATATAATCAAATTGTTTTTGGTAAGAAGGAAGGTAGACTCTTTACTCTAAAAGTGCAAGGGAATATTGGTCAAGCCTTGGTCACACATGGTGAGGAAGTGATTACAGAATTAGACCTCTGGCATAAAAGGTTAGGACATTTTAATGAAAGAGGAATCAAAGCTATGGTGGCTAATCAATCTATACTAGGGTTACCAAATGTGGAGAACCAACACATGCTTTAAAGGTGTGTAGCATGCCAAATGGGAAAAGCACATAGATTACCATTTTAAAAGAAAGGATTCAAGCATGATGGATTACTAGAGCTCATACATACAGATGTATGGGGACCAACAAAAGAACGATCAATCAATGGCTCTAGCTACTATGATCTCTTTATTGATGATGCTACAAGATGGATAACTCTTTATGTTTTGAAGGAAAGATCAAAAGTATTTAGATCCTTCAAACATTTTCATGCATTATGAGTTACAGGTCAAAAGCTTAAGAGACTAAGGTCTGATGGAGGGGGAGAATACTTCTCCCAATAATTCAATGATTATCTTTGGAATGCAAGTATTAAGAGGGAAATAACTTGTAGGTACATGCCTCCATAAAATGGGGTAGCAGAAAGAACTTTGGTTGTGTTTGTTAGGGCTATGTTAAAGGAGGAAAATTGTCCAAATTATCTATGGTTTGAGGCTATGAATACAGCTACATACCTTGTGAATAGTTAACCATGTATAGCTCTAAATGGAATAAACCCTTATGAAGCTTGGTGGGGTAAGAAACCAACACTAAATCATTGTAAAGTGTTTGGATCAGCTGCCTATGCCTATGTACCATCACAACTAAGACACAAGCTTGAACCAAAGGCTGAAAAATATGTATTCATTGGGTATGATGAAAAGCAAATGGGTTAGAGGCTATGGAATCCTCTAACCAAACAATTTCTTGTTTCTAGAGATGTGACATTTTTATGAACATAAGAGTTGGTATGTAAAACAAAGTCACAACATTGAAGCATTTGAAGAAGAGGTAAGAAGAAGTGAGAGAGGTAAATCAAATATGCAGGTGAATGGAGATGAAGATCAAATGCGAGCAAGCATATCTAGAGTTGGATCATCAAGAAGAAATGAAGATGCACCTAGGCTTGATGAAGAAGTGTACTCAGATACACATGAAGAAAATGAACGAAGAAGGTAAAGCAGATTAAGGAGACTACCAACAAGGTATTTGTTAGGCTACTGGATTAACCTGATTAACCTTTGTAATTAACTTGATTAACCTTTGTAATGTTCATAACCACTTGGTTATACTTTGATGAAACATCGTAATGGTTGAAGTGATGTATCTTTTTATTACATTAATATAAAAGAGCGAATGTACTCGTGTTGCTTAGCAGTGGAGAGGCACACAGTAGATTTGCACGAGACTGTCTGTGGTGGAGCAACTGAGTGCAAACCTGTGGTAATCTAATTCTATGCGTCTATAAAATTTTGGTTCAGTGTCATTAAGTACAGATAAGTGATCTATTTTGGTTGAAGTAATTAATTAACAAAGAAGTTTGGTTGAAAGTTAGTGTGTGTGTGCCACAATCCTCTTAATGATAAAGTATTCAACATTTGTTGTATATTGTTTAAGATAAGTGAATCTAATTATGGTTAATCATGCAGTTGTTATTTTGGGATGAGTGCCTGGGAATGGATGACATTCTGAATGGGGTGTTAGTGAGAAGTCATAGTCATACACATAACTATTGAAAATCTGAACATTAATAAGTTAAGATTAACTTGTATCGATAGTGGTGATTGTGTTAACTGGTTGATGTGTGAAGTGGGAAAATTATCATAGGGCCTCTGTTATTATAGACCCCTGTCCAACCCAAGAACCCTATAAGTTAATTCTATCAGTGTTATCCTTACCAGATACAATAAGATTAGGATAGAGATATAACACTGGTGCTGGCCACGGGGCTTGCGATACAGTTCCTGACAGAAGTGTAGGATATACTTTTGAGTGGAGACCTTGTTCTACATGCTTGTAATGCGTTCAACCAAAACCTACCCTAAATATTGGAATGATAGCATCCCTGGCGAATAAACAGTGTGTTAGGGACACCTCCACGTAGTAATAATGAGGGGAATTCATCTAAAGGTGAAGGCATATCATGAATAAGTGAAGCAAGACCACAACATTCCTTTAGTTCTGGGTTGCAAAACATACTGGAATTGAATCCAGTGCAACTCGGTGAAAGTACAGTGACATGTATTGGCACCACACTTGGTGAAAGTTTGGTGCCAATCGGTGGCAGTTCGGTGTTCAGTGATGTTCTGATACCAACAACATCGATCGAACAAGTTAGTGATGATACTAATAGACCTATTGGAACTAGTGAGAAAACCATGGATTGTGCCCCTGAACCAAGTAATCCCATTGAGCAATTTGTTCAAAACAAACCAGTAAACTCGTGGAGTAACAGGAAAAGCTCCATCGTCAAATACTTCTCGAAAGAGTGGGATCCAAAATGCATATTGTGACTCAGATTCTCGGATAGTTCATTTCTGAACTGTACAACAGAAGAACCCATAAACATCAGTGAACACTCACAATTAACGGAAATAGTAGATAACTGTGGAGCAGATCAACCTGATGCATCAATGTATACTCGTGAATTTGAATGATTAGTAGACCCCGAGCCAGAATTCATGGTAGAAAACCATAATCAATAGTAACAACAACAACAGGGCAGTCAATGATGGATACCCACTGTGGGAGTCACATACGCAAAAGTTTGGTGGCTTCCCCGACAATGACCCAGATGTGCATGTACGAACATTTGAAATTAATTATGCTATATTGAATAATCTAGAGGACCCAGCATACAATGCTATAGTGTTTCAATTAACACTCGTGAATGAAGCAGCCTGATGGCTGACTAAGTATGACATTAATCACTTCAGACGATATGATGATGTGAAAAATGCCTTTTTATAGCAGTTTAGATTAAAGAAAAATGAGACTAAGATATTTGATTATCTACAGAATAACCGACAAAAAGCACATCAGAGCATACAAGAATATGCAACCCTGTTTCATACACACTTATGACAGTTGCCTCCAACTCATGTGAATCTTTCGGATCATGTGATTACACAATGGTTTATCAATGGGTTGAACCCACAACTTAAACAAGTGACGATTGTTCAATGCATAGGAGGGATGATGTTGGATGAGTTATCGCCATGGCTTTGTAGTTGGAACATAAGGTTGGTGGTTTTACAAAGGATTTGGAGTGGTTAAATGTTGGCAAAAATCAAAGTGATGATCCACTAAAACAAGTCTATTATACGAAGTGTAAAACCCTAGTCATGTTGTGAATAATTGTGCTCTTAATCAGGCTTATTGTGTGATTTGCGATACCACAAGCCACGCAATAGAGACTTGTCCATATAATGCAAAGACTCAGAATAGGCAAGTTATGAATGCCGTCCTGCAAGAACAAGACCAACCAACCACTAGCTATGTACCATCGCATTTGAGAAATATAGTTTGTCCGACTTATACCAACTATAGGGCCACACACAGAGGGAATTTTAACCAACCTCGATGGAATTAGGATCAAGCGGGTAGGACTACGGGATTACCTCCACCACGTTGCCATTTTTGTGGAGAGATTGGGCACATTCAAAGACAGTGTAAGGACACACATGAATATAATAAATGCAAATTAAAAGAGAGGCAAAGTCCAATGGCACACATGGTCCAAATTTCATAAGTAGATATGCAGACAACAATAGTGCAGACCCCCTCTGACAAAAAACTTCACCCAGTGGTAGAAATCTTTGAACCAGGTGTAAAAGAATAGCAATGCACATTTGTGAAGGCATCCAACTGGGCCCAAGAAGAACAACCCATGTTCCCAGATCCCGTACCTGTTATCTGCAAAAAAGTTGAATAATCATAAACATCCACACCAAAATCAGCCTTAGTACAGCCCGTAATTTCACCAAAAGTGTCATGAGGAAGGAGATAAGGAAGAGAGCTCACACACACTCTCACTCTCAAGGAGAAGCACACATAGATTGAGGCAAGGAAGAATGATCTTCTTCTTCTTCTTCTATTACAGAAAAAGGAATGTACAAGAATGACCTAAAAACAAGAATACAACAAGTGCAATATATAAAGATCAGTACATAAGGAAAAACCTAATGTCCGCAAATGAGTGAGTTGGCAAGGAACAAATGTGCCATCTGTCACTCTAGCACAATGGCAAGTACCAACGTGAGGAGCTCCACCTCATAAATGTCAATCCGTGGAGACGTGAGGACCAGTATGAAGACCAAGAGCAAGTGAAGTGCACAAGTGCATGAGTGAAAGCATACAAACATGCACACACTCATGCACAAAGTAAGAGCAAAGAGTGGAACAATGGAAGGACTTCAATTACAAAAGAACTCTCTTACAAAGTTGAAATCTACAACAAGCTAACCCCCAAAAATGAGCTCTCCAGCCCTTTTTATAGTTTTTTGAGAGGTTTTGGCCCTGCCCAGACCTAGTGTCTGTCATAATTAAAAATTAGGTTCCAAGGCTTATTTGGGGGTCAAACGGAGTCTAAAAATTATGAAAATTGGTAGGATGATACTTCTAATACTCCTCAAGCTCAAGGACTCCTTGGCTTGAACAAAATGGAGTGCAAAAATAGAAAATGGTATTTACAATGGTTTTTAGTGATAAAAGTCGCTATTTTTATAGGGATTTCTTATGAAAATTTGACATGTGCTTCTTGGAGCTCCCTACATGCTCCTTCTTCTTGTGTGTCCACTTCATTGATGCGCTTCCATGCTTGTGCGTGACCTTGACTATCAACACTCCCCCCCCTCTAGAGTCTGTCGTCCCTGACAGACCCTTGTTGTAGTGGTTGGTCCATGGTGCTTGTAGAGATAGGGTCCATCATGTATCCACAAGAGTGGTCCATCTTCCAATTGTATCTTGGGCAGTTGTCTGGTTCTTCATTTTGTCACTGCTACCTTTGTATGTATTTCGTCCTTGCATTCCAGCTTGATGGTGTCTTTGTGAGCTTTCAAAAATTGTGAACTACTCAAAAGAGGTTGTCAATGTTGGTTATGAGTAACTCTCATGGTGGATTACTTCCTTGGGCTTGTTGTTGTCACCGTGATGTCCTCTGGTTCTTCCAAAGATGACTTTCCTCGTTTTCATGCCAAGTACTTGTAATCCATAATGGATGATGGGTAAGTGCATTAGTGCATGGGTTTAACAAGATATGTGCCTTGTGCATGGCCTTGTAATATGGCCTTATGTATGCGTACTTGGGGAATGAATTGGAAGCAATATGGTGCAAGAAATGGGGTCTTGAGCTAAGTGATCAAGGGTATTCTGATGAAGAGGTTTCCTAATCTATCATGGTTGTGGTGTTGCCGAAGTAGGCGATTCTTACCATGGTAAAAGGTCCATCAATCTTCACTCTTCGTGTTGTGTGCCCATTGTGATGATTGACCAATGGCTTGTCTTTTGTGTTGATGGATGTTCGTGTTGATGGTTCGCATCAGAGATTCTTCAAGCACACACTCTTGACCTGTCAGTTTTTTTTTTGTTTTTTTTTTGAACGATGGAATGAAACAAGAAGAAAGGTGTTAGAATCAATAAAATATTTTACATATGTCAGATGCGTATCATGTGCCTGGGATTCTCAATTGTGTTTATGCATGACCGTGTAAGGAGGCCCTATATTAATGCATACTTTGGAAATGCATGACCTGAATGGTGCAAAAGACAAGGTTATGCCAAAGGCACATGGTTGTTGCTGGTCGAGGCTTTTGATGTTACTTGTAGACTTGATGCAATATTTGTTTGGAGGTGTCGATTGAATCCTGTAATGATGTAATCCTCCTTATAGGGATCCATTTGAGAATGGTATGTGGTCCTGTGGAGATCACTTCTGGCCCTTTCATCTTTGGATGGTTTCTAAAATTTGATATCCACCGTGGTCAGCTCCTTGGTGTTGTGGAAGCTGCTGGTACTTTTGGCTTCCAAACCCATATCCTTTGTGATTGTCTTTTTATTACTGGCCAAGAGATGAATTCATCTTCTTTTGGTCTCCGCCCTTGGTTTTGACTCTTGCTTCTCCGTGGTGTTTTTGTTGAGATTTTTCTGTTGAGGGTGATCATATGGTTTTGTGCATGTAAGAGTGCCTTGGGTACCCACATTTGTAATCGCCCTTGTTGAGCTGCAGCTAATTTCTTTGGCACCCAAATTTGTACGTTAGTATGGTTGGCCTTCATCGATTGCTTTGGTACCCAAATTTGTCGAAGACCGTGGGATTAAGCTGGTCCTCATTTCTTGGTGCTTCTTTTAGCATGGTTGGCTTGCCTCATTGGGAAGGGTTGTGAAAAAGCTGGTGGTTGTTCTCCTTTTCATACCCAAATCTGCTTCATGCCCTGAGCTTCTTTCTTCTTGAATTTTGTTTGTCTAGCTGATATAGTAGATGTCTTTTTTGCTTGCCTCTTTGGTTGAGTTACACTTGCATTAGTATGTGAAGAAGAAGAGAGGTTTGCTGGCCTTTGAGCTTGTGCTTCCATGATTGAGTCCTTTTGCTTCGTAGGGTTTTTGACACACACAACATTTTCTTTACGAAGATTAGTTTCGGAAGAACTAAGAGAATGTGTGACCTCTGGATTTGTGAGCATGCAATTGTCTAATTCTAATGTAATACATTGTTCATGTGCCCAAACTTGAAGGATTTGACTTCTTAGGTTCAAGTTGACTGCATGGTCATAGATCCAGTCTTGACCCAGGACAAGTGGTTCCGTAAGGTCCTCATCTTCACACACTAGCATTTGGACTCTCATTGGAACACCTTGAAGATAGATGGGAAGCTCTACCTCGCCCAAACAAGGAGTTTCTACACCTCCCAATCCTATGAGATAGGCTTCAATGGAATTGATGTTCAATTGTAGATCTTGGCAATATGAAAGTCTAACTGCACTAGTTGTTGCACCTGAGTCAATCAATGCTCTCACAGTCCTTGCATTCATCCCCTGTCCTACCATGATGTTCACAAAGGGACGTCGATCAATTATTCGAGAAGCGAATGCACTTGATGTTTGACACATGGCCATGTGGTATCTTGGGGCCGCAAGATTGACATCTAGGCCTAGGTGTCTAAACTTATTTCTCCTAATGCGTTCTCTAGCCTCAGCCTGTGCTTCTTCTCGAACCATTAACTCCTCTTCTTTTCACTTCTTAGCAGTGTTGAGTCTCTTTAGCATATCCTCTGTAAGAATTTCTTGATATAGCTTGACTCGACAACCACTGATATAGTTTGGCAGGATATCACCTTCTAGTGTGGCCAATTGAACTGCACCGCTAGTGGAAATTCTGTTAATGATCATGGGTCCATATCCTCTTTTTTCCAATTTACAGGCATGTTGCTTTAGTGTATAAACCAACACTAGGTCTCCCTCTTTCAATCCTTTATCTTTGATATGTGCATCGAAGTATGTCTTTTGCCTTTGCTTTGCAGCGTCGATGCCTGCTGCCGCTTGTAGCCTTGTCTCACCTAAGCATTCTAGATCAAAGATCCTAGAGGATAACTCGTGTCCATTCGAGTCATGCTCTTGTGCTACTTTTAAAGTTGGGATTAGGAAGTCCAATGGTAGCACCGCATTTTGTCCGAAGACCATCTGAAATGGGGTGGCATTGAGTACCGTTTTATAGGCAACTCGGTAGGCCCAAACAGCATGATGAAGTTGTTTGTCCCAATCAGAGCGTTTGTTATTTACTAGTTTTGTCAATACATTACATAGGATCTTGTTTGTGCTCTCAGCTTGTCCGTTAGCCTGTGGATGATAGGGGGCAGACTTCTTATGTATCACCAAGAATTCTTGGAGAAGATTTTCAATGACTTCATTCAAGAAGTGTGTGCCTCTATCACTCACTAACTCTATTGGTAGCCCGTATCTAGTGAACACGTTCTCAAATAAAAACTTAGCTGTAGTTTGAGCATCGTTCTTTGTTGTGGTTTTGACTTCTACCCACTTTGTGAGGTAATCTGTGGCTACAATAATGTACTCCGCATGGGAGTTTCTAGCTGGGGGGTTAATAGGACCTACAAAGTCTATACCCCACTTGGAGAATGCACGTCCTCCCATCATTGGCCTCAAAGGCATCTCATCTTTTCTAATCGGATAGTGTGCACGTACTCTGTCAGGCCCAAAGTGTCCACCTGCAACACTACTATGGGCAGTTTCTAAGATTTTCAAATAGTCTGATTCGTGAACGCACAATCTTAAGTAACCATCTTTGCCTCTTTGATATAGGTTATCTCCTATGAGGGCATATCTTGAGCTTCTTGTTCTATGCTTCGTTTCCTTGCGAGACTAGCCTCATTGGGTAATGTTCCTGATCTCATGAATTCTACCAATGGAGCACTCCAATATGGAAGTAATGATACGTGATAAAGAGTCGCATGCTCCACGGGGGGTTTTTCCTGGCACACTGGACAATTCTTAATCCACTCATGTATTTCTTTATCCATACTAGGCCAATACACTCCTAAACGTCTTAGATTTTGCGATGTTAGTTGTTTAGAATAGTGATTCCCTAGAAACTCCTCATGGGCTTGTTGCAACCAACTATTGTGTTCATCGTCCTCGACACAAGAAGCTAATACGCCTTCTGTATCTTGTTTGTACATGCTGGCTTCCAATATTTGATATTTTTGTGATTTTACAATTTCATCTTTGTTGGTTTTTACATTCTTATTTGTGGGTCCGAAGGTTAGAACTGGCACCAACTTATTTGCCCATTTAGGAACAACTTCTAGATTGAACAGATACACGTCGGGCAATTCATCAGACACTCCTTGCGGTGACTTGCCTGAAGTGATGCGAGAAAGGTGATCCGCTCTGAGTTGGCTCTTACCTTTCCTAACAACCACTTCAAAGTCATATTCCATTAGTAAGAGGAACCATCTTACTAAGCGTCCAGTATTGCAAGGTTTATTAACCAAGTATAGTAAAGCTTGATGATCGGTGAAAAATTTGAACTTGTTGGCCAATAGATAGTGTCTAAACTTCTTCACAGCATATACCATGCCTAAGCCTTCTCTCTCAGTTGTCGTATAATTTTGTTCTACAATGTTTAGTTGTCTGCTCGCATATGCTATAGGCAAATCAAGATTGCCTTCACCTGTGGGTTGTGACAACACACATCCTATTGCATAATTGGATGCATCCACATGTACATGGAATGGCTTATTCCAATGAGGAGTGGTCAGTATTGGTGTTGTGCACAAGCGTCTCTTCAGCTCATTGAAGGACTTCTCGCATTCATCGTTCCACTCAAATTTTGTCAACAAGGCATAAAGAGGCTTAGCAATAATTGCATACATGTGAATAAACCTACAGTAAT
Organism: Ceratopteris richardii; assembly: GCA_020310875.1. Taxonomy (NCBI): domain Eukaryota; kingdom Viridiplantae; phylum Streptophyta; class Polypodiopsida; order Polypodiales; family Pteridaceae; genus Ceratopteris; species Ceratopteris richardii. The sequence goes on from CM035442.1 coordinate 61,239,184, forward strand.
ATCCACAATGTCCCATAAAGGCTTGTACCTCTTTAACATTCCTTGGCCTCGGTAACTCAACTATGGCTCTTACTTTGTCCTCATCTGTTGATATTCCATTCTTCGAAACAATATGACCTAAGATTTTACCTTGATGCACCATGAACACGCACTTTTCTTGGTTCAGACACACTCGGTAGTCTCTACACTTGTTGAAGATCTGTCTGAGCTCAGGGATGTGACATCTCCTTTCTTGGGAATGAGCACATAAATCATCCACATATACTTCTAAGCTCTTTTGCAAGAACTCTTTGAAGACATGACACACGAGCCTTTGTAATGTTGCAGGTGCATTGGTGAGCCCAACTGGCATCACACGAAATGCAAAGACTCCCCACTTTGTGGCAAATGCCGTTTTGTGTTGATCTTCAATGGAAATGGCTACTTGGTTGTAGCTTGAAAATCCATCAAGGAAGCTATAAACTTCCTTGCCTGGAACACGCTCCAATAAATGATCAATGATTGGAAGCGGATAATTATCTCTAACTATAGCGGCATTAACTTTTTTAAGGTTAATACACACACGTAACTTCCCATTCTTCTTGGGCACCACTACAACGGGGGACACCCATTCAGTATGTTCAATCTCATAGATGAATCCAGCTTCAATCAATCTGTCAATTTCCTCTTTTATTTTAGCTGCATAGGTGTCATTATATGTGTAGGGCTTCTGTTTGGTGGGCTTGGCATCCGCTATCATGGGGATCATATGAGAACAAACCTTCGGATCTACTCCCTTCAAGTCTCTATAGTGCCACGCAAACACGTCCCTATATTCCCTTAACAAAGCTACCAACTCTATTTCCTCTTCTTTACTTAGGTCATGTCCTATGTATGTACATCTCTCTTCGTTCTCTTCAATGGTAACTATGATTTTTTTGGTCTTTTCTTTGTTATCATATGCTTCTCTTGTTGTGGCCTCTCTCTTAGGCATTCGTACCAAAATTTTTTGGTCCTCAACTTCATATTTCTTGAAATTTTCTGGTACTTCGAACAATGATTCCTCCTCTTCTTCTTTCATAGCTTTTCTCTTTTTTTTTCTTTTGTCCTCCTTCACTTCCATCCTTTGAATTGACAGTTTTAATGCTTGTGAGAGGTTCTTCTTCCTTTTGGGTAAATACTCCTATATCTTCTAGATAGTGCTTCTCTGAGTCAAAGCAACTATCCATTACAATGGACTCTAGATCATCTTCATTCTCTTCTTCTTCTATGAAGTCACTAGGGTCACATTCTTCTAGCAAGGGCTGACACATGAACACTGAAATATCATAACCCTCCTCATCACAATGAGGTGTCCATTGTTCTTCATTAACTGCAACGTCCATGGTAGCTAAGATTTCTGCCCAACCATGAGGCTCAAATTCCTCATCTGGAAAGATCATCAGTGTATAGGCTGGGTCTTTAACTAGTCTATCTCCTGGAGAAGTTCCTTTTTCTCTAGCCTTTAAGCATTTTTCCTCTTCCTTTGTGACTTTGCACATCCACAAATGAGTATCTTCATGCATCCAGGATGTATCAGATGAACTTTTAGAATGCACAGAGATTGAATCTTCTCGCTCCTTGTGGATAGGATTCCACTGTAGGGGTGGTACATCTCTAAAGGTGTAATCCTTCAAATTGACCTTGGTTGTGACCCCTAAGCGTTGCAAGTATAAGGAATTGGTTCCCCAATCTTGCACAACTTGCAGTTGTCGTAGGAAGGGTCTTCCTAGGATCATTTCGTAGGTAGTAGATTTACCAAAGTCACATATAGCAAACGTGTGCTCAAACTCTACACCACAAGTGGTTAGAGTTATCCCTTCTAGCAATCCTAGAGGTCTTTGAACATGGCCGTCAGCAATCTGAAGCTTCATTCTAGTTGGTCTTAATGCGGGTTTACCCCATTGCTTCCACAAGGAGGTGGTTGCAATAGCAACACCAGCACCTGAATCTATGATCGCTTTGGTTGTGTAACCTTGGTGGGTGATCGGAAGATAAGTATTACCTTCCTCACCTTCGCTCATGTCCCCTATTTTGTCTAGAGGTATCTCTGGAACTTTCTGCTTAGAGCCTGCTTTGGGCATACTGGAATCCAATTCTGGAACCTGATCTTTCACATGATTCCATAGCTCCAGTTTTGCTTTGAGCAGCTCTTCTACAGTGAGATGACATTGAACCTTGGTGTTTTTCACCACATCAGTGTTCCTTGGAAGTAGTGAGTCTTCATATTTTATCATTATTGTGGGAGCTCTGATCTTGAGAGATTCAGATTCCCATGGGCCTGTGAATTGTGGAAACTCTGGTAAAGAATTGGATTCAAATCCTAAACTTTCTTTTTCTTGTTCCTCTATTTGGTCTCCATAAATAGATGGAATGTCTTGTGGGAATTGATCGTGACGGTCATCAATTTCAAGAATAGGAAGGGAAACATCCTTCTCCTTGGCCCATTTTGCTTCTTATATTTCCCGCAAGTACTTTTGAGAGTATTGTTGAATTGAAAGAGGTTCTCCCTCATTTATGGAGTCAGGAACATAGACTTTCTTTGGTGATGATCTTTCTCTTTCAACAGCTGGTTGAGCCTGTGGAGGTAAAGAAACTTGAGGTTTATTTACCAACTGCTCTAATCTATCTAGTAAACCCTGGAAGTGCAAACCCGGTGTAATAGCATTCGTCTGATTGAACGATTGATTGGCCTCAAACATAGCTTGAGCTAGTTCCACCATTTTTATGCACATTTTTGTCCGTTCAATCTCTAAATCTACTCTAGGGTAGCTCTTGTCTAGGTTTGCAAGTGTTGGCCCTTCTTGAAGTGGAGCCTGGTATGCCTTGAAAATCATGTCCAAGTCGCAAGCCTTTTCAACTATTTGGCCTACACTTATTAGGTTTTAGTGATAGTGGGTACATAGAGAAGCTTACTCAAAATGTTCGTCCTGCCATTGGAAGCTTTGAAATTACCAATCTTCTCCACATTGTGCTTTGTGTCATCCCCTGTTTGCACTTCATGTCTATGCTTTGGACTTTCCAAATCAGATAGAAGGGCAATGTTGCCTGCAACATGATTTGAACATCCTAAATCTATGTAGAACAAATGATCATCTTCTTTACCTTCTTTGTGGCTTAGATTCATGAGAAGCAATGAGTCTTCGTGTGGTTGATCTTTTGAATAATTGTTGTAGTCCCTTCTATTATAGCTTCTATTTTTATTGTTGAAGTTGTGTCCACCTCTGCCTCTATTGCTTCCATATCCACCTCTTCCACTTCCTTTCTGGGTGTTCCCATTGAACCAGCAATTCTGAGTGGTGTGGTTGGTCTTATCGCATATGGCACAAGGTTGAACATTCTGACCTTTGGCTTTGTCTTGCTTTGGTCCTTTCTTCTTCCCTTTCCACTTGTTCTTGCTTGCAAAGTTGGCTTGAGAAGTCTCTTCTTCCTTCTTCTTGCCTTTTTGCTTCTTATCCTTCTTATCTGCATATAGAGCACTAGTTGAATTACTATGATAAGAGTTACCTTTCTTTATGCTATTGTTGGCTTCTTGATTGAAGAGTTGTCCAAGAAAGAGTTGAAGTCTAGAGTTTGCACATCCATGATGAGATCATAAGCCATCGTGAAGGATTGCCATTGCTTATCACTTCGAATGCCGTTGAGAATTTGCCTCATGATGACCTTTTCTTCAATCAGCTCTCCAATGGATGCTAACTGATCCGCAACCTCTTTGACCTTGGTAACAAACTCTGTGATGGTTTGTTTAGGCATCTTCTTCATTTGGTTGTCTTGAGATGTTTTGCATCCTCTAATATGAGGTAATAGAAAGTCAGAGATAGAGTTCAGTATGTACGACCTTGCTTGAGCATCCCTTGCGCACCAAAGTGTGAGCTTATCTGTCTCCTCTTGTGTTGGTCCTCCTTTGAATCTTGGAATAGGCATAGCTTCATCACCTGCTACAATTCCATAAAGATTTCTACCTCGCAAATAGGCCTTCATTCTGATTTGCCAAGTCACGTAGTTGTGTTGATCAAGCTTCTCGATCATTGAGGGAAAGCCGTCACCCATCTTGATCTAGCTCTGATACCACTGAAAGAACTTGGAGAAGCTTGTAGAAGGTAGAAAAGTGCGTTTCAAAGCGACAAAGTTTGGTCAAGTCAACCGGCACAAGACCAGCCCTTGAGCTTATGGAGACTCAAATAGACCTTATAGGAATGTAATAAGTGCAAAGAAATACAATATGTACTTTGAAGCATCAAGGAGAATGAGTCGATACAAAACAGATAGGTTCGCAGGTCGACGAGCTCAAAAAAACTTACTATCTATGGAAGAGACAATGAACTTCAAATGCCCATAGTGACTAGCGTGATTACAATTAGAAAAAATCCTTTTATGGGAGTGATACACGTAGGGTTGAGTGTATGGAATGCACAAAAGTATAAGGAATAAGCAAAATATGCTATAGGAATGAATGCGACATTCACCGGTGGTACTTCCTATTTTTCAGGAATACGCAGAGATTGACCCCGAGATAGAAAAACGCAGATTTCTCCAAATCTGCTAAACCAAATGATATGAAATGTATAGGCATAAACTAGACACTTATACCTTTCCAATGAGTCATCTTGCACTCAATTTCGGGCTCTGGAGAGAGAGCAGCAGCCTCTGCAAGATTACTGTTGGCGAAGAAGATGATGCAAAGAATTGAAGGAGCAAGACAATGATGGTCACAAGTGTATGTATATTGCTTCCATGTAATGTACAAGTGATTTCAATTCCTTATATAGCCTCTAGGAGTGTTCCACGACTTTTACAAGTTGAATTTGAATTCAAATGAAGGTGGGAATGGTTGTTGGAGGGAATCAATAATGCACATACGTACACACACATCTACACATACACACACATACACATGCACATACATACATATACACAAATACACATGCACATAGATACATATACACACATATACATGCACATACACATATATACACATACACTTACATATATAGATGCACATACATACATACATACATACATACATACATACATACATATACACACATATTGTTAGCTCAGAAAATGGTTGGTTTTAATGCACTAATGTAGTTCTATTTGGCAAGAAATACGTTTGATTTCAGGTACTTGAAGAATGAATGTGATGATTGATGAGAAGCATGTGGAGATATTGATTACAGGGATGTGGAGAAAAGGGATTGAGCATGGAGGAGCCTCCTAAGAACATAGGGAATATTGATGTGCAAAGGAAATTAGAAACGGCTTTGTTTCAGGGGGGATGTTTTCTTATCAAACATCAAAATACAATCGCTTGACCGATTTCCGGAAATTGATCTTCGACACATCGTTGGAAAAAATTCAGAGATGTGGAGAAATGTGATCAAGGCCGCATGCCAAACTGCACTTAACACATTTTGAGTGTGTGGGGATAAGGGCCTTATCAAAAAGGAGAGGAGCAAAGTCATCTCACGCTCTCTCCCCCTCGTTTTTGCCACCAATAGAAGAGGGGGGCCTGCTATCGATTGCAAAAAAAAAAAAGGGAGATAAGGAGAGAATGGGGGCGGCTGTGTTTTTTTTTTGGGCATGCATCGAAGAGAAGGGTTCTTGGTTGCGCTTGAGCTGGCCTTCCTGTCATCTCGAATGTGCCTATTGTTGGCCCTCTGGTCAACACGCTCTTGAGCCCCCTCGTTCTCCTTGCAGTTTATGCATACGGGGGCTACAGGTTCATGTCTGGCTTTTCTAAAACTCCATATGCAGATACTCTGACAACAAAGGTGGACCTTACAGCTCTTTGGCCAGTTTTGTTTGTGATTTCACAAAAGTTTCGCAGCAATTTCAAGAGGGCTGTACAGCAGCAGGGTAAATATTTCCAGAGGAGCTTGAAGTAACGGGGGAAAGGGAGTGTGCACCTTGAGGAAGGCGGCAGCTCTTTGGGGAAACAGAGAAAAGAGGGGCTATTCCGTCGACGAGCATGGTTAGTAAGAGGAGGGGAGTCTGCGGTCATCAGAACTGCTGCGTGGAGGACCTACTACAGATGAACGTGAGGCCGATGTGAGAGGAGGAGCTCACGGGAGTTCCATGCTCAAGGGAACTACTATGGAGATTTCTAGGAGCAAATTAAAGAAATTGAGGCAGAGCCAATAAGAAAGAGAATTTGCTGCCTTACTTTCGATTACAGGAGGCAATTTCAAGAAAATAAATGAAGGACACCCCTCCTGCTAATGGTACAATCTTCCAGAAATCATTTGGTCTCCGCGAGTATTGGTACAGGTTCGTACATGAATTGATTTGCCTTTCTCTCTGGCCAAGGCATATACATGGTTTCTTAGAATAAATCTCCATTGCGAGAAATCTTTCTTTTCTGATAACATAGAAATTTGCGGTCTGACTTTTAGAGTACTGTCGTGATCAAAATGATATATGTTTCTAAAGATATCATTGTTCACTCCTTCCACTATGAACTACGCAAATGAAAGAGTTTTATCTCCAGTTCTTCAATGCACTTGTGGAGGGGTTGTCCATTTTTGCCTATGTAGTTCCAAAAGTCAACAATCTGGTTCCATGCAAGGATTTTACTTAAGTTTGTGCTATAGAAAGCTAGAAGCTGTTATCAATTTTTCCTACTTTTTATATATTCATAGTGAAAGGTGCATGTTCCATTTCCTGTTATCTAAGTGCTTTCTTTTTTTGAACATTTGCTGGATCTAAAGATTTGTGAGAAGGTTGCGCCACATCATTGTGCTTGGAGATTCGGGTTAAGCTAGTCCTTGTCAATACCTGTAATTACAGTGAATGGAATTCTTGTTCTACTTAGTAGAGAAGTATCTTCCTCAAACATATGAATTGACTGTCTATATGATATTTCGTCACAGTACAATTGTTACTTGAAGTTAGCACCCGCCGAACGTTAGACTTATGTATGCATCTCATTTATCCAATTTCCTTAACAAATGCTGGCTTAGATGAACGACGAAGAAATGAAAAGTATAACTTACTTTTGACTTGCTTTTAGACACAAAACCTTTGTCTTGAAAAAGAAGGCATAAAACGGAAATTTGAGATATTATGAGTCTACATATTCCATCAGGAAATACATGTGATGAATTCATTACAATTAAACTAATATATATATGAATGAAAAAAATCCAACAAGATCAGAGAAAGGGAACCCTTCCTCATTGAATCGAAGACCTATTAATCAAGCTTCTCTTCAGTGCAGTTCTGAAAACGACAAAAAAAAATGATTAAGAAGTGTAAGCTGCATTTTATGTAAGCTAAGTTCTTTAGCCCAAACCTGTTTCTATGTTCCTTCTCATCCGAAATAGTGTGAACTGCTGTTCTTTCTTTTGATATATTATGAAAAAGCTTCGTGTGCCCTATGGACAACTAAATATGGTCACGTACATCGAGGACTGACTTGTGACTAGAATCTAACCAAGACCAAGATTCCTAGTCACCCCTCTTTTCCACAACTACTATGTTTTAATTCAAGTCAAATTTTCTTGGCACCCTGAGTGCACCCCTAAGCGCGCAAGAACCTGACCACATACGTGAACCCGACGTGAAAGGAGGGGGTTGAGTGAAGAAAAGGAGGGAATTGCGGGTGTGCGTGCATATGTGCAAAAAGGAGAAAGAAAAGAACCAAAGGAAAAGCGAGTGGAAGCGGGTATATATATATGTGATATTCGAGAGCAATTGTGGGCTCTAGGAAATCCAATTCGACCGATTCCGAGGGATTTGAACAAAATAAAGTCTCGTATAATCACTGTTTCCTTGGGTGTTAGAACCAAACATTTTGGTGCATTTGCCGGGAATAGCTTGGTACGTCTCTATAAGAGAGTGCCATAGGTTCGCCTAGCGCCACAGGTTGGCCGAGCTTGCGGACCCCAAGATCTAGTACATGAGCGAGGGGAGCTCATCGTCAGGAGCAACCCAAACGCAAAGAGAGGAACGCGCTCAGAGAAGAGCCCTTGAAAGAGAAAGGAGAAGGTGGGAACCGCCAGGTGAGTGGACCTCGATTGGTTCGAAGAAATCAGTCAAAAACGTGTATTCCCGTAGGAGGGTCGCGAATCAAGTGCGAAAGTTTGAAGGAGGGATCCTGAGGCTGCGTGTGCTAAATTTCTGGGATCGAAGTGATATAGACATCACACCTCTGTTCGAAATGGCTCAGCGGATTTCGGTTCACTTGGGGGACTTCACCAAGTTTTCAGGTACTTGGGACGAAGATCCGGATAGTTTTATCCAGCTGTTTGAGGTTACCTGTGAGGCCAATGATGTAGTTGACCAGGATCAAAGGTTGAGAATTTTTTCGGCTATTATCCGTGATGAGGCAGCCAATTGGTATGGGAATCTGACACCACAAGAGCGTGGAACTTATCAGGTGCTCAAGGAAGCCTTCTTGGCAAAGTTTCGACGACAAGGCTTCCAAGATAGATTGGCCCAACAAATGGATTATTTGCGACAAGGAGTCAACGAGAGCATCGATAACTACATTCAGAGAATGGAAACGTTGGTAAGAAAGATGGGCGCGAATGCCCCGAACGATGAGACATTGAAAAGAAGATTCATTTCGGGATTGAGAGATCCTACGGCACAGCAGCATATCAGCCTGACAAGACCTGCAACTTTAATGGATGCTAAGGAACAAGCAAGGCTCTGGGAGGAGGTACAATTATGCCAACAAAGGAAGATGGAACTCTTATACGAGCCAATGGGAGGCCCAGGAAATATACCGATGAAAGATCCTGGTCAAGGAAGTCCCGCATTGACGACTCCAGCTTTTGTAGCTGCCACTAGCACGCCAGGCGAGGTAAAGCTTGCGCTAACTGAAGAACGAATATTGGAATTGGTCACGCAAGCTATAAAAGCTGCCACAATGACTTAGGAGACATACACAGTAAAACCAGAAGTAACTACAAACCCGAATCAAGTGTTTAGATCGAACACATGGTGCGGAAAGTGTCATGGTTATGGCCATTTGGCTTCAGAATGCCCCACAGTCTCGAGAGTATTCACAGATAGATCACCACCTAGGATGCGTTGTACTTTTTGTGGAAGGACAAATCACACGGAGGATCGATGTTACAACAAGAGAGCCTATGAAGAGAGGACCATGAAATCAGGAGATACAAGAAAAAGACCTTACACGGGATTGCCCGCTCAAAGTGTCCCACCTACATCTCGTTGGGAAAACAGACCGACTTATGGATATGGTGTTCAGGGTCAAGGAGGAGACTATCCAAGAGGAGCCGCACGTGATCAAAGGAGAGATGGTCCAATCCAGTGCTGGAGATGCCATGGCTTTGGCCATACTCAATCTAGATGTCCAAACAAAAAGAAACCAATTGACTATACCCCACTATGTAGGTACTGTAGTGGAGAGGGCCACTTTGATGAAGATTGTCCAAAACGAAGAGCTGCCGCCGGCAAGGAAAAAGGACCAGTAGGGTCCTCAAATTATGTTGATACTCAGTGCATTCCACATCGAGAGCTCAAGAGCATGTTCCTACAATCGGAGTAGTGTTCAAGACACCGAACCCTCAAGAAGGCTCTAGCTCGTCAATGCACTTTGTGGATGCTTACGAGGCCAAGAAACCACACAAAGATCAAACTGTGGCAGTAGTCACAAGGACTCAAGAGTATTCGAAGAAGAATCCAGGAGGCGAAGGTGAAGAAGGGAGTCAAGAGAAGATCGTTGAGCGTGAAGAGGTAGAAAACCAAGTTGGAGGATTTGCTGAGCAGCAAGAGTTTGAGGATGGGGAAGAGATTGAGATTCTTCCACCAGTGACCAAGGAGTTTGTGCCGGGCATAGCACCATTCCCTGAAAGATTGAAAGCTCCTAAGAGTAGAAAGGAAAGACAAAGTTCGGAAGAAGTAGATATTGTAAAGTTGCTTGCTGACATGGAAGTCACGCTGGATATTGGCACATTGCTAAAATGTTCACCTGCTTATAGGAAACAATTCTATAACGAATATATTAAGAAGCCGAGGAAAGCTCGAGATAAAAATAGACAAGATAAAGATGTCCAAGGGATCATTCAAAGTATTACGACGCAAATTGATTCAAATGCTCCAGCTGTGACGATCGAGATTAAAGGGTATGCAGTCCCTGGTGCTCAGTTAGATAGTGGAGCCGCAGTCAACCTGATGACTGAGTTCATGATGGAAGCTTTGGGCCTCAACCACATGGAAGAAACGCCGATGTCTTTGAGAATGGCAGATCAAACACAAGTGAAGCCTGCGGGTCTTTTGAAGAATGTAAGCACAGTTGTGGGTGGTTTAGAGTTTAAAGTTGATTATCTGATAGTAAGACCAAGGACCTCAGAGGCTACCTTCTCGATCCTACTTGGACGGCCATGGCTGGTGCAAGCCGAATGTGTGCATGACTGGCGCACAGGTTTTATTTCAATAGGGCCAAAGTCTGATCGGATTCAGTTGCAAGTATCCCCACCCTCGAGCAAAAAGAAGAAAACAATAATAGTCGATGAGATGGAAAAGAAAGATAAGGAGAAAGCAAGGCACGAGATTGCACGAGCTAGGTTTTCCTTGAACACGGACACCTACAAGAATCTACTTCAAGACGGGTTCAACTTGCAGCTCTTTAAGAATCAAGACACGAAGATGGGAGAGTATCAAAATCCATTGCTCTATAACGACGATTCCGATCAGGAGTTGCTAGGATGGTTGACACATACAAGTGAATTTGATTGCTACATGTTGAGTATAGACGCAAAGGAAAATAAAGCTACCCAATCCCTGGAGAAGGGAACTTCAAAAGATGAGTTGAAGCTGGAGTTAGCTCCGGCAATGGAAGTGCAACAGTTGAGAGAAAGAGTTAGAATGCTAGAAGCAGAGATTCTAGAGAGAAGTCGAGAATCGAAAAAAGAAGCGAAGAGTAAAACTAAAGTGTCGGAAGCCATTGCAAAAGCTGAGCTTAAGAAATTGGGTGCGGTTGAAACAGAACAAAACAATGATTTACTGGCCAACCATGCACGCGTGATCGGAGAGCACATTCCAATCACAGTGTCATCAAGGAATAAGGAATATTCGCGAGAAGATCAGTTGGAAAAATGGGAAGTTTTTCCAGAAAAGTTCTTGAGCGTGGGGTCAGAGCTACCAGATGGAGTACGAGATTGCATTAAATTGGCACTCAAAAATTTCAGCAAGGCCTTTGCATGGTCGTACAGTGATCTAAGAGGAATTGATCCCCGAATCTGCCAACATTATATAGACTTGGAAGAAGGCACACGACCAATATGTCAACGACTTAGGCGGACAAACCCAGTCTACTCGGAATTGATCAAGTTGGAATTGACTAAATTATTGGAAGCAGGATTCATATATCCCATCGCATCCAGTGAATGGGTATCACCAATTGTAGTTGTTCCAAAGAAAAATAAGAAAATCCGTATTTGCATAGATTATCGGAAGTTGAACGAGCGCACAAAGAAGGATCATTTCTCCTTGCCCTTTACTGATCAAATCTTAGACAGAGTGGCTGGCCATTAAATTGTACTCATTTTTGGATGGTTTTAGTGGGTACAACCAGATCCAAATCCATGAGGAGGATCAATCAAAAACTACTTTCACTACAGAATGGGGTACGTATGCATATCGTGTGATGCCATTTGGATTATGCAATGCACCGGCCACATTCTATAGGGCAATGATAGCTGCATATCAAGACTATTTGCAGGATTGGATGGAGATATTTCTCGATGACTTTGCGATCAGAGGCAACGATGAAAACATGATGGAGAGGATTGAAGCGATTTTAAGAAGAAGCATTGAAAAAGGCATCGCATTGAATCCTGAAAAGTGCACATTTGGAGTACGAAGAGGATTGCTTTTGGGACATGTTATTTCCGAAAAAGGGATTGCGGTTGACGAGGATAAGGTGGAAAAGATTGGACAACTTTCACCTCCTCAAAATTTGCGGCAACTAAGAGGATTCTTGGGCCATGCGAATTATTATCGACGTTTTATATTAAATTTTGCATCAAAAGCGGCACCACTGACGAATCTTTTGAGGAAAGACCAACAATACCAATGGACTGAAGAGTATCAAGTTGCATTCGACTCGATCAAAGAGAGATTGATAAATGCACCGATTTTGGTAGCACCCGACTGGACGAAAGAATTCCATGTGCATACCGACGCTTCTCATACTGCGGTTGGAGCAGTACTATGCCAAGCCGATGAAAAGAAGTTGGACCACCCTATTTATTACGCAAGTCGCAATTTGAATAGCATTGAGAGGAACTATACGACTACAGAGAAGGAATGCCTATCGATGATCTTTGCAGTGAACAAGTATCGGCATTACTTGATGGGAAAGCATTTCACTTTTTATGTGGATCATGAAGCCCTTAAGTATATCATTAATAGACCAGAGTTATCAGGGCGATTGATGAGGTGGATGCTACTTCTCCAAGAATTTCAGTTCACAGTGGTAACCAGACCAGGCAAAGCACACATATTGGCTGACCATTTATCTCGAATTGTTAATGAGGAGCCAATCTCTGGTGTGCCCAATGATGCTCCCGATGGGCATCTATTCCAGGTTGATGCTAAAGTACCTTGGTATGCCGACTTGGTGAACTTCTTATGCACCACTAAATATCCGCCAGGAGCAAGCAAGAGAGAGAAGCAAAAACTGTTAGCATTGGCGAAGCACCATAGCATCATTGGGGGGCAACTCTATCGATATTTTGTTCATGAGAGCATCTATCGGAGGTGTCTCGAGGAAGAAGAAGCAAACCTAGTGTTGAGGGCTTTGCATGACGAACCTTGCGGTGGACATTTTGCTGGTGAACTGACGGCAAGAAAGATTTTATTGGCTGGGTATTGGTGGCCAACGTTGTTCAAGGACTCGCACACATACTATAAGAAATGCGACAAATGCCAACGAATGGGAAAACCCACATTAGCACATGCAGCTCCTCTCACGCCGGTGCTCGCTCTTAAGCCCTTTGAGAAGTGGGGAATTGATTTTGTGGGGCCTATTGATCCTCCCTCAAAACGTAGATCCAATAGGTATATCTTGGTCTGTACTGACTATGTTACCAAGTGGGTAGAAGCCAAAGCTCTGAAGACTGACCGAGCCGTTGATGTTGCTAAATTTTTGTACGAACAAATCATCACCCGATTTGGATGCCCGTTGGAGATAGTAAGTGATAGAGGAACGCACTTTGTCAACAAACTGATTGAAGAATTAATGGAATTATATAAGATCAAACATAGAAAAAGCACTCCATATTATCCGGCAAATGGACAAGTGGAGGTCACCAACAAGGTCCTTGAACAAATTCTGACAAAGACAGTAGCTGTGCATAGGAGAGACTGGGATGAGAGACTTTTGGAAGCTTTGTGGGCGTATAGAACATCCTACCGAGTGACGACTAAGAGCACTCCGTTCTCCCTAGTATACGGCGAGGAAGCCATCTTTCCCATCGAAAAAGAAGTTCCAACATTAAGAGTGGCCATCGAAGCCAGGTTGGGCGAGGAAGAGTCATTAAAGGAGAGGTACATACAACTGGTCAAGCTAGAAGAAAAGAGACTCATTGCACAACAAAGTTTGGAAGCTATTCAGAAGAGACGTAAGGAGAGGCATGATAAGAATCTCAAGATCTATGTGATTCAAGAAGGGGATTTGGTGCTAGTTTATGATAGTAAATATTATAAATTCCCGGGGAAGTTACAGACAAGATGGGCAGGACCGTTTAAGGTGGTGGAACTCAATTCTAATGGTTCCATGCAAATTCAAGATTTAGGAGAAGAATATGCTCCCGTGAAGGTTAACGCGCTTCGAGTTAAATCATATTTCATGTGACATTAGGACGGGAGAAGCCAGACGAGATCCAAGCAGAAGGACGAAGTAGACTCCTTGTACATAGACGTATAGTTATATATATATATGAGCATATGTAAGCTATGATTTGTGTGTCATAAATATTCTTCCTTGCTAGCTCAAGAATTTTGGACTTCTAATTATTTTTCTTGTGTTGCGTAGAGACTGTTAGGAGCTAAGTAACAAAATGGCAGATCAAATAACGCAACTCTACTTGTACGAGCTAAGGATATATTTCTCGGACCAAACATTCGCCCGCATGGACATAGATGTCGACGATTTGGAGACGGAATATGATGTTGAGGAAGCGCATTGGCTGGTATGCTTTATAAACCAGGGTTTGGGTGTTGCATTTTACATTGAGTGTTTTGAGGAATACCTGACTCGACATGTAGGATGGGCGGGAGATCGATACTACTATTTCGACCCTTCTAGGGAAATGCCTAATGAGGAAAACGATATCACTTGGGCATGGGCAGATGTGTTAACCATAGGAAGTGATGACGAAGCTCCTGAAGTTGAGCCTGACTCGCCCTAGGGAAGTTGTCGGGATGCGAGTACGATGTGAGGCTACATGAGACATCTCGGAGACTCACATTCTAGAACATCTAAGGATAGGTATACGAGGGACTAAGGCATAGCTGGCTGTAGTTATCAAGTGAAAAGTCAAATCGATGAATACATATGTAGTGTCTGTAATTGAGAGAATGGAGTGAAGAGGTGGTTGATCTGTCAAAGGCTAGAGTGTATATGTTTTGCATGCATGTGTGGGAAAAGTGGGGAAAATCCCTTTCTTCCTCTCCCTAATTCTCAGGACTTGGGTGAACTAATTAACTATAAAAAAAAAACGAAGAAAAGAAAAGAAAAGAAAAAATTTGTGTTGCTGTGATCGTACCAATGCGCTATGGTGGGCTAGTAGGTGGGTGGATTTATCCTCGCCGGGTGGTTAGGACCACGAGCCGCAGCTAGTTTCGCCATAGGCTTGGAAGGTATATGTTTGTGTCTTAGCTACGCGCCATAACGGGTTGGTAGGTAGGTGGAGCCATCGTGGCTGGGTAGTCACGACCATGAGCCGCATCCAGCTTCGTTATGGGCTAGCTGATATATGTTATGTGTTATCATTGTGTGTTTGTGTGTTGTGCGCTGCATTGCATTGGTAGATGGGTGGAATCAACCTGATCGGGTGGTCAGGTCCACGAATCGCATCCAGTGACAATGTAGGCCAACGTGTGAAATTAAATAAAATCTACATATGCAAAAAAAATCCCCACTCCTGAGGGGGAGAGAGAGAGAGGAGAGGGCGAAGATCGCCTAGAAGGGAACGTTAATTGCTTGTGTGATTGGTATGTGTTGGCTTGCGACAGATCAGCTCACTTTGAATCAACATTCTTGATAGCATAGATATTCTATATGTACTTATGGATGAGGCTTTAGCGAGGTAATGCAACGGTCTTGCTTTATAACTTGTGTGCTCTATCTGAGGGTTTTTCTAGTGTGTGGGACACTCCAGGGTTTTTATGTAGGTCTTGACTTGTACTCGAGTTTCGATAGCTTTTGTAGGACGACGATGGGGATTCTTTAGGAGTGTTTGGTCATGGACTATGTGTACATGGCGAATAGTAGGTGCAATAATGGGGTATGCATTTTGGGTATGTTGCATGTCTTGTTATATTCATTTCAGTTGTTGTTGTTTATTTCGGTCTTTCTGTTTCTGTTTTTCCGCAATGACAGTTGAATGTGTAAAACATGGAAAGGTATGCATGTGTTATTTTGGTTGAGACTATGTTCATAATGGTATGCATGAGCAATTGGATGTATGTTGGATTGGGAGTTGCATATATGGGCATGTTCTTGAATCAATTGAAGTGGTTGATTTGTATGTATTCATGAGTGATTTTTTTGAGCACTAACAACTTCAATGAGTGCAGGTTCAGTGGAAGTGACGGCTCGATGAAAAGGTATGTGAACCAATTGAAAATTGACCTGTTCATGGTTGTTTGGATTTTATTTCAGCAATAGTGGCTCATCGAGGACGACTTCGTAATTAAGAAGAGGGGAGTATGTTAGCTCAGAAAATGGTTGGTTTTAATGCACTAATGTAGTTCTATTTGGCAGGAAATACGTTTGATTTCAGGTACTTGAAGACTGAATGTGATGATTGATGAGAAGCATGTGGAGATATTGATTACAGGGATGTGGAGAAAAGGGATTGAGCATGGAGGAGCCTCCTAAGAACATAGGGAATATTGATGTGCAAAGGAAATTAGAAACGGCTTTGTTTCAGGGGGGATGTTTTCTTATCAAACATCAAATACAATCGCTTGACCGATTTCCGGAAATTGATCTTCGACACATCGTTGGAAAAAATTCAGAGATGTGGAGAAATGTGATCAAGGCCGCATGCCAAACTGCACTTAACACATTTTGAGTGTGTGGGGATAAGGGCCTTATCAAAAAGGAGAGGAGCAAAGTCATCTCACGCTCTCTCCCTCTCGTTTTTGCCACGAATAGAAGAGGGGGGCCTGCTATCGATTGCAAAAAAAAAAGGGGAGGTAAGGAGAGAATGGGGGCGGCTGTGTTTTTTTTTTTTTGGGCACGCATCGAAGAGAAGGGTTCTTGGTTGCGCTTGAGCTGGCCTTCCTGTCATCTCGAATGTGCCTATTGTTGGCCCTCTGGTCAACACGCTCTTGAGCCCCCTCGTTCTCCTTGCAGTTTATGCATACGGGGGCTACAGGTTCATGTCTGGCTTTTCTAAAACTCCATATGCAGATACTCTGACAACAAAGGTGGACCTTACAGCTCTTTGGCCAGTTTTGTTTGTGATTTCACAAAAGTTTCGCAGCAATTTCAAGAGGGCTGTACAGCAGCAGGGTAAATATTTCCAGAGGAGCTTGAAGTAACGGGGGAAAGGGAGTGCGCACCTTGAGGAAGGCGGCAGCTCTTTGGGGAAACAGAGAAAAGAGGGGCTATTCCGTCGATGAGCATGGTTAGTAAGAGGAGGGGAGTCTGCGGTCATCAGAACTGCTGCGTGGAGGACCTACTACAGATGAACGTGAGGCCGATGTGAGAGGAGGAGCTCACGGGAGTTCCATGCTGAAGGGAACTACTATGGAGATTTCTAGGAGCAAATTAAAAGAATTGAGGCAGAGCCAATAAGAAAGAGAATTTGCTGCCTTACTTTCGATTACAGGAGGCAATTTCAAGAAAATAAATGAAGGACACCCCTCCTACTAATGGTACAATCTTCCAGAAATCATTTGGTCTCCGCGAGTATTGGTACAGGTTCGTACATGAATTGATTTGCCTTTCTCTCTGGCCAAGGCATATACATGGTTTCTTAGAATAAATCTCCATTGCGAGAAATCTTTCTTTTCTGATAACATAGAAATTTGCGGTCTGACTTTTAGAGTACTGTCGTGATCAAAATGATATATGTTTCTAAAGATATCATTGTTCACTCCTTCCACTATGAACTACGCAAATGATAGAGTTTTGTCTCCAGTTCTTCAATGCGCTTGTGGAGGGGTTGTCCATTTTTGCCTGTGTAGTTCCGAAAGTCAACAATCTGGTTCCATGCAAGGATTTTACTTAAGTTTGTGCTATAGAAAGCTAGAAGCTGTTATCAATTTTTCCTACTTTTTATATATTCATAGTGAAAGGTGCATGTTCCCTTTCCTGTTATCTAAGTGCTTTCTTTTTTTGAACATTTGCTGGATCTAAAGATTTGTGAGAAGGTTGCGCCACATCATTGTGCTTGGAGATTCGGGTTAAGCTAGTCCTTGTCAATACCTGTAATTACAGCGAATGGAATTCTTGTTCTACTTAGTAGAGAAGTATCTTCCTCAAACATATGAATTGCCTGTCTATATGATATTTCGTCACAGTACAATTGTTACTTGAAGTTAGCACCCGCTTAACGTTAGACTTATGTATGCATCTCATTTATCCAATTTCCTTAACAAATGCTGGCTTAGATGAACGACGAAAAAATGAAAAGTATAACTTACTTTTGACTTGCTTTTAGACACAAAACCTTTGTCTTGAAAAAGAAGGCATAAAACGGAAATTTGAGATATTATGCGTCTACATATTCCATCAGGAAATACATGTGATGAATTCATTACAATTAAACTAATATATATATGAATGAGAAAAATCCAACAAGATCAGAGAAAGGGAACCCTTCCTCATTGAATCGAAGACCTATTAATCAAGCTTCTCTTCAGTGCAGTTTTGAAAACGACAAAAAAAAAAAAAAGATTAAGAAGTGTAAGCTGCATTTTATGTAAGCTAAGTTCTTGAGCCCAAACCTGTTTCTATGTTCCTTCTCATCCGAAATAGTGTGAACTGCTGTTCTTTCTTTTGATATATTATGAAAAAGCTTCGTGTGCCCTATGGACAACTAAATATGGTCACGTACATCGAGGACTGACTTGTGACTAGAATCTAACCAAGACCAAGATTCCTAGTCACCCCTCTTTTCCACAACTACTATGTTTTAGTTCAAGTCAAATTTTCTTGGCACCCTGAGTGCACCCCTAAGCGCGCAAGAACCTGACCACATACGTGAACCCGACGTGAAAGGAGGGGGTTGAGTGAAGAAAAGGAGGGAATTGCGGGTGTGCGTGCATATGTGCAAAAAGGAAAAAGAAAAGAACCAAAGGAAAAGCGAGTGGAAGCGGGTATATATATATGTGATATTCGAGAGCAATTGTGGGCTCTAGGAAATCCAATTGGACCGATTCCGAGGGATTTGAACAAAATAGAGTCTCGTATAATCACTGTTTCCTTGAGCGTTAGAACCAAACACATACACATGCACATGCACATGCACATGCACATACATATGCACATACACTTACACATGCACATGCATATACACATATACATATGCACATGCATATACAAATATACATATGCACATACATATATATACATAGATACATACATATACATGCATATAGACACACTTACACAAATATAGATATATACCTACATGTGCATATATACATTTTATATACACACAAGCACACATAAATATGAATGAATTATATAATTAAAGTAATAAAACACATGCTTAATATAAACAATAATAAAAATCAATAGAACAAAACTTTTCATTACTTAGTACCATACACACAATTCAAAACATAACTAAAATTAACAATATATAGATAGATAAATAATCATATATATATATATATATGTGTGTGTGTGTATATATATATATCAATGTAAATACATATCCAATGTCATAATCAAGAATCCTAATCATCATCATCCTGATCATCCTCATCCTCATCATCACGATGATCCACATGATCTGATGTATCTGTGTGAGCACCCTATGACGATAGAGATCATCCCTAATTTTACTATCTATAGCATATTATATGTTGGTGTAGCTCTTGCTATGGCACGTATCGAAGACCACGATTGGAATGTACTGAACATGGAGCAGAGTATGGTACTCTTGAGCGTGCATCACCACCTCGTCAACATGATAATTCTTGGGTATGTATTTTTTTCTATAAATTAATGTCATTTTTTATTTAAAAACCATATACAAAATCAAATTATTGTTGATATATAGGAATACTTGCTCGATGATGATGATGATGATAATAATTCTCATACTCATAATGCTAATTCACGTCATGGACTTGTTGTTCATCAATTACAAGCGGAGGTTTCTAGAAATCCTCTACCTCCTTGTTTAGAGACTGAAACGGCTAGAGATTATCCATTGCTAGCTTGTGATCGTTCTCTAGTACAAACATATGATAGAAGAAGATATGGAGGATGGAATAGAGGACCACTTCCTTTAGATGGAGAGGTTTTAGCTTTTGGGGTAATCGCTATATGACTGATCCATCCACTATTGCTAGTGCTGGTCGTGGTCTCTTTATTGTAGAGGATTTGTATGTCCCTTCGGACTCTGAAGTCACTCTTATATCATTTTGTGGTCCTATATATGGATGGGGAGATTGGCATCAACTTGCACGTTATGTTCAAAGCATGAGTACTTATGGAATATGCTTGAATGCAGCATCCCTTACTAGTAGAAGGATTTCACATGCAGAAAGTGAAATATTATATATTGATGGAAGACCTTACACACATGGAAATATAACATGTTTAATAAATAGTAGTCGAGGGTTACATAATAGCCAAAGGACTAATTGCACATTTGAGGAGCATGAAAATACTCATGAATCACCATACATGAGTAGAGATGTAGCAAGATACATAGTTGTCAATGCTATTATTGCATTACATGCTGGTGATGAATTATTAGTGAATTATGGATGCATAGACCTCCAAGAGCACCTTTTAGCTAGAGAGAGAATGAAATTTTCTATCCATATTTAATAACTTATATATTTAATTTTATGTTTAAAGTTTACTTTTTATTCATTTATAAAATATAAATGATTTTTATTCATGTGTGTAGATTTTGACATATGATGTTGATGATATTCTTCCTACATGTGGAGCCGCAGAAGAGCCCTCCTTTGATTGATAGGTAAGCATCTAGATCCGAAAATCTAGCTCATGATCATGCATCTCTGAATACTCATGCATGATGATCCCTAAGGTATCAGGTGGAACTCTTGCTCTCATAAGACTTTTTATGAGAGTGAGTTTCGCCTTTCTCTCTCTACTAGGATCCACAATACCTATACATATAAAACAAAAGGGGTTAGAAATCAATATATGTACGTGTACATATGTATGCATGTATATGCATGTGTATGTATATGTATATGTGTATGCATGTGTATGTGTGCATTGTGTATGCTGTTAGATATGCTCAATGCCTCACCCTTATGTAGCACCACCATTGTTCCATAACACTCTATTTTGTAAGGCCCCCATTATGAGGAGCAACCATGTGAGAGTGTTGGACATTGGTAGGATCCTGACTTTGAGGTTAGATGAGGTCTAGTGTAGACCGTAGATGGATAGTTAGGAAGGTTACTTTTAAGCATTGGATTTGGGATTGATTTGATGTGAGGATCAACCAAAATCAAGGGCTAGAAACAAAATTAGCTTTCTTAACTTGGGGAAGGGTCTATTTAATATGGGCCATTGGATCTTGACTTGATCCTAAGTGTGGATTAAGCAAGATCAAGGGCTACAAACAAATGGTTGTTGATCCTACCTTCCTACCATTGGATTCACCTCATAGATCAATGGTGGAGATTATTTTGGGCATGGATCAAGCTACCACCACCCTAGAACATGGGTAGGCCGACTTAGGCTTGGAGGACCTTATAAGGATGGTCCCCTTCCCATGTAGGATCATCAGTTTGTGTGTTTGGAACCATTAGGGTATCCATCTTAGTACCCATTGTGTTGGCCTATAGCCCTTCACCTAGCTTCTATCTAGATCACCATCTAAGCTCCATATAGGGACTGCATGGGTGGATAGAACCATCTATATATTGTTTAGTGTTTGAGTTCCATTGTATTATAGTTATGAGTTTTAGTTGAATTGAGTTGAGTTCATCTTCTATTCATCTTGAGTCCATTTTCCATTATAACCAAATATCTTGTGTTATTCCCATGAGTATTGATATCTCTCTTTCTATCTAACCTTGATCTTATATGTGTGTTGTGGTAACTACCAATGCTTTCTTTGATCCATAAGTCCCCATTTCGGGGTTCTACGACAACATGAAATTAGGACCCATAGAGGAGATGCACAAAGAGGTGGAGCCAAGGATGAGTTTAGTAGAATGCATAGGAAAACATAGAAGAAAAGAAGTTTTGAGAATCGAACATCCTGAGAAGGGTGGGCAAGATAGTACATCTCAAGGCCAAGGAGGGAATCGACATACGAAGCTTACCTATACAACAAAATATCAAAATCGTTGACTTTAAAAAGAGATAGAAACCATCCATCGTGAAGCTCGTTAAGATATATCGTTTGGTACATGCAGCAAGTAGATATTATAAACAAACATCCCTTCGCCATGATATGGAAGCATACAGGAATCCCGAGCTCAATAAACCACGCAAGTACACCATCCGCAAAATATCAAAATCGTTGACTATGAAGATAGAAACCATCCATCGTGAAGCTTGTTAAGATATATCGTTTGTTATATGCAGCAAGTAGATATTATAAACATACATCCCTTTCATTATGATATGGAAGCATACAGGAAGCGAGTGCTCAGTCCAAACAGCAGAGCAGATTGGGGGCCAGAAAGATTTGTTATGCAAAGAAGAGCTTGATAAGCTTCTCAAGCATCCACCGGCAACCCCAAGAGCCATGCTCATGGTTAAACACAGAGTGGAATGCAATGATCGGGTGAAGCAGTAACACGCAGCAGATGCACATAGATAGTCATTATTCTGATATTGCCTTGTGTATCATAGGAAGCACTGATCATAAGCACCCATGAGTGGGAGGCAACCTTCGACCGCCTAGACGTAAGAGTTCCCATGAAAAAGGAAGCAGCATCCGAACGTACACAGCTCCGAAAATTCATTGAGAAGCGATGCACCGAACTGAGGTAGCAGGAAGGATTGGAGCATGAAGTGCAACACAGACCACCATGCCCACAAGGGACCGATGGAGGAATGATTCACATGCAAAGAATGCATCAGAGAGGGGCCTTGTGCTAGCCTCCGTGTAATGCATCGTTCAACCTAGTTTCATCTTGAAGATACTATTCCTCCCAAACATTCAGGTGGCAACGGTACAGACAGAGCCCTTCCACAATTCCTTCATGCGTGTGATGGAAAACAAGCAGAGAGAAACCCATGTCCCCTCGAGAGTGAGGCCACCGAATGTCTGGCGCATGTCTGCCTTGACATTCAAAATGGAGAGAGAAAGTGAAAGGAGGAGTTAACTCCTCCACCTACTCTCACATTCGTATCTGATTGGCCTTTCAAACACGCCTTCGCATTGAAGGTATTCAATCAATGAATGCATGGCCCAAATATAACCCCTTGTAACTCACAAAATTTAGTACGTATGAATAAAGCGTTTTGAACATCATTCTTGTGAGAGAAAAATTAAAAAAGGGGGTATCCTATGTCTTACCACGTGATGCTCAAATCATTTTTTTTTTCTTTTTTGTTGTTTTTTGGTTTTTGAACGGAATGAGAGGGAGGGACCACCCAATATACTACCCATCCCTCAATCCCTGGCAATCACCTACTTTAGTGGTGCAGAGATGAAAAGTGACACCAATATGGATGTGATTGGAGATCTGCGTATGAGAGAGAGAATGAGAAAGAGAAGGGTTAGGGGATGTTTTCATGCAACAAACAAAAATAAAGAACTAAACTACTCAAAAATTTAGCAAATGAGAGGTACCCTTGACCAACTGAAGGCCACACGGATCCACAACTCAATCCAAGTGTGAGGTGCATCCACAAAGTGTAGGCACGACAAGCTTGAAAAAACCCAACGGCTAAAGGCCGACGTCCCCGGCAACGGTGCCAAATTGTTGAGAAAAGGGGAGCAACAGACCCTAACCACCTCACATGGAAGTGATATGCTCTTCCAAGAGGAGTTGCAAGAAGTGTAAGCAACGCACACACACCCACGTCCACAAAAAATGGCACCATGGCCAACGTCAAAGGGAGCAAGAGAGGCAATGCTCACACACAAGACAACTCCAAGTGCCAAACCCACACACATGGATCAACACCTAGCACACAAGGAGAAATGTGGAAGCCAAATGAACCTTCTTTCCATTAGCATGGAGGCCAAGGGACCTCTTTTACAAATGAGGCTCTTCTTTATATAGAGAAGAAGAGAGGCATATGTGAATAAAACATGTGGTCAAAAGACCACATGTGCTAAATCAAAAAGAGGATCTTCATGTGATATTGGGAATTCAAAAAGTAACCACCTAGAGAGAGAGAGCGCGTGGAGAGTTTGTACGTGGGTTTTTTGAATTTGTGCAAAAAAGGCTACTTTATGGAGAAGGCTTCAATACTTTAGACTAAAGGAAATATCAAAAAGGGATTTTAGGAGAGTGTTCATATGGACATCTCCTAATTACAAAAAAAGGGGTTTTTTATGAAGGCTAAAGGATGCCATAGCATGAGCAAAATTATGGGCAACCCTTATAACAACAATCACAAACATTATATGCATCTCCACTCTGAGTGCCAACAATTTTCTTTCGACGGATCTCCTCATTGAGGAGTGCTCCACATATGTCATCGTGGACCAGTTTACCACCAGATGCACTATTGCTAATAGCTATGAAAAATGTATCCCATGATGATGGCAAGGTGCATAGCAACAAGAATACTTTCATTTCATTATCCATTTCCATTTTTTGAGCCTGTAATGCAAATCATTTAGATGAGAAGCAACATTATCTTTGTCCTTCACATGAAGGTCATATAACTTTGTCATCAAGTACACTTTATTTGATGCCATTTCTTTTTCATATGTATTGCAAAGATCCTCTGCACTTCCACAATCCAAATTTGTAACTGTAAGCATTATCTCTCAAGTGCAATTGAATGATAGACCTAACCATTTCATCCAACTCATCCTGATCATCTTCATCCATGTCAACGGACTTCCATTTACTAGCTTCCATTGCATGCTCTGAATCAGCACATCTTTAATCTAATTCTTCCATAGATCAAAGTTTGTGCCATCAAATTTTGGATCTCAAAATTTTCTTTTCCCTACAAGTTATAGCTCTTCCTAAGAACCGTGGCACTAGATCCTCATCCACTAGACTTCTTAACATCTTTGATGCCATGATGCTAGAGAACTGACTAGAATGATAACAGAGCTAGAAGAGTCAAAACACCACTCAAAAAAGCATGACCAAGTGTCAAATTCTGGTAAAAACTCAATAGTGGCCCAAAAAAATGGATCAATGAACAATAATGACCAACCAAAAGGATTATGTGAGAATATATGTGCTCACACCAATAAGTGTATCAAGTAGTAATGAACAAAATAAAAATGTGGAAAAAAATTTTCCAGTCTTCTTTGCAAAATGAGCATATGACCAATATCGAAAGCTTATAAAATTGCAATTACTAATATGTAAACCTGCATAGTGAATCATTGACTCCACTACATAATTAGTTAAGAGAAAGAAGCCAACTATGCTTATTGAGCATCTATGAAAAACTATTATAGATATCCTATGGCAAGGTTGGGTAAGTCTTCCACCTACATTATCAAAGAGACCCTAGCATCTCGGTGTCTCCCAGTTAAGAAAAATTCACCATGACCCTCTTTACCAATGTCAAAGACTTTATTAAAACACGTAACTGCTATATGAATGACCACATGGACGTACATAAGTGGTATCCACAGAAGGGTACATAGTGTGTATGCTCAATATATGCAATAAAATAGCACTAAAAAGGCTGAATTCACAACCCAAACATTGTTCTTTAAGCTGAATTCACAACCCAACTTTGTTCATATTTGCATAAACTTCCAATGGTAGCTCTTACCACAAGTGAAAACCTTTCAAGAAACATGTAGATCTACTAGTGTGGCTTAAAACACAACCCCAAAGATGAATATTTGTTGTCTTCAAAATACAAAGAGTACTTTTCTTGATGTTCTTCGACCTGTGTAAAGAGAACTACGTGCAAAAGTACTCCAAAAGGGCTCTAAGAATCACCCCAAAAATTCTTCAAAATAGGTTTTGAAAGCAAAGAATGAAGCTTTGAGGGTCCAAAACATGTTCAAGGTAATGTAAACCTTAGTCTTTCCCCTTCTTCAAACACCAAAAGAGTTTAGCTTAGTGGCAAGAGATTTTCAATTAAGCAAGCTCTAGGGGGAACACTACTATGATGGGTGACCTCTTGAGAAATATCAGGAACCTCCATTTTCCTTGATTGTTGAGGTCCTCCCTCATGCGCAACCAATGGTGCAAATGGTGACTTCGATGACAAAAGCAACCAAGCTTTAATAAGTGCAAAATACATAGAAAACACCTAATACATAGGGAGCACAAACACATATTTCTTGGGTGTTACAAATGCAATCAAACTTATAGTCTGTGGCTGAACATGCCATTATAGGTTTTATTAAAGAACATATAGCCATTACATGCTTTATTAAAGAACATATACAACGGTGTCTGATAGCCATTTGGTCTTTCACATGGATGCTTATGGTAACACCGATGAATCTTGCAGTAAAAACAAAAGAAAGTGAAGTGTTAAGAGCACAAAATTATCATATACTAGTATGAAGTATCTATAAGAAAGATGATCAAAGAATTCTAGCTTGTTGTGTGCATGATGGAGAACATCATAAGTGATTACAACTAGCACATGTGGGTTCTTTAGCACAATATTACCGTAAACAAAGAACCCTACAAATATCAAAACCTTTACGAGTATATTGGCTGATAATGGATTCTGATGTGCATAAATTGATTAAGTAGTGCCCAACTTGTATAAGCATGCCTCCAAATGAACATGCAACATGTATGAAATCTCGCTCTTTTATGCCAAACATGTCTATAGGTTTTGGTTCTCCAGTACAGTGGAAGAAGACTCAAAAACACCCAAATGAGCCATAATTCATCTGAGCCACACACACTCAAGAATCAGGTGAAAGCTACCCTATACTAAACCTCACAAGTAGAAGTATCCACACTAGGCTGCTTCTTGCTCAATCAAGATATGCATGAGCTACCAAGCAAAAACCACTAGTGGACATATGAGTGTCATAGCAACTAACCCAGTTAGAGTTAAAAGAAGCATGTAAGCCTGGTGGTAGTGATCCCCCCTTGGGATGAAACGATCCTAGTAGCTGAGTACCATTCAAGTAGTGAAAGATGCACTTAACTACCTGTCAATGCTTGACACCTCGGAAATGCATAAACCTTCTCATCTATGAGACAACAAACTGAATATCGGGCCGAGTTATGAATAAGTAAATCAAGCATCCAATAGCCCGCTGATAGAGAATAACATCAAATGCATCTCCAACATTATGAAGAATTAATCGTAAACTTGACTCCATAGGGGTGGCAATAGGTTTGCAATCTTCAAGACCAAAACACTACAATAATGTGTCAATATATTTTGTTTCACATAGAGCTATTCCTTCATCAACTTGCATAAAGTGAATGTCCAAATAATGAGGTGAATGCCCCAAATCTGAAATCTCAAAAGAGACTTGCAAATCAGCCTTAGAAGCAGCAATATGCTTCTCACTAGGACCAGTGAGTAGCATGCCATCAACATACACAATAACGATCAGAATTCCATCACCACCATGCTTAACATATATGGTGCTCTCAGTTGGATTGTTCTCAAAACCATGTGCAATAAAGTAGGCATGTATCTTTTCATACCATGCACATGGTGCTTGCTTTAAACCCTATAATGCCTTCTTCAACCTGCACACTTTGTTTTCATGCTCTTTTTGCACAAAACCATGGGGCTGAAATACATACACTTCTTCATGTAAGTCACCCTGCAAAAAGCTTCAAAATTCCCCCTAGGAAGAACCTTTATGAAAAGATCTGCAACATTATCGTGTGTAAGCACATATGCCAAACTGATCTCTCTGGCAGAGAACCTCTCTTTGACCTAATGATAGTTCACCTCAATGTGCTTTGTGTGAGCATGGAACATAGGGTTTCTTGCAACATCCAATGCAGTTTGACTATTAGTGAAGATTGTGGTGGCAGAAGACTAACCAACACCCAAATCATCCAAAAGGTGTTTGAGCCACACACACTTAAGAGTCACTATGAAAGTTGCCCTATACTTAGCCTCACAACTAGAAGTGGCCACATTAGGCTGCTTCTTGCTCAACCAAGATATGCATGAGCTACCAAGCATGAAGCAAAATCCACTAGTGGACACATAAGTGTCTAGCAACCAGCCCAGTCCGAGTCAGAAAGACCATGTAAATCTAGCAATAATGATCTCCCCCCTTGGGATAAAACAATCCAAGTAATCGAGCACCACACAAGTAGCAAAAAGATGCATTTAACTACCTGCCAATGCTTGACATGTGGACAATGCATAAACCTCCTCATCTAAGAGATAGCAAACTCAATATTAGGCCAAGTTATGCATAAGTAAAACAATGATCCAACATCCTGCTGATAGAGAACAATATCAAGTGCATCTCTAACATCATGAAAACTAAATCGTAAACCTGTTTCCATAAGAGTGGCAATAGGTTTGTAATATTCAAGGCCAAAAAGCAGCAATAATGTGTCAATATAGTTTTTTGGCACAAATCTATTCCCCCATCAGCTTGCATAATCAAATGCCCAAATAATGATGCAAATGTCCCACATGTGTCATCTCAAAAGAGGCATGTAAATCAACAACAATATGCTTCTCATTAGGAAGAGTGAGTAGCATGTAATCAACATACACAACGATGATCACAAGTACATCATCTAAATGCTTAACATATAAGGTTCTCTAAGTTGGACTTTTTCCAAAATCCATGTGCAATCAAGTAAACATGTATTTTTCATACCAAGCACGTGGTGCTTGCTTCAAACCATATAATGCCTTTTTCAACATGCACACTTTGTTTTCATGCCCTTTCTACACAAAACCATGGGGCCATACATTTCTTTATGTAAGTCACCATTCAAAAATATAGTTTTAATTTCCAACTCATGTACATTCCAACTATGATGAGCTGCAAGTGCACAAATGCTACAAATGTTTGGCATTCAACATGTGGGTGAAAAGGTCTCATCAAAATCAATGCCTCTCTCTTGAGCGTAACCTTTTGCATTAAGTCTAGCTTTATGCATGTTAATTGTTCCATTAGGTTTACACTTCAGCTTGTATACCCATTTAGTGTTGATGGCCTTTTTTCTTGGAGGCAAATCACATAAAGACCAAGTACCATTCTTCATAATAGCATCATATTCTTATTCTATAATAGCCATCTAATTTTTTGAATTTTGTGCTTCATCAAAAGAATCAAGCTCATTCTTATCACAAAAACTAGAGGCATCCATTTACACATAGTTTTTGCCTCCTCTATATCAGCCCTCTCATCAACAAGCATGATGTAAATCTGCATTAAAAATGGAATGATTTGCATCATTATGTGGAACTTATTAAGGCTAAGAAATTGCCTCATTTGGACCAACACTTGATTGTCCACATGTAAAAAGTGATAGCGCAGTATCATACACATCTTTGGAGTGAACTAATGTCTCCTTACTACATGAAAGTAATGGTTGAATTGCATCATCCACAAAAACAATATCATAGCTAATGAAAATGGGATTAGTATGATGATAGGTTTTGCTTTTAGAACTGTACCCAACAAAAATACATTTCACTTCTTTATCATCCAATTTCTTGCATTGTTGTTCAAGCCCCAATGCATATGTTAGACAACCAAAGACATACAAATGAGCAACATATGGCTTGCGACCATGCCAAGCCTCATATGGAGTGATCCATTGCAATGCTTTGATGGGACATCTGTTAAGTACATATGTTGCAAACATAACAGTCGCAAGCCAGAAGCTATGTGATAAAGCTTGACTTTTGATCATATAACTTGCCATCTCCATGAGAGACCTTTTCTTTCTTTTAGCAACTCCATTTTTTTGAGGTGTATACTGCACTGCACACTACTGTTTTCTCCATGCTCAACCAAAAATGCATTAAAATTAGAAGACTTCCCCCCTCGATCAGAATGGAGACTATGCAATTTATATGTTGATAGATTTTCAGCCATAACCAAAAATTGTTTGAAGCACATAAACACTTCAAGCTTTGATTTCAATGGATACACCCATGCATGCCTAGAAAAATCATCAACAAAATCCATGAGGTAAAGGTATTTCCCAAAAGAAGGTGTCTGCATAGGACTAGAGACATCATTATGAAGAACTTGCAATTTATGATCAACTCAATTTGAACCATCTTTAGGAAAGGAAGAATGATGCATTTTGCACAAAATACTACCTTCACAGACATGTTTAGAAGGTGTCTCAAGTTTGGGCATAGAGGACACCATTTCAAAT
The DNA here is from genome assembly GCA_020310875.1 of Ceratopteris richardii. Classification (NCBI taxonomy): domain Eukaryota; kingdom Viridiplantae; phylum Streptophyta; class Polypodiopsida; order Polypodiales; family Pteridaceae; genus Ceratopteris; species Ceratopteris richardii. Next base: position 61,269,040 of record CM035442.1, read on the forward strand.
TTCTGCAAGCATAGCAAACTGGCATAATTCACGTTACCAAAGCATGCATGCCAAAGCTTTGCATCTAAGATAGCCTAAGAATCTTGAGTTGCACATGTTGAGTCATTCACGGATTTTGCATAGTCTATGAGCTTATACAGTCCATGATATAAAATGCCTGAAACATTAATAACATCACCATTTGAGAGCTCATGAATGGTACATCTTTCATCAATAAATTTGACAACCAAGCCAATCTTGGCTAATGTTGAAGCTAACACCATATTTTTCTTGATCCTTGGTATATACAAAGCATATGAAAATATGAAAAAACTACCATCAGTAGTAGTCATAATGATCTTACCAGTTCCCATTACAAGGTAAGAGCATTTTTCAGTGCATGTGACACTCTTCCCTATAGGGGCAGGCTTAAGTGAGCTGAAGAAGTTATGCTATGAGGTAATATGTTTGGTTGAGCCACTATCAAAATATGAAACATCTTACTCTACTACATATATACATTGCTCATGAGAACATGGATTATAGCTCCATGTAGTAGTAAATGCCCTTTCTTCATGTTAGCAGACTCTGTTTTAGGTATAGAGGCCTATGCAACAACCATTCCCGCCTCTTTCTTCTTGCCTCTTTTGCAGCTAGTTTTGGACAATTCTTTATGACACGATCATTTCTCTTACAATGTTTGGAAAAGTGTTTCTGCTTTTTGTTTTCTTCTCATCTTTGTCTTCCTTCTTCAATTATGCATTTACCTTTGCCCTTCTGATTAGCCAATAAATTTTGATCTACAAGATGCATAATAGACCTTTTCTACTTGGATTGATCTTCTTGCAACAAAACAAACACTAACTCCATAGATTTTAAGGTGTTTGGATTGGCTTTCATCATCAATCAAGGGTAGAAGAAAAAAAATGTAATATGAATTTGAAAGACCATTAAGGATTGTCTGCATAAGCAAACTATTTGGCAAGAATTCATCAACAAAAATTAGCTGCTCGTTCAAATCTTTGATCTTTGTTAAAAAACTTTCCATGGAATCTTCATTCATGTGTTCAATCTCCAATTGTGTTAGGAGATAAGCAACACGAGCCTCATTTCTTGCCTGATATGAGGTTGTACGTGTATCCCAAGCATCTTTTGCTATCTTGCAAGAGTGAATAGAGATAATGGCACCATCATAGCTGCAGGTGTTGACAAACAAGAGGTCTGTGCATGATCTCACAGGAGTGTGAGGTCAAGCTGCCATGAAGAGGATCAGTCATCATTCTCCATAGAGCACTTTGCGTGAGGGCATGATGGCATCAGCAAGAAAGTGGGAGTTTGGACATCAAAGAAAGCACATGAGCAGGACAACGTGAATGTTTTTTTTTTTTAATATAAAGGAAGTTCGGCAATAGCCTACTCTCCCGGACTTGAGTTAAATTAAGAAACAAAGGTACAATAGAAGGGGACTAGAGCCCACGGGACCCCCCAAATCCCACAAAGCAGGGGAAGCTTGATTGAATCCTAGGTTGCATTACAGAGAAGGTTAATCACCCTCTCATCGCCCTCATGCGGGGCCCACTTGGGTTTGAGCTTGTTGTTGATCAAAAGGAGGACTTGATGGTGCCTGAAGGGGGGGGACTTCTTATTGTTAACGATCCTTTTGCCCAGGAGGAATAGTGATTTCTCAATCGACCACTCCCTGGGGGGATCGCCGAAGTTGAGAGCACACCTCTCCCGCCAAATTTTCCACAGGACTTCCCCTCTGATGGCGTTCCAGAGTGTCGCAGAGCAGCCGATCGCTTCTCCCAAAAGGACTTGTTTCCAACTAAGCTGTTTTTGAAGTCTGATTTTCATTCCAACCGTCTGCCAGATTCTGTAGGAGTTGGGGCAAGTAAGGAAGATGTGTGGGACATCTTCGATAGCACGGTGGCAGCGTTTGCACCAAGGAGGGATCCCACAAAGTTTGCTAGCCTTATGGTTGGTCCAAATTCCTCGATGAAGAATTTGCCATAAGAGGACAGACTTCTTAATCTCAATAAGGGGGTGCCAGATACCCATGAATTTCATGTCCCACCGAAGCCGCGTCCAAGACAGGCACCACTTCTTGTTGAGGCTGATCTGGAGGTCAGCCGTTTCTTTGATGTTCGGGATTTTGAGTAGGCTATTTCCATTGTGCCATTTGAGACCAAGCGAGTTCGGTGTGTCGTGTCCCATGAGAAGGCGAGTCTTGTGACGATCCCAAGCGAGGCATCTGCTTTGCAAAGTGTTCCATTCTTCGTAGGAGATGATTATGCGAGGGTCAATATCCTCGAAGTTGATCCAGTTGTTGGTGTCATGTTTCCAGAGGTGTTTCCATTTTTTGAATCCTTTGTTCCATAGCTTCTTGGCATTTTGAATGTTCCACGACTCCACACTCCGGATGCCATGTATCGGAAACCAGATAGAGTCGTTTTGTCTGATTCCGGCCGCCCACTTCCAGTCCTCACTAATTCTTGTGAAGCTTTTGACTTTATTCCAGCCCTTCCAAAGGGAGCACACGAGATTGGAGCCTTTCGGGAAGACGGGGATCGGGGAGAAAAGCAGGGTCATGATGTCAAGATTCTTCCAGTTCGGGAACCCCGTGAGGGCCAACTCATTCTTGTTTCTGAAGATCAGCTTGGCCCACGAGGCCTCCCTATTGCACCAAGCCTTAATCATCCATTTGGCTGCCAGTTTGTTAGCCATACACCCAATGTCCAGGATACCTAGCCCCCCGCCATCTCTAGGGCTAGTGCAGATGGCCCATTTGATTTTAGGCACCCCCCTTCTGTTATGATCGCCCGTCCAAAGAAAGTTTCTACAAATACTATTCAGTTTGGACAGGCCTTGCTCATTCGGTCTCCAACAAGAAAGGAAATAGATGGTAGAAGAGAGGAGGAACGTGTTGATAACCATCGCACGCCCAGCGAGATTGATTTGCATACCTCTCCAATAGTTAAGTTTGTTTTCGAGTTTAGCCAACACCCAGTTCCATCGCTGCTCCATAGAGACGCCAAACCCCAAGGGGATTCCAAGAAGTCGAAGGATTTGGCCCTGCGGAATGTTTGTAAGGAGGAGAAAGGCGAGTTTAGCTGATAAGTTCCAACCTGCGTGGACAGCCTTGCATGGCCCATTCAGAATTCTGCTCATAGACTTATCTGAGGCGCCTATATCTTTGCCAAGTCATTCGATTGTCGTTCTGAATTTTATCTCCATATGATGTCCTTCGGTCACATTCATTGAATTTGATTTAAACATATTTCGTGCTCACAACGTTATTTTTTTTCTTAATTGGAGGTGCAACGTAGATGCAACTATGTGATGTTCGATTTATGATCAGGATCACCCCTAAGCGTAACCATAGCTTTTGCATGAGCTAGGAACTCGTCATCCTTTGCACAGAGGGGGAATCCCTCTGCTTTGGTCTCTATGAGCCCTTCGCCCCTCACGAAGGGGCGCAGACCTTCGCCAATGATGGCGCTTCATAAAGCCCTCAAAAACAGTTTCACAATAGTCGTGAATGAGGTTCCAGGTCCGACTGAGAAGGACAATGATGCAACAACATGATGCGAGGGTCAGACATCACGAATTGTCGAGGGAGGGAACCCTGCTCCAAGCAAAGATAATATGGATGTTGACAATAAGCATCAGGAATCTCCAGGTTCACCAACCAAAACGTTTGTTGAAGCTCTTAGGAATCAAAACTCCTTCGGCCTGACTCAGCATCAGGATGCTGCCAGGAGTTCTCCACCCCCATTGTCGGATGCAGAAACTATTCGTCAAGAGGCCAACATGCAAGGTGCTTTCTTCGCTATTAATCGGGCTCTCGGTAATATCTCCTCCCCTCAATCTCTTGGAAAAGGCAAGGGCTTAGTCATTGAAAATCCTCATGAGTTGAATGTTGATAGTGGAAGTAGTGCTGAGGAGGATGAAGCATTAATAATTGATAGATCCTCTCTTGACAGCTGGTACGATCATTTGAGTGATAGGGTTGTCATTGGATTGTGTCATGGTCCTAGACCTTCCCAATAACTATTAAAAACCTGGTTCAAAACACACTAGAAGGCCTATTAGCAATACTGCCCCAATAACTATTTCTTGTTTCTTTTTGAAGATGCCAATAGTGCCCTGCATGTTATCAGTGAAGGCCAATGGCTAATTAGAAACATCCCTGCATATCGGGTTTAACCAACAAAAAAACTCGTGTGGGTGGAATTTCTGGAGCTTGCTATTGATTACTACCCTTGGGTAGAAATTTTAGGAAAAATGGTTGGCAAAGTTTTAAAGGCAAAGAGAAAGAAACAACATCATTAATCCAAAATGGGATCCCCAGGTCTTAACATTGAAGTTGATGTTGCTAAAAAGATTAGAACACATATTGTCATCAAAGACTCAAGTGGCATAAAGCTACACACTCAGAAAGTCAAGTATAAAAATTTGCTAATTGCTTGCTTCAATTGTTACAAGCAAGGGCATCTTATTAAAGAGTGCCCCTTGCTTGATAATCATGAGGCCCAAGAAGGTTCAAAGAAACAGGATGTTCCTCAGGTGGGGAATAACACTCAAGCTCCCCATGTCAAAAAATCGATCAATAAAATGAAGAAAAAAGGGTATAAGTGTGAAAACATGTATAATATCTTGCTGGATGAGGTCTCCAATCCCTTTGAGAACAAGACTAGCTCGGTTTCTATTCAGGCTTTATTTCATAAAACTAATTTTAATGTTGTAAGTGTAGGAGAAAACAAGAAAAATGTTCACTCCAACTCAAGCAGTGACATGGATAAAAGAGTGGTCTGTGGTTGGAAAAAAGAACAAAGTGAATTCTTTCCCAAATGCCAAAATAGGTTATGTCCCCATGAGTGGTTCTATAAACCCAAAAGCTCAAATGAATGTCATCCTTGATGCTCAAGTAAACTCCTTTCAACAAGAGTGGAATGTTATGGATCAAGATAAAATTGATAACATGGATGATGACAATGGGGCTAATGATGTTGTCCCCATGACCGAAGATCTAGAACCCTCTAAGGGCATGTCTACAGATTCTAAACCTAAAAGGAAAGAAGTGATTAGATCCTCCATATCGGCCTCTAAGCCTACAAAAAATAGTAGGAAATAATTTTTATAGTTTTTATGAATGACATCTCTATCTGCTCGATTAATATTAAAGGCTTAGCTGACCTTGTCAGGACCAAAATGGTCAACAAGTGGTTATCTTCCCCTGATGTTTTATGTTTGCAGGAAGTTAAAGTTGGAGAGGATTCCCTCATCACTAATCTTAATAATTGTCTTCCAAATACAAGTGGTATACTACCAAACACTATCTTGGTAAAGGTGGCTCTGTGATTGGATTGTCCTTGACTTTGTCTCATAATCTTAATTCTTGGTCAATTAGTAAATCTAATCAATGGTGCTCCATGAAGTTGGGGAATCCTTTTGACATCACTATTCTGTCTTTGTATGCTTCTAACAACACTTCTAGCAGGAAAGATTATTGGGAAGATTTAAATAATGTGCAAGGACCCTTGATTATTATTGGTGATTTTAATATGGTCACTTCTAGTACATATAGATGGGAAGGTAAGGAAAATGTCATTAGAGGGGCTGAAAAACTTGCTTGGTTTGATATGTGTAACTCTCAAGAGCTGATTGATGTTTCTCTTAATATTGGTTTTACTTGGTCTAACAAACAAATTGGTAGATCTTTTACTTCTGCTAGACTTGACAGATGCTATGCTAATATTTCCTTTGTTCATGATTGCTAGGCTATTAGTGCTAAAATTGATCACACCTTGCTTATGTCTGACCACAAACATTTGTGCACGACCTTCAGAAAGGGAAGCCCTACCATTAGATCTAGCTGGCCTCATATTGATATCAATTTACTCAAGTTACCTAGCATTGTGGAGCAAACCAAAAGTATCTTCTCCTTCCACTTTAGCAACTCTAAGTCTCCTTGTATAGCCTAGGCGAATTCGGTTAGAGACACTCACCTCTTATTTACTCACTTGAAGAGACAACCTAAAGATATTAGAACCAAAAGAAGAGTTTCTCTTGTGGACAAGTTGAACACACTAGATGTTAATTCTCAAGAATATCTTGATATTTCTATGAGATTGTGCAAAGAGAGGTATCTTGAACCTAGTTATTCTCTTGCCTCTTCTAAAGAATTTTGGAGTGAGAAGATGGATAGAAACAACAAATACATCTTCTCTTTGATGAAAAAAAATTAAAGTTAGGGATTTTATTCCTCCCATTAAAAAAAGGAAGGTGGGTATACTATCAACATTGAGGAGACCTTACAGGAGGCCAAAAGCTTCTTTATGGATGTTTTCTTTGGTTCTCCCAAGTGGGGGGAGGACATCCAGAGGGTCAGAGCTACCATTGCTTTGAAAAGGAAGAAAATGATTCTTGAAAGCCTCGTTCCCATCTTGGACCTGCCCCTCACTACCATTGAGGTCAAAGAAACCATTAATAAATTGAAACCCTATAAATCTCCTAGTATTGGTGGATTACCTAATGAGTTTTTCATGTTTCTCAATAAGTTTCTCACTCCTTACATTCTTTTGATTTGGGGAGAGGTTTCTAGTAAAGGGTATCTCCTTTCTCACGTTAACATTGGGGTTATTAGATTTATTCATAAGAAAGGGAATAAACATGACCTTAACAATTGGAGACCCATCGCTTGTTTGAACTCCATCTACAAAATCTTTGCTTCCTTCCTTACCAGAAGATTAACTCCCCTGATAAAACACTTTTAATCATAGTAAGATTGGTTTCAAAGCTTCTAACAATGTGCTTCCTTATTGTATTACTAAACTTGGTTGTAAAATCCTTAAAGATGGGGAGGTCTTCAGATTATTGGGTATTCCCATGGGATTCAATGTATCTTTTGCTCAAAGATGGGAATGGGTTATTGAGAAATTTAAAAATCACCTCTTTTACTGGTATGATGCTAATAGCTCCCTCCCCCATAGAACCTTCATTCTTAATCATTATGTCCTTCCTAAGTTGGTCTATTTTCTGGCCTGCTGGTTCCCCTCTAAAAAACAAATTGTGCAGGCTATCTCTTTGGCAAGAAGATTTCTATGGGGGAGGGAAATGCTCACCAAAAGAAACTTTCTAAAGTGGCTTGGGACACATGTTATCTTCCCGAATCCCAGGGTGGGCTAGGCATCCTTTCTCCTAAAAAGATGGCAAAGAATATGGCTGACAAATGGATTATGAGAAGTTTAGAGTGTAATGATATTTGGGTTGTCTCGCTTCAAAGAAACATTTCTAAATTTTTCATTTCTGGATACAGAGCTTGGACAAACATTAAATTGTGGGATATTATAGTTTCTCCCAAGCCCATCAAGGAGCTGGCACTCATGTATAAGGAAGTGCCAAGCTATGTGGAAAGAGATCAATCCACAAAAGAAAGTAAGCCTATAGCTTTTTGAAAAGCTTCAAACTTATCCCTAGGCAAAGCCTTTGTGAAAAGGTCTGCAATATTATACTATGTGGGCACATATGCCAAATTGATCTCTCCAATAGAGAGCCTCTCCTTGACATAATGTTAATGCACCTCACTGTGCTTTGTGTGAGCATGGAACACAGAGTTCTTCACAAATGCCAATGTGCTCTGACAGTCAATGACAATGGTGGTGGTAGAAGATTGACCAACAACCAAATCATCCAAAAGGCATCTGAGCCACACAACCTCAACAATCACTGTGAAAGTTTCCCTATACTCATCCTCACAAGTAGAAGTGGCCATAGTAGACTTTATCTTGCTCAACAAAGATATGCATGAGCTACCAAGCATGAAGCAAAAATCACTAGTGGGCACACGAGTGTCATAGCAACCAAACTAGTTAGAGTTAGAAAAAACATGTAAGTATAGTGGTAGTGATCCCCCCCATTGGGATAAGACAATCCAATTAGCTGGGTACCATTCAAGTAGCGAAAGATGCGCTTAACTGCGTGCCAATGCTTGACATCTTGCCAATGCATAAACCTACTCATCTGAGAGACAATGTCAAACTAAATATCAGGTTGAGTTATGCATAAGTAAATCAAGCCTCCAATAGCCTACTGATAGAGAATAGCATCAAGTGCATCTCCAGCATCATGAAGACTCAACCATAAACTTGTTTCCATAGGAGCGGCAATAGGCTTGCAATATTCAAGGCCAAAATGCTGCAATGATGTGTCAATATATTTTGTTTGACACAGAGCTATTCCACCATCAACTTGCATAAACTGAATGCCCAAATAATGATGCAAATACCCCAAATCTAACATCTCAAAAGAGACACGCAAATTTGCCTTAAAATCAACAATATGCTTCTCATTAGGACTAGTGAGCATCATGTCATCAACATAGAAAAATGAACAAAAGCACATAATTTGCATGTTTAACATATAAGGTGCTCTCAATTGGATTGACCTCAAAACCATGTGCAATCAAGTAGGCATGTATCTTCTCATACCAAGCACATGGTGCTTGCTTTAAACCATATAATGCCTTTTTCAACACGCATAATTTCTTCTCATGCTCATTTTGCACAAAACCATGGGGTTGAAATGCATACACGTCTTCATGAAAATCACCATTTAGAAATGTAATTTTAATGTCCAACTTATGTACATTCCAACCATGATGAGCTACAAGTGCATAGATGCAATGAAGGGCCGTCATTCGGCAAGTGGGTGTAAAGGTCTCATCAAAATCAATAGCTTTTTGTTGCACATAACTTATCTATCAAACATGCCATTATTCCTCACATTCACTCATGCAGAACAACTAAGGATGCTTGGGATACGCTTAGCACTTTATACTAGGCAAGGCATGAGCCTCATGTGGCTTACCTCTGAAAAGTTGATTTGTGTTGATGAAGTCTTGCCTAACAGTTCACTTGTGCAAATTGTTCTTAATGGTCTTCCCGATTCACATCATATTTTTGCTTCTACTCTTCGTTTGATGATGAAAGGCAATCCAAATGCCTTAACATTTGAGGAGTTAGTCTCTGTTCTGTTGCAAGAAGATCAGTCTAGGTAGAATAGGTCCATTATGCATGTTGCAGATCAAGCTTTCTTGGCTAGTCAAAAAGGGCAAAGGTAAATGGAGCTCTTCTAGTAGTAAGCAAAAATTTGCTAATTCTACACAATCAAAGAAGGATTGCAGAGAAGAGAAGAAAATAGAAAAGTGAAAACTATTTTGCAAATACTCTAAAGCAAATCATCATGTCATAAAGAGTTATCCAAAAGTGGCTGCAAAAGAGGCAAAGAAGAAAGAGTCTGGAATGGTTGTTGTAGAGGCCTCTACACCGAAAACAAATTCTACCAATCTTGTGTAGAATGAAGAATGGGCATTTAATACTGTTTGCGGTTTTGACCCATCTTCTCATGAGCAGTGTATGTCTGTAGTAGACTCAGATGTTTGGTACTTTGATAGTGGGGCAACCAAACATATTACCTCATAGTGTAGTTTCTTCACTTGACTCAAGCCTTCCCCTATGGGGAATACTGTCACATGTGCCAACAACTACTCTTATCCTATCATGGGAGTTGGTAAGACCATTCTGACTACTACTGATGCTAGTCCTTTTATGTTGTAAGATGCTTTATTTGTGCCAAAAATCAAGAAGAATCTGTTATCAATTTTAGCATTAGCCAAGATAGTCTTGGTTGTGAAATTTGTTGATGATAGATGTATATTTCATGATCTGTCAAATGGTGATGTCATTATTGCTTCTTGCGTTTTATGTCATGGTTTGTATAAGCTCATAGACTATGAAAAATACGTGAATGATTTAGCATGTTTAGTACATGATTCTCAGGCTATGTGAGATGCAAAGCTTTGGCATGCACACTTTGGTCATCTGAAGTTTGCTAGTTTGCTATGCCTATAGAAATCTGAAATGGTTTCCTCTCTACCCAAACTTGAGGTACCTGGTAAACATGTCTGTGAAGACTGTATTTTGGGCAAAATGCAGCATTCATCATTCCCAAAAGATGGTTCAGTTTGAGTTACTCAAAAATTTAAGCTTGTTCATAATGATGTTTGTGGTCCTATATAGACATCCTCTTTTGGAAACTATCTTTACTTCATGACTTTCATTGATGATTTTTCCAGGCATGCATGGGCATATCCATTGAAAGTGAAATCTGAAATGTTTATGTGCTTCAAACAGTTTCTGGTTTTGGCGAAAAAAACTGTCAACATGTAAAATGGACACCCTCCATTCTGATCAAGGAGGGAATATATGTCTTCTGATTTTTATGCATTTTTGGCTGAATGTGGCTGAATGTGGGATGAAACATAAGTGTACAGTGCCATTTACACCTCAATAGAATGGATTTTCTAAACTGAACAATAGGTCGCTCATGGAGATGGCGAGGTGTATGGTCAAGAGTCAAGCTTTACCACATAGTTTTTGGCTTTAGCTTGTTATGTGTGCAACATATGTACTTAACACGTGTCCCACTAAAGCATTGTAGTCTATCACTCCATATGAGGCTTGGCATGGTCGTAAGCTATCTGTTGCTCACCTACATGTTTTTTGTTGTCTATCATATGTATTAGTGCCTAAACAACAATGTAGGAAATTGGATGATAAAGGAGTTAAAGGTATTTTTGCTGGGTGTAGTTTTGAAAGTAAAGGCTATCATATGTATCATCCATAGAATAAAAGCATTTTGGTTAGTTGTGATGTTGTTTTTGTGGAAGTTGCTACTCATTCATTACATTCATGTACTATGTAGACATCAATTAGCTCCAAACACATGTATGACACTTTGTTGCCTCTTTTTATAGGTCGATAGTCTAGTGTTGGTCCTAATGAGGCAACTTCTCAGACTTTATAGGTTTCATGTGATGATGTAGATAATTCCATTTCTGATGCAAATTTACATGATGGACTTGTTGATGAGAGAGCTGATATTGAGGAGGCAAAAACTATGCCAAGATGGCATGTGCAGACTTTGTGTAACAACAAAATTAGATGCACCTCTATCATATCGCACTCGTTCAGGCTCTCATAGTGCTTCTTTTACATCAAGTTGCTATGTTATGGCTGCATGTAGTCTCTATGATGAGAATGAGCCTGTTTTGTTTGACGAAGCACAAAATTCTAAAAATTGGATGGTTGTTATGCAATCAGACTTTGATGCTATTATGAAAAATGGTACCTAGTCTTTATGTGACTTGACTCCTGGCAAGAATTAGTACTAGAATCAAGGGGGTGTGGCGACACCCCCATTGAAAAAAAGTGGCCCACCTTGCTTATGTGACGCTCTTTGTCAGGAGCATCGCATAAGCGACGACCCCTTTTTTGAATTTAATAAAAAAATAATGGGCATCGTATAAGCGATGAGAAGTGTCGCTTATGCAATGCTATTTTTAATCGTTGCTAGTAGCATCTTTAATTATTGATGTTGGTAGCAATGTCGATAAACTACATGTGATGCTCCAGCGTTGCATAAGCGACACTCCGGATTCATAAAGAAAAAAATCGATTTCTCTCGGCACATTTTTCCGGGATTGAAAAGAGAGAGAGAGAGAGAGAGAGAGAGATAGAATTCAACTGCACAGTAAACACACATACACACATATTTATGTTAAATATATAAATTAATATATACAAATAAATAAATAAATAAATAAATATATATATATATATATATATATATATATATATATATATATATATATATATATACATACATACATACATACATTCATATATACATAAATACATACATACATACATACATACATACATACATACATACATACATACATACATACATATATATATATATATATATATATATATATATATATATATATATATACATATATATATATATATATATATATATATATATATATATATATATATATATATATATATATACATATATATATATATATATATATATATATATATATATATATATGTATATATATATATATATATATATATATATATATGTATGTATGTATGTATGTATGTATGTATGTATGTATGTATGTATGTATGTATGTATTTATGTATATATGAATGTATGTATGTATGTATGTATATATATATATATATATATATATATATATATATACATACATACATACATACATTCATATATACATAAATACATACATACATACATACATACATACATACATACATACATACATACATACATACATATATATATATATATATATATATATATATATATATATATATATATATATATACATATATATATATATATATATATATATATATATATATATATATATATATATATATATATATATATATATATATATATATATATATATATATGTATGTATGTATGTATGTATGTATGTATGTATGTATGTATGTATGTATGTATGTATTTATGTATATATGAATGTATGTATGTATGTATGTATATATATATATATATATATATATATATATATATATACATACATACATACATACATTCATATATACATAAATACATACATACATACATACATACATACATACATACATACATACATATATACATATATATATATATATATATATATATATATATATATATATATATATATATATATATATATATATATATATATATATATATATATATATATATATATGTGTGTGTGTGTGTGTGTGTGTGTGTGTGCGCGCACGTGTGTGTGTGTGTATACATATGTATGTATGTATGTATGTATGTATGTACACACACACACACACACACACACATATATATATATATATATATATATATATATATATATATATATATATATATATATATATATATATATATATATATATATATATATATATATATATATATATATATATATATATATATGTGTGTGTGTGTGTGTGTGTGTGTGTGTGTATGTATGTATGTATGTATTGTTGGTGTAAATCACAAGCCTACACATTTGGCTTGGAAGATATCATGAAGACTCTACATGCATGAATGACCATAGGAACATATGCTAGTGATTACTTACCACTTTACCTCATTGTAAAAGTCAATTTGACTTAGAATCTTTTGTAATCACCTACCCAAATGGTTCGTGGAAAAAAGTAGCTAACTTGATTGAGAGAATATCTCCAAACCTTTAGGAGCTTGATCATAGGGAGCCAAGAATTTGAATTTGAATTCAAATTCTCAATCATCACATATAAAAGTGATCAAGAAAAGTCGCGGGTAGAGACAACACTCCCGAGCTTCATTCTACTGTCATTGAGTGTGTGTGAGGACTACATCATAGCCTACACCTCTCTACACCATTAGGCAATGCTAGTCATGCCAATGGGATTGTACACGTGTTAATTTATAGATACATTTACATCATTCATCTCTGTGCTCACTGATTGTCTACTCGAAAGTGTGTCTACTTGTCAAGGGCATATCTCGGTCAATACTCCACCAAATTCAGTGATTCAAATCTTATTGGATTCAGCTCAAAGTCATCTACATGCTGACAAAGTTTGAAGTGATTTCATTCAACCAATTCAGAGAAATCGTCATCGAGGTGCTCACTGGTCTATCTCTGCTACAGTCCTAAAAAGTCGGGGGTATAGCTAATTTTGCTAAATCAATTTCTCTGAGTATAGTTTGTCATTTTACATCATTCCACTTGCAAATGTTATCTTACTAAGCTAATTGAATATCCCTAGAAGGAATTTTATCAATTGCTACTGTGTTGGTCACACTGAGCAAAACATTGAGCAGGTATCAAGACCAAAATAGAAGGTTTTCTTGAGTTTGTGACTTCCAAAGTTATCTGTTTTGATTCAATCATTACACACTTCATTTCCAAAGGCCATTTCTTGGTGTCATTGGAAAGCTAAGGGAGTCTACTAATCAAGTCTGAAGCTAAAGAGGGCTGGTACAAAGCAAGTTTTAGCAGTACCTACTCAATCTCTTGGATCACCCATCCATCTTTCCCAATAGTGGTATCAGAGCAAATAAGGTAAAATGGGAGATGGTTTTCCTTCATTTATTGACAAATTGGACAGGAACAACTATCAAGCTTGGTCTCTAAGGATGAAGACCTACTTACAAGGAAGGAGTCTCTATGGATACATCTCAAGAGATGAGGAATTGCCCTTATTCAAAGCAAGAGGTTTGCCAACCAAGGAGGAGCAAGAAAAACTCAACACATGGTGTGCAAGGGATGCATTGGCAAGGTCTTATTTACTCAACTCTATATCTGACTTTCTTTTACCTCATGTCAGAAATTGTAGACTTCCCAAGAGACTTGGGAAACCTTGTCATCATATTTTTCCTCCAATACAAGGGCTAGGAAAAATCAGTTGTGGATTGAGTTCACAACACTAAGGAAGCAACCTAAGCAAGCTGTTTCAGAATTTGTGACCAAGATTAAAGATGTTGCAGATCAGTCAGCAAGCATAGGAGAAGAAATTGAAGAAGAACAAATTGTAAGGCAGGTAATTAATGGAATCAAGGCTGATGACAAGTGGGAAAGCTTCACCACTGCAATGGATCTCTACATGGGCAGGCACACTCCAGATCTTACAACTCTCATGGGTCAACTATTCACACGTGAAGCAAAGCTTACCAAGAGTGGAGATACTACCAAAGGTAACAACTCTTCTGCCCTATACACTGATAAGAAATCTAAGGATAAAGGCAAGTGTAAGAAGGTAGAAGATGAAGGTTCTACCTCCCAAGCTAATTATGCAGGGAGAGGTAGATCTTCAAGAGGCAGGGGCAGAGGAGGTAAGCAAGGTAGGGGGAGGTCCCATAACACATCACCATGTAACATTTGTGGTTTATCAAATCACACCACAGATGAGTGTTACAGGAATTACAAAACTCAGAGAGGAAGAGGCTACCAAAGAGGTGGATACTCTCAGTCTAGAGGAAGGTTCAACCATCACCAAGGCCACAACAACAATTACAACAACAATTACAACAACAACTACAACAACAATTACATTGGTAACTACCAAGGAGGATTCAAAACCAGAGGGGACTACAACAACTACATAGAAGAGTAGGATGACTCTCTCTTGATCATGAACATGACTTCAAAGTCAGGTACAAATGATGATCACTTATTATATATATATTCAGGGTGTTCAAATCATGTGGCTGGTAATGTGGCACTACTCTCTGATCTTGAGGAACCCAAAGGTAAACACCAAGTCCAAACAGGTGATGATACAAAGCATTCTGTAATTAAGGTTGGAAATGTGAAAACTAGTGATGGTAATCAGTATTTGTTGAGCAGAGTACTTTATGTACCTACAATTACAAAGAACTTAATGAGTGTTGGTCAGATTGTAGAGAAAGGGTTGCAGGTCAGATTCAATCAGTATGGAGCATTTGTGGAGGACCCAAGACATGGATTCAAAAGGATAGCTAAAGGAGAAAAATCAAGTAGACTTTTCACTTTTGAATTGGAAGATACAAAGAACATTGCATTATACAGTTATAAAGATCAAACACTTTCAGAGCTTGAGATTTGGCACAAGAGATTAGGGCACATAGGAGAAAGGACCTTGAAGCAAATGTGCAGGGACCAATGTGTGCTTGGGATACCTAATGTATCCAAGCAACATATGATTTACAAGTGTGGTGCTTGTCAATTTGGTAAGTCTCACAGGTTACCCTTTTCCAAGAAAGGATATATGCATGAAGACTATCTAGAGCTTGTACACACAAATGTATGGGGACCTAGCAAAGATCCCTTAGTTTCAGGTTCAAGGTACTATGTGTCTTTTATTGATGACTATAGCAGATGGACAATATTATACTTTATGAAGCACAAGGATGAAGTATTTAATTGTTTTAAGAAATATCTTGCACTAGTTGAAAATCAGACAGGAAGAAATTTGAAGAGGCTAAGGTCAGATGGAGGAGGTGAGTACTTCTCCAATGAATTTGAGGACTTCTTGCAAGACAGAGGCATCAAAAGGGAAATAACCACAAGGTACTCTCCTAAACAGAATGGGGTAGCAGAAAGAAGAAATAGGTTAATTGATGAGACAGCTAGATCTATGCTTAATGAGAAGAAATTACCTAACTATCTATGGGCAGAGAGTGTTTCTACTGCCACCTATCTCATAAGCAGGTTACCATCAAAATCACTTGATGGTATGACACCTTATGAAGCTTGGCATGGTAAGAGACCATCATTGGATCACTGCAAAATTTTTTGATGTGTAGCATATGTACACATTCCTTCACAGGTAAGAGGAAAGCTAGATCCAAAGGCTGAAAAATGTATTTTCATTGGATATGATTTAAATAAAAAAGGTTACAGGTTTTATAACCCTACCAATAAGGGATTTATGGTAAGCAGAGATGTGATCTTTGATGAGGATGATTCTTGGTATGAGAATGAATGCAGGAAGGTCAAACTACCCTATGATTTGGAAGAGGAATTTCCAAAACTTACAAAGGAGGAACCTACTCAGAAAGAAGACTCAAGTTCAGATGATGAAGATACAATCAACCTTGAAGAGTTCAAGGCGTGGAAGTCCAAAGGCAAAATGAAGATGAAGAAGCTTGAAGACATACCTGAATCTTTAGCTCAACCCTTTAGGAGATCACAAAGGGAAAGTAAAAAACCTATCAGATATGGATATGATACATCTCTTGTTACTAAACATTCAGTTTATCTTGCCAAGGATTTTTCAAATGAAGAACCAGGTTCATATGAAGAAGCAATCACAAAATCAGAATGGAAAGAAGCTATGGATGAGGAGATTGAAGCACTCAAGGAGAGTGATACATGGGAGCTAGTACCCAAGAAGGACTCCATGAAGGTAATAGGATCCAGATGGATCTATAAATTGAAAAGAAATTCTGATGGCACAATTAACAGGTACAAGGCCAGATTAGTAGCCAAGCATAAACCCAAGGCATTGACTATGAAGAAACATTTTCTCTTGTGGCCAAGATGCCAACAATCAGAGTGTTGGTTAGTGTGGCTGCATCAAAGAATTGGAACATGTACCAATTGGATGTCAAGAATGCCTTCTTGAATGGATGGATTTCAGAAGAAGTTTATATGTCACAACCTCCTGGCTATGAAGACCCTAAGAAGCTAACTTATGTTTGCAAATTAAAGAAGGCTTTATATGGATTGAAGCAGGCACCTAGGGCATGGAATTACAAGCTAACTACATAACTCCAAGACCAAGGTTTTGTCATGAGTAAGGCTGACACTTCTCTGTTCATTAAGAGAAGTAATTCAGAGGTAATCTATCTTTGTGTTTATATTGCTGACATCATCATTATAGGCAATGATGTAAATGGAATCAGAAGCATCAAAAGCCAGATGATGAGGGAATTCAAGATCAATGATCTTGGATTATTGAAATATTTCTTAGGACTTGAATTAGTCTACACTAATTCAAGGATATACATTATTCAGAAGAAATATGTACAAGACATGTTGAAGAAATTTCACTTGCAGGATGCTAAAGCAGCTAGCACTCCAATGGAGGTGAATCTAAAGCTAAGTGCCCATGAAGGAGATGAAGTCCAAGACATTACAGGTTATCAAAGTATGGTGGGTAGCTTGAACTATGCTACCTTAACTAGAATTGACATTGCATATGGAGTTAGTGTGCTAAGTCAATTTATGCACACGCCAAGGATACCTCACTTAGAGGCTACCAAGAGAATATTGAAGTATCTCAAGGGTACACAAAACCATGGTTTGTATTTTCCTTATACTTCAGATATTGATATAAAAGTTTATTCAGATGCAGATTGGGCAGGATGCAAGGATGATAGGAGAAGCACTTCTGGATACATTTCTTTTGCAGGTGACAAACCAATTTCATGGTCTGCAAAGAAGCAACCAACTATTGCATTGTCTTCTACAGAGGCAGAATATAGAGGGCTAGCTAATGCCACTCAAGAAGCAATTTGGATTAAGCTTTTGTACACAGAATTGGGCTTATATACTAGGCCACCAATTATCTTTGGAGATAATACAAGTTCTCTTCACCTTGCAGCTAATCCTATCTATCATGCTAGGACAAAACACATAGAAGTACATTACCATTATGTAAGGGAGAAGTTGCTAAGCAAGGACATTCAGCTGACTTATGTGTCAACCAACATGCAATGTGCAGATTTGCTGACTAAAGCTTTGG
Source organism: Ceratopteris richardii (assembly GCA_020310875.1). Taxonomy (NCBI): domain Eukaryota; kingdom Viridiplantae; phylum Streptophyta; class Polypodiopsida; order Polypodiales; family Pteridaceae; genus Ceratopteris; species Ceratopteris richardii. The sequence goes on from CM035442.1 coordinate 61,287,186, forward strand.
ATGGAACCAAACTTTGCAGGTTCAAATCTATGATTGGATTGCAGGATATACTTGAAGATTGAAGATGAAGACTTAAGCCAAAATGTTTGGCTTGAGGGGGAGCTGTTGGTGTAAATCACAAGCCTACACATTTGCCTTGGAAGATATCAAATTCAGAGAAATCGTCGTCGAGGTGCTCAGTAGTCTATCTCTGCTACAGTCCTAAAAAGTCGGGGGTATAGCTAATTTTGCTAAATCAATTTCTCTGAGTATAGTTTGTCATTTTACATCATTCCACTTGCAAATGTTAGCTTACTAAGCTAATTGAATATCCCTAGAAGGAATTTTATCAATTGCTACTGTGCTGGTCACACTGAGCAAAACATTGAGCAGGTGTCAAGACCAAAATAGAAGGTTCTCTTGAGTTTGTGACTTCCAAAGTTATCTGTTTTGATTCAATCATTACACACTTCATTTCCAAAAGACATAGCCATTTCTTGGTGTCATTGGAAAGCTAAGGGAGTCTACTAATCAAGTCTGAAGCTAAAGAGGGCTGGTACAAAGCAGGTTTTAGCAGTACCTACTCAATCTCTTGGATCATCTATCCATCTTTCCCAACATGTATGTATGTATGTATGTATGTATGTATGTATGTATGTATGTATGTATGTATGTATGTATGTATGTACGTATGTATGTGTGTGTATGTATGTATGTATGTATGTATGTATGTATGTATGTGTGTGTGTATGTATGTATGTATGTATGTATGTGTATATATATATATATATATATATATATATATATATATATATATATATATATATATATATATATATATATATATATATATATATATGTGTGTGTGTGTGTGTGTGTGTATGTATGTATGCATGTATTTATGTATGTATATACATATACATATACATATACATATACATATATATATATACACATATATATATATATATATATATATATATATATATATATATATATATATATATATATATATATATATATATATATATATATATATATATATATATATATATATATATATATATACACTTATGCATACACTCACATACATGTGTACACACGCATATACATAGACATACATATACATAAACATATGTGATGGAGTATATCCACTCCTAGTTGCAACAGAAGAATGATTGGCCCTTCCTAGACCAAACAATTCACTACCACAGTCCACCAAAAATTGAATTGCTCTCTAGACCTGAGGACTCAACTTATGAAAATTTTCACAGTAAAAATAGACTCTCTAAGCTTTTCAAAAATCTATATGTCACTCAATTTGGAGAATGTGACCTATGTCAATCTCCTTGTACAAGACATACCAAAATCTACCCAAACAGATAGCTATCACTTATGTGTACCTCTTCACACACATATGTTGGGGAATATTTAGAGATAGACCAGAGAGCTTTCAAGCTCAATATACACAAGAATAAGTAACACTTGATATTAAGATTACATTCAAAAGGAAGCTTACAACAAGAGCTTTAAGACGAGCTATGTTGCGCATAAAACGAACAACTACACAAAGAGATATACGCAATAAAAAATATCAGCCAAAGTGAAAACTTTAGCAAGAAGGGGGCTAGATTAGACCTGGAGTATACACTCGCAATGAGAGCCTAAAGGTGCACAAATGAAGCTTGAGAAGGCCATAGCCTTCTTCCAAGCTATTGCTTATATAATGCTCTAAAAGTTGGTGTAGAATTTGAATTCAAATCATGCCATCGAAATCCCCCACTTTTCTCAATCAAGGCAGATGGAATCTTGAGCTAAAAAATTCATGAAAAGTGGTTGTAGACTTCACCAATAAGTGAAATGATGTGGCACTTGAGTTAAGCCTTGGTTCACACACATTTGAGCTTGTACATTTCTAACACTCCTCCTCAAGCTCAAGTGTTAGTCTCCGTTGATCTCGTTTATGTTAAGGTTGATCTTGAACTTCTCCCTTGCTTGCATGCATAAATTTGGTCATGATATCTGCAAGTTGCTCCTTTGAGTTGATGTACTCTATGTCCACTTCCTTTGCTAGTACCTTCTCTCTGATGAAGTGATAATATATCTCTATGTACTTACTTCTTGCATGGAACATAGGGTTGCTTGAATGCTTGACATATTATCCCCAAATAGAGTGAACTCTTTGACCTCCACATCCAAGTCTTTGAAGAGCTTGTTGAGCCACATGATCTCACATGTATCAAGTGCTAAAGCTCTATACTCAGCCTCATTAAATGATAATGCAATTGTAGGTTGTTTCTTGGACGTCCATGAAATGGCTCTTTGACCTAGCATGAAGACATAGCCAGATGTGCTCCTTCTATCATCCTTTGAACCAGCCCAATGAACATCACTAAAGCCTTGAGGTTGTAATCCATCTCCATAAGGGTAGTACAACCCTTGCTTGATAGTGTGCTTGATGTACCTAAGCACTCTCTTAGCTGCATTCATATGAACATCAATTGGTGAATTTAGAAATTGAGAAAGAACTCCTACAACATAAGACAAGTCAGGTCTTGTGATGGTAGCATAATTAAGGCTTCCAATTATGCTTCTATATGCTTAAATATGCTCAAGAGGTTGTCCTTCACTTGCACATAACTTAGTGTTTGGATCCACAGGTTGTGTTAGTGGCTTACATCCACTCATACCATACTTATATAGTACATCTAGCAAGTATTTCCTTTGAGCAAGGTAAATACCATTTTCGACATAAATAACTTCAATCCCAAGAAAGTATTTAAGAACTCTAAGATCTGAAATCTTGAATTCATTTCCAAGATTGGCCTTGATCCATGTGATACCTGCATCATCACTTCTTGTTATAATCAAGTCATCCACATATATGCATATATAGACAACTAATCCTCCTTCCTTCTTGAGGTATAAGGAAGGATCTCCATCACTTGGGTTGTATCCACACCTGCACAAGTACTCCAAAAGCCTTTCATTCCATGCCCTAGGAGCTTGCTTTAAACCATACAATGTTTTTCTAAGTTTACAAACAAAATTTGAATGTTTAGAGTTCTCAAACCCTAATGGTTGAGTCATGTAGACTATCTCCTACAAATCACCATTAAGAAAAGCATTCTTTACATCCAATTGATATATTGTCCACCTCCTAGATGTGGCACCCCAATGATTGCCCTAATTGTGGTAATCTTTGCAACCGGGCTGAATGTTTCTTCATAGTCAATCCCATAGGATTGAGCAAATCCTTTTGCCACAAGCCTTGTTTTGTACCTAGCAATTGAACCATCAGAAGATCTCTTCACTTTATAGACCCATTCGTTGCCAATTACAAGAATCCATGTGTTGTTGTCTTCAAGGGCTTTGTACTCTTCTTCCATAGCTTCTTGCCACTTCTTTGTGTCTTTGGCCTCTTCATAGGTAGCAGGTTCATGATCTTTGATAACCTTAGTCATGAAAGCATAATTCCTAGCAATATAACTATCATAAACAAGCCTTGAGATCGGATGTTTTACCCTTTTTGACCTCCTTTCTTCTCCTTTTGGTGGAATGAATCTTCTTTGCCTTGGCGCCTTGATTTCTGCTTTTGATGTAGCTCCCCCTTCTAACATAGGGTTTTCAAAGTCTTCAACTTCATATCCATCTTCATCAAGTTCTACCAATCTTGTCTTTCCTTTATTCACTGATTGATGGGCTGAATCCATGCTTGAACTCCTTTGTATGCTTGGGCTACTGATTTCCAAGCTATCGTGAAACCTAGCTTCATATCTTCTCTCTGCCTCTTCAATATCTTCATCTTGCAATGGAACTTTGGAAGCATGCCATGGTTTGAGTTCATCAAACACTACATCTCTAGATACCTTTAACTCCTTTGTATTAGGATTGTAGCACCTGTAAACTTTTTGCTCCATAGCATAACCAATAAACATACATCTTTCAGCCCTTGCATCCATCTTACCTCTCAACTCTTGTGGCACATGTGTGTAGCATACACAACCAAAGATTTTAATGTTTGAAAGGTCTGGTTTCCTTCCACTCCATGCCTCATGTGTCATGTCATGTACCCCTAATGTGGGACACCTATTCATCAAGTACACAGTCTACCCAATATGTTAAAGGCACATTCATTTCATTTAACATACTCCTAGCCATTTCACCAATATACCTATTCTTCCTCTCTGCCACCCCATGCAAAGAAACTAAGGATGCTTAGGATACGCTTACCACTTTATACTAGGCAAGGAATGAGGCTCATGTGGCTTACCTCCAAAAAGTTGATTTTTGTTGATGAAGTCTTGCCTGACAGTTCACTTGTGCAGACAGTTCTGAATGGTCTTCCCGATTCACATCAAAGTTTTTCTTCTACTCTTCGTTTGATGGTGAAAGGAAATCCAAATGCCTAAGCATTTGAGGATTTAGTCTCCATTCTGTTGCAAGAAGATCAGTCTAGGCGCAAATACTGTAAAGAAAATTATCATGTCATAAAGAGTTGTCCAAAATTGGCTGCAAAAGAGGCAAAGAAAAAAGAGGCTAGAATTGTTGTTGTAGAGGCTTCTACACCGAAAACAAAGTCTGTCAATCTTGTGTAGAATGAAGAGTGGGTGTTTAATACTGTTTGCAGTTTTGACCCATCTTCTTATGAGTAGTGTATGTTTGTAGTAGACTTAGATGTTTGGTACTTTGATAGTGGGGCAACCAAACATATTACCTTGCAGTGTAGTTTCTTCACTTGACTTGAGCCTGCCCCTATAGGGAATACTGTCACATGTGCCAACAACTCCTCTTATCCTATCATGGGAGTTGGTAAGATCATTCTGACTACTACTGATGCTAGTTCTTTTACATTGTAAGATACTTTATTTGTGCCAAAAATCAAGAAGAATCTATTATCAGTTTCAGCATTAGCCAAGATAGGCTTGGTTGTGAAATTTGTTGATGATAGATGTACAATTCATGATCTGTCAAATGGTGATTTCATTATTGCTTCTTGCATTTTATGTCATGGGTTGTATAAGCGCATAGACTATGAAAAATCCGTGAATGATTTAGCATGTGTAGTACATGATTCTTAGGCTATGTGAGATGCAAAGCTTTGGCATGCACACTTTGGTCATCTGAATTTTGCTAGTTTGCTATGCCTACAGAAATCTGAAATGGTTTTCTCTCTGCCCAAACTTGAGGTACCTAGTAAACATGTCTATGAAGAGTGTATTTTGGGCAAAATGCAGCATTCATCATTCCCCAAAGTTGGTTCAATTTTAGCTACTAAAAAATTGAAGCTTGTTCATAGTGATGTTTATGGTCCTATATAGACAACCTCTTTTGGAAACTATCTTTACTTCATGACTTTCATTGATGATTTTTCCAAGCATGCATGGGCATATCCATTGAACGCAAAATCTGAAATGTTTATGTGCTTCAAACAGTTTTTGGTTTTGGCTAAAAATCTGTCAACATGTAAAATGGGCACCCTCCATTCTCATCGAGGGGGGGAATATATGTCTTCTAATTTTAATGCATTGCTAGCTAAATGTGGGATGAAACACAAGTGTACAGTGCCATATACACCTCAATAGAATGGAGTTTCTAAACTGAAGAATAGGTCGCTCATGGAGATGGCGAGGTGTATGGTCAAGAGTCAAGCTTTACCACATATTTTTTGGCTTTAGGTTGTTATGTGTGCAACATATGTACTTAACAGGTGTCCCCCTAAAGCATGGTAGTCTATCACTCCATATGAGGCTTGCCATAGTCGCAAGCCATCTTTTTCTCACCTGCATGTTTGTTGTTGTCTAGCATATGCATTAGTGCCTGAACAAGAATGCAGGAAATTGGATGATAAAGCAGTTAAATGTATTTTCATTGGGTATAGTTTTGAAAGTAAAGGCCATCGTATGTATCATCCATAGAATAAACACATTTTGGTTAGTTGTGATGTTGTTTTTGTGGAAGTTGCTATTCAGTCATTACTTTCATGTACTAAGGAGACATCAAGTAGCTCCAAAGACATGTATGACACTTTGTTGCCTCTTTTTACAGGTCGATAGTCTAGTGCTGGTCCTAATGAGGCAGCTTCTCAGCCTTTACGTTTCATGTGATAATGTAGATAATTCCATTTCTGATGCAAGTTTACATGATGCACTTGTTGATGAGAGAGATGATATTGAGGAGGTAAAAACTATGCCAAAATGTCTGGTGTAGACTTTGCATAACAACAAAATTAGATGCACCTCTATCATATCGCACTTATTCAGGCTCTCATAGCGCTTCTTTTACATCAAATCTCTATGTTATGGCTGCTTGTAGTCTCTATGATGAGAAAGAGCCTCTTTTGTTTGATGAAGCACAAAATTTTGAAAATTGGATGGTTGCTATGCAATCAGAATATGATGCTATTATGAAAAATGGCACTTGATTGTCATAGCCATTCCTTGGGTCTTCAATAAAACATCCTTTGTGGTTGAACTTGATATTGGCAGTAGTCAGGGAACTGAAGGAGCCACAAGACGAAGAGAGTTAGAGCGAAGGGACAGCACAAGCAGACATGGCAGTCAAAGAAGATCTGGCAAGTAGGCCACCTAAATTTTTCAGACATCAAGGAGTTGACACACAAGAAGAAAGAGCAAGTAGGGAGCTCAAAGGTATGTATGACAAATCAATAGAGAAAACCCCTACACAAATAGTGATTTTCATCACTAAAAACCATTGTAAATATCATTTCGTATTTTTGTAGCTCCATTTTGTGCAAGCCAAGGAGTCCTTGAGCTTGAGGAGCTTTCGAAGTATCTACCTGCCAATTTTCATATTTTTTAGATCTTGTTTGAGCCCTCTAATAAGCCCTGGAACCTAATTTTTAACTAGGCCGGACACTAGGTCTGAACAGGGCCAAAACCTAGTCAAAAACTATAAAAAGAGCTAGAGAGCTCATTTTTGAGGTTAGATTGTAATTGAAATGAACTTGTAAGAGCTTTTTTTGAAAGAAATCTAAGAACTCCATTGCTTCTCACTCTTTGTCTTGCCGTGTGTGCGCGTGTGTGTGTATGTGTGTGCATGATTGTGTGCTTCTCACTCACGCACTTGTGCCTCCACTTGCTCGAGGTCTTCACACCATCCTCACGTCTTCCCGGATTGACATTAAAGGAGGTGCTACTCATCACTGAGCTACACCAAATTTTGGCGCCGTTGCCGGGGATCGAGCTTTGAGGACGAGCGTGTGATGGTAAGACGTAGATTGGAGACGTTGGCGTTGTAGGTAATTTCGTTACTTTTCCTATTTTTCTCTTTCTTACCTTACCACCATCATCACCATCATCATCATCACCATCTTCCACCTCCATTTCCATCATCGCGAAAAATTTAGTTTTTTTATCATATCACCTTCTCCACCTCATTTCCCTCATTTCACTTGTGAGAGAGAGCGAGAGAGCGAAATTGTGTGTGCTGTTTTTGCATGTTTCTTGAGCTATCTTGCAGGTACAGGCCACATCATCGCCCCCAGCACTCTGCACAGGTACGGAATTCGAAGTAACTGTCTGTGTGTCGCCGACCTTTGTCAATCGCGACCGACAGAAAAAATGCTCAAATTGCCAAACAAAGTGCAAAACCATGATCTATAGGCCTAGAGCTTCCCAAAAATGTGTTTAGTTTTTTGAAATTCATCAGATTTCTGTCAATCGCGATCGCTCTGTCAATCGCGATCGACAAACCACGACGGACAGACCTGTCAATCGCGATCGACCAGTCAATCGCGATCGACAGCCCACGACGGCTCTGTCAATCGCGACCGACAGAGTCAACGACCGATTGACCACGATCGACGGACCATACGCGTGACACGTGTCAATCGCGATCGAGTCATCAATCGCGATCGACCCATAAATCGCGACTGACAGCCCACGACGGCTCTGTCAATCGCGACCGACACAGTCAACGACTGTTTGACCACAATGGACAGACCCTCGCGACCGACCTATCAATCGCGATTGACCCATCCATCGCGGCTGACAGAGTCAATGACCCTTTGACCACGACTGATTGACTTTTCGAGCCACCTGTCAATCGCGATCGACACGTCAATCGCGACTGACAGCCACGACGGACCTGTCAATCGCGATCGACACGTCGATCGCGACTGACCTGTCAATCGCGACCGACAGACTTTGCGAACACGTTAGAAGGGCAAATTAGGTCAAATTTTTAAGGCAAAAATAATGGTCTAAATTTTGGCCAAGTGTGGGACAAATACTAGGGGGTAGTATTGCATTACGAGGGCATGACCCAAGTAACTCGAGAATTCTTGTTTGCCTGTTAACTTGGTTTAATCCTGTTTTAGCCCCAAAACCCTGAACTTGCATAACTTTCTCATACGAAATTTGTTTGCCGTGATTTTTGTTTTGTTTTGACCATACCCAGGGGGAACAAAATTCAGGGATCTTTAGAGTTGTGTCCAAAAAGTCATAGTGCAAATTGGTGAAGTGTTACATGAATGAAAGTGATTGGTTCTGTCTTTTGGATTTAAGTCTTGAGCTAATGGTGGGCCTTTTACAGGTCCTTTGAGAGCATCGAAGGGTACGCAAAGCAAGAGTAAGTGCAGGCTTGGGAACGCGCATCCTCGGCACACCAGGGCAACAACACAAGGAAAGGACTTCAAGGTTGGAAAACCCGCAACACCCTCTGTCAATTCTTAGTTTAGGCTAAGTGCGGGTAGTATTAGAAGTAATTCCACGCAACGATAGGCACGAGATAAATCAAAGACTATCTAAGAAATCAAGTTCAAGTCAAGAGATGACCTGTGTGTGTGAACGACAATCTTAAAGGAAAAGAACCTAACGTGAAACGACCAAACTAAAGTGCGAAATTAAACTCAAGTATTCCTAACGACGTGATATCAGACAAGAGTATAAACACGATAATCAACATAAAAAGGGGATTAAGTAATTGATACAAAGGACTCAGAAACGTGGTTGTACCTGGGAAAAATTGGGTTAATCAGTTAGGCATATGCACCTTAGATCAGGACGACATCTAGTAAGAGATAGACAAAGCCTTAGGTCTTCAGAGGCTAGTGTCAATCATACTGCGAGGTCTTGGGCCCAGCAGTTGAGTCACCACTCGCATTACCCTAGCTCTGATACCAGTGAATCAGAGATGTCTCAAGGCATGGACAGACCTACGGGAAGTTCAGGAGTGCCATACTTGCACAGAGTAGAAGGCCCTTACAAAACGCAGTTGGAATACCTTAGGACCAACCGATTAGGTGCCAGCATCTATGAGGACGGCCTAGGAAGATTTGTGGTACAGATTAAGAATCCTGATCAATCCATTGGACTAGAGCGCCCAGCTGTCAAGTTCGAAAACGGAGCATACTTGGACAAAGAAGGAACCATATACGTAGTCACCAGTCACCCAGTTAGGACGGACGAGTTTGGAAATGTGATCCCAGAAGCGGACTTAGGTGACCTAGAGCAAGGAAACATGGGTACAGAACCTAGAACCCCTCGAGGCAAATCGGTTCTCACTAGGATTATAACACCAGAGTGGATTCCCCAAGATAATAAGAGCATAGATTTGCTCCTCAATCGAGAAACTGACGAAGCCTTTTGGAGGTATAAATCTGATCAGCCAACTAATATAGGAACAATCATGATCTATGAGTTTAAGGATCCTGATAGCCCAGGCAGAGTGACCTACTTAGATCACGCTTCGGAAAGGATCTTTGTGGTGACAGAAAATGATAGGCACGCTTACACTTGGAAGGGTGAATTTATTTTCCCCCAACCAAGATCGAATGTGTCCTATGGTCACCCTGGTGCCGGAACATCCCAAGCTCATGGAGCCCAAAGAGACAGACATAGAGATAGGCCAGAAGTAAGCTTTGCCACCCCAGGGAGCAGAGAAAGAACGAGAATGGAAACGAATAGAGTAGAACCTGAGATGCTTAGAGCTCACAGGAATCAAAGAAATGCGGATGAATTCCCTCTACCACGACCTAGAGAGCACACAAGGACTTTGAGACCAACTCAGCTAGTTAAGTCCATGAAGAACTACTTCGATGGCACTGGAGATCCATACGATCATGTGGCTGAGTTTAGACAAGTCCTGAGAGCTGAACAAGTGGAGGATCTATTCACGCAGTACAATGCCTTTGGTCTAACCCTTAGGAACACTGCCCTGACATGGTTTCAGCCGCTAAACGAGAGGCAGTTCAGGAGCATAGACCAACTCCTAGAGGCTTTCATTATTGAATTCTCTAAGAGTGGCATAAGACATAATACCTCCTCGCTGATTCACAGCTTCAAGCAAACCCCTCAAGAGACCGTGAGACTTGCAGGAAGGAGATTTAGGCAATATCTTGAAAGATGCCCTGTCCCTGAGCTACCCACACCAGCTAAGCAAGTGGCTTTATTCTTGGATGGATTGCTAAGTACCAAATTAAGATCATATGTGTACTTGAAGGACCCTAGGACCATAGAAGAGTGTGTACGCATGTGTATTGACATTGAGGATAACCTAGGGGAGGAGTTAGAGCTTTCCAAGATATACAAAGATTCAGATAGTGCCTCTAGCCTCTCTTCCACGCAATCCACATCGATTGAGGAACTTGCAGAGAAAGTTGCTCAAAAACTAGGTGTCTCTAGCAAACAAATTCCGAGATTTGCCCTGGTGAAAAGATGCTATACTTGTGGGGGTGACCACATGGCGAATGTCTGTCCCATTATGGCTAAACCCCAAGTTAATCCTAGTAGCCAGTACTGCACCATAGAACGAAGGTACACCAATCACACCGCGCAAGACTGCCCATACAATAAGCAAGCGGTTAGGCAACCCTACCCTCAGCCATACCCTCAACAAGGCAGATACCAGAGCCGGTACCCACCTCAGCAGTATGTGAGACCTCAACAAACCTACCAACCCTATCAAAACCAACTGAGACCCCAGCCAGTGCTAGCACAGCAACCACCTGCTCCTACTAATATGATTCCGGTAAAATATGCAGCAGCAGAAGAAACCTGAATAGAGCAATAGTCCCTGTAACACCATTGCTTTCTGAAAGTGACCCCAGTGACCATAGCTTTGATTCTACACATGTTGATAGCCCCCAGGCCTACTACATGCAGTCTCGTGAGCATGGTGAGTCTTACTATAGTGAAGAGCCAAGTGAACCTAGTTCGGAGTCAGATTACACAAACGTCATGGATGCAAACCCCAACCCTAGGCCTCAACCTAGGCAGGTAAGACCCCCATTCCCTAGAGGACCATGCTACAGATGTCAGGGAGATCACCTCATTCGTGATTGTCCCTTACCTCCACCAACACAACCCCAGTCAATAACAATTCAAGGTTTTTGCCAAGAACGTGGAAAGGAGCATCTCTTACGAGATTGCCCTAAGAATCCTAATAATATGCCAAAAATCACTCCTATTAACGTTATTGGGTTGGTGGTAGACTCCACAGGAAGTGTGACGTCCACCGCACCAGTACAGGTAGTGACTAGAGCTCAGGCATTGCAGCAGAACCAAGGGGTAAACCAGGATAAGAACCCAGAGGCTAGTGAAACCGAGAGCATGACAAAGAAAAGGACTAGAGCGTGGAAAGATAGTCGGGAAAGAATGAAAAGACAATGGGCTAAAAAGATGAGTGAACTTGAGGAAAGCATAAGAGAAACCAAAGCCAGGATAACTGAACTCACATCTCGAACTCCCTCTCACACTACCCCACCACCACCATTCCCATCGCCATCCGACCCGCCACCTTCCAATCCACCTCATACGATTCCACCACCCCCTAGAGTAGGATCAGTATTAGCTGATCCCGCTCCTGAAGACATAGACATGATGCTTAAAGCATATCAGGCCAGAAACTCCGATCTAGAGTCAATCATTATGGACCCACCTTTTGCATCAGATAAAGAATACTTCCATGAAGTAGAATTTCAACCTCAGAGGCATGGAGAGCTTACAAATGATGTAAGATTAGCCACACATGTGACCCCGAAGCAAGAAGGAAAGAAACGAAAGAAGAGAGAAGGCTCACCAGAAGAGGAAGAATCTTTGTTTGAGGTCCCGAAAAATTTTAAGAAGTATGAGATAGACGACAGGAGAGTCATGATAAGAATGCCTAAACGAGAGGCACAAGTAGGAGAGGCCCATGATAACAAAGAAACCACCAAGAAAATAGTAGTGGCCCTAGAAGAAGGAGAGGAGAGATGCACGTACATAGGCCATGACCTAACAGAGGAAGAAGAGCATGCGTTAATAGCCTTGCTAAGAGAATACAGAGATGTATTCGCTTGGAGTTACAAGGATTTGAAAGGTGTTGACCCTGATATATGCTCACACACTATCCCCATGACCTCAGATGTTAAACCCTCTAAGCAAAAGCCCTATACATATAACGATAATTATGCTGCCAAGATCAAAGAAGAGATAGATAGGCTGGTTGAAGCTGGATTTATCTATGAAATTGAGCACACTGAGTGGGTATCCCCCATCGTAGTGGTGCCCAAAAAAAATGGAAAATTACGTGTATGCATTAACTTAAAGAAGGTCAATGCAGCCACAATCCGAGATAACTATCCGCTTCCCATCACAGAACATCTCTTAGAAAGAGTGGCATGCAAGGAAGTGTACAACTTCCTTGATGGATTTTCGAGCTACAATCAAGTAGCCATAGCTCCAGAAGATCAGCATAAAACAGCTTTCGCCACAGAGTGCGGTATATTTGCCTTTCGTGTAATGCCATTTGGGCTTACCAATGCACCAGCTACCTTCCAGAGACTAATGTGCCATGTATTTAAGGAGTTCCTGAGGAAAAACTTAGAAGTCTATGTTGATGATCTTTGTGCTCATTCCAACATTAGACAAACCCATATTCTTGAACTCAGACAAATCTTTGACAAATGTAGAGAATATCAAGTCTGCCTGAACCCAGAAAAGTGTGTCTTTATGGTCAGGCAAGGCAAGATTCTAGGACACATAGTGTCAAAGAATGGCATATCTACTGACGAAGAGAAAGTGAGAGCTATAGCAGAGCTACCTAGGCCAAGGAATGTCAAGGAAGTACAAGCTTTCATGGGACATTGTGGTTACTACCGTCGGTTCATTTACATGTATGCTGTCATTGCAAAGCCCATGTACGGACTTTTGACAAACTTTGAGTGGACTGAGGAATGTGAGAATTCCTTCAATGAGCTTAAACGGCGATTATGTTCAGCACCAATCTTAACCACACCGGATTGGAATAAGCCTTTCCATGTCCATGTGGATGCATCCAATTATGCCATTGGATGTGTGCTTGCACAACCTACTGGTGAAGGTAATATGGATCTTCCAATTGCCTATGCTAGTCGACAATTGAATGCAGCTGAACGAAATTACACCACTACTGAGAGAGAAGGCTTAGGCATGATATATGCAGTTAAGAAATTTAGACACTGTCTGCTTGCAAATAAGTTTAAATTTTTTACTGACCACCAAGCATTGTTCTCGTGAACAAGCCATGCAATACAGGTAGATTAGTAAGATGGTTTCTATTACTAATGGAATATGACTTTGAGGTAGTGGTGAGAAAAGGGAGGACTCATTTGAGAGCAGATCATCTCTCTAGGCTCACATCTGGAGAAGCCCCACAAGGAGTATCAGATGACCTTCCTGATGCTTACTTGTTTAATTTGGAAGTGGTGCCGTAGTGGGCTAAGCCATTGGTACCAGTATTGACATACGGGCCTAACCATCCAGTAGTAAACACACATAATAGAGAGGTTGTGAAAGCCCAAAAGTACCACATCATGGTAGGAAGCATGTACAAGCACACGGATCAAGGAATCTTGGCTTGTTGTGTAGAAGAGGACGAGTATGCGAAGTGGTTGCAATTAGCACATGTAGGTGCATTAGAGCAACACTACTCAAAGCAACGAACCTTACAGACACTAAGGGGACTCGGAGTACATTGGCCAACTATGGAAGCTGAGGTCCAAAGGTTGTGCAAGGAATGCCCAATCTGTTGCATTAAACCACCTGTGGAACACGCCACTCTTTATCAAGTGTCCATAGTGCCAGATTGGAGTGAACCACTAGTATCCTTCCTGAGGACGAAAACATTCCCTATAGACATGACTCTGGCTAGGAAAAGGAGTTTAGAACAAGAAGCCCAGGATTACTCACTCATTGGTGATAATCTATACAAGCGTGGTAAAGATGGTTACCTGAGGCTATGTGTCCATGAAAGTGAATATCTTAAGATCTTGGAAACTGCTCACCAAGGTGTAGTAGGAGGACACTTTGGACCAGATCGGGTGATCAATGCAATACTATTTGCGGGCTTCTGGTGGCCGACCCTTCACATGGATGCACATACCTATGTGAAACGATGTGATGTCTGTCAGAGAACTCAGTATCCTATACGTAAAGATGAGATGCCACTGAAACCTATGATGGGTTGAATAGGATCCTAAGCCCAAGCAAAAGATGATCGTGGAAGCCTTTATTTTGCTTAACCCCTCGCAAACAGTCTAATTGGATTACTTAGAGCCCGCAATTATCTCTCGAGGAGTCCTTCCTTTGTCTATGCACTATCTCATATGTTCCCGGCAAACGCACCAAAATGAATATGGTCCTAAGCCCAAGGAAAAAGTGATTATACGAGGCTTTATTTGGTTTAAATCCCTCGCAATCGGTCTACTTGGATTACCTAGAGCCCACAATTATCTCGCAATGGATTTTTCTTATGTCTATGCACTAGCTCATATGTTCTCGGCAAACGCACCAAAATGTTCTCTCTCTTGCTCCAAGGGAAAGTGCCTATAGACAATGATGTTCTACCCAACTCTGATACTAGGTCAAGTTTGGTTAAAGGCTAGTCAAACTCATCAAAGATGGTCAACTTTTGTTCCAAAATGTTTTTGCGTATTCTTGCAGATCTCAATGGCAATGCCGCATGACAGTATTAGAGCAAATCTCGCCACGCCACCTATGGTCATAGAGGCACTATTCTAGATATTGTGTTTCATATAGAGCATAAGAGGGATACCCCCAAATAGACTTAGCCACATGGCATTTGAGAAGTATATATAGCTCCCAAAGAGTGGGCATGATGGAGCACGGTACCCATAGCTTAGAACTTGGTTTGAGGGACACGGTTCTAATATGGAGAGTCTCTTACCATTCTACTATGACTCTAACTCACCCTACGTTCACCTCCATTGCGTCACGAGGAACTTGGTGTCAAGATACCATCTTTAGAAGCTACACATTAGGAGAATCGGACAGTTACCTCGGTTTAGGATGTGGATGTTAGCTCACAAAGGAGAGGTCCTCACTATGCAACATAGCTCACAGGTGACGATTGGTCAGCTCAAGGTGAGATCATACAGACTAGAAATCAAAATTGTGCCACATACCGGTGTTCCCAAGGAGGAGCAAGCCCGCAGAGTATGCAGAAAGGAGGTGGAGAGCATGGAGCATTTTATATGTGAATAGCGCACATGTGTTCAGATTAGAGGTAGATGTGAGGCCCTAGTCAAGGGCAGCCTACTAATTTCCAAGAGATCATAGACTCGATATCAGAGGCATCTAGGAAATTTCTTATTAGAGATACACAGGCATTGGGACACACTATTACAACAACACAAAGCTATGAAGATAGAGGTTGATGAATTCTCATGATTCTACTACCCTTAACACATAGACATGTATCCCAAAGAGATAGAGCTCCATCTCTCCTCGGATACCATATGGATATACCATTACCACCATCCTCAGCACATCTCTACCTATGCTCAGCCTAATTTAGTTTGTAGTAGTTTTGTATCTAGTTTCTACCAGTTTCGTGTGAGTGTTGTTTCATTTGTTTCACTGTTTCATTAGTCTTTTCGATACAACGAACACCTCATTTGTCTCACAGGGTGATTTCGGCTTGATACATACATTAAAAACCTCTCTCTCTCTCTCTCTCTCTCTCTCTCTCGCGCGCGTGCGCATGCACACACAAACACATATAGCGCGCATGCACACACAAACACATATATAACAGACTTTGTTTCTATAATCTTGTACTACTGAGATATCTTGAAATCTATTTGTGTAAGGATGTTCAAACAATACAATGTGTGGTCTCTTGAAATGCCCATACATCTAAACAACACGATAGAAATATAACTAAGCTGTAAACGACGCCCAGAGCCTCAATCACAATTGATTGAAGAACAGAAACATCTCAGAAAGTTTCACTTACGTGGAGCTATCATTGAACCACTGTGGATAAGGGCCACTCAAAAAATTGCAGCTTAAATCCACCCAAGCCCCAGCATTTGCGAGCTGTGAAAACCAGAATGGAGCTTTCCTGTCAGATGATTGTTGTATAGTAACAGTCGTTGTAATTTGGTAAGTTTGGGTCCCCATTCTGACGGAAGATTGCCAGACAACATTGCGCCATGGAGATTTCTCTTTAACTTCCAAAGATTCTTTTTTCCTGATCTCGCTCTGATCGTCACACTACTTCAGAAATTCTGCCTCGATATCTTAATCAAGGAGAATGAGCGGAGCAACAGATTCCTCTCCTCCCCTTATAGACACGCATTATTCCTTCTTCCTTGTTTCTCTTCCTTTGTAGCACTGTCGAGAGTCACTCTGTGTCTCTTGCATCTCTTAGCAGAGCCTCCACCTCAATTCCCTTCCTTCGCAGCTCGAATGTTCATCTTTCATCACATCAGACAAATCTTCTCTGATCGAGCTTCCCCCCCCCCCCCCCCCCCCCGTTTGTAAACTTGCCTCCCGCTCCCCTTCACAGTAACCATCAAATTCAGCAGCAGCTAGCTTTTTCTGCCCCCGGACATCCAGATAATGTGGCCTTCATAAGCTCCCCCCCCTCGGTGTAAGAGCCAGAAAATTATATGGCTCGACACCAGCTCCCCGCGCGTCAGAAGATGGGCCAAAAAGACCTGCCATCGCTGCCTGCCTGCCATGCTTTTCAAAAAAACAAAAAACGTTTTGCTTGTCAGATCTGCCAAGAAAAATGGACCTGCCAAAAGAAGCTCACTGCGCATATTACGGTAGTTGGCAGCATAATTAATTTCATTGACACCTAGAGGGTCAAGAACAGTGTGCAATTGCTAGGCGATCCTATTTGAAATGTGCCCACTACCAGCTCAACAGATTTGGATCGACATCCACAAATAGAATGGTCACTATTGAACTGCTTGGCCGGGGATTTCATAGTTGTGAAAGATAAGGAGCACACGCTTGAGATTGATGGAGAAAACTTCGAAGCTAAGAATGATATCACTCGATTGCGATTGGTGAAACCAATGGAACACAGGAGCTTTCCCATTGTATATCAAAAATTACAAATGACCTCCTCATCTGCATGCACCACAATAACTCGTCCTATGCTGGAATACTCACCTCTATGGACATGAATTGATGCCTCGTTTTGCGTCCTTATTGATCATGCTAATTCCCCGTAACCTCTCATTCATATCCTACAGATGATTGAAAAACCTTCCTCCAACGCCAAAATCTACCAGATGTCTTAGCGCATCCCCACTTTTGGTGTACAAAAAAACTCACTGGCTCTTGAACAAACAACCCTTTATCTCATGCAATCCTACCCCCTTCTTTCTCAACATCATACTTGAAGCTCACTGTCACGTTTGAAATCCTTGATGTCATTCCCTTATTTGCCAAGGGATAACCTGCATGAAAACCTTTACCATTATGTAAGGACGTGCAAATAAGCCTTCTGGACTTCTCTTCTTGTGTTATCAAGACCTTCTCAGAACCCTTGATGATAAAGTATCTTCCAACATCAAAAGCACAATGGCCTTTTTCAAGTGAAACCTTTTCTCCACATCCCTGCAGCCAATATCTCCGCATGCTTCTCATCAATTATCAAACTCATTTTGCAATACCTGAAATCAAGCGTATTTTCCTGCCAAATAGAACCGCATTAGTGCATAAAAATCCACCATTTTTGGGGCTAACATACTTCCCTCTTCTTATTTGCGAAGTCATCTGGTTGTACCCACTGAAACCATCCAAAAATGAGTACAATTTATGGCCAGCCACTCTATCCAAGATTTGATCAGTGAATGGCAAGGGGAAATGATCCTTCTTCGTGCGCTCGTTCAACTTTCGATAATCTATGCAAATACGGATTTTCTTGTTTTTCTTTGGAACAACTACAATTGGTGATACCCATTCGCTGGATGCGATGGGATATATAAATCCTGCCTCCAATAATTTGGTCAATTCCAGCTTGATCAATTCTGAGTAGAGTGAATTCGTTCGCCTGAGTCGTTGACATATTGGTCGTGTGCCTTCTTCCAAGTCTCTATAATGTTGGCAGATTTGGGGATCAATTCCTCTCAGATCACTGTATGACCATGCAAAGGCCTCACTAAAATTTTTGAGTGTCGTTTTAATGCAGTCTCGTACTCCATCTGGTAGCTCTGACCCTACACTCAAGAACTTTTCTGGAAAGACTTCCCATTTTTCCAACTGAGCTTCTCGCGAATAATCCTTATTTCTCGATGACACTGTGATTGGAATGTGCTCTCCGATCACGCGTGCATGGTTGGCCAGTAAATCATTGTCTTGTTCTCTTCCGATTGAACCTAGTTTCTTCAATTCAGCTTTTGCAATGGCTTCCGACACCTTAGTCTTACTCTTCGCCTCTTTTTCCGATTCTCGACTTCTCTTTAGAATCTCTGCTTCTAGCATTCTAACTCTTTCCCTCAACTGTTGCACTTCCATCGCCGGAGCTAACTCTAGTTTTAATTTTTCTCTTGAAGTTCCCTTCTCCAGAGATTGAGTAACTTTGTTTTTACTTGTGTTTATACTCAACATGTAGCAATCAAATTTACTTGTATGTGTCAACCATCCCAGCAACTCTTGATCCGAATCGTCGTTATAGAGCAATGGATTTTGATACTCTCCCATCTTTGTGTCTTGATTCTTAAAGAGCTGCAAGTTGAACCCGTCTTGAAGCAGATTCTTGTAGGTGTCCGTGTTCAAAGAAAACCTAGCTCGTGCACTCTCGTGCCTTGCTTTCTCCTTTTCTTTCTTTTCCATCTCATCGACTATTATTGTCTTCTTCTTGTTGCTCGAGGGTGGGGATACTTGTATTTGAATCCGATCAGACTTTGGCCCTATCGAAATAAAACCTGTGCGCCAGTCATGCACACATTCGGCTTGCACCAACCATGGCCGTCCAAGTAGGATAGAGAAGGTAGCCTCCGAGGTTCTTGGTCTTACTATCAGATAATCGACTTTAAACTCTAGACCGCCCACAACTGTGCTTACATTCTTCAAAAGACCCGCAGGCTTCACTTGTGTTTGATCTGCCATCCTCAAGGACATCGGCGTTTCTTCCATGTGGTTGAGGCCTAAGGCTTTCATCATGAACTCAGTCATCAGATTGACTGCGGCTCCACTATCTAACTGAGCACCAGGGACTGCATATCCTTTAATTTCGACCGTCACAGCTGGAGCATTTGAATCAATTTGCGTCGTAATACTTTGAATGATTCCTTGGACATCTTTATCTTGTCTATTTTTATCTCGAGCTTTCCTCGGCTTCTTAATATATTCGTTGTAGAATTGTTTCCTATGAACAGGTGAACATTTCAGCAATGTGCCAATGTCGAGCGTGACTTCAGTGTCAACGAGCAACTTCACAATATCTACTTCTTCCGAACTTTGTCTTTCCTTTCTAATCTTAGGAGCTTTCAATCTTTCAGGGAATGGTGCTATGCCCGGCACAAACTCCTTGGTTACGGGTGGAAGAATCTCAATCTCTTCCCCATCCTCAAACTCTTGCTGCTCAACAAGTCTTCCAACTTGGTTTTCTACCTCTTCGTGTTCAGCTATCCTCTCTTGACTCCCTTCTTCACCTTCGCCTCCTGAATTCTTCTTCGAGTACTCTTGAGTCCTTGTGACTACTGCCACAGTTGGATCTTTGTGTGGTTTCTTGGCCTCGTAAGCATCCACAAAGTGCATCGACGAGCTAGAGCCTTCTTGAGGGTTCGGTGTCTTGAACACTACTCCGATCGTAGGAACGTGCTCTTGAGCTCTCGATGTGGGATGCATCTGAGTATCAACATAATTCGAGGACCCTACTGGTCCTTTTTCCTTGCCGGCGGCAGCTCTTCGTTTTGGACAATCCTCATCAAAGTGGCCCTCCCCACTACAGTACCTACATAGTGGGGTATAATCGATTGGCTTCTTTTCGTTTGGACATCTAGATTGAGTGTGGCCAAAGCCATGGCATCTCCAGCACTGGATTGGACCATCTCTTCTTTGATCACGCGTGGCTCCTCTTGGATAGTCTCCTCCTTGACCCTGAGCACCATATCCATAATTCGGTCTGTTTTCCCAACGAGATGTAGGTGGTACACTTTGAGCGGGCAATCCCGTGTAAGGTCTTTCTCTTGTATCTCCTGATTTCATAGTCCTTTCTTCATAGGCTCTCTTGTTGTAACATCGGTCCTCTGTGTGATTTGTTCTCCCACAAAAAGTACAACGCATCCTAGGTGGCGACCTATCTGTGAATACTCTCGAGACTGTAGGGCATTCTGAAGCCAAATGGCCGTAACCATGACACTTTCCACACCATGTATTTGATCGAAACACTTGATTCGGTTTTGTTGTGACCTCTGGTTTTACTGTGTACGTCTCTTGAGTTATCGTGGCAGCTTTTATAGCTTGTGTGACCAATTCCAATATTCGTTCTTCAGTTAGCGCAGGCTTTGCCTCGCCTGGCGTGCTAGTGGCAGCTACAAAAGCTGGGGTCGTCAATGCGGGACTTCCTTGGCCAGGATCTTTCATCGGTATGTTTCTTGGGCCTCCCATAGGCTCGTATAATAGCTCCATCTTCCTTTGTTGGCATAATTGGACTTCCTCCCAAAGCCTTGCTTGTTCCTTAGCATCCATTAAGGTCGCAGGTCTTGTCAGGCTGATATGTTGTTGCGCCGTAGGATCTCTCAATCCCGAAATGAATCTTCGTTTCAATGTCTCGTCGTTCGGGGCATTCGCACCCATCTTTCTTACCAACGTTTCCATTCTTTGAATGTAATTATCAATGCTCTCATTGACTCCTTGTCGCAAGTAATCCATTTGTTGGGCCAATCTGTCTTGGAAGCCTTGTCGTCGAAACTTTGCCAAGAAGGCTTCCTTGAGCATTTGATAAGTTCCACGCTCTTGTGGTGTCAAATTCCCATACCAATTGGCTGCCTCATCACGGAGAATAGTCGGAAAAATTCTCAACCTTTGATCCTAGTCAACTACGTCATTGGCCTCACAAGTAACCTCAAACAACTGGATAAAACTATCCGGATCTTCGTCCCAAGTACCTGAGAACTTGGTGAAGTCCCCCAAGTGAACCGAAATCCGCTGACCCATTTCGAACAGAGGTGTGATGTCGATATCACTTCGATCCCAAAAATTTAGCACACGTGGCTTCAGGATCCCTCCTTCAAACTTTCACACTTGATTCGCGACTCTCCTACGGGAGTACACGTTTTTTACTGATTTCTTCGAACCAATCGAGGTCCACTCACCTGGCGGTTCCCACCTTCTTCTTTCTCTTTCAAGGGCTCTTCTCTGAGCGCGTTCCTCTCTTTGAGTTTGTGTTGCTCCTGACGATGAGCTCCCCTCGCTCATATACTAGATCGTGGGGTCCGCAAGCTCGGCCAACCTGTGGCGCTAGGCGAACCTATGGCACTCTCTTATAGAGACGTACCAAGCTATTTCCCGGCAGACGCACCAAAATGAATAGGATCCTAAGCCCAAGCAAAAGATGATCGTGGAAGCCTTTATTTTGCTTAACCCCTCGCAAACAGTCTAATTGGATTACTTAGAGCCCGCAATTATCTCTCGAGGAGTCCTTCCTTTGTCTATGCACTATCTCATATGTTCCCGGCAAACGCACCAAAATGAATATGGTCCTAAGCCCAAGGAAAAAGTGATTATACGAGGCTTTATTTGGTTTAAATCCCTCGCAATCGGTCTACTTGGATTACCTAGAGCCCACAATTATCTCGCAATGGATTTTTCTTATGTCTATGCACTAGCTCATATGTTCCCGGCAAACGCACCAAAATGTTCTCTCTCTTGCTCCAAGGGAAAGTGCCTATAGACAATGATGTTCTACCCAACTCTGATACTAGGTCAAGTTTGGTTAAAGGCTAGTCAAACTCATCAAAGATGGTCAACTTTTGTTCCAAAATGTTTTTGCGTATTCTTGCAGATCTCAATGGCAATGCCGCATGACAGTATTAGAGCAAATCTCGCCACGCCACCTATGGTCATAGAGGCACTATTCTAGATATTGTGTTTCATATAGAGCATAAGAGGGATACCCCCAAATAGACTTAGCCACATGGCATTTGAGAAGTATATATAGCTCCCAAAGAGTGGGCATGATGGAGCACGGTACCCATAGCTTAGAACTTGGTTTGAAGGACATGGTTCTAATATGGAGAGTCTCTTACCATTCTACTATGACTCTAACTCACCCTACGTTCACCTCCATTGCGTCACGAGGAACTTGGTGTCAAGATACCATCTTTAGAAGCTACACATTAGGAGAATCGGACAGTTACCTCGGTTTAGGATGTGGATGTTAGCTCACAAAGGAGAGGTCCTCACTATGCAACATAGCTCACAGGTGACGATTGGTCAGCTCAAGGTGAGATCATACAGACTAGAAATCGAAATTGTGCCACATACCGGTGTTCCCAAGGAGGAGCAAGCCCGCAGAGTATGCAGAAAGGAGGTGGAGAGCATGGAGCATTTTATATGTGAATAGCGCACATGTGTTCAGATTAGAGGTAGATGTGAGGCCCTAGTCAAGGGCAGCCTACTAATTTCCAAGAGATCATAGACTCGATATCAGAGGCATCTAGGAAATTTCTTATTAGAGATACACAGGCATTGGGACACACTATTACAACAACACAAAGCTATGAAGATAGAGGTTGATGAATTCTCATGATTCTACTACCCTTAACACATAGACATGTATCCCAAAGAGATAGAGCTCCATCTCTCCTCTGATACCATATGGATATACCATTACCACCATCCTCAGCACATCTCTACCTATGCTCAGCCTAATTTAGTTTGTAGCAGTTTTGTATCTAGTTTCTACCAGTTTCGTGTGAGTGTTGTTTCATTTGTTTCACTGTTTCATTAGTCTTTCCGATACAACGAACACCTCATTTGTCTCACAGGGTGATTTCGGCTTGATACATACATTAAAAACCTCTCTCTCTCTCTCTCTCTCTCGCGCACGCGCGCATGCACACACAAACACATATAGCGCGCATGCACACACAAACACATATATAACAGACTTTGTTTCTATAATCTTGTACTACTGAGATATCTTGAAATCTATTTGTGTAAGGATGTTCAAACAATACAATGTGTGGTCTCTTGAAATGCCCATACATCTAAACAACATGATAGAAATATAACTAAGCTGTAAACGACGCCCAGAGCCTCAATCACAATTGATTGAAGAACAGAAACATCTCAGAAAATTTCACTTACGTGGAGCTATCATTGAACCACTGTGGATAAGGGCCACTCAAAAAATTGCAGCTTAAATCCACCCAAGCCCCAGCATTTGCGAGCTGTGAAAACCAGAATGGAGCTTTCCTGTCAGATGATTATTGTATAGTAACAGTCGTTGTAATTTGGTAAGTTTGGGTCCCCATTCTGACGGAAGATTGCCAGACAACATTGCGCCATGGAGATTTCTCTTTAACTTCCAAAGATTCTTTTTTCCTGATCTTGCTCTGATCGTCACACTACTTCAGAAATTCTGCCTCGATATCTTAATCAAGGAGAATGAGCGGAGCAACAGATTCCTCTCCTCCCCTTATAGACACGCATTATTCCTTCTTCCTTGTTTCTCTTCCTTTGTAGCACTGTCGAGAGTCACTCTGTGTCTCTTGCATCTCTTAGCAGAGCCTCCACCTCAATTCCCTTCCTTCGCAGCTCGAATGTTCATCTTTCATCACATCAGACAAATCTTCTCTGATCGAGCTTCCCCCCCCCCCCCCCCCCCCCCCGTTTGTAAACTTGCCTCCCGCTCCCCTTCACAGTAACCATCAAATTCAGCAGCAGCTAGCTTTTTCTGCCCCCGGACATCCAGATAATGTGGCCTTCATAAGCTCCCCCCCCCTCGGTGTAAGAGCCAGAAAATTATATGGCTCGACACCAGCTCCCCGCGCGTCAGAAGATGGGCCAAAAAGACCTGCCATCGCCGCCTGCTTGCCATGCTTTTCAAAAAAACAAAAAACGTTTTGCTTGTCAGATCTGCCAAGAAAAACGGACCTGCCAAAAGAAGCTCACTGCGCATATTACGGTAGTTGGCAGCATAATTAATTTCATTGACACCTAGAGGGTCAAGAACAGTGTGCAATTGCTAGGCGATCCTATTTGAAATGTGCCCACTACCAGCTCAACAGATTTGGATCGACATCCACAAATAGAATGGTCACTATTGAACTGCTTGGCCGGGGATTTCATAGTTGTGAAAGATAAGGAGCACACGCTTGAGATTGATGGAGAAAACTTCGAAGCTAAGAATGATATCACTCGATTGCGATTGGTGAAACCAATGGAACACAGGAGCTTTCCCATTGTATATCAAAAATTACAAATGACCTCCTCATCTGCATGCACCACAATAACTCGTCCTATGCTGGAATACTCACCTCTATGGACATGAATTGATGCCTCGTTTTGCGTCCTTATTGATCATGCTAATTCCCCGTAACCTCTCATTCATATCCTACAGATGATTGAAAAACCTTCCTCCAACGCCAAAATCTACCAGATGTCTTAGCGCATCCCCACTTTTGGTTTACAAAAAAACTCACTGGCTCTTGAACAAACAACCCTTTATCTCATGCAATCCTACCCCCTTCTTTCTCAACATCATACTTGAAGCTCGCTGTCACGTTTGAAATCCTTGATGTCATTCCCTTATTTGCCAAGGGATAACCTGCATGAAAACCTTTACCATTATGTAAGGACGTGCAAATAAGCCTTCTGGACTTCTCTTCTTGTGTTATCAAGACCTTCTCAGAACCCTTGATGATAAAGTATTTTCCAACATCAAAAGCACAATGGCCTTTTTCAAGTGAAACCTTTTCTCCACATCCCTGCAGCCAATATCTCCGCATGCTTCTCATCAATTATCAAACTCATTTTGCAATACCTGAAATCAAGCGTATTTTCCTGCCAAATAGAACCGCATTAGTGCATAAAAATCCATCATTTTTGGGGCTAACATGGGTGGACGTGCATTCTCTAAGTGGGGAATAGACTTCGTAGGTCCTATTAATCCCCCAGCTAAGGGTTCCCATGCAGAATATATCATTGTTGCGACAGACTATCTAACAAAGTGGGTAGAGGTAAAAGCCACAACGAAGAACGATGCTCAAACAACAACTAAGTTTTTATTTGAGAATGTGTTCACTAGATACGGGCTACCGATAGAGCTAGTTAGTGATAGAGGCACTCACTTCTTGAACGAAGTGATTGAAAATATACTCCAAGAATTCTTGGTAGTTCGTAAGAAATCTGCCCCCTATCACCCTCAAGCAAATGGCCAGGCTGAGAGCACCAACAAGATCTTATGCAATGTACTGACGAAATTAGTGAACAATAAACGCTCTGATTGGGACAAACAGCTACACCATGCTATTTGGGCATACCGAGTCGCCTACAAAACGGTACTCCAAGCCACCCCCTTTCAGATGGTATTTGGCCAAAACGTCGTGATACCTTTGGACTTCTTAATACCTACATTGAAAGTAGCACAAGAGCACGAATGGACGGGTCATGAACTCTCCTCTAGACTTTTTGACCTAGAACGATTAGGAGAAACAAGACTGAGGGCAGCTGCAGGGATATATGCAGCAAAGAAACGACAGAAGGCATACTTTGATGCCCACGTTAAGGATAAAGGTTTAAAGGCAGGCGACTTAGTTCTAGTCTACACATTGAAGCAACATGCGAGGAAACTGGAAAAGAGAGGCTATGGACCCATGATCATTAACAGAATCTCAACAAGTGGAGCAGTGCAACTAGCCACATTAGAAGGCGATGTTCTCCCAAGTTATATCAGCGGATGCAGAGTCAAGTTGTATCAGGAACCTCTCACAGAGGAAATGCTAAGTCGACTCAATACTGCTAAGAAACGCAAAGAGGAAGAAAAGCGAATTCGAGAAGAAGCTCAAGCAGAAGCCCTAGAGCGCATACGGAGAATGAAATTAAGAAGACAAGGTAGAGAGCACCCCAAGCAAGATGCATATGCAGATCAAGGATATGACGTGGCTATGTGTGAAGTTTCAGGTGTTAGCTCACATAGGATAACTGATCGACGTCCTTTCATAACCTTAGATATAGGACAAGGAAAGAGTGCAAGGACTGTAAGAGCCTTGATTGACTCAGGTGCAGCCACTAGTGCTGTTAAATTGTCTTACTGTCAAGAGTTGCAATTAACTGTCAATCCTGTGGAAGCATATCTCATAGGATTGGGAGGCATGGAAACCCCTTGCATGGGCGAGGTGGAACTTCCCCTCTATATTCATGATGAGGCAATGACAGTTAAAGCACTAGTATGTCAAGATGAGGACCTCACGGAACCCCTTGTCTTGGGTCAAGACTGGATCTATGACCAAACAGTCAACTTAAACCTAAGAAGTGGACTTCTTCAGGTATGGGTGAATCAAACTAGAATTACAATTGAGTTAAATAATGGAGCACTCAAGGAACTAGAAAAGACATGGACTCCTGGTCCCTCCAGGGGTGCACATGAAGTTGACCATGTTGTTCTTGTCCAAGGCTATGTGATGCAGAAGAATGAAGATATCAAAAAAGGAGTCAGAACCACAATGGAACTCCCTTCTTTTCCAAAGGCCAGAAGGAGGCAGCAACTAAGGGCAGATCAATCACTGAAGACTCTCCAAGCGAGAGACCAAAAGAACGCGCGAAGCAGAACAACTCAGCCGATGAAACAAATGTGGGTGCGGAAAGACGAGCTGCCGACAGTAACTAAGTCGCAACAACGGTCTCAACTTCCTATTAGTAATCAACGAATTGATGCTAATAAGAGGACTCCTAAAACCTCTGTTGAGAAAGTGAAATCCATTTGGGTACCCAAGAAGTCGATGACGGCCGACCCACAATCAAGCCAAATTTGGGTGCCCAAGGCTTGCTTGCAGGCTCAACTAGTCCCACACAATTCACATCTTACACGACATAGTTCACTCGCTCAAGCAGCCGCCACCCACTCTTGTCTGATACACTCGAACACACTGCAGCCTAGAAGCACGCACAGACTCACTCGTAAATGGGTCCCAAAGACACAGCAACTCCCAGAAGAATTACTCATGCAACCCTCCCGAATCCCCACAAAACCAAGACCAAAAGCCATCCATGGTGTTTGGCAACCTAAGACTTGTAATAAACCCCCCGACCCCAATCTGTGAATTCATCTCCACCTACTAACTGCATTAGTCAGACAGTGCATCTTTCCATCTAGCTCCTAGGACTATCCAGGCATTAACTACACACACTGTCATCGTACACTTACTGACCACTGACTCATCATCTACCTCACGTTAAAATTGCAACGGGGACAACAACGGGTTTATTCTGTCCATTACGATGTTAACACCTGGTTCTATATTCTCACAGAACCAACAAGCAAGCAGGGCCATGGCAGATGCTGGAGGTTCCAGTTCTCACGCCGGATCCAGTGCACAGATTGTGGATATAGAAACACTCCTCCTCGAACCACATCTCACCGAAAGACCGCAAGAACTTCAAGCTGTGCATGTGCTCCCAGTTCAGGATCCTCCTCAGGGACACACCTCTCAGGTGGGCAAACACGCTCATTGGTTCAGTGATGTTGCAAGACCATTGGGTGATGGAACCTATTTTTGGAAAGCTGAATTGGAGTTTAATGGTAAATGGGGACGCTACCATTTTTTCACGCACGAATTTGAGAGCTATCAGAATGCCGAAGTAATGTGTTCAGTATGGACCAAAGCGGGTTGGACAGTTATTTCAGGGCCCACTTACCAAAGCCGGATTTCTTACGTTGTTCTTATCTTATCAGTACCATCACTCCGAGCAGGGCCAAGGGAGGCGACAGCACCTTTGTGTTACCCTCACTGTTGCCGGGCCACGAACTTAAAAGATTCAAACTGACCCTCAATCTGGTACGAGAAGCATTGGGCATGTATGGTATGCACATTCCTACTGAAAAGGAAACAATGGTTCAAGGCAGAATGAAACATAAAGATCTCAATAAGCTGAAGGATATGGTAGCAATGACACCGACCATCGCTCTTCACCTACGGACCGTCATGCAGCATTTTGCTTTCCCCGCCTAGGAAAGATTCACCATGCCCCCAAAGAAGATATGGTTTAGCTTGTATTTGGCAGAAACAGAAAGCCTCCCTATCAACGTACCACATTGGATCATAGATCAGATTCACCTAGCCCATCAACGGTGGAACAAGAAGCAAAAAAATGTGCTTCACGGATGTTGTGCTCTAACCAAGATAATCTATCGATGTCTAGCCTATGACGTGCCTATTCAGCGGGCACTCGTATGGTCCCGGGCCCAGGAATTCCAGAGAAGGCTATCAGCGGCAGGTCCTCCATCAAAGAAGATGAGAGGGGGAGTCCAATTACCCTGCGCTCAACCAAGGGGAGCCACCACTACACCAGAAATCACCCCTCCCCAGACACAACGCATTAGACCATTCACCATTCGGCTACCAAGACCAAGTACAGAGGGACCCAATCTGGTGTTTCCACCCGTCCCATCGGACTTGGAATTTCCACAAGGCTTTACTCTCAATGATCTCACTGATGAAGAAGTGGCTAGACTAATCTACGACTCTAATCTCGAAACGGAAACAGAGCGAGCTCAAGAACCACAACCCCATACAACAACGTCAGCCCCCACCCGACCACAAGTGGTAGAAGTCGACGTAGATGAACAAGAGACCGAACAAGAGGAAGAAGCTTACGAAGAACAAGAGTATGATGAACTTTCAGAGTTAGCAAGTGCCCCTGCGTATTCGGCACAAATAAAAAGACTATATCGAACCATGCAGCTAGTTCAAGAACAGCATAAAATGTCACTTGAAGCAGGCAAGAAACTCATGAACCAATTGCTGGCGGAGGAAGGCGTGGATGACATGTTCATTGAGTCCATAAACCTACACGCCGATGCAGTAGGATTGGATGAGGCCATTCATGAGGCAATGGCCTACATTCACCGATTTGAGAAAAGAGTTCCCGCCCATCCCATGAGGTCTGGGAAACAAATTCATATCAACGTATCAGCACCAGGAGATACAACGCAAGCAGACGAACATCAGGAAGCACCACTGTCACCACCCTCCCCACCTCTCACTACACAACTCACTCCACCACATGACACTATCACCACCACGTCCACTACCACCACGATCGTCATGGGAATTCCACTCTCTCCGGGAATCCAATTCGGGGGAGTCACCATGCCCACTTTCACCACTCTCTTCACTAACGTCACATCCACCCCACCCACGATCCCCATCTACACGGTCACTCAAACATTTGACACTATGGAAACATCTCCTTCCACTGCACCGCTCCCTCCCCCCATGCAACCTCCATCTCCCATACCCCCTCCACCCACGTCTCCACTTGCATCCACATCATTCATAACTCCCTTTCCCGCTCCCATTCCCCCTGCATCTTCACCCCTCCCTGCATTATTTAATGTAAATAGTATATTTCTAGCATTAAATCAATGTGTATATCAGCTTCAGAATGAGTACAGAGCTCTTGACGATCGGTATCAACTGACAACAAATCACCAGAACTTACAAAGGCAACTTACAATTCTTGAAGAGGAAAATGCAGATGTGAATCAACATTATACAACGCTTGAGCAGGCTCACCAAACACTACTGGAGGCACCCCAACCATTGAAAGAATCAGGCGTCAAACAACTAGAAGCCTTGCTCGAAGTATACCAGGCCGATAACCTACGAGTCAGATGTAACTTGGCGCTACTCAGGAAACATATGGCCACAGCACTTGAAGAGAACAAGAGACTGCAGAAACAAAATGAAGAGAATCTGGAAGCGGCAATGGAAAGCTCTCCCCACGAAATTGATCCAGAGCAGTTTAAAGTCGTACCTTCAGAGACAATGAAGACCATCTTAGAAAGCTATGCAGATCTATTAGATGCTCATGATGAGTTGGAAAGGGAACGTGATGAGCTGCGTAGCCAGCTCAAGGTACAGGAGGCTCCAACCAAAGTAATAGAGTCGGCCTCGACTTCAGAGGAAGTGAAGGCATTGACAGAGCAGGTGGTTGAGCTCCAGAAAAAGTTACTAGAGTATGAAAGACAACCCTCTCCAGTTATTGAACCTGAGCCAGAAGACTTGGTTCCCATTGAGGTAGATGATTCGTACGAGGAACCATACGTTCCTATGCCAATGCCAGGAGGGCAACGAACCTCAAAGGGACTAGACACCTTGGAAGTGGAAGCACCCGAGTGGCTTCAGACACTGGAAAAGACAGCGAACACCCATGAAGAACGGGTGGCCATTCAGATCCAATCACTAGCAAACCTAGAAGAAACTGTCATAAAGTCAGAATATTTCAGAAGCATGTCTCATCATAGATGGATCGGCACCAATAATGACCAATATGTGCCATACTGCATACTTTTGGCCGATTACAACGCCGAAATTCAACGACAATGTGGCAAGCCTCCCACATTTGCTACACAATTTGGTCCAGATGATATACCGGAAAGTGCTAAGCGTGGGTCCATCCATCAACCCACCTGGAGGATCAAGCTGTTGGAAACATATCCTGAAATGGTCCGAACCTGGAATAATATGCCGTTGTTTATTAAATATAATCCTTGTTACGTTCCAGTTCTTCGAAGACGCACCTGGCCTGAATTCACTATTGTCGTCAGAGACATCAAAGCCTACGCAAAATGGTGAAATTACGTTTATCTAGCACCTCCACGAGGACCCCCCATGGTGAACTACATGATTTCTACAATCCGTCACTCGAGCATTCGGCTACGCAATAATCCCGATGTGATGGCCCAGATGTGTATGAAAATATTTGAATTAATGCTGATCACTTTCAGGACGTTTAAGAACATTAAGGACCCCCACTTCTCAGGAGCAGGCTTTGTGACAGGAAACCAGGATCTGGTGTACGATATGAGTACCACCCCATCAATTGAAGTAATATATGCTTGGCACGCCAGAATCAAGTACCTCCCAGCCTGCTTTAAACAGACATTTGAGGAGATGTTCATCACAGGATTCTGGGAATATCACTCCGAAATCTTTATACCCAGACCATCACATCTCCTCCAATTATTTGCTGTGGAGAGAACTATTCACTCAGAACAATTGAGGGTGCCTCATCCGGATGTTCCCGGAGCTGTGAATTGGGATGATTTGCTCACAGATCTAGCACGCGGCTTACGACTCGAAGAACACCACCTAGCCTCCGATGTCGTCCAATATTATGTTCAAAAATCCTCTAGACAAGGGTCTGTCAGGGGCGACAGACGCGAGAGTGGGGGGGGTGTTGGCAGCAGTCAGGGAACCGAAGGAGCCACAAGACGAAGAGAGTCAGAGCGAAGGGACAGCACAAGCAGACATGGCAGTCAAAGAAGATCTGGCAAGTAGGCCACCTAAATTTTTCAGACATCAAGGAGTTGACACACAAGAAGAAAGAGCAAGTAGGGAGCTCAAAGGTATGTATGACAAATCAATAGAGAAAACCCCTACACAAATAGTGATTTTCATCACTAAAAACCATTGTAAATATCATTTCGTATTTTTGTAGCTCCATTTTGTGCAAGCCAAGGAGTCCTTGAGCTTGAGGAGCTTTAGAAGTATCTACCTGCCAATTATCATATTTTTTAGATCTCGTTTGAGCCCTCTAATAAGCCCTGGAACCTAATTTTTAACTAGGCCGGACACTAGGTCTGAACAGAGCCAAAACCTAGTCAAAAACTATAAAAAGAGCTAGAGAGCTCATTTTTGAGGTTAGATTGTAATTGAAATGAACTTGTAAGAGCTTTTTTTGAAAGAAATCTAAGAACTCCATTGCTTCTCACTCTTTGTCTTGCCGTGTGTGCGCGTGTGTGTGTATGTGTGTGCATGCTTGTGTGCTTCTCACTCACGCACTTGTGCCTCCACTTGCCCGAGGTCTTCACACCATCCTCACGTCTTCCCGGATTGACATTAAAGGAGGTGCTACTCATCACTGAGCTACACTTGACTTGGTATCCATTTTCAACCATCTATCCAATAGAGATTAAGTTCTTTGTAATAGTAGGAACATGCAATACCTCATATAGTCCTTTTTCTTTGTGGTTGCCTTCAAGCTTCACATCTCCCATTTTTTGTATATCATTCTCTGTGTTGTCTCTTGTCTCCACAAAGCCTCTTTGCTTGGGTGCTTGAAGATTTATGAAGTACTCCTCTTTACCTCACCTGTGATTACTACAACCACT
>CM035442.1:61327253-61389753 GCA_020310875.1 Ceratopteris richardii
ATCTCTACTCATGTATGGTGATTCATGACTATGTTCACGCTCCTCAAATGTGCAATTAGTCCTTGAACTATTATGTAACCCTCGACTACTATTAATTAAACCTGCTATATTTCCATGTGTGCAAGGTCTTCCATCAATATTTAATCTTTTATTTTTTGCATGTCAAATCCCTCTATTAGTAAGGGATGTTGCATTCAAGCATATTCGAAAAGTACTAATGCTTTGAACATAATGTGCAAGTCGATGTCAATCTCCCCATCCATATAAGGACCACAAAATTACATAAGAGTGACTTCAGAGTCTAGAGGCACACACAAATCCTTTACAATAAAGAGACCACAACCAGCACTAGTAATACTAGATGGAGCAATCACATAGCGATTACCCCAAAAGTTAAAAGCCTCTCCATCTAAAGGAAGTCGTACTCTATTCCATCCTCCATATATTCTTCTATCATATGTTTGTACTAGAGAACGATGATGAGTTGGAAATGGATAATCTCCAGCCATTTCAATCTCTAACCTAAGAGCTAGAGGATTTCTAGAAACCTCTACTTGTAATTGATGAACAACAAGTCCATGACATGTACAAGGTATATTAACATTATGAGTATAAGACTTATTATCATCATCATCATCGAGTAAATATTCTTGTATATCAACACTAATTTGATTTTATATATGGCTTAAAAATAAAATAATGACATTAGCTTATAGAAAGAATACATACCCAAGCATTATCACATTGACTAGGTGGTGGTACATGCTCAAAAGTACGATACTCTACCTCATGTTCAATACATTCCAATTGTGGTCTTCGGTACATGCCATAGCAAAACTTACACCAATATATAAAATTCTCTTGATAGTAAAATTCATCATAATTCCTATCGGAGGACACATGTGAAGTCATTGCATGGGTAGGAGGTGGTGGAGTGCCCTCTGATTGATCAAAATCTGATTATAACAATAAAAAAACATATATCAGTTATCTATCTATCAAATATATTTAAAATTAAAAGTTTGATATACTTACAATATATAGTCTTGCATGATGAAGAGATGGTGGTGGAGTTCCATATGATTGATCAGAATCTGCAAATAATGGTATTAGATATTAATAATCTGATTATTTACATACATACACATTCAAATATATACACATTTACACATACACACATATTCACATATACAAAAATACACATTCTTGTGGGATAAATGCATGTATTTTGTATAAATGTGTGTATATACATGCATGTGTATGTGTGCATGTATATATGTGAATATGTGTATGTGTGTTTATGTATGTATGTATATGTGTATATGTATGCATTTATGTATGTGTATATGTTTCAATGTATGTGTGTGTGGGTATGTGTATGTGTGTGTATGTGTATGTATGTATGTATATATGTTTATGTGTGCATGTATTTTGTATGTATGTTTATGTGTGCATGTTTATGTGTTTACACACACACACACACACACACACACACACATATATATATATATATATATATATATATATATATATATATATATATATATATATATATATATATATATATATATATATATATATATATATATATATATATATATATATATATATATATATATATATATATATATACTTTCACATGGCTCTGAGGATATGGGGGTTTTCTGGCTCTGACTTGGCAGAGGGTAGTGGTCGTTGCTGCCTTATGACGGGGAAGTTATACCCCATCAATCGGCATGTGTGAGAGTATGCCCCTTCACTTCACACGCGAAGGGGGGCTTGTTTTGGGGGTGTGTGCAGTCATCGAGAGGGGTTTTTTTCTCCATTCGTTGAATATCTGGGGGGGCATCTGTGGCAGGAGAGAGATCATGGACGGTGTTTCTTTGTGTTTCTTTTTCCATGGCTATACAGGTGAGCAAGGGAGGCTTACTCTCGCATGATATCGAGAGGGGGCTTCTCTCTCTTTCTCTCTTTCCTCCCCCAAAAATAGCAAAAAGAAAGGTTTTTTGGTGTCAATGGAAGTGTGCAGATGACTCTGAGAATGAGGTGAACCGTTTCTCAAGGGAGCTTTTGGGTTCATTTTAAAATAATTTTGATTACATAGCAACAACAAAGGGGGGCGGGGCAGCATCTCGGAGGGGAGTGCTCTCTCTCAGTCTTTTTTCTGGTTTCGAGGTCGCATAGAGGAGAAAAAGGGGGAGAGTTCGTGCTGATAGAGAGAAATCATCACCAGATTTGCATAGAGGAGAAGAGGCAGATGTTGCGCTGCTATGGAGAGGGAGACACACACCTCTAAATTAACGAATACATTCCCGAGCAAAGGAGAACGGGCCACAGATATCAAGTTTGCAACACGGATATCAAAGGGAGAGAGATTGAGATGTTGATAATGAAGTTAAAGGAGGAGCAAGACATTTTTTCTGATGAGTCTAGCTCAATAAGTTAATCAACAACTATTGTGGCCTTTCTTGCAGACCCCGTTACAGAAGGGAGTTTTGTTTTCGCTGCTTAGTGCAACGCTTAGAGGCAGTTCTCTAGGGGTTTTATGAATCAATCATCCAAATCAATAGGAGTGGAAGCTAACAACATCTTCAGAGGATGAGCGCTTGAACATTATACAAAGTATGTAGTCATAGATGATGAGCAGACGTGGGCATGTTGTATGTATTGACTATGTATTGCGGAACAACGATTGAAGATTACCAGAAACAGTTGATTACAATTTGTTCTATGCATCGAGGAGGCAAAATTTATTGCAAAATTACTATGTTTCTTCAATGACTAAAGGTTACTGTGGACAGATACTTTGCTTATATACTATGGGCAGATGAAGTGTTTTTTTCGGCGACTCATATTTTCCAACTCAATTCATTAAAGAGGAATTTTATTGATGAATGCTTGTGACCAATCACTTTCTATGTTTGTGCTTATTCTGAACGTTGAAAAAATTTGAAGACATGAAATGCTGAGAAATGCTCGAGACAACACTATTACAGAGGAGGAGGAGTGCGCAGTTATGAAAGAGTCCTGGGTGGATCAACCTTCTAGCAGATGATACTAGCAGAAGTTAAATTCCTCTAGATATAACCCAAGGTCAAAGCGCAACCCTTGCATAAATTGAAGGATTATGGGGATTTGGGCAGTCGGACTCGAAGACAAAAAGATGATGAAGGGCTTCAGGGATGAGCATGTGTGTGCATATATATGAGGCTGTAGACTTTCAGCGAATTCGCTATAACAAAGAGGATAAAGTTGGGGGCACGACACAGGAAGCCTTCAGCCAAACAAGGTTATTGCAAACTGTGAGCACAAGGGGAGCAGTCTGATCGCTTGAGCATTGTTCCATGATATATACATGAAGGCTCATACATGCATAACATAGCTTTCAAGAGTGCAAGGAACGAGGGGGCTCATACATTGAAGGAGGTACACCCGTTTGGTTTAGAATCAAAACTGTTGTTGACATTTGCTTCGTTCGAGAGTGTATGCAAAGAAGAGTTAAATGTTTGTTTGAATCCAAATTCACTTGGCCCGCAATTCTAAAATCGTATGGTTATTGTCTGTAAACAATAGCATGTGATGATACAATATTTTGAAGTACTCAATTGATGTTGTTTCTTGTGCCTTTCAGTGTTTGCATGGAAATCTAGGGAGACAACACAATTTCTGTTCATTAGGAAAAGTTCCTAATCTTTCGGAATGTTGCACCGAGAACATTTGTTTTCGTGAATGATTTGTTGAAGGTATTCCCGGTTGATATGTGTGTTTAGAAGTTGACACATCTATTTAAAAAATTGGAAAAGAAACTTCATGCATTTCCCCAAAACGATCCGCAACTTATGGAAATTTGCAAATAGTGGGGAGTAGGATAAAGGGTGCTTTCACATAGGTTTTCCATTGTTTGAACATTATAGAAGCGAGTGGATGCAGTTAATCAGATGATGCTGGGGTAGTGAGAGAGCGTTGGGGAGGGCATACTGAACCATGAGGGGAAATGTGAATGGTAGTATGGATGTGTTTCCTACAAGGGACGGGTGCTTATGTATGCATGTGAGGAGTGGAGAGAGCTATTGGAGATAGAGAGGAGGGTAGTAGAGACTAGTGTGTATGTGTGTGAGTGTGGTCATGAGGAAGAGTGAGGACACAGGGTTGAGTGAGTGCATGATGAGTTAAGTGTTAGTGTGTGGGTGCTAGTATATGTATGAGTGCATTGGAGAGAGAGAGAGAGAATGTAGGAAAGTAAGAGGGAGGGTTGAATGGCCGAGTGGTGGCCGGATGCATGAGTGAATGTACGCGAGCACGTGTTTGCAAGGGAGAGAGGATGACTGGGTGAATGAAAGGGGAGAAGAGGTAAAGGAGTGACCTTGAGAGCGGGTAATAGGAAGTGAGAAAGACCATCCAATTCTTTGAATTTTGTGCTTCATCAAACAAAATAGGCTCATTCTTGTCACAGAGACTAGAGGCAGCCATAGGATAGTAATGTGATGCAAAAGAAGCACTAAGAGAGCCTGAATGAGTATGATATGACAGAGATGCATCTAATTTGCTATCACGCAAAGTGTGCACTAGCCATTTTGGCATAGTTTTTGCCTCCTCAATATAAGCTCTCTCATCAACAAGTGCATCATGTAAATCTGCATCAGAAATGGAATGATTAGCATCATCATATGAAACATGTAAAGGCTAAAAAGTTACTTTATTTGGAATAGCACTAGATTGTCCACCTATAAAAAGAGGCAACAAAGTGTAATATGTCTTTGGAGCTAGCTGATGTCTTCTTAGTACATGAAAGTAATGGCTGAATAGCATCTTCCACAAAAGCAACATCACGGCTAACCAAAATGCATTTAGTATGTGGATGATACAGACGATAGCTTTTACTTTCAGAATTGTACCTAATAAAAATACATTTCGCTGCTTTATCGTCCAATTTCTTACGTTGTTGTTCAGGCACTAATGCATATGCTAGACAAACAAAAACACGTAGGTGAGCAACAAATGGCTTGCCATCATGCCAAGTCTCATATTTAGTGATAGACTACAATGCTTTACTGGGAAACATGACATGTTAAGTACATATGTTGCACACATAAGAGCCTCAAGCCAAAAACTATGTGGTAAAGCGTGACTCTTGACCATACACCTCACCATCTCCATGAGTGACCTATTCTTCCATTCATATTACCTCCCTAGATTAGAATGGAGGGTGCCCATTTTATACGCTGACAGATTCTTTGCCAAAACCATAAACTGTTTGAAGCACGTGAACACTTCATACTTTGCTTTCAATGGATATACCCATGCAGGCCTGGAAAAATCATCAATGAAAGTCATGAAGTAAAGATAGTTTCCTAAAGAGGATGTATGCATAGGACCATAAACATCACTGTAAACAAATTGCAATTTCTGAGTAGCTCGAACTGAACCATCTTTTGGGAACAAGGAATGCTGCATTTTGCCCAAAATACAGCCTTCAAAGACATGTTTATCGGGTGCCTTAAGTTTGCGCAAAGAGGAAATCATTCCAGATTTCTGTAGGTATAGCAAACTAGCAAAATTCAAATGACCAAAGCATGCAT
Source organism: Ceratopteris richardii (assembly GCA_020310875.1). NCBI lineage: Eukaryota > Viridiplantae > Streptophyta > Polypodiopsida > Polypodiales > Pteridaceae > Ceratopteris > Ceratopteris richardii. Next base: position 61,332,833 of record CM035442.1, read on the forward strand.
GCCAAAGCTTTGCATTTGACATAGCCTGAGAATCATGTACTATACATGATGAATCATTCACAGATTTTTCATAGTCTATGAGCTTATACTGCCCATGACATAAAATTTCATAAGCAATAATGACATCACCATTTGACAGATCATGAATTGTATATATGTCATCAACAAATTTCACAACCAAGCGGATCTTGGCTAATGCAAAAATTGATAACAGATTTCTCTTGATCCCTAGCACAAATAAAGCATCTGAGAATGTAAAAGAACTACCATCACAAGTAGATCATTTAAATGATCTTACCAACTCCCATGATAGGATAAGAGGAGTTGTTGGCACGTGTGATAGTATTCCCTCTAGGGGCAGGCTTGAGTGAAGTGAAGAAATTACGCTGCGAGGTAATATGTTTGGTTGCCCCACTATCAAAGTACCAAACATCTCAGCCTATTGGAGACATACATTGTTCATGAGAAGATGAGTTATAATTGCAAATACTAGTAAATGCCCATTCTTCATTCTATACAATATTAGCAGACTCTGTTTTCGGTGTAGAGGCCTCTACAACAATCATTCTAGCCTCTTTCTTTCTTGCCTTTTTAGTAGCTAGTTTTGGACAGCTCTTTATGACATGATCATTTTCTTTACAATATTTGCAAAACAATTTCTACTTTTTCATTTTCTTCTCATTTTTGTCATCCTTCTTTGATTGTGTAGAATTAGCAAAATTTTTCCTTACTAGTAGAAGAGCTCCATTTACCTTTGCCATTCTGACTAGCCAGTAAATCTTGATATGCACCATGCATACTGGACCTATTTTGCCTAGTTTGATCTTCTTGCAACAGAACAGAGACTAACTGCTCAAATGTTAAGGCATTGGATTTCCTTTCATCATCAAACAAAGAGTAGAAGCAAAACACTGATATGAATTGGGAAGACCATTCAAAATAGTCTGCACAAGTGAACTATCTGGCAAGACTTCATTTGCAGAAATCAAGTGTTCCTTCAAATCTTTGATCTTTGTTAGAAAATTGTCCATGGAATCTCCTTTGTTCATGTGCTCACTCTCCAATTGTTTTCGGAGGTGAGCAACACGAGCCTCATTCATTGACTAGTATAAAGTGGTAAGTGTATCCCAAGCATCCTTAGTTGTTCTGCAAGAGTGAATGTGAGGAACTAGGTTGCATTATTCGTTATTCCATTAATTCGTTTATTCATGAATAATTACGGAATTTTATGGCAATCCCCCATTATTCGACCAAATTATTCGATGCTACATCAGCTTATTCAGAGATGAGTGAATACTTTTTGCACGGTAATTTGACAATTTTTGATCGAATGCGCTTTCGATCGAAAATTTTATCGATCGAAAAATCTTCGATCGAATTAAATTTCGATCGAAACTAATTCGGTTGAATATTTTTTATAAAACAACACAAGTAGAATCATTTTTCATAAGAGTTACTTTGTTTTTTATGAACTTACAATGTCGTAGATAGAACAAAGTGTAAACTCTTGCTATACATATTAAATTCCGTACTTAAAGCATGAAGAAAAATATATTTGTTTGCGAATTAAAAACTATTGTGATTATTTGACTCAACATTGATTCTTAATTCACAATAGTATATGTATGTGTGTATGATTGTGAGTAATATGTATTGTCATTGTTTGAATCAATATTGACTCTTACTTCATAATAGTATATGTATGTGTATTTGAGTGTATGATTGTGAATGAAATTTATTGTGATTGTTTGATTCAACATTGATTCTTACTTCACATTAGTATATGTGTATGATTGTGAATAAAAATGTATTGTGATTGTTTGAATCAATATTGATTCTTACTTCACAATACTATGTGTATGTGTATGTGTATGTGTATGTGTATGTGTATGTGTATGTGTATGTGTATGTGTATGTGTATGTGTATGTGTATGTGTATGTGTATGTGTATGTGTATGTGTATGTGTATGTGTATGTGTATGTGTATGTGTATGTGTATGTGTATGTGTATGTGTATGTGTATGTGTATGTGTATGTGTATGTGTATGTGTATGTGTATGTGTATGTGTATGTGTATGTGTATGTGTATGTGTATGTGTATGTGTATGTGCATGTATGTTATATGATTGTGAGTGAAAATATAATATGATTGTGTATGTGCATGTATATGTGTGTCTATGATGGTGAATTAAAAACTATTGCAATTGTTGGAAAAGATTTTATGTTTTCTTTATAATTCAAGGGTTCAAAAGGTATTAATAAGTGAAGATCAAAGGCATCCATGGCTGCATATCAGCTAAGAGAAGGTTCTTGTTGTATCGATTCAATATAACTTCACAGGTCTATAGATCTTCTTTAGAAAGTTGTATTGTATTGATACAACAAGAACCTTCTGAATGGCCTCTAAAGCCCACGGAAAAGATGATTGTGACAGCCTTTATTTTGCGTAAACCCCTCGCAATCGGTCTACTTGGATTACCTACAGCCCACAATTATCTCGAAATGGAATTTTCTTATGGCTATGCACTAGCTCATAAAATTCCCGGCAGACGCACCAAAATGTTTCTTCTAATGCCCGAGGAAAAAGTGGTTTTACGAGACTTTATTCGGTTGAAATCCCTCGGAATCGGTCTACTTGGATTACCTAGAGCCCGCAATTATCTCGAAATGGAATTTTCTTATGGCTATGCACTAGCTCATAAAATTCCCGGCAAACGCACCAAAATGTTTAGCCTTTCAAACCCAAGGGGAAACTACCGATAAGTGCGTATGTTGTTTCTCGAGTTACTTGGAATCTGCAAATTGTGACCATATATGTTGGCAACGGATAGGGAAGGGAACCGTTTTGCACATATGTAAATAAAGACCCAAACCTTGCTATTACCCCCTAGGTGTTGCTCCCCTTTCTCTTCTACCTATCTCCTTCCGCTACTTTCCTTTGTATTACACTTGTTCTCTTGCCTCTCTTGTTGGCTGCACTATGGATGTCGTGTTGGCTTATAAGAACGGACTTGGTTTCTCTATGTCATCGCTTGTTGTCACTCAATGGTATGAGAACCATGACATTTGGGTGAGGTATACAATTGCTGAAGTTGACAAGAACACTTATGGATGGCCATCCCCAAACCTTCGAACTTCCTTCATATCTATCAACTAAAGGTTGCACCACCTAAGCAAAACTTATGATGCTACGAAAGGTCCTCATTTGTGCACTCAAGGAGGGGTCTGACTTGTACTTTATCGTGTGCGAAGGATTCTTATTCATATAATCTCATTGGCTTGATCCTAACCCTATAGATAAAGTGTGCGCATAGATCAACTCCTTTGCTTTTGGAAGTTCAGCTGTAAGCATGATGGGTGGGCATAAGACACTCTTCACTTTTGTACATTCCTATGTTGCATCCGCATACCGAGCAAGGGTGAGTTCTCTTCTCATTGATCAGTCAGAGTCTAGTTCAAAGTCACTAGACATTGTGGTACTCTATGGCTCAGAGTGAACCATTGACCGTCATGTATAGTGACTGATTGCCATAATCGCGTAGCAACATATAAAGCTAAGGACGAGGCATCGACCTAATCTAACACATCAAGGGAAAATAACACACTTCCCATATTGTGGAAACTTCCTACCCTTTTTGTTTTCTCTCTCTCGAGCCTAGGCTCACTTAATACCTTGGCAGTTATCGTGGTTTTATTTTCCTTCCAGAAACCCTGAGCCACATACTATTTGTAGGTATCAAACACTTACCCATTCGTTTCTCTGTGGGTCCAAGGTTTTCCCCATTACGGAGGAGGTCGTTCGGTTGTGTACAGTTGCTCAAGAGATGTCATTCGAAACTCTTATGAAGTTATTCTGTATGTGCAAGTTTTAATGCTTCGATCAGTAGCACCATGCATGGCCTTCATTAACTCGGACACTCACTCCCTCATTAGCACGACAGTAAGGCATCATCTGCAGCTATGCACATCCCCTCCTTCCTTACTTTCGATTTGTCCATCATAAAGGGAGAACTAACTCCAAAGATGAGAATGCAGGGCATTCCTAAAACAGCGTTCAAAATGAGACAATGAAGGCTTTACAAAGCTCAGCAAGTTTAATATTACATCCTGTATTCGATAATTTATGACCTAGCCCATTAACGAACATCAGAGTTCTTAATTAACAAATGGCAGTTTTTGTGAACTTGATCAGCAGGTGCAGAGTAGCGAAGAAGAAAATTGATCGTGGAAGATGTATTAACAAATCACCCAAAACGTATGCAGCATATACCCTCATAAAAAAACTATAAAAAAAAACTTTTTAAGCGTCCTAATCCGTGCAAACCTTAAGATTATTGATCATTCGGCACTGTGAAAATAGTCATTCTGAATCAAATGTACGAATTCAAAATGTGGTAGAGTACCAATAAAGGTAGACCGGATGTCATAGCAATGATAGGCTCAACGCCTTTAGTTTCCTCCTTAATAACTGAGCTCAAGTATGCTTTACAGTTCTCTACAAAAAAATAATAATGATCATTTCGCAAGAAAAACGTACTCTTTCAGTGACTCCTTGTCTGCAATGGATTCTGTGTCGATGTGAGGAAGAAGATGCTTCCATGATTATACAGCTCACCACATCCTTGTGCTAACTGTCTTCTCTCATTCGCAGTTTCCCTCAGAACACTCCTCTTCTCTTTCGTGCCTTTCTTCGCATTGATCACCAGCCTCTCCTTTTTTGTGTATACAACCCAGTAGACAAGATCCTCCTTTCTATTATCTACAACTATCAGCCTTCCAGCTGCGCTCTTTTTGACCCAGCACGTGGCAGAAGAATGAGAAGAAGCCTTCCCTCCCTATTATCTCTTCTGTCCTCCGTAGGATGACCTCCTTAATGTATAAAACAGGTGCTCCGCGCACAAGAGCAACAGGCCCGCAATACCGACCACCCCAAAACTCATTTTCGAGATCCCTTTAAAATGACATGGTACACAACCACTTCACACAGAGTAGGTATGCCCTCGTTCCTCTCTGTTTTTTTCCAGACTACCACAGCCCCTCCCCTTCTGCAGAAAAAAAATAGAGAATCCCCTAACCTTCTGAAGATGAGCCGTCCCCTCTCTGCGCAGCCCCCTTTCTCATAGATACCAAAGGAGGTAGTATCTTCTTCCAAAAGAAAAGAATAGGGCCTACAATTTTTCACTCTTCTTGGCTTTCCATCATTCAGTTCAGTCATCCCATGAATTTCTGTGAACTCAACCATGTCACCATCTTGAAATTCCAGCCTATCATCATCAACACAACATACAAGCGCAGGCTCATCATTAGTGATTGACGCTATTATCCCTGTTTGTGGCTCTTCCCCGTCTACATCGAATACGATAAACTCTGGACCAAAATCACAAAAAAAACACTGCCAAAAAAAAACCCGTGCACATCTGCTTTGATAAAAGCTATTGGTGGTGTCTGACTTCGACAAAATTCATTGTATGCAGCAGCCTCTTCAAAGGTTGAATTTGTGAAAACTACAGCCTGGAAGGCTGAAAGAAAACCGTGTGTAATGGTTGAGGAATGAACTGACACCACTACAACTGTATTCAATTCCTGAAGCTTTTGAGCACAGGCAGTTACCCTAGGCTTCCCAATATCAGATTCTGTTAGATAGAAGTTCGCTCCAAGATCCAATGCTTCCACTAGTCCAGGGTCATATAGCGTTACTGACTTCACACCAGCAAGAATAACATTCTTGGCTATGTCAACCCCTTCCATCCTCATTCTTCGTAAAAGAGCTAGCACTTCTGCACCAAGTCCGTTCTCTGCGTATCCAGTTGCTATTGTATTCCAGGAGACTATATCCTTCTCTAGCAACTTCTCAAACACCTCCTTTGCATCTGTAAGCATGCCAAACCTTTTGCTGCATTTCCAAGTACTCCTCGGTCCATCCAAGATAGCTGCCTTTGGTGACTTCTCAGAGAAATTCCCCCCTGAAACAAAGCCGCTTCTAATTTCTTCTGCACGTCAGTATCTCCTATGCTCTTAGGAGGTTTGTCCATGCTCCATCGTTTTTCTCCACACCCCTGCAATCACTATCTCCACATGCTTCTCATCAATTACCAAATTCATTCTTCAATACCTGAAATCAAACAAATTTCCTGCCAAGTAGAACCACATTAGTGCATAAAATCAACCATTTTGTGGGCTAACATACTTCCCTCTTCTTAATTGCGAAGTCGTCCTCGACGAGCCACTATTGCTGCAATAAAATCCAAACAACCATGAAAACATCAGTGCACAACTAGTTGCATACCTTTCCATCGAGCCGTCACTTCCACTGAACCTGCACTCATCGAAGCTATTAGTGCTAAAAAATTCACTCATGAATACATACAAATCAGCCACTTCCAAAATGATCCAAGATCATGCACATATATGCAATTCCATTTCAGCCATGCATCAATTTGCCCATACATTCCATTATGAAAATGGTCTCAACCAAAATAACACACGCATACCTTTCCATGAATTACACATGCAACTACCATTACGGAAAACAAAAAGAAAATACCGAAATAAACAACAGCAACTGAAATGAACACAATCGAAGATGCAGAAATACCCAAAATGCATACCCCATTATTGCATTTACTATTCGCTATGTACAATCATTCCATGACTAGACATTCCCGAAGAATCCCCATCGTCGTCCTACAAAAATCATCGAGACTCGAGTGCAAATGAAGACATACATCAGAACCCTAGAGTGTCCCACACACTAGAAAAACCCTCAGATAGAGCACACAAGTTATAAAGCACTACCATTGCATCACCTCGCTAGAGCCTCATCCATAAGTACATATAGAGTTTCCGTGCCTTCAAGAATGTTGATTCAAGGTGAGCTGATCTGTCGCAAGCCAACACATACCAATCTCGTGGTCCTAACCACCCGGCGAGGATAAATCCACCCACCTACTAGCCCACCATAGCGCATTGGTACGATCACACAACACACTTTCTTTTCTTTTTTTCTTTTCTTTTCTTCGTTTTTCTTTTCATAGTTAATTAGTCCACCCAAGTCCTGAGAATTAGGGAGAGGAAGAAAGGGACTTTCCCACTTTTCCCACACATACATGCAAACATATACACTCTAGCCTTTGACAGATCAACCACCTCTTCACTCCATTCTCTCAATTACAGACACTACATATGTATTCATCGAGTTGACTTTTCACTTGGTAACTACAGCCAGCTATGCCTTAGTCCCTCGTATACCTATCCCTAGGTGTCCTAGAATGTGAGTCTCTGGGATGTCTCATGTAGTCTCACATCGTACTCGCATCCCGACAACTTCTCTAAGGCGAGTCAGGCTCAACTTCAGGAGCTCCGTCATCACTTCCTAGCGTTAGCACATCTGCCCAAGCCCACGTGATATCGTTTTCCTCATTAGGCATTTCCCTAGAGGGATCAAAATAGTAGTATCGATCTCCTGCCCATCCTACATGTCGAGCTAGGTACTCCTCAAAACACTCAATATAAAATGCAACACCCAAATCCTGGTTTATAAAGCATACCAGCCAATGTGCTTCCTCAACATCATGGTTTGTTTGCAAGCTCTCAACCGATATCTCCATGCTTTCTAACGCTTGATCTAAAAAGTACATGACCAGGTCGAACAGAGCGCTCTGGTATACTTGATCAACCATCGATCGCCTAGTCCTCAGTGATCCTGCATAGTAACACACTTGGTTTACCAGTTTCTGGAATTCCAGCAAACAAAAGTTAGCGGCTCACTCGAAGTCCTGCCCATGCACATTCACCTATTGATCCTCGTACGTTCTGCTCGCTACCCTGACATCTAATCCAATCAAACTTCCTTTGAATAACTCTGGCATGCTCGGCATGAGCCAATCCTGACTTCTTTAGGCGGTCATCATTCCTACACATATTCTTTGCATGAAGCCCTTTACTCATTGTACTCTCTTCTGACGCATTTCTTGATGCAGGTTTTTTCTCCAATCCTTCATGTTTGAAAATCCTCTCTTTACCACCAGCTTGGTTCTCCTTATCTCTTGTTTTCAAGAGGTTCTCCTTTCGATCAACTAATTCCTTGCTAGAACTGTCGTGATCCACACACCACTTTTCTCTCCCGGATCTACCCTTGCCCTCGTGCTCCCCCTTGCATGTACCCTTGCTCATGGCATTATGTACTCTCCTGGTGCTAGACGATAGCTGACTTTCTTGGTTCCTTATCAACTTTTGATGATATCCTCTATTATGAGTTCTAAAAGACCATTTTCTATTTTTCGAAGATTCCCTCCTTGCATGAGGATCCACCACTTGGCTCATTTTCTTCTCCTTCTCCACCGGGTCGATGTGCATTGTATAGCACTCAGCCTCGCCTGTACTTGCCAACCATCCTAGTAGTTCCTGATCGGAATCGTTGTTATAGAGCAATGGATTTTGATACTCTCCCATCTTCGTGTCTTGATTCTTAAAGAGTTGTAAGTTGAACCCGTCTTGAAGCAGATTCTTGTAGGTGTCCGTGTTCAAAGAAAACCTAGCTCGTGCACTCTCGTGCCTTGCTTTCTCCTTCTCTTTCCTTTCCATCTCATCGACTATTATTGTCTTCTTCTTGTTGCTCGAGGGTGGGGATACTTGTATTTGAATCCTATCAGACTTTGGCCCTATTGAAATAAAACCTGTGCGCCAGTCATGCACACATTCGGCTTGCACCAGCCATGGTCGTCCAAGTAAGATCGAGAAGGTAGCCTCTGAGGTCCTTGGTCTTACTATCAGATAATCGACTTTAAACTCTAGACCGCCCACAACTGTACTTACATTTTTCAAAAGACCCGCAGGCTTCACTTGTGTTTGATCCGCCATTCTCAAGGACATCGGCGTTTCTTCCATGTGGTTGAGGCCCAAAGCTTTCATCATGAACTCAGTCATCAGGTTGACTGCGGCTCCACTATCTAATTGAGCACCAGGGACTGCATATCCTTTAATTTCGACCGTCACAGTTGGAGCGTTCGAATCAATTTGCGTCGTAATACTTTGAATGATTCCTTGGACATCCTTATCTTGTCTATTTTTATCTCGAGCTTTCCTTGGCTTCTTAATATATTCGTTATAGAATTGTTTCCTATAAACAGGCGAACATTTTAGCAATGTGCCAATGTCCAGCGTGACTTCAGTGTCAGCAAGTAACTTCACAATATCCACTTCTTCCGAACTTTGTCTTTCCTTTCTAATTTTAGGAGCTTTCAATCTTTCAGGGAATGGTGCTATGCTCGGCACAAACTCCTTGGTTACTGGTGGAAGGATCTCAACCTCTTCCCCATCCTCAAACTCTTGCTGCTCAACAAGTCTTCCAACTTGGTTTTCTACCTCTTCACGTTCAGCTATCCTCTCTTGACTCCCTTCTTCACCTTCGCCTCCTGGATTCTTCTTTGAGTACTCTTGAGTCCTTGTGACTACTGCCATAGTTGGATCTTTGTGTGGTTTCTTGGCCTCGTAAGCATCCACAAAGTGCATCGACGAGCTGGAGCCTTCTTGAGGGTTTGGTGTCTTGAACACTACTCCGATTGTAGGAACATGCTCTTGAGCTCTCGATGTGGAATGCATCTGAGTATCAACATAATTCGAGGATCCTACTGGTCCTTTTTCCTTGCCGACGGCAGCTCTTCGTTTTGGACAATCTTCATCAAAGTGGCCCTCTCCACTACAGTACCTACATAGCGGGGTATAATCAATTGGCTTCTTTTCGTTTGGACATCTAGATTGAGTGTGGCCAAAGCCCTGGCATCTCCAGCACTGGATTGGACCATCTCTTCTTTGATCACGTACGGCTCCTCTTGGATAGTCTCCTCCTTGACCCTGAGCACCATATCCATAAGTCGGTCTGTTTTCCCAACGAGATGTAGGTGGTACACTTTGAGCGGGCAATCCCGTGTGAGGTCTTTCTCTTGTATCTCCTGATTTCATGATCCTTTCTTCATAGGCTCTCTTGTTGTAACATCGATCCTCCATGTGATTTGTTCTTCCACAAAAAGTACAACGCATCCTAGGTGGCGACCTATCTGTGAATACTCTCGAGACTGTGGGGCATTCTGAAGCCAAATGGCCGTAACCGTGGCACTTTCCACACCATGTATTTGATCGAAACACTTGATTCGGGTTTGTTGTGACCTCGGGTTTTACTGTGTATGTCTCTTGAGTTATTGTGGCAGCTTTTATAGCTTGTGTGACCAACTCCAATATTCGTTCTTCGGTTAGCGCAGGCTTTACCTCGCCTGGCATGCTAGTGGCAGCTACAAAAGCTGGGGTCGTCAATGCGGGACTTCCTTGGCCAGGATCTTTCATCGGTATGTTTCCTGGGACTCCCATAGGCTCGTATAAGAGCTCCATCTTCCTTTGTTGGCATAATTGTACTTCCTCCCAAAGCCTCGCTTGTTCCTTAGCATCCATTAAGGTCGCAGGTCTTGTCAGGCTGATATGCTGTTGTGCCGTAGGATCCCTCAATCCCGAAATGAATCTTCGTTTCAATGTCTCATCGTTCGGGGCATTCACGCCCATCTTTCTTACCAACGTTTCCATTCTCTGAATGTAGTTATCGATGCTCTCATTGACTCCTTGTCGCAAGTAATCCATTTGTTGGGCCAATCTGTCTTGGAAGCCTTGTCGTCGAAACTTTGCCAAGAAGGCTTCCTTGAGCATTTGATAAGTTCCACGCTCTTGTGGTGTAAGATTCCCATACCAATTGACTGCCTCATCACGGAGAATAGCCAGAAAAATTCTCAACCTTTGATCATGGTCAACTACGTCATTGGCCTCACAAGTAACCTCAAACAACTGGATAAAACTATCCGGATCTTCGTCCCAAGTACCTGAAAACTTGGTGAAGTCCCCCAAATGAACTGAAATTCGCTGAGCCATTAACTCGGACACTCACTCCCTCATTAGCACGACAGTAAGGCATCATCTGCAGCTATGCACATCCCCTCCTTCCTTACTTTCGATTTGTCCATCACAAAGGGAGAACTAACTCCAAAGATGAGAATACAGGGCATTCCTAAAACAGCGTTCAAAATGAGACAATGAAGGCTTTACAAAGCTCAGCAAGTTTAATATTACATCCTGTATTCGATAATTTATGACCTAGCCCATTAATGAACATCAGAGTTCTTAATTAACAAATGGCAGTTTTTGTGAACTTGATCAGCAGGTGCAGAGTAGCGAAGAAGAAAATTGATCGTGGAAGATGTATTAACAAATCACCCAAAACGTATGCAGCATATACCCTCATAACAAAACTATAAAAAAAAACTTTTTAAGCGTCCTAATCCGTGCAAACCTTAAGATTATTGATCATTCGGCACTGTGAAAATAGTCATTCTGAATCAAATGTACGAATTCAAAATGTGGTAGAGTACCAATAAAGGTAGACCGGATGTCATAGCAATGATAGGCTCAACGCCTTTAGTTTCCTCCTTAATAACTGAGCCCAAGTATGCTTTACAGTTCTCTACAAAAAAATAATAATGATCATTTCGCAAGAAAAACGTACTCTTTCAGTGACTCCTTGTCTGCAATGGATTCTGTGTCGATGTGAGGAAGAAGATGCTTCCATGATTATACAGCTCACCACATCCTTGTGCTAACTGTCTTCTCTCATTCGCAGTTTCCCTCGGAACACTCCTCTTCTCTTTCGTGCCTTTCTTCGCATTGATCACCAGCCTCTCCTTTTTTGTGTATACAACCCAGTAGACAAGATCCTCCTTTCTATTATCTCCAACTATCAGCCTTCCAGCTGCGCTCTTTTTGACCCAGCACGTGGCAGAAGAATGAGAAGAAGCCTTCCCTCCCTATTATCTCTTCTGTCCTCCGTAGGATGGCCTCCTTAATGTATAAAACAGGTGCTCCGCGCACAAGAGCAACAGGCCCGCAATACCGACCACCCCAAAACTCATTTCCGAGATCCCTTTAAAATGACATGGTAAACAACCACTTCACACAGAGTAGGTATGCCCTCGTTCCTCTCTGTTTTTTTCTAGACTACCACAACCCCTCCCCTTCTGCAGAAAAAAAATAGAGAATCCCCTAACCTTCTGAAGATGAGCCGTCCCCTCTCTACGCAGCCCCCTTTCTCATAGATACCAAAGGAGGTAGTATCTTCTTCCAAAAGAAAAGAATAGGGCCTACAATTTTTCACTCTTCTTGGCTTTCCATCATTCAGTTCAGTCATCCCATGAATTTCTGTGAACACAACCATGTCACCATCTTGAAATTCCAGCCTATCATCATCAACACAACATACAAGCGCAGGCTCATCATTAGTGATTGACGCTATTATCCCTGTTTGTGGCTCTTCCCCGTCTACATCGAATACGATAAACTCTGGACCAAAATCACAAAAGAAACACTGCCAAAAAAAAACCCGTGCACATCTGCTTTGATAAAAGCTATTGGTGGTGTCTGACTTCGGCAAAATTCATTGTATGCAGCAGCCTCTTCAAAGGTTGAATTTGTGAAAACTACAGCCTGGAAGGCTGAAAGAAAACCGTGTGTAATGGTTGACGAATGAACTGACACCACTACAGCTGTATTCAATTCCTGAAGCTTTTGAGCACAGGGAGTTGCCCTAGGCTTCCCAATATCAGATTCTGTTAGATAGAAATTCGCTCCAAGATCCAATGCTTCCACTAGTCCAGGGTCATACAGCGTTACTGACTTCACACCAGCAAGAATAACATTCTTGGCTATGTCAACCCCTTCCATCCTCATTCTTCGTAGAAGAGCTAGCACTTCTGCACCAAGTCCGTTCTCTGCGTATCCAGTTGCTATTGTATTCCAGGAGACTATATCCTTCTCTAGCAACTTCTCAAACACCTCCTTTGCATCTGTAAGCATGCCAAACCTTTTGCTGCATTTCCAAGTACTCCTCGGTCCATCCAAGATGGCTGCCTTTGGTGACTTCTCAGAGAAATTCCCCCCTGAAACAAAGCCGCTTCTAATTTCTTCTGCACGTCAGTATCTCCTATGCTCTTAGGAGGTTTGTCCATGCTCCATCCTTTTTCTCCACACCCCTGCAATCACTATCTCCACATGCTTCTCATCAATTACCAACTTCATTCTTCAATACCTGAAATCAAACAAATTTCCTGCCAAGTAGAACCACATTAGTGCATAAAATCAACCATTTTGTGGGCTAACATACTTCCCTCTTCTTAATTGCGAAGTCGTCCTCGACGAGCCACTATTGCTGCAATAAAATCCAAACAACCATGAAAACATCAGTGCACAACTAGTTGCATACCTTTCCATCAAGCCGTCACTTCCACTGAACCTGCACTCATCGAAGCTATTAGTGCTAAAAAATTCACTCATGAATACATACAAATCAGCCACTTCCAAAATGATCCAAGATCATGCACATATATGCAATTCCATTTCAGCCATGCATCAATTTGCCCATACATTCCATTATGAAAATGGTCTCAACCAAAATAACACACGCATACCTTTCCATGAATTACACATGCAACTACCATTACGGAAAAAAAAAAGAAAATACCGGAAATAAACAACAGCAACTGAAATGAACACAATCGGAGATGCAGAAATACCCAAAATGCATACCCCATTATTGCATTTACTATTCGCTATGTACAATCATTCCATGACTAGACATTCCCGAAGAATCCCCATCGTCGTCCTACAAAAATCATCGAGACTCGAGTGCAAATGAAGACATACATCAGAACCCTAGAGTGTCCCACACACTAGAAAAACCCTCAGATAGAGCACACAAGTTATAAAGCACTACCGTTGCATCACCTCGCTAGAGCCTCATCCATAAGTACATATAGAGTCTCCGTGCCTTCAAGAATGTTGATTCAAGGTGAGCTGATCTGTCGCAAGCCAACACATACCAATCACACAAAATAACGTTCCCTTCCAGGCGATCATCGCCCTCTCCTCTCTTTCTCTCCCCCTCACGAGTGGGGAATAACTTCATATGAAAATTTTATTTTAATCACACGTTGGCCTACATTGACACTGGATGCGATTCGTGGACCTGACCACCCGATCAGGTTGATTCCACCCATCTACCAACGCAATGCAGCGCACAACACACAAACACACAATGATAACACATAACATATATCAGCTAGCCCATAACGAAGCTGGATGCGGCTCGTGGTCGTGACTACCCAGCCACGATAGCTCCACCTACCTACCAACCCGTTATGGCGCATAGCTAAGCCACAATTACATACATCCCAAGCCTATGGCGAAACTAGCTGCGGCTCGTGGTCCTAACCACCCGGCGAGGATAAATCCACCCACCTACTAGCCCACCATAGCGCATTGGTACGATCACACAACACACTTTCTTTTTTTTTTTTTCTTTTCTTTTCTTCGTTTTTCTTTTCATAGTTAACTAGTCCACCCAAGTCTTGAGAATTAGGGAGAGGAAGAAAGGGACTTTCCCACTTTTCCCACACATACATGCAAACATATACACTCTAGCCTTTGACAGATCAACCACCTCTTCACTCCATTCTCTCAATTACAGACACTACATATGTATTCATCGAGTTGACTTTTCACTTGGTAACTACAGCCAGCTATGCCTTAGTCCCTCGTATACCTATCCCTAGGTGTCCTAGAATGTGAGTCTCTGGGATGTCTTATGTAGTCTCACATTGTACTCGCATCCCGACAACTTCTCTAAGGCGAGTCAGGCTCAACTTCAGGAGCTCCGTCATCACTTCCTAGCGTTAGCACATCTGCCCAAGCCCACGTGATATCGTTTTCCTCGTTAGGCATTTCCCTAGAGGGATCAAAATAGTAGTATCGATCTCCCGCCCATCCTACATGTCGAGCTAGGTACTCCTCAAAACACTCAATATAAAATGCAACACCCAAATCCTGGTTTATAAAGCATACCAGCGAATGTGCTTCCTCAACATCATGGTTTGTTTGCAAGCTCTCAACCGATATCTCCATGCTTTCTAACGCTTGATCTAAAAAGTACACGACCAGGTCGAACAGAGCGCTCTGGTATACTTGATCAACCATCGATCGCCTAGTCCTCAGTGATCCTGCATAGTAACACACTTGGTTTACCAGTTTCTGGAATTCCAGCAAACAAAAGTTAACGGCTCACTCGAAGTCCTGTCCATGCACATTCACCTATTGATCCTCGTACGTTCTGCTCGCTACCCTGACATCTAATCCAATCAAACTTCCTTTGAATAACTCTGGCATGCTCGGCATGAGCCAATCCTGACTTCTTTAGGCGGTCGTCATTCCTACACATATTCTTTGCATGAAGCCCTTTACTCATTGTACTCTCTTCTGACGCATTTCTTGATGCAGGTTTTTTCTTCAATCCTTCATGTCTGAAAATCCTCTCTTTACCACCAGCTTGGTTCTCCTTATCTCTTGTTTTCAAGAGGTTCTCCTTTCGATCAACTAATTCCTTGCTAGAACTGTCGTGATCCACACACCACTTTTCTCTCCCGGATCTACCCTTGCCCTCGTGCTCCCCCTTGCATGTACCCTTGCTCATGGCATTATGTACTCTCCTGGTGCTAGACGATAGCTGACTTTCTTGGTTCCTTGTCAACTTTTGATGATATCCTCGATCATGAGTTCTAAAAGAACATTTTCTATTTTTCGAAGAGTATTCCCTCCTTGCATGAGGATCCACCACTTGGCTCATTTTCTTCTCCTTCTCCACCGGGTCGATGTGCATTGTATAGCACTCAGCCTCGCCTGTACTTGCCAACCATCCTAGTAGTTCCTGATCGGAATCATCGTTATAGAGCAATGGATTTTGATACTCTCCCATCTTCGTGTCTTGATTCTTAAAGAGCTGTAAGTTGAACCCATCTTGAAGCAGATTCTTGTAGGTGTACGTGCTCAAAGAAAACCTAGCTCGTGCACTCTCGTGCCTTGCTTTCTCCTTCTCTTTCCTTTCCATCTCATCGACTATTATTGTCTTCTTCTTGTTGCTCGAGGGTGGGGATACTTGTATTTGAATCCTATCAGACTTTGGCCCTATTGAAATAAAACCTGTGCGCCAGTCATGCACACATTCGGCTTGCACCAGCCATGGTCGTCCAAGTAAGATCGAGAAGGTAGCCTCTGAGGTCCTTGGTCTTACTATCAGATAATCGACTTTAAACTCTAGACCGCCCACAACTGTACTTACATTTTTCAAAAGACCCGCAGGCTTCACTTGTGTTTGATCCGCCATTCTCAAGGACATCGGCGTTTCTCCCATGTCGTTGAGGCCCAAAGCTTTCATCATGAACTCAGTCATCAGGTTGACTGCGGCTCCACTATCTAATTGAGCACCAGGGACTGCATATCCTTTAATTTCGACCGTCACAGTTGGAGCGTTCGAATCAATTTGCGTCGTAATACTTTGAATGATTCCTTGGACATCCTTATCTTGTCTATTTTTATCTCGAGCTTTCCTCGGCTTCTTAATATATTCGTTATAGAATTGTTTCCTATAAACAGGCGAACATTTTAGCAATGTGCCAATGTCCAGCGTGACTTTAGTGTCAGCAAGTAACTTCACAATATCCACTTCTTCCGAACTTTGTCTTTCCTTTCTAATTTTAGGAGCTTTCAATCTTTCAGGGAATGGTGCTATGCCCGGCACAAACTCCTTGGTTACTGGTGGAAGGATCTCAACCTCTTCCCCATCCTCAAACTCTTGCTGCTCAACAAGTCTTCCAACTTGGTTTTCTACCTCTTCACGTTCAGCTATCCTCTCTTGACTCCCTTCTTCACCTTCGCCTCCTGGATTCTTCTTCGAGTACTCTTGAGTCCTTGTGACTACTGCCATAGTTGGATCTTTGTGTGGTTTCTTGGCCTCGTAAGCATCCACAAAGTGCATCGACGAGCTGGAGCCTTCTTGAGGGTTTGGTGTCTTGAACACTACTCCGATTGTAGGAACATGCTCTTGAGCTCTCGATGTGGAATGCATCTGAGTATCAACATAATTCGAGGATCCTACTGGTCCTTTTTCCTTGCCGACGGCAGCTCTTCGTTTTGGACAATCTTCATCAAAGTGGCCCTCTCCACTACAGTACCTACATAGCGGGGTATAATCAATTGGCTTCTTTTCGTTTGGACATCTAGATTGAGTGTGGCCAAAGCCCTGGCATCTCCAGCACTGGATTGGACCATCTCTTCTTTGATCACGTACGGCTCCTCTTGGATAGTCTCCTCCTTGACCCTGAGCACCATATCCATAAGTCGGTCTGTTTTCCCAACGAGATGTAGGTGGTACACTTTGAGCGGGCAATCCCGTGTAAGGTCTTTCTCTTGTATCTCCTGATTTCATGATCCTTTCTTCATAGGCTCTCTTGTTGTAACATCGATCCTCCATGTGATTTGTTCTTCCACAAAAAGTACAACGCATCCTAGGTGGCGACCTATCTGTGAATACTCTCGAGACTGTGGGGCATTCTGAAGCCAAATGGTCATAACTGTGGCACTTTCCACACCATGTATTTGATCGAAACACTTGATTCGGGTTTGTTGTGACCTCGGGTTTTATTGTGTATGTCTCTTGAGTTATTGTGGCAGCTTTTATAGCTTGTGTGACCAACTCCAATATTCGTTCTTCGGTTAGCGCAGGCTTTACCTCGCCTGGCGTGCTAGTGGCAGCTACAAAAGTTGGGGTCGTCAATGCGGGACTTCCTTGGCCAGGATCTTTCATCGGTATGTTTCCTGGGACTCCCATAGGCTCGTATAAGAGCTCCATCTTCCTTTGTTGGCATAATTGTACTTCCTCCCAAAGCCTCGCTTGTTCCTTAGCATCCATTAAGGTCGCAGGTCTTGTCAGGCTGATATGCTGCTGTGCCGTAGGATCCCTCAATCCCGAAATGAATCTTCGTTTCAATGTCTCATCGTTCGGGGCATTCACGCCCATCTTTCTTACCAACGTTTCCATTCTCTGAATGTAGTTATCGATGCTCTCATTGACTCCTTGTCGCAAGTAATCCATTTGTTGGGCCAATCTGTCTTGGAAGCCTTGTCGTCGAAACTTTGCCAAGAAGGCTTCCTTGAGCATTTGATAAGTTCCACGCTCTTGTGGTGTCAGATTCCCATACCAATTGGCTGCCTCATCACGGAGAATAGCCGGAAAAATTCTCAACCTTTGATCCTGGTCAACTACGTCATTGGCCTCACAAGTAACCTCAAACAACTGGATAAAACTATCCGGATCTTCGTCCCAAGTACCTGAAAACTTGGTGAAGTCCCCCAAATGAACTGAAATTCGCTGAGCCATTTCGAACAGAGGTGTGATGTCGATATCACTTCGATCCCAGAAATTTAATGCACGTGGCCTCAGGATCCCTCCTTCAAACTTTCGCACTTGATTTGCAACTCTCCTACGGGAGTACACGTTTTTGACTGATTTCTTCGAGCCAATCGAGGTCCACTCACCTGGCGGTTCCCACCTTCTTGTTTCTCTTTCAAGGGCTCTTCTTTGAGCGCGTTCCTCTCTTTGAGTTTGTGTTGCTACTGACGATGAGCTCCCCTCGCTCATGTACTAGATCCTGGGTCCGCAAGCTCGGCCAACCTGTGGCGCTAGGCGATTCTATGGCACTCTCTTATAGAGACGTACCAAGCTCTTCCCGGCAAACGCACCAAAATGAATGGCTTCTAAAGCCCACGGAAAAGATGATTGTGACAGCCTTTATTTTGCGCAAACCCCTCGCAATCGGTCTACTTGGATTACCTAGAGCCCACAATTATCTCGAAATGGAATTTTCTTATGGCTATGCACTAGCTCATAAAATTCCCGGCAGACGCACCAAAATGTTTCTTCTAATGCCCGAGGAAAAAGTGGTTTTACGAGACTTTATTCGGTTGAAATCCCTCGGAATCGGTCTACTTGGATTACCTAGAGCCCGCAATTATCTCGAAATAGAATTTTCTTATGGCTATGCACTAGCTCATAAAATTCCCGGCAAACGCACCAAAATGTTTAGCCTTTCAAACCCAAGGGGAAACTACCGATAAGTGCGTATGTTGTTTCTCGAGTTACTTGGAATCTGCAAATTGTGACCATATATGTTGGCAACGGATAGGGAAGGGAACCGTTTTGCACATATGTAAATAAAGACCCAAACCTTGCTATTACCCCCTAGGTGTTGCTCCCCTTTCTCTTCTACCTATCTCCTTCCGCTACTTTCCTTTGTATTACACTTGTTCTCTTGCCTCTCTTGTTGGCTGCACTATGGATGTCGTGTTGGCTTATAAGAACGGACTTGGTTTCTCTATGTCATCGCTTGTTGTCACTCAATGGTATGAGAACCATGACATTTGGGTGAGGTATACAATTGCTGAAGTTGACAAGAACACTTATGGATGGCCATCCCCAAACCTTCGAACTTCCTTCATATCTATCAACTAAAGGTTGCACCACCTAAGCAAAACTTATGATGCTACGAAAGGTCCTCATTTGTGCACTCAAGGAGGGGTCTGACTTGTACTTTATCGTGTGCGAAGGATTCTTATTCATATAATCTCATTGGCTTGATCCTAACCCTATAGATAAAGTGTGCGCATAGATCAACTCCTTTGCTTTTGGAAGTTCAGCTGTAAGCATGATGGGTGGTCATAAGACACTCTTCACTTTTGTACATTCCTATGTTGCATCCGCATACCGAGCAAGGGTGAGTTCTCTTCTCATTGATCAGTCAGAGTCTAGTTCAAAGTCACCAGACATTGTGGTACTCTATGGCTCAGAGTGAACCATTGACCGTCATGTATAGTGACTGATTGCCATAATCGCGTAGCAACATATAAAGCTAAGGACGAGGCATCGACCTAATCTAACACATCAAGGGAAAATAACACACTTCCCATATTGTGGAAACTTCCTACCCTTTTTGTTTTCTCTCTCTCGAGCCTATGCTCACTTAATACCTTGGCAGTTATCGTGGTTTTATTTTCCTTCCAGAAACCCTGAGCCACATACTATCTGTAGGTATCAAACACTTACCCATTCGTTTCCCTGTGGGTCCAAGGTTTTCCCCATTACGGAGGAGGTCGTTCGGTTGTGTACAGTTGCTCAAGAGATGTCATTCGAAACTCTTATGAAGTTATTCTGTATGTGCAAGTTTTAATGCTTCGATCAGTAGCACCATGCATGGCCTTCATTAACTCGGACACTCACTCCCTCATTAGCACGACAGTAAGGCATCATCTGCAGCTATGCACATCCCCTCCTTCCTTACTTTCGATTTGTCCATCACAAAGGGAGAACTAACTCCAAAGATGAGAATGCAGGGCATTCCTAAAACAGCGTTCAAAATGAGACAATGAAGGCTTTACAAAGCTCAGCAAGTTTAATATTACATCCTGTATTCGATAATTTATGACCTAGCCCATTAACGAACATCAGAGTTCTTAATTAACAAATGGCAGTTTTTGTGAACTTGATCAGCAGGTGCAGAGTAGCGAAGAAGAAAATTGATCGTGGAAGATGTATTAACAAATCACCCAAAACGTATGCAGCATATACCCTCATAACAAAACTATAAAAAAAAACTTTTTAAGCGTCCTAATCCGTGCAAACCTTAAGATTATTGATCATTCGGCACTGTGAAAATAGTCATTCTGAATCAAATGTACGAATTCAAAATGTGGTAGAGTACCAATAAAGGTAGACCAGATGTCATAGCAATGATAGGCTCAACGCCTTTAGTTTCCTCCTTAATAACTAAGCTCAAGTATGCTTTACAGTTCTCTACAAAAAAATAATAATGATCATTTCGCAAGAAAAACGTACTCTTTCAGTGACTCCTTGTCTGCAATGGATTCTGTGTCGATGTGAGGAAGAAGATGCTTCCATGATTATACAGCTCACCACATCCTTGTGCTAACTGTCTTCTCTCATTCGCAGTTTCCCTCGGAACACTCCTCTTCTCTTTCGTGCCTTTCTTCGCATTGATCACCTGCCTCTCCTTTTTTGTGTATACAACCCAGTAGACAAGATCCTCCTTTCTATTATCTCCAACTATCAGCCTTCCAGCTGCGCTCTTTTTGACCCAGCACGTGGCAGAAGAATGAGAAGAAGCCTTCCCTCCCTGTTATCTCTTCTGTCCTCCGTAGGATGGCCTCCTTAATGTATAAAACAGGTGCTCCGCGCACAAGAGCAACAGGCCCGCAATACCGACCACCCCAAAACTCATTTCCGAGATCCCTTTAAAATGACATGGTACACAACCACTTCACACAGAGTAGGTATGCCCTCGTTCCTCTCTGTTTTTTTCCAGACTACCACAGCCCCTCCCCTTCTGCAGAAAAAAAATAGAGAATCCCCTAACCTTCTGAAGATGAGCCATCCCCTCTCTGCGCAGCCCCCTTTCTCATAGATACCAAAGGAGGTAGTATCTTCTTCCAAAAGAAAAGAATAGGGCCTACAATTTTTCACTCTTCTTGGCTTTCCATCATTCAGTTCAGTCATCCCATGAATTTCTGTGAACACAACCATGTCACCATCTTGAAATTCCAGCCTATCATCATCAACACAACATACAAGCGCAGGCTCATCATTAGTGATTGACGCTATTATCCCTGTTTGTGGCTCTTCCCCGTCTACATCGAATACGATAAACTCTGGGCCAAAATCACAAAAAAAACACTGCCAAAAAAAAACCCGTGCACATCTGCTTTGATAAAAGCTATTGGTGGTGTCTGACTTCGGCAAAATTCATTGTATGCAGCAGCCTCTTCAAAGGTTGAATTTGTGAAAACTACAACCTGGAAGGCTGAAAGAAAACCGTGTGTAATGGTTGAGGAATGAACTGACACCACTACAGCTGTATTCAATTCCTGAAGCTTTTGAGCACAGGCAGTTGCCCTAGGCTTCCCAATATCAGATTCTGTTAGATAGAAATTCGCTCCAAGATCCAATGCTTCCACTAGTCCAGGGTCATACAGCGTTACTGACTTCACACCAGCAAGAATAACATTCTTGGCTATGTCAACCCCTTCCATCCTCATTCTTCGTAGAAGAGCTAGCACTTCTGCACCAAGTCCGTTCTCTGCGTATCCAGTTGCTATTGTATTCCAGGAGACTATATCCTTCTCTAGCAACTTCTCAAACACCTCCTTTGCATCTGTAAGCATGCCAAACCTTTTGCTGCATTTCCAAGTACTCCTCGGTCCATCCAAGATAGCTGCCTTTGGTGACTTCTCAGAGAAATTCCCCCCTGAAACAAAGCCGCTTCTAATTTCTTCTGCACGTCAGTATCTCCTATGCTCTTAGGAGGTTTGTCCATGCTCCATCCTTTTTCTCCACACCCCTGCAATCACTATCTCCACATGCTTCTCATCAATTACCAAATTCATTCTTCAATACCTGAAATCAAACAAATTTCCTGCCAAGTAGAACCACATTAGTGCATAAAATCAACCATTTTGTGGGCTAACACCTTCTCTTAGCTGAGATGTTGGGCCTTGGCATCAAGACAATACCATTGAGAGGGATTTTTTGGGAGGAAAGAAATCAGTTTGTTGAAACAATAATATCGAGAAGGATGACGAAGTTTTGATAGAAGTCGACTTATGCACTTGATCCTTGGATACTTATGATAAAAAAGATGCAAACAGGTAAAAAAAGATTTTACTTTTTATGATATAGTTTAGTATTTTTTCTAGCATATAATAATGAATGTGCATATGCATGTGTATGTATGCATGTACATATGCATGTGAGTATGTATGCATATGTGTGTATGTATGCATGTGAGTATATGTGTATGTGTGGCCATGTGTGTATGTATATGTGCAAGTATCTATCTATATATATATATATATATATATATATATATATATATATATATATATATATATATATATATATATATATATATATATTTATATATATATATATATATATATATATATATGTATGTATATGTGTATGTGTGCATGAAAGTATGTATGCATATGTGTGTGTATGTATGCATGTGAGTATGTGTATGTGTAGCCATGTGTGTATGCATATGTGCACATATATATATATATATATATATATATATATATATATATATATATATATATATATATATATATATATATATATATATATGTGTGTGTGTGTGTGTGTGTGTGTGTGTGTGTATGTATGTATGTATATGTTTATGTGTGCATGAAAGTATGTGTATGCATGTGTGTATGTATGTGCGCATGAAAGTATGTGTATACAAGTGTGTATGTGTATGTGCATGTATGTTATATGATTGCAAGTGTCAAATATGATTGTGTATGTGCATGTGTGTGTATGATTGTGAATTAAAAACTATTGTAATTGTTGAAAAAGGTTTTGTGTTCTTTTTGATAATATAAGGGTTGAGAAGGTATCAACAAGTGAAGGTCAATGGCACAACACGAACCTTCTGTTAGCTGAGATATTAGCATCAAGACAATCACATCAAGAGGGACTTGTTGGGAAGAAAGAAATAGGCTTATTGAGATAATAGCGTTAAGAGGGACTTGTTATGGCCAAGTTTTGATAGAAATCGACTTATGCACTCAAACTTTCGATACTTACGACAAAAGAGATATAAACAGGTAATAAAATATTTTACTTTTTATGATATAGTTTAATATTTTTTCAAGCACATAATAATGAATTTTTACTTTTTTATATTTGTGTAGGTTATTTTGAAGGTTGATTGATTTTGAGCTGAGTATAAAGGTAGAAATTTCCCATGAAAAAGGGATCATTATCAATTGTAAACTTGAATCATTTGAATCAATAACTTCGCTTTTTTTTAGGCTCAAGTCGATTTATTGTGTGTATGTGCTTGTATTTCTGTATATATACATATGCATGTGTGTACGTGTGTATACATATGCATGTGTATGTATGAATGCATGTATGTATGTATATGTGTGTGTATGCATATGTATGCATGTGCATGTGTGTATATGCATATGTATGTATGTATGTGCATGTGTGAATATGCATATGTATGTATGTGCATGTGTGTGTATACATGTCTATGTATGTATGCATATGCATGTATGTATGCATGTGAGTGTATGTGTGTGTGTCTATATGTGTGTGTATATGTGCAAGTATCTATATATGTGTGTGTATGATTTTGTGTGTACATGTGTACATGTTTGTGTGTGTATATGTGTGCATGTGTGTGTATGCATATGTGTATATGACATGCACATACATACACACATATGCATATACGTACTTTCAAATCTGTAAAACAATAACACTAATTTTATCTTTGAAGAAAAGTCAAGAGCTCTCTAGACTCTCAAATATGCTCGATAATAATGTTTCGATCGAAAGAAATTTCGATCGAAAATGTTTCGATCAAAATGTTTTTCTTCGAAAAAACTTTTGATCGAAAGCTTTTCAATCGAAAATGTACTCCTGTCCATTTCTTTTTATGTTTATTCGGACAACCTCGAATAAAACGAACATATTCGATATTTTTTAATTATTCGATCGAATAAATGCAACCTAGGAGAGGAATAATGGCTATCAATGCATGTGTCTGAGCATCTCTACGATCCCAAAGAATTTTCTCTACAAAGGTGTAGCAAGAATCGCAACATGAATATGAAGAATATTGCCATCTTCAACACCGTTTGCATCACCTTTAGCAGCTGTGTTTGCAGATGTAATAGGACATTTTTCAACACCCTGCACAAGATTCTAGAGTCCTTTGTAACCAATACATGAAGCATCATATAAGCCCATAAGGGATAATTGGTACCATCCAACTTATCCTCAATAGCCAACATGTGGAATACATCATTGCTTTCAGCCATGGCCACTGACTAAAATACCCTAATGCAAAAAAATGACTATATCTGAAAAAGTTGAACAGAACTACTATGATGAGTTTTATTAATGTTGTAGCAGACTTTGAGATGCTTATACTAGCAAACCGAAACATGTATATATCTTTGGCATAAAAAGACAAAATTTCCTACACAAGCACTATGATAGTGCATTCGGAGGCCAAAACGAGCTCAAATGAGGATTTGGACACTACAAAGCAAAGCAGTTTTGATCTTCTAATCACCCTGAGTATGCTCACCAATTTGCATGTGATTCTAAGACTATGATCGGAGGGATTTCCACGACCCAAATCATGATTTTGGCACCACAAAACAAAGCACTTTTAAATCATAATCGCCTTGAGTATGCTCACCAATTTTTGTGTGATTCTGAGACTATGACTGGAGGGGTGTTGATGATGCCCTAGATGAAGTGGATACTTTCTTTGATACCAATTGGTGGAGTTTGAGGTCTGCAAAAGGATGCGAATAACACAAGGAAGAAGAAGAAGCTTAGAGCACCACTGACAATACTGAATGTATTACCAAGAGAATGTACAAAGATAAGTGAACCATTAGGATTATAGGAGTATGTACAAGCTAGGGGAAAAAAACCTCCTAAAGAGGGAAAAAAGTGCCCTGGTGGTCCTAAGTGTGTTTACATACATCAATGCTGAAATATATCAACATAAAAGGTAGCCATAACATAATCTAAAACTCAATACAAAAACAAATCCAACTACACATTTGATTTCATATTTCTTCTTTATTATGTGTGAGCAGGTGACATCATGCATATTCACAAAGCTATTCGGTCATCAACTTGCATAAATTGAATGCCCAAATATTGATGCAAATGCCCCAAATCTCACATCTCAAATGAGGCATGCAAAGCAGCCTTAAAATCAACAATATGCTTCTCATGAGGACAAGTGAGTAGCATGTCATCAACATACACAAAAATAATCAGACGCACATCATTTACATGCTTAACATATAAGGTGCTCTTAGTTGCACTATTCTCAAAACCATGTGCAATCAGATATGCATGTATCTTTTCATACCAAGCACATGGTGCTTGCTTCAAACCATATAATGCCTTTTTCAACCTACACACTTGGTTTTCATGCCCTTTCTGCACAAAGCCATGGGGCTGAAGAACATATACTTCTTCATGCAAGTCACCATTTAGAAATGTAGTTTTAATGTCCAACTGATGTACATTTTAACCATGATGAGCTACAAGTGCACATATGCTACAAACAACAGTCATTTGATAATTAGGAGCAAATGTCTCATCAAAATCAATGCCTCTTTCCTGAGCATAACCCTTTGCAACAAGCCTAGCCTTATAATTGTCGACTGTTCCATCAGGCTTATGCTTTAGCTCTTATACCCACTTAGTGCGAATGGCCTTCTTGCCAGGAGGCAAGTCACATAAAGACAAGGTACCATTTTTCATGATAGCATCATATTTTGATTGCATAACAACCATCCAATTTTCAAAATTTTGTGCTTCATCAAATGAAACAACCTCATTCTCATCACACAAACTAGAGGCAACCATAGCATAGCAATCTGATGCAAAAGAGGCACTATAGGAGCTTGAACAAGTACGATATGACAAAGATGCATCTAATTTTTTGTCATGCAAAGTTTGCACCAGCCATTTTGGCATAGTTTTTGCCTTCTCAATATCAGCTCTCTCATCAACAAGTGCACTGTGTAAATCTGCATCAGAAATGATATGGTCTGCATCATCACATGAAACATATGAAGGTTGAGAAGTTGCCTCAAAAAGAGGCAACAAAGTGTCATACATGTCTTTGGAGCTAACTGATGTCTCCTTAGTACATGAAAGTAATGGTTGAATAGCATCTTCCACAAAAACAAAATCACAACTAACCAAAATGCATTCAGTCTATGGATGCTACAGATGATAGCCTTTGCTTTCAAAATTGTACCCAACTTGTCTTTTTATGCCAAAGATATATATAGGTTTGGTTCGCTAGTATAAGCATCTCAAAGTCTACTATAGGTCTAGCAGAACTCATCAGGGTAGTTCTGCTCAACTTTTTCAGATACAATCATTTTTTTGCATCAGGGTATCTTAGTAAGTGGCCATGGCTGAAAGCAGTGATGTATTTCGTATATTGGCTCTTGAGGATAAGTTAGACCACATTGTACCAAGCTAGGAATGAGGCTCATGTTGCTTTCCTCCAAAAATAGTTGGAGAGTGAGCACATGAATGAAGGTGATTTCTATGGATAGTTTTTTGACAAAGATCAAGGATTTGAAGGAATAGTTGATTTTCGCTGATGAAATCCTTCTTAACAATTCTGAATGGTCTTCCTAACTCATATCAGAGTTTTGCTTCTACTTTTTTTTTTATGACGAAAGGCAATCCAAATGCCTTAACATTTGAAGAGTTAGTTTTTTATCTATTGCAGGAAGATCAATCTAGGCAAAACATGTCCATTATGCATGTTGCAGCTCAACCTTTCCTAGCTAGTTAGAAGGGCAAAGGAAAATGGAGCTCTTCTACTAGTAAGCAAAAATCTCTTAGTTTGCTAAATCAAAGAAGGAAGACAAAGATGAGAAGAAATAAAAAAAGCAGAAATTGTTTTGCAAATACTGTAAAGCAAATGATCATGTCATTAAGAGCTGTCCAAAACTGGTTCCTAAAGAGGCAAAGAAGAAAGAGGCCCGAATAGCTATTGCAGAGGCCTCTATGCCGAAAATAGAGTCTGCTGATCTTGTGCATATTGTTTGCAGTTTTGACCCATCTTCTCATGAGTCATGCATGTCTAGAGTAGACTCAAACATTTGGTACTTTGATAGTGGATCGACCAAATATATTACCTTGCAGCACAGTTTCTTCTCGTCACTCAAGCCTGCCCCTATAGGGAATACTGTTACATGTGCCAACAACTCCTCTTATCCTATTATGGGAGTTGGTAAGATCATTCTTACTACTACTGATGGTAGTTCTTTTACATTGTCAAATGCTTTATTTGTGCCAGGGATCAAGAAGAATCGGTTATCAGTTTTGGCTTTAGCCAAGATTGGCTTGGTTGTGAAATTTATTGATGACAGATGTACAGTTCATGATCTATCAAACGACAACATGATTACTACTTCAGGCATTTTATCTCGTGGGTTGTATAGGCTCATAGATTATGAAAAATATGTGAATGATTCAGCATGTGCATTACATGATTCTCCGGCGATGCATGTAGAAATCTGAAATGGTGTCCTCTTTACCCAAAGTTGAGGCATGTGGTAAACATGTATGTGAAGGTGTGAAGGTGTGAAGGTTGTATTTTGGGCAAAATGCATCGTTCCTCCTTTCCAAAAGATGGTTCAGTTCGAGCTACTCAAAAATTGCAGCTTGTTCACAGTGATGTCTGTGATCCTATGCAGACACCCTCTTTTGGAAATAACCTTTACTTCGTGACTTTCATTGTTGACTTTTCTCGGCATGCATGGGTATATCCATTGAAAGAAAATTGTGAAGTGTTTATGTGCTTCAAACAGTTTCTGGCTTTGACTGAAAATTTGCCAGCATGTAAAATAGGTACCCTCCATTCTGATCAAGGGGGGGAATATATGTCTTCTGACTTCAATACAGTCTATCACTCCATATGAGGCTTGGCATGTTCAAAAGCCATTTGTTGCTCATCTTTGTGTTTTTGGTTGTTTAACATATGCATTAGTGTCTGAACAACATCACTGAAAATTGGATGATAAAGTAGTAAAATGTAATTTTGATGGGTAGAGTTCTAAAAGTAAAGGCTATTATCTATATCATCCACAGACTAAATGCATTTTGGTTAGCCATGATGTTATTTTTGTGTTATTTTTGTGGAAGATGCTATTCAACCATTACTTTCATATACTAAGGAGACATTTCTTAGCTCCAAAGACATGTATGATACTTTGCTGCCTCTTTTTACAAGTGGACAGTCTAGTGCTGGTCCTAATGAGGCAACTTGTCAACCTTTTCAAGTTTCATGTGATAATGCAGATCATTCCAGTTCTGATGCAGATTTACATGATGCACTTGTTGGTGAGAGAGTTGATATTGAGCAAGCAAAAACTATGCCAAAATGGCTAGTGCACGCTTTGCATGATAGCAAATTAGATGTAGCTCTATCATATCATACTCGTTCAAGCTCTCATAGTGCCGCTTTTGCATCAAATTGCTATGCTATGGTTGCCTCTAGTCTCTGTGATGAGAATGAGTCTGTTTCATTTTAATGAAGCAGAAAATTCTGAAAATTGGATGGCTGGTATGCAATCTGAATATGATGCTATAATGAAGAATTGTACTTGATCCTTATGTGACCTACCTCCTGGCAAGAAGGCCATTGGCATTAAGTGGGTTTACAAGCTGAAGCGTAAACCTGATGGAACACTTGACAGGTATAAGGCTAGGTTTGTTGCAACAGGTTATGTGCATGAAAGAGGCATTGATTTTGATGAGACCTTTGAATCTACATGCCATATGACTACTATTCATAGCATCTTTGCACTTGCAGCCCATCATGGTTGGAATGTACATCGGTTGGACATTAAAATTGGTTGATGTGCATTATCATTATGTCAGGGAGAGGTTCTTTGTTAGAGAGATCAGCTTGGCATATGTGCCCATGCAGGAGAACATTGCACACCTTTTCACGAAGGCTCCACCTAGGAAGAATTTTGAAGATTTCCACAAACCTTTGGGCTTACTTCCTTTTCTGGATTGATTCCACATAGCTTGGCACTTCCTTTACATGAGTGCCAACTCCTTGTTCACCGCATCACTCTCGGGGCGGATTTGTTGATATATTGCAGTAGTGATATGTGTGAACGCACTAGGACTGTTGGGGCACTTTTTTCCCACTTTAGGAGGTTTTTTTCCCCAACTTGTATATACGCCTATTTCCCTAACGGGTTACTTATCTTTGTACATTCTAGTGGTAATACATTTAGTATTGTGTGTTGTGCTCCAAGCTTCTTCTTCTTCCTTGTGTTGTTCCTGTGCTTTCGTAGATGTCTAACTCCAACACAAACTAGTAGGCTCAAATTATCAAAGTGTGCATGCCAAAGCTTTGCATCTGACTTAGCCTGAGAATCATGTATTGCACATGCTCAATCATTCATAGATGTTTCATCATCTATGAGCTTATACAGCCCATGACATAAAATGCGAGAAGCAATAACCACATTGCCATTTCACAGATCAAGAACTATACATCTATCATTAACAAATTTCACAACCAAGCAAATCTTGGCTAATGCAGAAACTAATAACATATCCTTGGCACAAATAAAGCATCTGATAATGTAAAAGAACTACCATTAGCATTAGTTAGAATGATCTTACCAACTCCCATGATAGGATAAGGATGTTATTGGCACATGTGATAGTATTCGTTGTAGGGGCACGCACAAGTGAAGTGAAGAAACTACACTGCGAGGTAATATGTTTGGTTGCCCCACTGACCAGCTTGAGGCTGTTATGTGTGCAACATAAATACTTAACAAGTGTCCCACTAAAGCAGTGCAGTCTATCACTCCATATGAGGCTTGGCATGGTCGCGAGCCATCGGTTGCTCATCTGCATGTTTTTGGTTGCTTGGCATATGCATTAGTGCCTGAACAACATCACAGGAAATTGGATGATAAAGTAATAAAATGTATTTTTGTTGGATACAGTTCTGAAAGCAAAGGCTATCGTCTGTATCATCCACATACTAAACACATTTTGGTTAGCCGTGATGTTGTTTTTGTGGAAGATGTTATTTAGCCTTTACTTTCATGTACTAAGGAGACATCTGTTAGCTCCAAAGACATGCATGATGCTTTGCTGCCTCTTTTTACAAGTGGATAGTCTAGTGCTTTTCCTAATGATACAACTTCTCAGTCTTTGCACGTTTCATGTGATGATGCAAATCATTCCATTTCTTATGCAGATTTACATGATGCACTTGTTGATGAGAGAGCTGATATTTAGTAGACAAAAATTATGCCAAAATGACTCATGTAGACTTTGCGTGACAACAGATTAGATGCTCCTCTGTTGTATCATACTCGTTCAAGCTCTCATAGTGCCTCTTTTGCATCAGATTGCTATGTTATGGTTGTGTCTAGTCTCTATGATGAGAAAGAGCCTGTTCCATTTGATGAAGCAGAAAATTCAAAAAATTGGATGGCTTCTATGCAATCTGAATATGATGCTATAATGAAGAATGGTACCTCATCTTTATGTGACTTGGCTCCTAGAAAGAAGATCATTGGCACTAAGTGGGTCTACAAGCTGAAGTGTAAGCCTGGTGGAACAGTTGACAAGTATAAGGCTAGGCTTGTTGCAAAGGGTTATGCACATGAAAGAGGCATTGAGTTTGATGAGATCTTTGCACCTACATGCCGTATGACTAATGTTTATAGCATATGTGCACTTGCAGCCCATCATGGTTGGAATGTACATTAGTTGGACATTAAAATTGCATTTCTGAATGATGACTTGCATGAAGAAGTGTATGTGTTTTAGCCCCATGGCTTTGTGCAGAAAGGACATGAAAACAAGCTGTGCAGGTTAAAGAAGGCATTATATGGTTTAAAGCAAGCACCATGTGCTTGGTATGAAAAGATACATGCCTATCTGATTGCACATGGTTTTGAGAATAGTCCAACTGAGAGCACCTTATATGTTAAGCATGCTAATGATGTGCTTCTAATCATTGTTGTGTGTGTTGATGATATGCTACTCACTGGTCCTCATGACAAGCATATTGCTGATTTTAAGGATAATTTGCATGCCTCATTTGAGATGTCTAATTTGAGGCATTTGCATAACTATTTGGGCATTTACTTTATCCAAGATGATGGTGGAATGCATTTGTGTCAAATGAAATATATTGACACATTATTGTAGCATTTTGGCATTGAAGACTATAAGCCTATTGCCACTCTTATGGAGACAGGTTTACAGTTGAGTCTTCATGATGATGGAGATGCATTTGATGTTGTTCTCTATCAGCAATTTGTTGGATGCTTGATTTACTTATGCATTAGTGGGCCAAATATTTAGTTTGTTGTCTCACAGATGAGCAAGTTTACGCATTTCCCATGTGTCAAGCATTGGTAGGTGGCTAAGCGCATATTTCGCTATTTGAGTGGTCCCCAACTACTTTGATTGTTTTATCCCAAGGTGGGATCACTACCGCCATATTTGCATGCTTTTTTTGACACTGATTGGGCTGGTTACTATGACACTCATGTGTCCACTAGTGGCCTTTGCTTCATGCTTGGTAGCTCATGTATATCTTGGTTGAGCAAGAAGTAGCCCACTATAGCCACTTCTAGTTGTGGGGCTGAGTATAGAGGAGCTTTCACAACGATTGTTGAGTGTGTGTGGCCCAGATGCCTTATGGCTGATTTGGGTGTTGGTCAGTCTTTTGCCACCACCATCTTCACTGACAGTCAGATTGCATTGGTAGTTGCGGGGAGCCCTTTGTTCCATGCTCACACTAAGCACATTGAAGTGCATTATCATTATGTCAGGGAGAGGTTCTCTGTTGGAGAGATCAGCTTAGCATATGTGCCCACAGCGGAGAACATTGCACACCTTTTCATGAAGGCTCTGCCTAGGGAGAAGTTTGAAGCTTTCTGCAAAGCTTTGGGCTTACTTCCTTTTGTGGAGTGATTGCGCATCACTTGGCACTTCCTTGTACATGAGTGTTAGCTCCTTGTTCACCGCATCACTCCCAGGGGGGATTTGTTGATATATTTAGGTAGTGATGTGTGTGAACACACTAGGACCGTCGGGGCACTTTTTTCCCTCCTTAGAAGGTTTTTTTCCATGGGCTTGTAAATACATCTGTAGCCCTAACACGTTAATTATCTTTGTACATTCTAGTGGTAATACATTCACTATTGTGTTTTGTGCTCCAAGATTCTTCATCTTCCTTGTGCTGTTCATGTGCTTCCGTAGACATCTAGCTCCAACAATCTTTCACTATCCTATGTGCAGCTAAATGCACCATGTACATATACACTTTTTCCAAATGATTGTTGGCTTAATGTACCTAATATTCTTCCATGCTTTTAGCAATTGTTACTTTTGAAATTGGAATTCAAATAAGGTCATAGGTTTTGGCTCATAATACTTCCATGATATTCTCTCTTAGTCACTGTTTACTTTGGCAAAAAGTGATTTAACCTTAGAACCATTCAAATAATGCATATGTATACATAATGGTCTAGGTCAAAAACGCTTATGAATTCTAATGCACAAGGTCAATCACTTAGGCTGTCTATGCACGAAGAGCTCCCCCTCAATCCTAAGATGCTTGAGTCTTCAATCTTTTGAGATTTCTTGAATCCTAATCATGGATTTGAACTTGTTTGTGTTCAGTCCATCCATGGATTTAGTCATCATGCATGCACATTATTTTTTAGTAGATACATATGAGAGTTCAAAGTATTTTCTTGTAATCTTGCCCATGACATAATGATAATGTACCTCAATTTTATTGGTGCTAGCATGGTAAATGGGATTAGTTGCAATGTGCAAAGAACTTATGTTATCTCCAAAGATGTGAGGAGTGGATGAATTCATTCCTAAATCTAAGTAGAGTGACTTAATCCACTCATCCCTAGTAGACTTACCTTGATTGTTCACCGTCAGTGACAAGACCAGAGCCTCTTCTCCACTCCTCTACTGAGATGTTGAAGCTTGAGAGTAGCTACACACATCTTTGAAATATCATCACTCTGATCCTTGATATATCACATATGATGTATCTCTTCTTGTATCTTTGGTACTCAAAATCCCTTCCTTATATAGGGTACCTATGCCATGCACTTACTTCACTCTCTATCTCCTCCATTCTTACTCTGAATTGCACTTTCTTGGTACTCTACGTGCTCTACCAAATTCGGTACTCTAGTCTCGACTCTCTTTCTCTATTCTCTTTGTCTCCACTCTCTTCTCTACTCAACCACTTCAGGTGGATCATTCTCAAGTGATCCCACTCCCACTCTTGCCTCAGACAAATTCCTCATGGAACATTTTGAGAAATTGGTCCCATTAGAAAAAATTAGTCCTTATACCAATTCTTGGAATTGGTCTCTTTGCTATCTTAGAGAAATTTGTGAAATAGGTCTCTTATGCCGCATTAGACTGATTTGTGGAATTGGTCTCTCCCTCTTGCCTTGGATGAATTCTAAAAAAAGACCAATTTGTGAAAAGATCGATTTGAGAAAAGACGAGATTGAGAAATTAGACTCCTTTCTTGTCTTAGAACAATTCTAAAAATAATTCTTATCTTGTAGACCCATTTTGAAAATTAGTCTTATCCTCTAGATCAATTATGAAAATTATTCTTATCATGTAGACCAATTGTAAAAATTGGTCTTATCTAGTAGAACAATTTTGAAAATTAGTATTATCCTGGAGTCTCCACTTACACTCAAAATACATGTGCACCAAAAAAAGTTTATGGGGCCCTAATTTTAGGCTATATAAATTGCCTGCCACTACTTCACTCTCCATCTTGGAGATGCCTTCTTGTGTATAATGCTTCTTTTTTTTTTAATGAAATACCACACTGATAGCACATTACAGGCTTCTTCTTATTGATTGGTTTCCTCTAGTTACTATTGTTAAACTAAGATGCATTTTTGTTGTATTGTGGAGTTATAACCTCTTCTAAATGCCCTTGGGTATTTTGTTTAAACTATGTTCCCAGGGTCTGAACCCAATTGGTTTGAATACCTTCGAGGAAGTAGTTGTTGATCTATTTAGCTAGTGATGTGTGTGAACACTCTAGGACCACCGAAGCACTTTTTTTTCCTCTTTAGGAGGTTTTTTCCCCTCCCTTGTATATATGCCTATTTCCCTAACGGGCTACTTATCTTTGTACATTCTAGTGGTAATACATTCAGTATTGTGTGTTGTGCTCCAAGCTTCTTCTTCTTCTTCCTTGTGCTGTTTGTGCGCTTTCACAGATGTCTAACTCCAACAATCGATATCAGAGCAGGTCGCCGCTTCATCTAGGGCATCATCCTCACCTCTCCGATTGCAGTCTCAAAATCGCATTAATTTGGGTGAGCATACTCAAGGTGTTTTCGAGATCAAAATGGCTTTGCTTTCTAGTGTGAAATCGTGATCTAAGCTCGTTTCGGCCTCTGAATGCACTATTGCAGTGCATATGCAAGCTATTTCATCTTTTTGTGCCAAAGATATATATCGGTTTTGGTTTGCCAGTATAAGCATCTCGAAGTCTGCTACAGGTTTAGCGGAATTCATCTGGGCAGTTTTGTTCAACTTTTTGAGATACAATCAATTTTTTGCATCAAGGTATTTTGGTCATCGACCATGGTTGAAAGCAGTGATATATTCCGTATGTTGGTTGTTGAGGATAAGTTGGATGGTACCAACTACCCATTATGGGCTTATATGATGTGGCATGTATTGGTTGCAAAAGGACTGTGGAACATTGTGCAGAGTGTTGAAAGACGTCATGTTACACCCGTGAATACAGGTACTGCAAATATAGGTGCTAGAGCTGCTGGAGATGGTGTCGAAGATGATGATATTTTGTAGATTCCTGTTTGTGCTACGGTTTTTGTTGCACCTACTGTAGAGCAAATTTGTTGGGATGGCAGAGATGCTGAGGCACATGCACTGATAGCCTTGTCTGTCAAACGTGCCATTATTCCTCACATTCACTCTTGCAGAATAGTTAAGGATGCTTGGGATACACTTACCACATTGTAGCAGGCTATGACTGAGGCTCGTGTTGCTTACCTCCGAAAACAGTTGGAGAGTGCACACATGAGTGAAGGTTATTCTATGGAAAGTTTTCTAACAAAGATCAAAGAATTGAAGGAACATTTGATTTTTGTTGATGAGGTTATACCAGATAAATCACTTGTGCAGACCATTTGGAATGGTCTTCCTAATTCATATCAGAGTTTTGCTTCTACTCTTCATTTGATGATGAAAGGCAATCCAAATGCCTTGTCATTTGAGGAGTTAGTTTTTGTTCTGTTGCAGGAAGATCAGTCTAGGTAGAATAAGTCTATTATGCATGTTGTAGATCAAGCTTTCCTGACTAGTCAGAAGGGCAAAGGTAAATGGAGCTCATCTACTAGAAAGCAAAAAACTGCAAATGTTGCACATTTGAAGAAGGAAGACAAAGATGAGAAGAAATCAGAAAAGCGAAAATTTTTTTGCAAGTACTATAAAGGAAATGATCGTATTATAAAGAACTGTCCAAAATTGGCTATTAAAGAGGCAAAGAAGAAAGAGACTGGAATGGTTGTTGTAGAGGCCTCTACACCGAAAACATAGTCTGACAATCTTGTGCAGGAAGAAGAATGGGTGTTTACTATTGTTTTGCAATTTTGACCCATCTTCTCATGAGTAGTGCATGTCTATAGTAGACTCAGATATTTGGTACTTTGATAGTGGGGTGGCCAAATATATTACCTCGTAGCACAATTTCTTCTCTTCACTCGAGCCTGCCCCTACAGGGAATACTACTGATGGTAGTTCTTTCACTTTGTTAGATGCTTTATTTGTACTAGGGATCAAGAAAATTTTGTTATAAGTTTCTGCATTAGACAAGATTGGCTTGGTTGTGAAATTTGTTGATGACAGATGTACAGTTCATGATCTGTCAAATGGTGGCATCATTATTGCTTTTGGCATTTTATGTTGTGGGTTGTATAAGCTCATAGACTATGAAAGATCTATGAATGATTCGGCATGTGCAATACATGATTCTCAGGCTATGTCAGATGGAAAGCTTTGGCATGCACCCTTTGGTCATCTGAACTTTGCTAGTTTGCTACACCTGCAGAAATCTGATATGGTGTCTTCTTTGCCCAAGCTTGAGGCACCCGAAAAACATGTCTATGAAGGCTGTATTTTGGGCAAAATGCATCATTCCTCCTTCCAAAAGATGGTTGGTTTATTACATATTGTGCACCAAATGAAAGTTTTTAACTCTTTTTGAGCTTTAAGCTCTTCTAGCTCGTGTCACATATGTGTGATAGTGTCTTCCCACTTCTTGGAGATTCTTTTATAGTCTGAGAGCTTCTAACTCCCTCTGCAAGCTTGCCACTGAATCCTAGGGAGATTCATCTTTACATGTTTCCCTTCCTTCAAAATGTTGGTGAACCTCCTCGATCCTAGCTATGGCACCTTCAAATTCTTGTATTGTTGCATGTGCTCTTAACAATTCCCTTAGTTTTTGTTGACATGATTTTGGGAGGGCTTTCTCCACCCACTTCTTAACTAGGAAATCTCAAGGTTGAGCACGAAGCTATTCTACTAGAGATTTTACTCTAATCATCAGCTAAGGGAATGACTTCCTTGGCTAAAGTTTAAGATTTTCTTAATGGCCAAGTGTTCTTTTACTAGAGTTACATGGCCTAAAGGTATTGGTGAAGGCTATCCGTAAAGCCTCCCATGTTGCAAAATTTCCTTCAACATATTGACTAAACCATTGATCAACAATGTTCTTCAAGGTAGGGAGGAAGAGAGAAAGAAAGGCGTGTTGCCAGTTTTGGAGCCCCCTCCTCTTGCACAAGGATAAGAGTCTTCTCACATGGTCATCTGGGTCCTCGTGGGAAGCTCCCTTGAAGGTTGGAAACTTGATGTTAATATGAGATAGAAGAGCTGCTAATTCCTTAATCATCCTTCTCTTGTTGTTGTTCTAGGCAAGTACTTTCTCAAAAGATGAAGATGAAGATGAAGACCCAGCTAGAAGTGGCAGAGGGTTGGGAGGTACTCGAGGAGGAGTATAGTGAACAATCCTTCTATGGTAGCTCTTTGTGGGTGTTTTAAAAGGGTTGAAAGATCCTCATTTATGAGATCCAGTATGAGTCATAGACTTCAGCTCTATATGAACTCATAGATATG
Source organism: Ceratopteris richardii (assembly GCA_020310875.1). Taxonomy (NCBI): domain Eukaryota; kingdom Viridiplantae; phylum Streptophyta; class Polypodiopsida; order Polypodiales; family Pteridaceae; genus Ceratopteris; species Ceratopteris richardii. Next base: position 61,370,589 of record CM035442.1, read on the forward strand.
ATGAGAGATTGGACTAAGAGGACTTGAACACTATGGAACTTGAGCTAGGACTAAAAATTCGGACTAAAAGTTAGACTAAAATTTTGGACTAAAAAATTGGACTAGTACTTAAGGCTACGGACCAGGACTAAAAATTAAGGACTAAAAGTTGAGACGAAAAAGTTGTTCTATGAAATAAAACAAAAAAATTGGTCTCAAAACTTGGCCGAAAAAATTGGTCTAACAAGGAGACTAATTCTCAAACTAATTTTGAGAGACCTCTTCCTCTTCCTCTTCCTCTATGGTTCTTGTATACTTCCTTTTCCTCTTCCTCTTGAGATTCTACCTCTAATTGCAAAGTTAGCTTGGGAGGTGCTTCCTTCACCATCAATTTTTTTTTTCCTTTTCCTTTGTTATCTTTCCCTTTTCTTTTATCGATTTTAAGGGTAGAAGTTTGATTATCTTTTTTTTCACCATTCTTCATAATTTTGGTGTGATGAGTGAAGATTTTTTCCACTAATCATAATTGATACATAAAGAACGCCCAAATCACATGAAACGTTTTGGCTAAGGGTTTAAATCAAAAGAAACATTCAAAAATTTGGCAATGTAGCTATCATTTGAGAGAATGTTGTATGGAGAAAAATCTTGTGTCCATTGATTAGCTAATCAAGATATGGAAGTGATCTTCAATAAGCATGGATGCTTTATACATTATTTCATATGGATAAAGAGGCAGAATCACAATAGTTCCTATACACTCCCTATACTATTGAGAGAGTAGGAATCGAGGTGGTGATTCAAGCAATCTCAATAGATCTATTGCTGAGTCCTATACTACTATGAGAGTAAGAATCAATCTAGTGAGTTAGATAATCACAGTAGTGGTTTATCTTTAAAAAAAATACAAATCATACATATGTAAAAGACGCATATGCGAATCATACAATGTGCATGATACAATAAACATAACAATAAAATAGACAATAGATAAAAAATAGAGAAATATGTGAATGGTATGGTGAGGAAAGGGTTCTATGAATGGTATGGTAGTAGTAGAGCTCTATGAACTTGCAAACAAGTATGTTCGGAATGAGCTTTTCGATAGAATGTAAAAATATATTTTTTTTGCTTAGAAACACCTTTTCAATCGAAAGCGCTTTTGATCAAAAAACTTTTTTATTGCAAGAATGTCCATGTCCATTGTTTCTTTGTGATTTATTCACAAATCCACGATTAAAATAGACATATTTGGTATTTTTCCATTACTTGATCGAATAAATGCAATCTCGATCCAGGAAGCTCTAGAGAATGCTAAATTTCTTTTTTCATTTCATTAAGGACCTCAAATTCAACTAAATGATCATTAAAGTGTTCTACTTTCAGGGATCCCCTCCAACCAGATCAACATAAATGGCAATCTTTCCATTCTGCTTGATCTCAAGAGATCCACAAGACAAGGTTATCTTATTGCCCCTCTCCTTGGATGGTTGTAGCTAAAGGGCTTGTTCCCATAGTGAAAGATCATATTTAACTAGAGCCATATCAATGGTTGATTGCTTCCACAAGGCCATGACCAACTCGTGCTGAGGATGTATGGAGATGACACCAATGTGTTCCTTCACAAAGAATGTGTTTGAATAGGTCTAGAAACTTTTGCATTGCCTCGATATCAAACATCAACCATAGTAAAACCACTTTCAAGACCCTCTGCCAACCCCCTTTGCACATATTTCTTCAAAGACCAAGGGTCTCAAAGGTCTATAGTGGTCAAATCTTTTGGCATCTCCATCCAATTTGAAGCTATGTTGAACTAGTGGTGAGCTTGGCTGCTTAGCAAGGCTTTATTCTAAGCTCAAATACTAGAAGGACATGCAGATGAACGAGTCAGGGAAATGGATGGTGATTAATGCATTCTTCATTTCAAATGAATACATATTGTTTTCAATATGGTCCTAATCCATCCGTAATTGATATCTTTAAACCATACTGAGTTAGATTCAAGAACACTTTAAGTAGTTCATGTGCATCTACTCTTTTTGATACATCTCTCTCATAAGCTAGTTCTAAAGCATATTTGAACTTGTAAATCCCATTTCTATCAATGAGATAACTATTTAAATCTATATTTCAAAAGTTGCAATAGGAGTATCAAAATCATAAAGGTATCCTCACTTTTATTAAAAGGTGGAGGGATAGTGGATATACATTCTGGTGCAATCCACCAGTACTTTTGACTCCACTCATTTCTAGTTGATATTTCCAAATTAGGTAGCTTCGAAAAACTTTTTTTTTTGTTGGTAAATATGTTGCTCTACCAAAATCACATAATCCGATATAAGCATGCTCAGCTTCAAAATGCAACAGAATGTTTCATGTATGGAGATCGTTGTGGGAAATATTACGATTGTGTAAAAATGATATTGTTTGTAACAATCTATTGATCAGCTTCCAAATGTTTATCTTCATTGTTTGTATGTCTCCTTCTATGTCTTTAATACTTATGCTTCGTAGTACATTTAAGTACTCTTTTTTCATTTTCTCTAGCCACATGTCTAATGTACCACCATTCCACAATTTGAAAATGAGACACGGGCTTTTGTTATGATGCATAGCTAATCTAAGTGGACTAATAATTACATTGTGCATAATAGATAAAATTGTGCCTTCATTCATGGCTTCATTCTCTCGTGTTTGTATGTCAACACCATGTAATTTGAATAACTTTGCGATAAATATTTTGTTGATGAATCTGGAGTGGGTTATTGTGACTTTATGGATCATTCCATAATGTCCTTTCCCCATGAGAGTTGCATCCTATAAATGAATAGATGAATATGGAGCAAGCAAATATTATTTGATGTTTGATCTCCCATATTCACATGTATATCTCTTGTATTTGGATCTATTATTGGTCTCTCTCCCTACTCAGTCGTATCGAGCCTCAATCACTTTCCTCTCTTCATTGTTTGATAATGTAGATCAACAAATTTGATTTTGTCAATGAATCCAGACATTGTGGTGGTATCCAATGCTGATGACTCTACTACTTTGATGAATTGTCCAAAAGAATCATACATTCATAATAGTTCATACATGTTCACTATATTATGTATGAGTCTTTTCACATGAGTGTATACAACTATTGTGATAATAAGAGTCAACGAATGAGATAATCACAATAGTTTCTATACACCTTGTGACCTACACTATAATTATGCTCACAGGAATCTAAGTGACTATTGTGAGAGTAAGAATCAAAGAATCAGACAATCACAAATACACTTCCTATACTATTGAGAGAGTAGGAATCGAGGTGGCGATTCAAACAATCTCAATAGATTTATTGTTGAGTCCTATACTATTGTGAGAGTAAGAATCAATGTAGCAAGTCAGACAATCACAACAGTGTTGGAGCAAGTCTATGACAAGCCTAAGTATTGGCGTGAGTCCCACAAAGTCATAGAAGAAGCCTTAAAATGAAGACAATGTAAAGTTCACTTGTGAACTACCTCTTCTAACTTTTGAAGACTTTACTTAATGTAAAAGTGAAAGAATCTTAAGTGGTTGAGTCCACTTGATCAAAAAGGGAAAGAAGAGCCACGAATTCGTGATTTGTGGTAGATAGAGAATCAAATCAATCACTAATTGATTGGAGAGTGATTGAGGGAAGTTAGCCTCCCAAGATCAACTATAAATACATGGTAGTCTTAGTCGTGGTTATGTGAAGACCTCCAAGAGTTGAGCTTTATGCCATATCAAGGTGTGATTACAAGGCACACATATGTATAGTAATTCCATTGTATTGTACAATCAATATACTTTCATTTTCATGATCCTTTGAGTTCATATTTCCATGTTCTTGTGAAGTGTACTACTCACTGCCATATCTCTCAGTTTTCTCAATCAAATTAAAGAGATGGTTTGTCTGAGCTTGGTGGATCATTTTCAGTAATTTAACTTGGTAAATTTAGCTCTATAAGTCTACTATATGATCACCAATCTTCATTTCATTTGGGTGTTTCAATCTTTAGTTATGCTCAGTTAAAGTCAACACTATCTGTGCATTTTCACTTCTCTGTCAGGTACCCGACTTTTTTACTCATCTTGTCAGAGCTGTTTCTCATTGTGTACTTATCCAAATTCAATGATTTAAAACTTTTTGGATTTAGCATACTGTCTAGTATAAGCATACAAAGTTTCATAATTATTGGATGCTTAAATCTGGATTCATGTTCATTTTTCTCCTCATTGGTCTCATTATTGTAGTAGCCCGTGAAAATCGGGATGATGTCATCACTTGCTAAACATCATTCTCAGTGTGTGCTTCATTATTTTTTATGAGATTACTCTTGAAAGTTAGATCTTTAAGTTAACTAGACTTCCCCAAGAGGAATTAAGCTAATTGTTGCTCTTCTTAGAGAATTATGCAAAACACTAGACATGTGTATGAACCAAAATAGCAAGTTCTTCACCTCTGAGCTAACTCCAACTTATCTGTTTTGATCTATATTTTTTAGAGTGATCTTACAAGGTACATAGGGTGTCTAATAAATCCATTGGCAAGATAAAAGGGCCCACCATATCTCCTGGAGTTCATTTGGCTGGTGTAGATCAAGGATTTTGTAACACCTCTTCATCTTCAAGCACATACCTATCCATCTCTTCATAGTGGTATCAGAGCAAGGTTGGACAACATGGCAGAGGGATTTCCTTCATCAATTGACAAATTGGGTAGAGTTAATTACTCAGCTTGGTCATTAAGAATGGAAGCTTATCTCCAAGGTAGAAGTTTATATGATTATGTGGCTGGAGATGAATTTATGCCAAGTTTCAAGAACAAAAGTCAACCAACACAAGAAGAGCAAGAAAGATTGAGCACATGGTGCTCCAAGGATGCACTTGCAAGGTTTTATCTCCTCAACTCTATCTCAGATTTTTTGTTGCCAGATTTTTTGTTGCCTCAAGAAGTGCATGATGCACTTGAAGCTTTCTTCTCTTCAAGTACTAAAGCTAGGAAGCATCAACTATGGCTGGATTTCACAACTCTCAAGAAGGCTCCCAAACAAAATGTGACTGATTTTGTCACAAAGCTCAAGGACATAGCAGATCAGTTGGGAAGCATTGGAGAGGTAATAGATGAAGAGCAAATTGTAAGGCAGGTCATCAATGGCTTGAAGGCAGATGAAAAGTGGGAAGCATTCACCACAGCTATGGATTTGTACATGGACATGCATGTACCTGATTTCAATACACTCATTGGACAACTACTTACTCAAGAGGCAAAGCTTATAAAAAATGGAGAAATCTCTAAAGGTAATCAATCTTCAGCTTTATACACTGATTATAGCAAATCCAAAGATGACAAAGGAAAGGCAAAGAAAGTGGATGATGAAGCAGGTACATATCAAGCTAACTATGCAGATAGAGGAAGACATGGCAGATGTAGAGGAAGAGGAGGTAGACAAGGCAGGGGATACAATAGAGGAAGTTATGGCTACTCAAGAGGAAGTTTCAACAATTATCATGGCAACTACAACAACTACAATCATTCAAACTATCAAGGAGGCTACAAAGGAAGGAGAGACTTCAATAAATACACAAAAGACTCAAACAAAGAGGATTCATTATTGATCATGAACATGGCTATGCCACAAGGTAAATCTGATGATCATGTTTTCTACATAGATTCAGGTTGTTCAAATCATGTGGCAGGAAATGTGGCACTCCTATCAGATTTAGAAGATCCAAGGAATAAGCATGAGGTACAAACAGGAGATGACACAAGACATCCTGTGGAGAAAATAGGCAATGTCAAAGCACCTGATGGAAACATCAACCTACTCAATAAGGTACTCTATGTCCCTACCATTACAAAGAATTTGATAAGTGTTGGGCAGATAGTAGAGAAAGGGTTGCAACTCAGGTTCACAAAAGCACGAGCATTTGTTGAAGATCCAAGTCAAGGATTCAGAAGAATTGCAAAAGGTCAAAAGACAGGTAGATTGTTCACATTTGAATTACAAGACACTAGAAACATTGCTCTCTTTAATTATGGTAGTCAGACACTCATAGAATTGGAAGTATGGCACAAAAGGTTAGCACATATTGGTGAAAGGTCATTAAAGCAAATTTGCAGGGACCAAAGTGTACTTGGACTCCCTAATTTGTCAAAAAATTATATGATTTATAAGTGTAGTGCATGTCAATTTGGAAAGTCTCATAGGTTACCATTCATGAAGAAAGGTTATATGCACGAAGATCTCATGGAGTTGGTTCATACAGACGTATGGGAATCTAGCAAGGAAGCTTCAATATCTGGATCAAGGTATTATGTCTCCTTTATTGATGATTGCAGCAGATGGACTATCCTATTCTTTATGAAACACAAAGATGAAGTTTTTTCATGTTTCAAAAGATATTTGGCTCTTGTGGAGAATCAAACAGGTAAATCACTAAAAAGGCTAAGGTCAGATGGAGGGGGAGAATACTTCTCCCATAAGTTTGATTCTTTTCTTCAAGAAAGAGGAATCAAAAGAGAGGTAACTACAAGGTACACTCCTGAGCAAAATGGAGTGGCAGAAAGGAGGAATAGGACAATTGTTGAAGCTGCAAGGTCCATGTTAAATGAAAAGCATTTGCCTAATTATCTATGGGCTGAGGCTGTATCTACAGCCACTTACTTGATTAACAGGTTGCCTTCAAAATCCCTTGATGGGATGACTCCATATGAGGCTTGGAATGGAAGAAGTTCAAGCTTAGATCATTGTAAAATTTTTGGATATATTGCTTTTGCTCATGTTCCTTCACAAGTTAGAGGCAAGATGGATCCAAAGGCAGAAAGGTGTGTATTTATTGGATATGACAACAATCAAAAGGGTTACAGGTTATACAACCCTACCAACAAAGAATTCTTGGTAAGCAGAGATATAGTTTTTGATGAAAACAATTCATGGTATGAAGATTCATGCAGGAAGGTCAATTTACCATCTGATCTCGAAGAAGATTTTCCAAAGCTTGGTAGAGAACAACCAAAGATTGAAGAACAAGACACCTCGGAGGATGATGAAGAATCTCATATGGAAAAGATCAAAGCATGGAAGTCTAAAGGTAAAGCAAAATTGCAGGAACTTGGACATGAGGAAGAATCATCACATCACGGCCTAAGAAGATCTATGAGGGAAAAGAAAAAACCAGAAAGGTATGGGTTTGACACCTTATTAGTAACTAAACATTCTATCTACATAGCACAAGACATAAACCAAGAAGAGCCATCATCATTTGAAGAGGCCAAAGCAAAAACAGAATGGAAGCATGCAATGAAGGAAGAGATTGAAGCACTTGAGGAAAACAACACTTGGGATTTGGTGCCCAAGACTTCATCCATGAAGGTAATAGGCTCAAGATGGGTCTATAAACTCAAGAAGAATTCTGATGGTTCCATTAACAAGTATAAGGCAAGGCTTGTAGCAAAAAGCTTTGCACAAACTCAGGGAATTGATTATGAGGAGACCTTCTCTCCTGTGGCAAAGATGCCTACTATTAGGGCTTTGCTTAGTATTGCCTCTTCCAAGAATTGGAAGATACTTCAACTAGATGTAAAGAATGCATTCTTGAATGGTTGGATAACAGAAGAGGTATATATTGCACAACCACCTGGTTTTGAGAATCAAGTTTATCCTGATTATGTGTGTAAATTTAACAAAGCATTGTATGGTCTCAAGCAAGCTCCAAGAGCTTGGAATTTCAGGCTTGTTTCATTCTTGCAGGACAAAGGCTTTCAACCAAGCAAGGCAGATCCTTCACTCTTTATCCAAAAGAGTAATTCTGAGGTCATCTACTTATGTGTATATGTAGATGATATTATGTCGAGAGGAAATGATGCAGATGGTATGAAGAAGATCAAAGATCAAATGAGAGAAGAGTTCAAGATAAGTGATTTGGGTTCACTTACCAACTTCCTAGGTTTGGAAGTTGTCTACAAAGATCATGGTTTGTTTCTCACTCAAAGAAAGTACATTAAGGACATGTTGGCAAAATTCAAGATGCAAGATTGTAAGATTGTAGGTACTCCAATGGAGGTCAATCATAAATTGAGCTCACATGAAGGTGAACTCATAGAGGACATCACATCATATCAAATTCTAGTGGGTAGTCTCAACTATGCCACATTGACAAGAGTAGATATATGTTATAGTGTGAGTGTGCTAAGTCAATTTATGCACACACCAAGGAAACCACACATGGATGCTGCCAATAGGATTCTCAAGTATCTCAAAGGAACCATAAATGAAGGACTTTATTATCCTTATGTATCTGATTTAGTTTTGAAGCTATTTTCTGATGTAGATTGGGCTGGCTCCAAAGAAGATAGAAGGAGCACTTCATGTTATCTTACCTTTGCAGGTTCAAAGCTTATTTCATGGTCATGCAAGAAGCAACCCACAGTTGCTCTCTCTTCTACTGAAGCTGAATACAGAGTTCTTGCCATAGCTACACAAGAAGCTATGTGGATGAAGACATTATTCAAAGATCTTGGATTGGAGTTTGGAACTCCAACTATTTATGGTGAGAATATGAGTTCTATTCATTTGGCTGCTTATCCTATTTTTCATGCAAGGACTAAACATATTCAAGTTCATTATCACTATGTAAGAGAGAAGTTTCTAAGCAAAGAGATTCAAATATCATATGTGTCCACTCATCAACAATGTGCAGATATTCTAACCAAAGCATTGGATGGTACAAAGCTTTGCAAATTCAAGGCTATGATTGGTTTACGGGTAATCTTGGAAGATTGAAGACCTCAAGCATACTTGGCTTGAGGGGGAGCTGTTGGAGCAAGTCTATGACAAGCCTAAGTATTGGCTTGAGTCCCACAAAGTCATAGAAGAAGCCTTAAAATGAAGACAATGTAAAGTTCACTTGTGAACTACCTCTTGTAACTTTTGAAGACTTTACTTAATGTAAAAGTGAAAGAATCTTAAGTGGTTGAGTCCACTTGATCAAAAAGGGAAAGAGGAGCCACGAATTCGTGATTTGTGGTAGATAGAGAATCAAATCAATCACTAATTGATTGGAGAGTGATTGAGGGAAGTTAGCCTCCCAAGATCAACTATAAATACATGGTAGTCTTAGTTGTGGTTATGTGAAGACCTCCAAGAGCTGAGCTTTATGCCATATCAAGGTGTGATTACAAGGCACACATATGTATCAGTAAGTCCATTGTATTTTACAATCAATATACTTTCATTTTCATGATCATTTGAGTTCATATTTCCATGTTCTTGTGAAGTGTACTACTCACTGCCATATCTCTCAGTTTTCTCAATCAGATTGCAGAGATGGTTTCTCTGAGCTTGGTGGATCATTTTCAGTGCTTTGACTTGGTAAAGTTAGCTCTATAAGTCTACTATATACTCACCAATTTTCATTTCATTTGGGTGTTTTGATCTTCAGTTATGTTCAGTTGAAGTCAACACTGTCTGTGCATTTTCACTTCTTTGTCAGGTACCCTACTTTTTTACTCATCTTGTCAGAGTTGTTTCTCAGGTGTACTTACCCAAATTCAATTATTTAAAGCTTTTTGGATTCAGCATACTGTCTAGTAGAAGCATACGAATGTTCATAATCATTGGATGCTTAAATCCGGAGTTATATTCATTTTTCTGCTCACTGGTCTCATTACTGTAGCAGCCCGTGAAAATTGGGATGATGTCATCACTTGCTAAACATCATTCTCAGTGTGTGCTTCATTATTTTTTATGAGATTACTCTTGAAAGTTAGATCTTTAAGTTAACTAGACTTCTCCAAGAGGAATTAAGCTAATTGTTGTTGTGCTCAGAGAATTATGCAAAACACTAGACACGTGTATGAACCAAAATAGCAAGTTTTTCACCTCTAAGCTAACTCCAACTTATGTGTGTTTTGATCTATCTTTTTGAGAGTGATCTTCCAAGGTACATAGGGTGTCTAATACATACATTGGCAAGCTAAAAGGGCCCACCATATACTCTTGGAGTTCATTTGGCTGGTGTAGATCAAGGATTTTGTAACACCTCTTCATCTTCAAGCACAAACCTATCCATCTCTTCACAAACAGTGGTTTACTTTAAATTTTATTCATCAACATACACAAGTAAGAAATGTTTTTGCGAGTCAAACATGTATACTATTGATGATTAAATAACAGAAAACTAATTATATAAATAAAAATCATACATATGTAAGAGATGCATATGCAAATCATACAATATGCATGATACAATAAACATAACAATAAAACAGACAATAATTAAAAAATAGAACAATACTTGAATGGTATGGTGAAGAAAGCACTCTATGAATGGTATGGTAGTAGTAGATCTCTATGAACTTGCAAATAAGCACGTGCAGAATGGGCTTTTGGACTGAATGATTTTTTTTTCTTTTTTTTTTGCTTAGAAACACCTTTTTTATTGAAAGCACTTTCGATCAAAAAAAATTTTGATCGAAAGCATGTCCGTGTCCTTTTTTTTGTGATTTATTTGGAAATCCATGAATAAAATGAACATATTTGGTATTTTTCCATTATTCGATCGAATAAATGCAATCTAGATCTAGGAAGCTCTAGAGTATGCTAAATTTCTTTTTTCATTTCATTAAGGACCTCAACTAGATGTTCATTAACGTGTTCTACTTTGGTGGAACACCTCCACTTGGATCAACATGAATCTTTCCATTCTGCTTGATCTCAAGAGATCCACAAGACAAGGTTATCCTTATTACCCCTCTCCTTTGATGGAGCTAAAGGGCCTAGTACCATAGTGAAAGATAATATTTAAGTGGAGCCATATCAATGGTTGATTGGTTCCACAAGGTCATGACCAACTCGTGTGAGGATGTTTGGAGATGACACCAATGTGTTCCTTCACAAAGAATGTGTTTGAATATGTCTCTTTTGCATTGCCTTGGGATCAAACATCCATCATAGTAAAACCACTTTCAAGACCCTCAACCAATCTCCTTCCTACATATTTCTTCAAAGACCAAGGGTGTCACAAGGTTTATAATGGTCAAATCTTTTGGCATCTCCATCCATTTTGAAGTTATGTTGAAGTAGTGGTGGGATTCGGTGATTAGCAAGGCTTGATTATAAGTTCAAATACTAGAGGGACATGCAGATGAACAAGTCGAGGAAATGGATGGTGATTAATGCATTCTTCATTTCCTCAGGCATCTGCATCTAGACCAAATGATAAAGAGCTGGGTAAGATGGAGAGAGCTTTAAGGAATTTTTTTTTTGATAGGTAACTCAAATAAGAGAGGCATTATGAAGATCAAATGGAGCATTTGTGCTATCCACAAACTTTGCAAGACCTAGCTAGCATGGGTATTCTTAATGCTCCAACTCTATCTAACAAAATAATCTTAAAGTGGATGCTCAAGAATTGTTGCAATAAGCCTCACTTTTGATGAAGCTAATTTTTAGAAATATTCAAGACTTATATCTAGAAAGTGTCCCAAGATGGACTAAGTATGATCATTTCTCCTCTATTCTAGTGATTGTCAAAGGCTTAGGGTTAGTTTTCTTTGCTTTGGAAATATTGGAACAATATGAAGCCTTATTTTTTTCTAAGCCATTATTGGAAATGGGCCACATCGATAAGAAAGAATATTTCCATGTGGTTCCCAATGTCCAACATTAGGTTGATCAAGAGGTATTTTTTCCAAAGAGATAAGAAACTTTGCACCAAGTTCTTTCATAGGTAGAACCATTTTTGGAAGAATCCTAGAAGAGACCGAATAATACAAAAAGACACGGATGCAAGCCTCAAACTATACTATAAAGGCTACAATCTATTGTAGGAGTGTATTAGAGCTTCAAAAAGAGAGGATATGCAACTCTGATAGATTACTAGGGACCAACAACCAAGGGGTCTTAGGTGGCACAACAAAAATAGACTTGAAATCATCCCAAGGACTAATACAGAGGTTTCTTTACACCAAAGGGTAAACCAAAACTGATGCATCTGCTGGTCTTGGATAAAGTGGGAATTGAAGTTCCAAATTATCTTTGGGATAATGCCAAAATCTACAATATTTGAAATTCCAAACCATGGTGCAAGATATTCCTCAAAGTGTAAGAAGACACCAACCATATTTTCTTCCCCTACCCCAAAAGCATTGGAGTGTGGAAGTCTATCAAACCATTTATCAGGGTTCAACAATCAACCAATTGGAAGCTATCTCTTTTGGGTGAGGCAATCATCTTATGGAATGTTATTAGAGGTGAGGCTTTTCGGAAGATTTGGAGAGAAAAATGCATCGATAACTTTGGAGATTTTCCTTTGCATTGTTCGATTGAAAAATCCCTATATTTTCTGGCTACAAGCATCCAAATTCGTAAGAATAACATGCCCTTTATGCATGGAAAAGTCTTAGTGATTGAAGGAGACAAACTTAAAAGAAAATGGATCCACTATGAAGCGGGTGCAAGGCTTATGATCCTTCTTCGTATCTTCCGTTCATTCTATTGCTCCTTGTCCCTTTTTTAACTTATGGCCAAACATTCTTTCATAATAGAGTAAGATCATCGAAGATCATCAAATGGAACTTCAAGATTTGGTGAATGAGAAGAGGAATAAGTAGGATCGAATTCTAGAAGCACCTAACAATTGTTACCATTGTAGCAATTATCTTCATTATTAAAAGAATCTATATCATAAGAAAAATAGCCATAGCGGGAGATGTAGAGGCCTTCTTGCATGAAAATCTCTCTAATGAAATATCATACATCCTTGGAAATTTCCAAGGAACATGTTGTGAGTAGTACGTCCAAAGATACATAAAAGAATGCTCAAATCACATGTAACGTTTTGGCTAAGGGTTTAAATCAAAAGAAACATTCAAAAATTTGGTAATGTAACTATCGTTTGAGACAATGGTGTATGGAAAAAAATCTTGTGTCCATTGATTAGCTAATCAAGATATGGAAGTGATCTTCAATAATCACGGATGCTTTATACATTATTTCATATGGATAAAGAGGTAGAATACTTGGTCATGAAAAAGGAATGGGAATATTATTTATGTTTGATATTGGAAAACCCCTCTATGAGAATATTTATGCTACAAATAATTTGCACTCAAACATTGTTGAAATATTGCATAACATTATCGGTCATATAAAGATGCATGAGCTAAAAGACATGGAAAAAGAAATGATTGTGTGAAACTCTAATAATTTTTGCAAGAATAAAGGAGAAAGAGAAAGAGAAAATGAGAGAATACATTTTTATTCTAAATTTGAAGAAGAGATAGCTATTCAAAGAGTTATCAAAAGTAAAAAAGGAAAGTAGTTTCTCCACATGCAAGAAGATGATGAAAAACTAGGCTTGGAAGTGGCCGGCTAGTTCTTCCTGAAGCACTATAGAGGGATTTTGATTGACCAAATCTTGTCCAAATCAAACATCGATGGTTTCTAAACAAAGCTTAAGAGTGTAGCAAATCTTCATGAAAGGATAACTTTGGAAACTCATAACTGAGAACCTGAAGCTTTTCAAGCTAAGCCCATGGAACATAGCCCAAGTCCACATCCCATTATACATGTGTACATCATAAATTCCCCAAATCCTTGATCCATAGCATAGCTTTTCTCCCCCCAATCTTGAAAGAAATTTTGAATTGAAATGCTTTACCTCTTTTTTACATCAGGTTGGTCCTCTGAGCGAAATTCAGGAGTGGGCGTCGATGGAGGAACTATATGCCACATATGGGGAGGGCAGCATGAAAACTTGAGTATATAAGAGGGGCTAAAAGCCTCACTCTTCCATCCAAGAGGAGGGGAGGATGGAGGATGGAGCCATCGGCTACTGTGCTCACATGCAAGCGCATGTCAACTTTGTACTTGTCCGTGAGTGCTACGTTGTGTGCAATCTCAGGCGCTTGTGTCTCGCTTGCGGCTGTTGTCGCATTGTCATCTGACTCGGATATCAATGTTGTAACACTCTCATGTCCTGATGAATCCCCTCATTTTGGGGGCAGTGGTACATGCATAACGATAGAGGAGGAGGAGCACAGAGATCAGTTTGAATATCTGCTCAGCCCCGTGGAGTTTCTCATATCTCTCTCTCTCTCATTACCCATAAAGGGTAATGCTCTAGATCTCTCATATGGGTGCCACTTGGCACTCATGTGAGGGTCATACTTAACAAGTGTAAGAGGGGGTTCTCACCTCTAACACATCTATACTCCATGTAACACATTGGGTACTCAAAAGAAAAGGAAGGTTTGATTGTCAATAGAGATTTACCATTTTATGAGAACGATCTCTAATATGTATCAAAAGATGTGGTAGTAGTAAATAATGGTGCAAAAGAGTTTATCCATAACGTCCATGAAGAGCCAAAGGCAATTTGTAGACATTTCGATCAAAAAGTTGTTGTAGGAGCTTGCAATCATGCGCACATAGAGACAATACAATATCCAAAACCACATAGAAGCAGAGATTTGTAGTAGACAAAACAATAAACAATATTGGGTATAATTTACCTCCACACACTATCAAAAGAGTCTCCAAAGTTCCTGCATTTATAGTTTTTCATTCCATCCAAAGATACAAGTTACAATGAGGATATGCACTTTGAAAATCTGGCATGTGAGGAAGATGGTGCTCACTTTTATAGTGAGCCTTAGCTTTTATTTACAAAATTCACATTTTATAGCGATCTTTATGTTAAGCCATTTTTATAACTTTTTAGGATCAACCCTCTACGTGAGTCTTTTGTTTATAAAAAATAGATGAACAATATAATCTCTCTATTTATGTTCAAAGGCATTCAAATAAGCCCATCCACTCCTCATGAACCTTCACCTACTGAATCAAAGCACAAACCATTGAAAGCTCAATAAAATAATTCAGCATTTCATAAGTAATAACATGTGCCCTAGTTGAGAAAGCAACTGACCTTGGCTGACAAGGAAGAAAATATACATGGATGACCTATCATATTTCCCATCATTGAACAATAATAAGCATGTTTCATGTGAAAACACACGCTTGGAAATTGAAAATTGGAGAGTAAATTGATTTAGTGTGATTGTGAATGATATGTAGAACTTAAGTTATCATAATGTGGATTCAATGGAGCCTTATGAGATGAGGATCTTGTGGAGAACTAGGAGAAGAAGAGGTAGTGCAACTATGCTACAAAGGAAAAGTGGGCTTGTCTAGTGGTTGTTGTAAACAAATTGACTTGGAAATCAATCAAAACTCTTTCTCTCAATCATGAGCAAAAGAAATAGCATCTTAAAGAGTTATATGCCATAATGCGTTGAGCTTGGCTTGGATCCCCATATCCAAACCATGTTCATACTTCCTCTACAAAGTATCTTGAACAAATGACTCAAGCATGCGAGCAACTAATAATAATTTCCAAAAATGATCAGTGTAGATAGAAACAGTATCACCTTTCCTCCATGAAAATGTATTCCATGAACAACAAGAATGTAAATGAAACAAAGAAGGAAGAAAGAATTATTTGATCTTCTCTTGAAACGCTTTCCATGTTGTTGGACGATATGCATTATGTCGTAAAACATTCCACCAAAGTTGGGCCTTTTCCACCAAGATTTTCAGTGGAAATTTTCCACTTCTCAATTTCGAACAAGATTCATCTAAATAAAAATGGTCAAATCAAGATGTCCATGACAAAAACAAAATGATCATCCTTATGCCCATCAAATCATGAGAAATGGAGATTCTTTGTGTCAACCTTGGAATGGGTGCCATCTACTTGAGTTTTAATAATTGCCTTCACCACCAAACAAGGTTGCCATCCTCAATTTACATCTTTTGAAGTAAAGCATCACATTCTTTGATTTGGTTTTGGGTGACTTGAAGTTCATGCCAAAGAGCTCCAATTGTAGTTCGATTCATACCCTGTAGTGAGGCAATTCACAAAAATCCTTTGTGGTATCCATGGGCTTGTAAAATAACAAAACCAAGGGAATTCTTATTGTCAGTCCTTAATTAAATTGTGTTCATGTTAGCCAAGAACGCCACTAGCCAAGGGATCCTAGGAAGCCATGGATTCTAGGGAAGCCAAAGATGCCAAATTTATATGCCTTAGTTGACGCCTTGGAATAAATGTAGGTGTAAACATAGTAGTAAACATAGGAGTAAACCATGGGTTTAGGTTTAGGAAAAGGAATTGAAACACATGAATTGTGAGTGAGAGGTTGTGGGTTCAAATCCTTTTCCTTGCTAAATAAGGGAATCCATATTTCCACTCCTTAATTAAAGAGTGTTCATATGTAGCCAACAACACTAATGGACAAGGGACCCAAGGGATGCATGGGTGCAAAGGAAACCTAAGATGCCAAAGTTATATGTTAAAGAATTTTGAACTTGTTGATATATTTAGGTAGTGATGTGTGTAATCACACTAGGACCGCTAGTGCACTTTTTCCCCTTTTTAGGAGGTTTCTTTACCCCGACTTCTATACACACCTATAACTCTAACAGGTCACTGATCTTTGTACATTATAGTGGTAATACATTCAGTATTGTGTGTTGTGCTCCAAGCTTCTTCTTCTTCCTTATGTTGTTTGCATGCTTCTGTAGACCTCGAACTCCAACAATTGGTATTAGAGTAGGTCACCACTTTATCTAGGGTGTCATCCACACCTCTCCGGTCAGAGTCTCAGAATCGCATGCAATTTGGTGAGGATACTCAGGGTGATTAGTAGATCAAAACAAATTCACTATGTTGTGCCAAAATCATGATCTGAGCTCATTTTGGCCTCCGAACGCAGTATCATAATGCTTGTGTAGGCAATTGTGTCTTTTCGAGCCAAAGATATATACAGGCTTTGATTCGCCTATATAATCATCTTGAAGACTACTATAGGTTTAGCAGAACTTGATAGGGTAGTTCTGGCTGAGAGCAGTGATGTATTTTGTATGTTGGTTATTGAGCTTAAGTTGGACAGTACCAAATATCCATTATGGGTTTATATGATGCATCATGTATTGGTTGCAAAAGGATTGTTAAATATTGTGCAGGGTGTTGAAAAATGTCCTATTACACATGTAGGCACAGTCACTGAAGGTGATGTAGATGGTGTTGAAGATGGTAATATTCTTCATGTTCGTGTTTGTGTTGCGAATTTTGCTGCACCTATTGCAAAGCAAATTCATTGGGATGGAAGAGATGCTCAGGCACATGCATTGATAGCCTTGTCTATCAAACATGCCATTATTCCTCACATTCACTCATGTAGAATAGCTAAGGATGCTTGGGATACACGTACCACTTTATACCAGCCAAGGAATGAGGCTCGTGTTGCTTACCTCCGAAAACAGTTGGAGAGTGAGCACATGAATGAAGGAGATTCCATGGATAGTTTTCTAACAAAGATCAAAGATTTGAAGGAACCATTGATTTCTGCTGATGAAGTCTTGCCTGATAGTTCACTTGTGCAGACTGTTCTAAATGGTCTTCCCGATTCATATCAGAGTTTTGCTTCTACTCTTCATTTGATGATGAAAGGAAATCCAAATGCCTTAATATTTGAGGAGTTAGTCTCTGTTCTATTGCAAGAAGATCAATCTAGGCAGAACAAGTCCATTATGTGTGTTGCAGATCAAGCTTTCTTTGCTAGTCAAAAGACCAAAGGTAAATGAAGCTCTTCTACTAGTAAGCAAAAATCTGCTAATTCTACACAATCAAAGAAGGATGACAGAGAAGAGAAGAAAACAGAAAAGCAAATCTTTTTTTGCAAATACCCTAAAGCAAATGATCATGTCATAAAGAGTTGTTGAAAATTGGCTACAAAAGAGGCAAAGAAGAAAGAGGTTGGAATGGTTGTTGCAGAGGCCTCTACACCAAAAACAGAGTCTACCAATCTTGTGCAAAATGAAGAATGGGCATTTACTATTGTTTGCAGTTTTGACCCATCTTCTCATGAGCACTATATGTTCATAGTAGACTCAGATGTTTGGTACTTTGATAGTGGGGCAACCAAACATATTACCTCGTAGTGTAGTTTCTTCACTTCCCTCGAGCCTGCCCCTATAGGGAATACTATCACATGCACAAACAACTCCTCTTATCCTATCATGGGAGTTGGTAAGAACATTCTAACTACTATTGATGGTATTTCTTTTACATTATCAGATGCTTTATTTGTGCCAAGGATCAAGAAGAATCTATTATCAATTTTAGCATTAGCCAAGATCATCTTGGTTGTGAAATTTGTTGATGATAGATGTACAATTCATGATTTGTCAAATGGTGATTTATGTCATGGGCTGTATAAGCTCATAGACTATGAAAAATCTTTGAATGATTGAGCATGTGTAGTACATGATTCTCAGGCTATATAAGATGCAAAGTATTGGCATGCACACTTTGGTCATCTGAATTTTGCTAGTTTGCTATGCCTGCACAAATCTAATATGGTGTCCTCTCTACCCAAACTTGAGGTACCTGGTAAACATGTCTGTGAAGATTGTATTTTGGGAAAAATGCAGCGTTCATCAGTCCCAAAAGATGGTTCAGTTTGAGCTACTCAGACATTGCAACTTGTTCATAGTGATGTTTGTGGTCCTATGCAAACACCCTCTTTTGGAAACTATCTTTACTTCATGACTTTCATTGATGATTTTTCCAAGCATGCATGGGCATATCCATTGAAAGCAAAGTCCAAAGTGTTTGTGTGCTTCAAACAGATTCTGGTTTTAGCTGAAAATCTATCAACATGTAAAATGGGCACCCTCCATTCTGATTGAGGGGGGGGGGGATATATGTCTTCTGATTTTAATGCATTTTTTATTGAATGTGGGATAAAACATACGTGTAATGTGTCATATACATCTCAATAGAATGAAGTTTCTGAACTGAAGAATAGGTCACTCATGTAGATGGCGAGGTGTGTGGTCAAGAGTTAGACTTTACCACATAGTTTCTGGCTTGAGGTTGTTATGTGTGCAACATATGTACTTAACAGGTGTCCCACTAAAGAATTGCAATCTATCAATTTATATGAGGCTTGGCATGGTCGCAAGCCATCGGTTACTCACCTATGTGTTTTTTGTTGTCTAGCATATGCATTAGTGCCTGAACAACAATGCACGAAATTGGATGATAAAGCAATGAAATGTATTTTTGTTGGGTACAACTTTGAAAGTAAAGGCTATCA
>CM035442.1:61394753-61422253 GCA_020310875.1 Ceratopteris richardii
CATATGTACTTAACAGGTGTCCCACTAAAGCGCTACAGTCTATCACTCCATATGAGGCTTGGCATGATGGCAAGCCATCTGTTGCTCATCTACATGTTTGGCATATGCATTAGTGCCTGAACATCATCGCCGAAAATTGGATGATAAAGCAATAAAATGTATTTTTATTGGGTACAGTTCTGAAAGTAAAGGCTATCGTCTGTATCATCCACAAAGTAAATACATTCTGGTTAGTCGTGATGTTGTTTTTGTGGAAGATGTTATTTAACCATTGCTTTCATGTACTAAGGAGACATATGTTAGCTCAAAGACATGTACGATACTTCGCTGCATCTTTTTACAGGTGGATAGTCTAGTGCTGGTCCTAATGAGGCAACTTCTTGGCCTTTACAGGTTTCATGTGATGATGCAGATCATTCCATTTTTTATGCAGATTTACATGATGCACTTATTGATGAGAGAGCTAATATTGAGCAAGCAAAAACTATGCCAAAATGCCTAGTGTAGACCTTGCGTGATAGCAAATTAGATGCACCTCTGTCATATCGTACTTGTTCAGGCTCTTGTAGTGCCTCTTTTGCATCAAATTGCTATGCTATGGTTGCATCTAGTCTCTGTATGAGAATGAGCCTGTTTTGTTTGATGAAGCACAAAATTCAGAAAATTGGATGGCTGCTATGCAATCTGAATATGATGTTATAATGAAGAATGGTACTTGGTCTTTATGTGACTTGTCTCCTGGCAAGAAGGCCATTGGGACTAAGTGGGTATACAAGCTGAAGGGCAAGCTTGATACCGAATGGTGACTTGCATGAAGAACTGTATATTTTTCAAACCCATGGCTTTGTGCAAAAAGGGCATGAGAACCAGGTGTGCAGGTTAAAGAAGGCATTATATGGTTTAAAGCAAGCACCACGTGCTTGGTATGAGAAGATACATGCCTATCTGATTGCACATGGTTTTGAGAACAGTCCAACTGAGAGCACCTTATATGTTAAGCATGCTAATGATGTGCTTCTAATCATTGTTGTTTATGTTGATGACATGTTGCTCATTGATCCTATTGAGAAGCATATTGCTGATTTTAAGGTTGATTTGCATGCCTCATTTGAGATGTCTGATTCGGGGCATTTGCATCATTATTTGGGCATTCAATTTATGCACATTGATGGTGGAATGGCTTTATGTCAAACGAAATATGTTGACACATTATTGCAGCATTTTTGCCTTGAAGACTGTAAACCTATTGCCACTCCTATGGAGACGGCTTTACGAATGAGTCTTCATGATGCTAGAGATGCATTTGATGTTGTTCTCTATCAGCAGGTTGTTGGATGCTTGATTTACTTATGCATTACTCGGCCAGATATTCACTTTGTTATCTCACAGATGAGCAGGTTTATGCATTGCCCATCAGTCAAGAATTGGAAGGCGGTTAAGCGTATCTTTCGCTACTTGAGTGTTACTCGACTACTTGGTTTGTTTTATCCCAAGGTAGGATCACTATCGCCAGATTTGCATGCTTTTTCTGACTCTGACTGGGCTAGTTGCTATGACACTCATGTGTCCACTAGTGGCTTTTGCTTCATGCTTGGTAGCTCATATATATCTTGGTTGAGCAAGAAGAAACCTATTGTGGCCACTTCTAGTTGTGAGGCTGAGTATAGGGCAGCTTTCATAGCAACTGTTGAGTGTGTGTGGCTCAGACGCCTTATGGCTGGTTTGCGTGTTGGTCAGCCTTCTGCCACCGCCATCTTCACTGACAATCAGAGCGCATTGGCAGTTGTGAGGAACCCTGTGTTCCATGCTCGCACTAAGCACATTGAGGTGCATTATCATTATGTCAGGGAGAGGTTCTTTGCTCGGGAGATCAGCTTGGCATATGTGCCCATGCAGGAGATCATTGCAGACCTTTTCACGAAGGCTTTGCCTAGGGAAAGGTTTGAAGCTTTCCGCAAAGCTTTGGTCTTAGCTCCTTTTGTGGAGTGATTTCCACAAAGCTTGGCACTTCCTTATACATGAGTGCCAGCTCGTTGTTCACCGCATCACTCCCAGGGGGGATTTATTGATTTATTTAGATAGTGATGTGTGTGAACACACTAGGACCATCGAGGCACTTTTTTCCCTCTTTAGGAGGTTTTTTCCCTTGGCTTTTATATACGCCTATTGCCCTAATGGGCTACTTATCTTTGTACATTCTAGTGGTAATACATTCAGTATTGTGTGTTGTGCTCCAAGCTTCTTCTTCTTCCTTATGCTGTTCACGTGCTTCTACAGACACACACACACACACACACATATATGTATATATATATATATATATATATATATATATATATATATATATATATATATATATATATATATATATATATATATATATATATATATATATATATATATATATATATATATATATGTGTGTGTGTGTGTGTGTGTGTGTGTAATAGTATATATATATACTATATATATATATATATATATATATATATATATATATATATATATATATATATATATATATATATATATATATATATATATATATATATATACAGTATAAATATATATACAGTATATATGTTAATGTAACAGTATATATATACAATATATATATATATATATATATATATATATATATATATATATATATATATATATATATATATATATATATATATATATATATATATATATATATATATATATTTCTACTATATATATATGTGTGTGTGTGTGTATGTATATATATATATATATATATATATATATATATATATATATATATATATATATATATATATATATATATATATATATATATATATATATATATATATATATATATATATATATATATATATATATATATATATATATATCCTAATTCAGAAAGCCTATTTCAAAAACCCTAGTTTGAAAACACTAATTTTGATATTAGGGTTTTATAAACCCTAATTTAGAAATCCTAATTCAACCTTTTGTCGTATGGTTGAAGTATATGTACACATTGCATCTATTCCTCCCACCACCTACTAGAGAGATGTATCTCCTCCCAACCTTAAGCCTCTATATATAGCTACTTGAATCAACAAGGACCATAATATATATAAACATGCATACACATCATGTAGATACACATACATATATATAAAATTATGGAGTAGATACATACGCGTCACACATACATGCCTACATGCACACATGTATACATATACATGCATACATGTTTACATGTACACAGTTACAAATATACACATATACACATATACATATATACACATCACATATACATGCCTACATGCACACATGTATACTTATACATGCGTACACAATTATAGCCACATGCATACATGTGTGCATACTAACACATGGATACATATATCACACACATGCACACACATGCCCACACATACATATACATGAAACACACATATGTGCATAGTAACACATGTATACATATAATACACATGGATACACACACATATGCATACATGCATGACAAAAAATTTATCCTTGAAAATAAAGCTATGTATAAAATTTTAGGCATACCCCCGAGCTTCATGTTTTAACTTAAAAGAACATGATTTCATCTCTCTAATGGGATTCACTGATATTCTAGTTGAATAAAGGAGAATCTATTATCCGATACCCATTCAAATGTTTCAAGTTATCGATCGATAACTAGAGTAGGATTTACTATCTAATCTATTCATATGTTTTCATTATTGCCATCATTTTGGTAAGACGTCAATATAGTCTCATCTGCATTATCCTTATTGATTTCATTTATTTCTTCTATTGTTAAATCTATGTTCTCATGAATGACATCATCTATTGATGGGCTAATATTGATTTTTGGTAATTCCTCTTCATCATCAGTAGAATCAGCATGTAGAGTATTATCCTCTTCATCAAGAAGATTTGTATCATTATCATGTACAAGGATTCTAATTTCTCTTTGAGATGCCAATGTATCAATATCTAATGGTGAATCATCAAGAGCACTTTCTTCAATCTCTGTAACAATAAACTAATCAAACAATGACCTATCTAAAGGTTGAACATGAATGACTTGCCACCAAGGATGAGCATCATGGTTTATATAAAAAAATGAATATGCCTAGGAAGAATATATGGTTCTCTATTAGATCACATTACCTTGGAAGAATCAATTGCTCAAAACCTAGATAATTCCTTTCTCAATGTGGAATTACTACCTTTATACTCGGCTCGAAACTAATCAACCTTCAAAATGACCTATCAAAGTATATAAAAACAAAAAACCATTATTAGGTACTTAAAAAAATTATAAAATCTATCATAAAAAATATAAACTTTTTTTACCTATTTGAATGTACCTCGGACATAACCTTTTAATATTCCTATAAATCCCTCAACCCAAAACATCCATTGAGTGTTGACAACACTTACAATCTCTATTTCATCCACAAGATGGCCTAATAAATGAACCTGAATATTAAACAATGGAGTAGAAAGCTCTTTGTCCATCAAACATAGTAGCTCATTGCATTCATGTTTCTTTTTTGGGATCGAGTCATATATATTATGTCCCCATGTTAAAAGCTTTGATAATTTGGGGATTTGAAACATATGTCTAATCCATGGAGCCAATGAAAAATGTCTGAATATGTTTTTTTGGATTTTACATTCTTAGTCCTTATATTGAGGAGATTGACATTTTGGACATGTCAAAGAGTCTGCATATTCATCTCTGTATAAAATACAATCGTTAGGACATGCATGTATACACTAATAATCTATACCAAGAATGTTGATTATCTTCTTCATTTCATCATGTGAGGTAGGAAGAATATTCTGACTTGGTAAAAACTTTTCAGATAATAACCTGTAAGTTCATGAAAAAAAGTCATACTAATAAAAATAAATAAACAAATGAATAAATAAATATACATATATATGTATATATATGCATATATGTATGTATATGTGTATGTGTATGTGTATGTGGATGTGTATATGCATGTGCATGCATATAAATATGTGTGTGTATGTGTATGTGTATGTGTATGTATATGTGTATGTGTATGTGTATGTGTATGTGTATGTGCATGTGCATGTGTATGTGCATGTGCATGTGCATGTGTATGTGTATGTGTATGTGTATGTGTATGTGTATGTGTATGTGTATGTGTATGTGTATGCGTATGCGTATGTTGATATATTTAGGTAGTGATGTGTGTGAACACTCTAGGACCGCCGGGGCACTTTTTTCCCTCTTTAGGAGGTTTTTTTCCCCCGGCTTGTATATACGCCTATTGCCCTAATGGGCTACTTATCTTTGTACATTCTCTAGTAATACATTCAGTCTTGTGTGTTGTGCTCCAAGCTTCTTCTTCTTCCTTGTGCTGTTCGCGTGCTTCCGCAGACGTCTAACTCCAACAATTGGTATCAGAGCAGGTCGTTGCTTCTTCTAGGGCGCCGTCGACACTCCTCCGTTTGCAGTCTCAGATTCACACAAAATTTGGTGAGCATACTCAGGGTGTTTCCGAGATCAAAACTGCTTCGCTTTGTGGTGCCGAAATCGCGATCTGAGCTCGTTTCGGCCTCCGAACGCACTATCGCAGTGCTTGTGCAGGCTATTTCGTCCTTTTGTGCCAAAGGTATATACCAGTTTCTGTTCGCCAGTTTAAGCGTCTCGAAGTCTGCTACAGGTCTAGCAGAACTCGTGTGGGCAGTTCTGTTCAACTTTTTGAGATACAGTCAATTTTCTGCATCAAGGTATTTTAGTCACCGGCCATGGCTGAAAGCAGTGATGTATTCCGTATGTTGGCTGTTGAGGATAAGTTGGATGGTACCAACTACCCATTATGGGCTTATATGATGCGACATGTACTGGTTGCAAAAGGATTGTGGAACATTGTGCAGGGTGTTGAAAGACGTCCTGTTACACCTGTAACGACAGGTACTGCAAATACAGGTGTTGGAGCTGATGAAGATGGTGTCGAAGATGATATTCCGCAGATTCCTGTTCGTGCTGCTGTTTCTGTTGCACCTACTGCAGAGCAGATTCGTTGGGATGGCAGAGATGCCCAGGCACATGCATTGATAGCTTTGTCTGTCAAACGTGCCATTATTCCTCACATTCGCTCTTGCAGAACAGCAAAGGATGCTTGGGATACACTTACCACTTTGTACCAGGCTAGGAATGAGGCTCGTGTTGCTTACCTCCGAAAACAGTTGGAGAGTGAGCACATGAATGAAGGTGATTCGATGGACAGTTTTCTTACAAAGATCAAAGACCTGAAGGAACAATTGATTTCTGCTGATGAGGTTATACCAGATAGCTCACTTGTGCAGACCGTTCTGAATGGCCTTCCTGATTCATATCAGAGTTTTGCCTCTACTCTTCGATTGATGATGAAAGGCAATCCGAATGCCTTGTCATTTGAGGAATTAGTCTCTGTTCTATTGCAGGAAGATCAGTCCAGGCAGAACAGGTCCATTATGCGTGTTGCAGATCAAGCTTTCCTGGCTAGTCAGAAGGGCAAAGGAAAATGGAGCTCTTCTACTAGTAAGCAGAAATCTGCAAATGCTGCACAATCGAAGAACCAGGATAAAGATGAGAAGAAATCAGAAAAGCAGAAATTGTTCTGCAAGTACTGTAAAGGAAATGATCATATTATAAAGAACTGTCCAAAACTGGCTGCTAAAGAGGCAAAGAAGAAAGAGGCTGGAATGGTTGTTGCAGAGGCCTCTACACCAAAAACAGAGTCTGCAAATCTTGTGCAGGAAGAAGAATGGGCGTTTACTACTCTCTGCAGTTTTGACCCATCTTCTCATGATCAGTGCATGTCTGCAGTAGACTCAGATGTTTGGTACTTTGACAGTG
The DNA here is from genome assembly GCA_020310875.1 of Ceratopteris richardii. NCBI lineage: Eukaryota > Viridiplantae > Streptophyta > Polypodiopsida > Polypodiales > Pteridaceae > Ceratopteris > Ceratopteris richardii. The sequence continues at coordinate 61,401,628 of CM035442.1, forward strand.
GGGCGACCAAACATATTACCTCGCAGCGCAGTTTCTTCTCTTCACTCGAGCCTGCCCCTACAGGGAATACTGTCACATGCGCCAATAACTCCTCTTATCCTGTTATGGGAGTTGGTAAGATCATTCTGACTACTGCTGATGGTAGTTCTTTCACTTTGTCAGATTCTTTATTTGTGCCAGGGATCAAAAAGAACCTGTTATCAGTTTCTGCATTAGCCAAGATTGGCTTGGTTGTGAAATTCGTTGATGACAGGTGTACAGTCCATGATCTCTCAAATGGCGATGTGATTATTGCTTCTGGCATTTTATGTCGTGGGCTGTATAAGCTCATAGACTATGAAAGATCTGTGAATGATTCGGCATGTGCAGTTCATGATTCTCAGGCTATGTCAGATGCAAAGCTTTGGCATGCACGCTTTGGTCATCTGAATTTTGCTAGCTTGTTACGCCTACAGAAATCTGAAATGGTGTCCTCTTTGCCCAAACTTGAGGCACCTGGAAAACATGTTTGTGAAGGCTGTATTTTGGGCAAAATGCAGCGTTCTTCCTTTCCAAAAGATGGTTCAGTTCGGGCTATGCAGAAATTGCAGCTTGTACATAGTGATGTCTGTGGTCCTATGCAGACACCCTCTTTTGGAAATTACCTTTACTTCGTGACTTTCATTGATGATTTTTCCAGGCATGCATGGGTATATCCACTCAAAGCAAAGTCCGAAGTGTTCATGTGCTTCAAACAGTTTTTGGTTTTGGCTGAAAATCTGTCAGCATGTAAAATGGGCACCCTCCGTTCTGATCGAGGGGGGGAATATATGTCTTCAGATTTTAATGCATTTCTGGCTGAACGTGGGATAAAACACCAGTGTACAGTGCCGTATACACCTCAACAGAATGGAGTTGCTGAACGAAAGAACAGGTCACTCATGGAGATGGCGAGGTGCATGGTCAAAAGTCAGGCTTTACCACATAGTTTCTGGCTTGAAGCTGTCATGTGTGCAGCATATGTACTGAACAGGTGTCCCACCAAAGCGTTGCAGTCTATCACTCCATATGAGGCTTGGCATGACCGCAAGCCATCTGTTGCTCATCTGCGTGTTTTTGGTTGTTTGGCATATGCATTAGTGCCTGAACAACATCGCAGAAAATTGGATGATAAGGCAGTAAAATGTATTTTTGTTGGGTACAGTTCTGAAAGTAAAGGCTATCGTCTGTATCATCCACAGACTAAACGCATTCTGGTTAGCCGTGATGTTGTCTTTGTGGAAGATGCTATTCAGCCATTGCTTTCATGTACTAAGGAGACATCTGTTAGCTCCAAAGACATGTATGATACTTTGATGCCTCTTTTTACAGGTGGACAGGCTAGCGCTGGTCCCAATGAGGCAACTTTTCAGCCTTTGCAGGTTTCATATGATGATGCAGATCATTCCATTTCTGATGCAGATTTACATGATGCACTTGTTGATGAGAGAGCTGATATTGAACAGGCAAAAACTATGCCAAAATGGCTGGTGCAGACTTTGCGTGACAGCAAATTAGATGCACCTTTGTCATATCGTACTCGTTCAGGCTCTCATAGTACCTCCTTTGCATCAGATTGCTATGCTATGGCTGCATCTAGTCTCTGTGATGAGAATGAGCCTGTTTCTTTTGATGAAGGACAAAATTCAGAAAATTGGAAGGCTGCTATGCAATCTGAATATGATGCTATAATGAAGAATGGTACATGGTCTTTATGTGACTTGCCTCCTGGCAAGAAGGCCATTGGCACTAAGTGGGTATACAAGCTGAAGCGTAAACCTGATGGTACAGTTGACAGGTATAAGGCTAGGCTTGTTGCAAAGGGTTATGCACAGGAAAGAGGCATTGATTTTGATGAGACCTTTGCACCTACATGCCGTATGACTACTGTTCGGAGCATTTGTGCACTTGCAGCCCATCATGGTTGGAATGTACATCAGTTGGACATTAAAACAGCATTTCTGAATGGTGACTTGCATGAAGAAGTGTATGTTTTTCAGCCCCGTGGCTTTGTGCAGAAAGGGCATGAAAACCAGGTGTGCAGGTTAAAGAAGGCGTTATATGGTTTAAAGCAAGCACCACGTGCTTGGTATGAGAAAATACATGCCTATCTGATTGCACATGGTTTTGAGAACAGTCCAACTGAAAGCACCTTATATGTTAAGCGTGCTAATGATGTGCTTCTGATCATTGTTGTCTATGTAGACGACATGCTGCTCACTGGTCCTCTTGAGAAGCATATTGCTGATTTCAAGGCTGATTTGCATGCCTCATTTGAGATGTCTGATTTGGGGCATTTGCATCACTATTTGGGCATTCAGTTTATGCAAGTTGATGGTGGAATGGCTTTGTGTCAAACGAAATATATTGACACATTATTGCAGCGTTTTGGCCTTGAAGACTGTAAGCCTATTGCCACTCCTATGGAGACAGGTTTACGATTGAGTCTTCATGATGCTGGAGATGCATTTGATGCTGTTCTCTATCAGCAGGCTGTTGGATGCTTGATTTACTTATGCATTACTCGGCCAGATATTCAGTTTGCTGTCTCACAGATGAGCAGGTTTATGCATTGCCCAGCAGGTTTATGCATTGCCCAGGAGTCTCACAGATGAGCAGGTTTATGCATTGCCCAGGAGTTAAGCGCATCTTTCGCTACTTGAGTGGTACTCGGCTACTTGGGTTGTTTTATCCCAAGGGGGGATCACTACCGCCAGATTTGCATGCTTTTTCTGACTCAGATTGGGCTGGTTGCTATGACACTCGTGTGTCCACCAGTGGTTTTTGCTTCATGCTTGGTAGCTCATGTATATCTTGGTTGAGCAAGAAGCAGCCTACTGTGGCCACTTCCAGTTGTGAGGCTGAGTATAGGGCAGCTTTCACAGCGACTGTTGAGTGTGTGTGGCTCAGACGCCTTATGGCTGATTTGGGTGTTGGCCAGTCTTCTGCCACCACCATCTTCACTGACAGTCAGAGCGCATTGGCAGTTGCGAGGAACCCTGTGTTCCATGCTCGCACTAAGCACATTGAGGTGCATTATCACTATGTCAGGGAGAGGTTCTCTGCTGGGGAGATCAGCTTGGCATATGTGCCCACGCAGGAGAACATTGCAGACCTTTTCACGAAGGCTCTGCCTAGGGAGAAGTTTGAAGCTTTCCGCAAAGCTTTGGGCTTACTTCCTTTTGTGGAGTGATTTCCACATAGCTCGGCACTTCCTTATACATGAGTGCCAGCTCCTTGTTCACCGCATCACTCCCAGGGGGGATTTGTTGATATATTTAGGTAGTGATGTGTGTGAACACTCTAGGACCGCCGGGGCACTTTTTTCCCTCTTTAGGAGGTTTTTTTCCCCCGGCTTGTATATACGCCTATTGCCCTAATGGGCTACTTATCTTTGTACATTCTCTAGTAATACATTCAGTCTTGTGTGTTGTGCTCCAAGCTTCTTCTTCTTCCTTGTGCTGTTCGCGTGCTTCCGCAGACGTCTAACTCCAACAGCGTATGCGTATGCGTATGCGTATGCGTATGCGTATGCGTATGCGTATGCGTATGCGTATGCGTATGCGTATGCGTATGCGTATGCGTATGCGTATGCGTATGCGTATGCGTATGCGTATGCGTATGCGTATGCGTATGCGTATGCGTATGCGTATGCGTATGCGTATGCGTATGCGTATGCGTATGCGTATGCGTATGCGTATGCGTATGCGTATGCGTATGCGTATGCGTATGCGTATGCGTATGTGTATGCGTATGCGTATGCGTATGCGTATGCGTATGGGTATGTATGTGTATGTGTATGTGTATGTATGTGTATGTGTATGTGTATGTGTATGTGTATGTGTATGTGTATGTGTATGTGTATGTGTATGTGTATGTGTATGTGTATGTGTATGTGTATGTGTATGTGTATGTGTATGTGTATGTGTATGTGTATGTGTATGTGTATGTGTATGTGTATGTGTATGTGTATGTGTATGTGTATGTGTATGTGTATGTGTATGTGTATGTGTATGTGTATGTGTATGTGTATGTGTATGTGTATGTGTATGTGTATGTGTATGTGTATGTGTATGTGTATGTGTATGTGTATGTGTATGTGTATGTGTATGTGTATGTGTATGTGTATGTGTATGTGTATCTGTATGTGTATGTGTATGTGTATTTGTATGTGTATGTGTATGTTTATGTGTATGTGTATGTGTATGTGTATGTGTATGTGTATGTGTATCTGTATGTGTATGTGTATGTGTATATGTATGTGTATATTCATGTGTATGTGTATGTGTATGTTGTTAGAAGAAGCATTTTTTGTTAAGAGAAATTATTTGTAAAATGTAAAAAATTTGTAAAAATATTTATACAAATGATGTAAAATTGAGGAAGAGTCTTCCTCATGTAAATTAGAATCATATGTATTTTTTCTAGAATTTTTGGAAGCTCTTTGATAGCATATTTTTAGATTAAAAGGGAAAAGGACCAAAATTCAAGTGTGAAAAGGGACACTTGAAAAAGTATAAAAGATAATTTCCTCTATTTTGAGAGAGTTGGTTGTATTATTTTTGCTATCCAAAGTAATGTGAAGAGCTCTCCTACAGAAAATCGTGTTTTCTCCTTTCATGCTCTTTCTTTTGATTTGTTGAGTCTATTCTTTGTGTGATCCATGGAATTTGTAAGCTTCAGTTGTGTATTTCTGAGTAAAATGTATGAAAAGAGGTGATTCTCAGTGTATTGAGTAAGAAAGTGCAAAAGAACAAAGTTGGAAATGGAAATTCTTAGTTTTCATAGAATCGCGATTGTCTCGTCTGTATGATACAAGTACTGTTTTTGAAATTTGAACATAATTGTATTCTACTATGGAAATGGCACATTTTAGGCACAAAGATCATTGAAAATGTTGTTGTAGAACTCAAGATAATCAAAACCCAAAATATTTCTCTCCTTCTTCATAATTTCTCATAAAAACAGTCCTCTTAACTCTTATTCTTGGATTCCATTAACTAGAAGGGGTTGTGGTCTTTGCATACTTCCCGGATTGACAATTTAAAGATGTGTACTTGATCCTTTGTGCTATAATGATTAGAGAGGACAACTCCAAAGGTTAACAACAAACATATGTGTATGTGTATGTGTATGTGTATGTGTGTGTATGTGTATGTGTATGTGTATGTGTATGTGTATGTGTATGTGTATGTGTATGTGTATGTGTATGTGTATGTGTATGTGTATGTGTATGTGTATGTGTGTGTATGTGTATGTGTATGTGTATGTGTATGTGTATGTGTATGTGTATGTGTATGGTATGGTATGCGTATGCGTATGCGTATGCGTATGCGTATGCGTATGCGTATGCGTATGCGTATGCGTATGCGTATGCGTATGCGTATGCGTATGCGTATGCGTATGCGTATGCGTATGCGTATGCGTATGCGTATGCGTATGCGTATGCGTATGTGTATGGGTATGTGTATGTGTATGGGTATGTGTATGTGTATGTGTATGTGTATGTATGTGTGTATATGTTATGTATGTATGTATATGTATGTGTATGTGTATGTATGTATGTATGTATGTATGTATGTATGTATGTATGTATGTATGTATGTATGTATGTATGTATGTATGTATGTGTATATATGTATGTGTATGTGTGTATATTTGATTTTGTTTCTTTTTTTTTTTTGTTTATTGTGGTATGCAGACTTTCACATAGATATCTAGACCACTGAATCGTTTGGATGTCTCCCAATTACCTACCTTGATAACTAAGACTTACATATTTGTTTACAAATATTAAGTATCTGTTAGTTGTGGAGGTATTAGGTCATTTGGAAAATAGCAGAAGCAAATTTATTTGGAAGATTCTGAAAGATGGATGAGTAGGTTAAAAGTATGGGCAGACAAAAAGCATCCATTCAATGCACGTTTTTGTTCTTACCTTAGCTATTATCACTTTAAAGTGATAACAGCTAAGGTGAGAACAAGAACCATTCAATGAATGAAGGTTTTTGCTCGCACTTTAGCTGAATGGTTCTTGTTCTCACTTTAGCTATTATCACTTTAAAGTGATAATAGCTAAGGTAAGTACAAGAACCTGCATTGAATGGACACTTTCTTTCCACCCATCCTTTAAAATTGTTCTTCCATCCTTCAAAATCTTCCAAATAAATTTGCTTCCGCTATTTTTCAAATGACTTAATACCTACCTAGTTAATTGACAGTTAATATTTAAATGCAAAGTTCATAAAAGAGTTAGTAGCACAGGTATTAGGTTGACTAGAATACGATAAGCGGTTACACTTATGTGTTCCTCGAGTAGCTTTGATGTGAACCTTTTCCCTATACATGGGCACTTTTTACTCTAGTGCTGGCTAGAGGTTTTTTCCCCATGTTACCACATACTTGATACTCTCATTTGTGGTGGTACTTTGTACTTAGGGATATTATTCAGCTCTTACTTTAGTTTAGTTCATTGTCAATAGAGAGAGCTATTCCAGCCATCGTCTTCTCCGTGTGTCTTGTTGTGTTTGTGCTCCTTGTGTGTGCTTCTTGTGTGTCTCTCACACTTCTACACACACTCAACAGTGGTATTAGAGCAGGTTCAGCTCCTTCTCAAGTTTTGGTTTTTCCTGTCCCGGTGCGTGCACTTTTAACAGTGCAAATCGACTTCTGAGCATAGAACAACAAATTTCAGCAGTCAAGAAACATTTCCAATAGGTGCCCTAGGGTTTTACCCTCATTTCGAAGTCATTTGTGAAGTCAGAATTGCCATCAGAGTGACTGTTTGTGAGCTGAAATTTCAGCATTCATTTTAGCTTTCGTCGAAGTAAAAATTTTGTCACATTCTTGTTCTTACTTAGAAGTAAAAGAAACAAATATGTTCCTCTACATGTAAAAAGGGAATCAAGATTAAGCTAAGATGAAGAAGAATATTTGAGAATATCTACAAAAGACATGCTAAAGGCAAATTGAATATCTACAACAAATATATGAAACATCACTATGCATGCACAATAGACAAAATAAAGCATGATGAACCAAGGAACTTCTATAAATCATTGCATAACAAAGATTGACAATAGTTGAGGAAAAGAGTGCATTAAAAAGTTTTGATACATGGGGATTGGCAAAATTTCCTTCAAACAAGAAATCTATAACACTTATGTGTCCCTCGAGTAGCTTTGATGTGAATCGTTCTGGTATAATCATATGTAGTGGTACTTTGCACTTAAGGACTCACTTATAGCTTAGCTCTCACTTCATTCATTCTCATACTACTGATCCCCTATCAACAGTGAGATCTTCCAACCATCACATGTCTTTGTGCTTCAATCTCCTTCTCTCTTGTGTGTAGTTCTATTTGTGCTTCTTCACTCACTCATACACACAATAGTCGTATCAAAGCAAGTTCATTTCCTTCCTAGCCTTTTTTTTTGTGAGATCATCACACACACTTTTAACAATGCAAATCAATTTCGGAGCATAGAAAGACAAAGGTCAACACTCATAAATCATTTCCACCAACTATGCTAAGGTTTTATCCCCCTTTCAAAGCCATTCATGTAGTCAAATTTGGCATCAGAGTTACATTTTGTGAGCTTTATTTCAGCTTTTTTGAAGTTCATATCTTTTTAATTTTGAGTTCTTTGGTGCAATAGCAAGCAACAATGACTTGTTTGGCATGCTTCAAGCTAAGGAAAATCTTGATGGGACCAACTATCCAATGTGATCTTACATGATGAAGCATGTCCTTATTGCACAAACTATAAAACATAATGGCATATGTTGACAAGCGATTGGGTATTTTTCCTTCTAAACAGCCTGTTGTTGTAGGTTCAGGATCTTCTTCATGTATAGTGAATATGCCTTCTCCACCTACACAAGAGCAACTTAGATAGGCTAGAAAGGATGCCCAAGCTCATGTGTTGATTCCCCTTTCTATGAAGGGGCATATGTTTCCACACATACGATCATGCACTACTTCAATCCAAGCTTGGGATACACTTGTTTCTTTGTATGCCATGCATAATGAAGCATATGTTGCTTACTTGAGAAGGCAACTGAAGATATACGATGGCTGAAAATGAGATAGTGAATGTATATGTTACATGGATCAAGGATTTGGAAGAGCAATTGGTAAACATTGATGCGATCATTTTGGATGCATTACTCCTTTCTACGCATTTGAAAAGATTATTGGAAATGTTTCAAAGCTTTTCTACTACACTTCATTTGGTTGCAAAAGGAAATCCAAACATGTATACTTTTGATGAGGTTTTGTCCTTTTTTTGCAAGAATAACAATCAAGAGTGAATAGAAGTGGTTTTCTTGAGGTAATGCAAGAACTTTCTATTATGTGAGAATTGACGGATAATAACCTTATGGTACTCTGAAACATGAATCACAAAATTCTATGTCAAAACATATAAATTTTGAGTACTTCTCAAGTAGACAAAACCTTCTATATATGAGAGAAGGTACTCAAAGTTTCACTGAGAGCTCTCAATCTGGGTGGAATTGATCCAATACCTTTTGCCACATTCAAAACGAAGTGAGGAGTGAACTATTACAAGTTACTTCATGAATTTAGAAGTACTATGCTAAGAGCAATATGTGTAAGACATCAATGGGGTGATCCCGACTTTGCAAGAGGATGAAGATGCACAAACATAGTCACATAGATATATCTACTCATGCCCCAATGCACACAACTCCAATGACCATAAACCTTTGTAGGCACACTCACAAGAGTCCAACCTTCCAATCCATAAACAAGACATTAAGATCATGTACACAATGCAATGAATCAAACAAGTTGAGAGACTAAGAGCAATGTACTACAACAATGAGCAATGTAGACGATAAAACACAATGTAACTGTAAGTAAGATATGATATAGAGAGCTGTTAGAAGACTCCATGAGCTTTGAGGTAAGCACAATAGCCACTCCAGTGAGTGTGATCTTTCACTATGCTATGTGCAGCTAAATGAGCCATGTATTTATACACTTTTTCAAAACGATTGTTGGCTAAATGTACCTAATATTCTTCCATGCGTTTTTGAGTTGTTACTTTTCAAATTTTAATTCAAATAAGGCCATAGATTTTGGCTCATAATACCTCCACGATATTCTCTCTTATTCACCATTTACTTTTTGTAAAAAGTGATTTAACCTTAGAGCCATTCAAATAATTTATATGTATACATAATGGTCTAGCTCAAAAACTCTTATGAATTCCAATGCACAAGGTCAAGCACTTAAGCTTGCCTATGCACCAAGAGATCCTCCCTCAAGCCTAAGATGCTTGAATCTTCAATCTTTTGAGATTTCTTGAACGCTAATCATGGATTTGAACCTGCTTAGCCTCACTCCATCCAAGGATTTAGTCATCATGCATGCACATTATTTTTTAGTAGATACACATGAGAGCTCAATTTATTTTTTTGTAATCTTCTCCTTGACATAATGATAATGTACCTCAATGTGATTGGTCCTAGCATGGTAAATGGGGTTAGCTGCAAGGTGCAAAGAACTTATGTTATCTCCAAAGATGTGAGGAGTGGATGATTTCACTCCCAAATCTGAGTATAGTGTCTTAATCCACATGGCTTCCTAAGTTGCATTTTCCAAGTCTCTATATTCAGCCTTTGTAGATGAAAGAGAAACAATAGGCTGCTTCTTCGATGACAAAGATATAAGATTTGTTCCTACAAATCAAAGATACCATGAAGTACTCCTTTGATCATTTGTTGATCCTAGCCAATCTGCATCAGAGAATAGCTTTATTTCTACATAAGATGTGTATGAGCAGAATAGGTCTTTCATTCATTATCCCTTTCATATATTTGAAAATCTTTTTGGCTACTCCCATGTGTGGTTTCCTAGGTGTATGCATAAATTGGCTCAAAACACTTACACTATAGCATATGTCTACTCTAGTGAGAGTGGCATAGTTGAACTTCCAACCAAGCTTTGATAGCATGTCACATCTTCAATTAACTCAGGTTCATGGGCACTTAATTTTGACTTTACCTCTATAACTGCAATCATAGAATTATCCAATTTGAGCTTGGCTAGCATATCCTTAATGCACTTCTTCTAAGTAAGGTACATACCCTTCTCTGTATATACCACTTCTAATCCAAGCAAGTGAGTGAGTTGCGCTAAGTCACTAATCTTGAATTCCTCCTCCAATGGTAGCTTAATCCTTCAAATACCTTTAGCATCATTACCTTGGGTATGATGTCATCTACATTACACAAAGATATATGACTTCTCCATGTGAACTCTTGATAAAGAGAGAAGGATCTGATTTGCTCACTATAAGCCATTTTTCTTACACATAAGTCACAAGCCTATCATTCCATGTCTTTGACCTTGCTTCAATCCATATAACACTTTCCTTATTTAGCATACACATTCAAGACAATGTGAATCTTCAAACTCAAGAGGTTGACTATAGAGGAAATTCTTGTTCTCTATGCTCAAGGTGGGTTCTTTTTCTCAATGCAATATGCACTATGTGTTTGCTTTGCACAACCATAAGAAGATTACGAATGAAACAGGGGAAGAGCAAAGATTAAGAGTCACAAAAGTAGTATTCCATTAACATAAACATGGAAGCGTACAAGGTAGGCAGTACGATCACAAGGCTAGAAAGCAAAAGACTCGATGCTGCCAACTTCACAATCTCACTATAGAATCCAACTCAAGGTAGTCGTAGAGCACACAAGTCTTTTGCTAAGCACTCAGCCCTAGTAGAATTAATCTACTTGTTCACCCTCAGTGACAAGACTAGAGCCTCTTCTCCACTCCTCTACTGAGCTGTTGAAGCTTAAGAGTAGCTACACACTTCTCTGAAATATCTTCACTCTAATCTCTCATATATCACATATGATGTATCTCTTCTTGTATCTTTGGTACTTAGATTCACTTCCTTATATAGGATTCCTCTACCACATAGTTACTCCGCTCTGTGTCCCCTCCACTCTTACTATGACTTGCACTTTTCTGGTACTCTTCCAAGTTCACTACTCTGCGTGCTCTGCCAAATCCGATACTTTGGTCTCCACTCTCTTTCTCTATTCTCTTTGTCTCCACTCTCTTTTCTACTTAGCCACTTATGGTGGATCTTTCTCAAGTGATCCCACTCCCACCTTGCCTCATATGAATTCATCATGGTCGATTTTCAGAAATCGGTCCCATTTGGAAAAATTAGTCCTTATACCGGTTCTTAGAACTGGTCTCTTTGCTATCCTAGACCAATTTATGAAATTGGTCTCTTCTACCACATTAGACCAATTTGTGGAATTGGTCTCTCCCTCTTGCCTTGGATGAATTTTGAAAAAAGACCAATTTTTGAAAAGACCGATTTGAGAAAAGACTAGATTGAGAAATTAGTCTTCTCTCCTGTCTTAGAACATATCTAAAAATTATTCTTATCCTACAGACCCATTTTGAAAATTAGTCTTATCCTCTAGATCAATTTTGAAAATTAGTCTTATCGTGCTAGACCAATTCTAAAAATTAGCCTTATCAAGTAGAACAATTTTGAAAATTAGTTTTATCCGACAATTTCCACTTACACTCAAAATATAGGTGCACCCAAAAAAATTTGTAAGGCACTAATTTTAGGCTATATAGGTTGACCGCGACTACTTCACTCTCCGTCTTGGAGAATGCCTTGTTGTGTATAATGCTTCTTTTTTTTTTTTAATGAAATACCACACTGATTGCACATTATAGGCTTCTTCTTATTGATTGGTTTCCTCTAGTTACTATTGTTAAACTGAGAGGCATTGTTGTTGTACTATGGAGTGGTATACATCACCTCTTGTGAATGCACTTGGGTATTTTGTTTAAACTATGTTCTCGAGGCATGAACCCAATTGGTTTGAATACCTTTGAGGTAGTAGTCTCTTGTCTCATGGCCAATTTTTTCATAAAACTAGCAGGTGGTCTTCTATGAATATTCTTGGTTAATATGACCTGGTTCATTACATATTGTGCACCAAATGAAAGCTTTTACCTCTTTTTGAGCTTTAAACTCTTCTAGCTCTTGCCCAAGATGTGCGATAGTGTCTTCCTACATATTCTTTTCTTCTTGGAGATTTTTCTGTAGTTTGAGAGCTTCTAACTCCCTCTACAAGCTTTCCATTGAATCCCAGGGAGATTCATCTTGACATTTCTCCCTTCCTTCAAAATGTTGGCAAATCTCCTCGATCCTAGTTGTAGCGCCTTCAAATTCTTGTATTGTTGCATCTGCTCTTAACGATTCCCTTAGTTTTTGTTGGCATGAGTTTGGGAGGGCTTTCTCCACCCACTTCTTAATTAGGAAATCTCCAAGTTGAGCAAGAAGCTTTTCTACTAGATATTTTAATCTAGTCATCAGCTCAAGGAATATTCCCCTAGCTGAAGTTTAAGATTTTCTTAATGGTCAAGGGTTCTTTCGGTAGAGTTACATGGCCTAAAGGTATTAGTGAAGGCTGTCCATAAAGCTTCCCATGTTGAAAATGTCCTTCAACATATTGACTAAACGATCGATCAACAATGTTCTCCAAGGTAGCCGGGAAGAGAGCAAGAAAGGCATCTTGCCAATTCCTGAGCCCCCTCCTCTTGCACAAGGATAGGAGTCTTCTCACATGGTCATCTCGGTCCTCATGGGAAGCTCCCTTGAACGTTGGGAACTTGATGTTAATCTGAGATAGAAGAGCTGCTAACTTTTCAACCATCCTTCTTGTGTTGTTGTTCTAGGCAAGTACTTCCTCAGAAGATGAAGATGAAGACCCAGCTAGAAGTGGCAGAGGGTTGGGAGGTACTCGAGGAGGAGTATAGTGAACAATCCTTTTGTGGTAGCTATTGGTGGGTGTTTTGATAGGGTTGAGAGATCCTCCTTTATGAGATCTGATATGATTTATAAACTACAACTATGTATGAACTCATAGATATGATGAGAAATTGGACTAAGAGGACTTAAACAGTATGGAACTTGAGCTAGGACTAGAAATTTGGACTAAAAGTTAGACTAAAATTTTGGACTAAAAAATTGGACTAGTACTTAAGGCTAAGGACCAAGACTAAAAATTAAGGACTAAAAGCTCAGACAAAAAAGTTGTTCTACAGGTTAAAAGAAAAAAAAAAAGATCTCAAAACTTGGTCGAAAAAATTGGTCTAAACAAGGAGACTAATTCTCAAACTAATTTTGAGGGACCTCCTCCTCTTCCTCTATGGTTCCTTGGGTTCTTGAAACAATGCATTGTGATGTGGTTGGATAATCCACATATGGCACAAGAATTGGAGCTTTAGATCTCCCTTTCCTTGTATACCTCCTTTTCCTCTTCCTCTTGAGATTCTACCTCTAATTGCAAAGTTAGCTTGGGAGGTGCTTCCTTCATCATCAGATTTTTTTTTTTTCCGTTTCCTTTCTTATCCTTCCCTTTTCTTTTATCTATGTAAAGGGTGGAAGTTTGGTTACCTTTTTTATTTTCACCATTCTTCATAAGTTTGGTTTGATGAGTGAAGATTTTTCCCTTGAGAGTTAAGTCTGGAACTTGCATATCCATGACTTGCCTCACAACCTACTCTTCATCTATGATCTCTCCAATGCTCCCTAATTGCTCCGCAATGTCCTTCATTTATGTGAAAAAGTCAGTGATACTTTGCTTGGACTATGTTAGAAGCACAACTCAAATCAACTCTTTTTCATCATCACTTGTATATATTGTTACTTTTTCCACTTTAGATTAATTTAGATGGATCTTTTCCTACTCATAAGCGCTCATGTATAGTGGTATGAGAGTGCCACACATTTTGCTCTTTTAGAATCAATCTCCATTGAGCACAATAATCCCACATAGAGGGGAAAAGTAGCCAAAGTGTATATAAGGAGGTCACTGGACATTGTAAAGGAGGTCCATTTTGGTTCTTAAGAAGATGCTTCTCTTTTGGAGAGTACATGATTGTGTCTCATGAGTCTCATGGATTTGCTTCTCCTTCTTTGTTCATGTAAGCATGTGACCTTCTTTGACTGTGGCTTGTATGTCTATGTGCATGGTTGATGTTGAGTGTACTTGCTTTTTGAGTGCTTTCCTTCAATCTTGCATGTAGATTCATGCCATGCTTGACGTTGAAGCTCCATTACATATGTGTAAGTTCTTCCCACATTTGGGTCTTACGAGATAGCTCACCAAATTGATCATGTAAGTTTGTGTGATGCTACAATGTCAACACATTTTGGCATCATTGTCGGGGACGTTCTCTTTTCACTTATGAGATTGTTTGACGTGGAAGAAGTGCTTGCTTTGTGAGATTTCATAGACTTTAGCATGTTTTCAATTCATTATGCTCTTGTAAACAATGACAATTTGCAAGATTGGACACAATTTGTTGCAATGATCCACCTTCAGTGTGATAAGGATCCCTTTTGGGTGATTCGACTACCATGTGTAGTGATTCTTTAAGCCACGAGTAGAGTAGAACTTCTTTTTTGCATATCTTTAGTAAATCAGGTTGACTTTGCTATGAAACTTGCTGATTTTCTCTTTTATTATGTGTAAATAAGCTTGTTATGGGGTTCTTCTACAATTATCAATGGAATTCTGCTTCATCATCTTCATCAAAAAACTTCGATATGAGGAAAGGAGCATTATGACTTTACAAATCTCGAAAAATGAAGTGTCAATCTTGCTGCATCGCAAGTAGTTTAAGAAGTTTTGATCTAAGCTATGCAATATCTGTGAAACATTCACCATCAAGATTAAGATCCAAAGTAGGGATAGGCAGAAAATTTGTTGAGCAAACAAGACTTTAGAGGACAAAAGAGATGAACATGGGCAATGAGGCAGTCGTGTATTTAAATCACGATGACGAAGAGAAAGGAGGGCCTTCCCGGTTAGTGATATCCATTATGGATTGCACAAGTTCACTTAAAGAGATCTAAAGAAGGTGTCAAATGGGTATTCCTTTTCTGTTTACAATCTCTAGTGTTCAACAAGACACTCTTTGGCCTGATTAGATCATTGGAGCAAAGAAATTCTTGCTCAGATTTGCAACATTTTGAAGTGCACTTCCTGCTATATATGCCAACATCTTCCGCATCCTCGCTCCGTAATAGAAGGGAGTTTTGGCGAAAAAATTCATCATGCCATGCCTCCTTTTCTAGAAACGCACTGGTTGCATATCTGCGAGCTTTACCTAGTCTAGAAGGCCCTTCTAGAGCAAGTACATGCTTCTATCCATGTGCTTTACCCATCGTAGTGAAACTATCGAGAGAACGACATTTGGTCTGTATGTAATTCTTTTCTTCAAGATATCCATGCTGCAACATTGTGTTGAGGACAGTTGTTCCTATGTGGTCTCTGAGCGGTGGGCTCGCCACTCTGAGTAGTCCTCTACGATAACAATCCGGAAGGTTATGGTGAAACGGAGCAGTATAAGAGCTCTGAGTTGCGATGTTTTAAGAGCATAGGAGATTTGGCTCTCAGATTCTAGTGAGCGATCTGTATCGTGCAGGGCCTCTTATATCAGTTATGCTAATGACGTTAATAGATGCACGCCAGTGTAAATCGCAACATGAATGATGGAGCTGGATGCAGGCCTCCACGAATCTCAAATTGCCCCAACTCGGGCAATGTATATGGCATCATATCAAAGTGCCAAAAGGCTCTTGCCAACCGGAGAAAATAATCTAGTTCTACACTTCTGTGGAAGTGCCATAGCCACATTTGTGCAGTCATTTGTAACTATGTCTGTGGGGGCAGCTATGCAAAGAAAACAAAGATCGAAAGGGAGGAGCCTCCTTCATTCTCAGAAGAAGATCTTAAGGCTCTCGAGTCAGGTTCAGTAATGCAGAGAAGGGCTTTGCAAGGGAGTGAGCGAGTTCCTTGGTATTCCTGAGAATAAAGAGATAGAAACTGAGACTGAAGAAGCAGAAAATGAAGCGGCAACAAATGTGAAAATAGAGGATGAAAAGGAGGCTGAAAGATTTCTAAGAAGGTTGTGTTCCTTCAGGTCGAGGTGCCCATGCTTGGCTCGCATCAGCTTCAATATCCTTAATAATCTTAGAAATAAGGGCTCTCTTCATGCTGCTAGTAATGGAAGGACATGGGGCTCTATACAGAGTGATTACAGGCAAATACACACAATACTGAGAAGACACTTTGAAAGTATAGCATTTTATGCAGGTCAAGAGAGAGAGGTTTCTTTTGTCACACAAATGGCATGCCAGGTGATATGCAATCACAATCACACCATCTTTTTATGGGGAGATCGGTCTCCCCACAGGCACATTCTTTAACAAGGGTGTCAGATTCTACAAGTGGAAATCCTGCTAGTGGAAGAAACGTATCACTGGCCTGCAGTGGTTGAGAGAGGACATGCATAGCTTCTGCCAATGGCAGATTGGGATCTAAACAGGGGCCCAAGAAGAAGTGATACTCTCTTTTCTAGTCCTAGAACAAGGGAGAGGTGGAATTCTCAAGAGCCTCTTGAAGGAGGTTACCTGAGAAGAATGTCTGGCAGGGCCCTTGATTGGGCCATGGCAACAGTGGAAACACCAACAGCTCTAGAGAACAGGTTGGTATCTCAATTTCAAACTGGCAGAGATGTAGATCTTCTATAATTTAGTGCTCGGATTAGTCAAGGTCCAAGTCAGCACATTTCTTTGGGGCCTTCTTTGGATGAAACTCCCCTTGGTTGAGGGCAGCGTGCAGGAAGGTATCCAGTGTTGTCGTATTGTAGGCAGTTCCAATCTGAGATATTGAGTGCTATGCACTATGATTTGTCAGAATGAGGACTTCAATATAGAGGATCTATAATCCATGTGTGCATATAATGTTGTCATTTTTAGTTATAAAGGTGGTTTTGTTTGGTGGTGACTATTCCCCACCATTTGCAAATGGAGGAAATTGCAAATCCAGCACGCATGGAATTCAATAAGAATGTAGAAATAAATGAGCCCCAACTTTTAGCTATTGGCAAAGCTATCAAATGATCTCTAGTCATAGATAACAATGCGGAGTGTCACATGGATTGTAATGGGGTTGGCCCAAGCGACAACATCAATGGAATCACACACCGAAGGAATGAGGACTTGGTCCAAGTATGCCACAAAATTATTCCTCCATGGTGAACTTGCACCTAGACCACCTTGGATGCTGTGAAGCACGAAGTGCAGTTAACATTAGGTTTGATTCTTTCCTTACTGCTTAAGTTGAAGCTCTAGTAGACCTGTGGAGCCTATCCAAGGTCTCATGATGCCTAATAGCTTATGGCAAGCAACAGCAAGTGAAGAAAGGCAGAATATTGATGTTGGTCAAGGTATTGGATTGAATTCTCTTTATGGCAATAGTGATAATGGATTGTAATGTGGGGAAAGGCATCACTTCAATTGACCTAGGAGAGCAGTAAAGGGAAGAATTTGGATAATCTTCATTCACATTCTTTTTGTGAGAAGGGTAAATCAAGAATTTCTTCTAGTAGTGCCTCATATCAAAATGTTGAAGCCCATGGTGATTCACGTGCTGCCTTTAAGAGAAAATTATCTCCCATTGAATTAGCGGATTCTTCACCTCTAGATTCTTTTCTAGCTATTAGAAATGAGATACCTCCATCTAGAGCAGTAGCATTTCCCCAGGTCTAGATCCAGGTGGGTTTTTTTATTTTCGTTAGAGCAGTAATACTTCTTCAATTTTAGAAGGTCCTCAAAGTAGTTGCAGAGAGCTATTAAGGAGTGATCCTCAGTTGTCAGTGGTTTTTGAGAGAATTCATGATTCTCCTAGAATTGTACAAGAGGTCTCAATGAATCTTTAAACCTAAACAGCAATTCCAAGAACTTGTAATACATCTCAACATTCTCTTACATGTAGTGGTGGTTTGGCATGATTCAAGATTTCCAGTGATGGGTACATCTTGTTGACACTTTAGAAAAACATCTTTTCCATTGGGAGATTCAGCCAATGCAATGTGCAATATGGTTGCAAGTAGCAATTTACATAGCTGATGCTTTGGAATGTTTGTGCAAGCCAAGGTCATCGCCTGTACTTTTTGATCAAGATGGGAACCCCCGATTGTCATGCTTTGGAATGATGAAGAATAGCAGGGATGGCAAAAGCTACATCATGAAGCTGGTTCTTACACCACCAAAATTCTTGAGAATAGGAAGAATAATAGCTGAAAGTGTCACTTTGAGTCTTTTAAATCCTCTGCAAACATATTCCTAAAAGTCATGTCCTTTACTTGATTATGTAAGGAATTGAACTCACAACCTCTTGGATAGGAATGTGATGGGCTAACCACTTGCCCCAAAAGCCATGGTTGAGGATTACAATGTAAGGAATTGAATTCACAATCTCTTGGTTAGGAATGTGATGGGCTAACCATTTGCCCCAAAAGCCATGGTTCAGGATTACTTCCTAATCCTCTCTCTTAGGGTGTAGTTCAACCATCTCCTATCTGTCAAGGGTGTTGTTCAACCATCTCCTTCCTATCACTTTATTACAGATTAAGAGCAAGAATATGGTATCGTTGATGGATTCATATTTGGAAGGGAAGTATTCTAGTGTTGATGGAATTAAACTTGTTAGATTAACTTCACAATGTCTCCAATTTGAACCACGGGAAAGGGCTAATGTGCAAAATCCTTCGAATTCACTTATGGATCTTCAAAAACAATCAGAGGTTTTGTCTCATGTTTTGATGAATATAAAGAAGCCAGAAGTTGTTCCACATCAGTTTCATTATTGGCGATATGGGAAGCTTGTGCAAGGAATGATCTCTTTGCAATTCATGAACTTATGCTAGAGACTGATATTAAATCAAGAAAGCAGAGTTTCTCAGTCTACTTGATTTGCCATGTTTCTTAGTGATGATGTGGATGAAAGAGGACTATTTGATCTACAAGGGATTTTCCTTTTTTTTTGTTTTGAAAGAAAATCCTAAAGTTTGTGACTGTGTTGCAGTCATGAGTTGCGAATCCTATTCCTTAGGCTTAAGCTGAATTTCAAGTAAAAGGAAAAGTTACCTCTTCAATTACATTGTCAACACCTTTGCAGTTCTTCTTCACTTTGTAATTGTGATTCTCCTATGCTCAAGTTGAATTGTCACACTAGACATGCTCTATGCTTTGATTAACATAAAAGATTATAATAACTTTGTCTAGAATAAGACAAGATGTTCTTTGTGCATAACTCTTTTAAGATAGAAGTACAAACACAAGTACAAAAAATATCATAATTACGTGTGCAGTCAACATTTGCACTAGTCCATCTTGTCCAATAGCTTGCCCTTGTGCACCCCTTGCACTCAAGCTTCCAATAAGGTTGAAGGCTTGATCACTTCTACTATCGACATGCAACACTTCCTTATCCTTTATCACACTTTAGTTTCTCTTTGCACACTCTCTTTGCATACTTTGTCATCTTCTTTTAACACTTTGTCTCTCACTTTCTAAGTGCCTGTGTCTTGCTCTTTGTTGCTTTCATAGTCTAGTGTATGCTCTTGCTTCCTTCTTCCATCTCCAAGAATGCTCCTTTATGGTGTCGATTCCTCTTACGTATGTCACTTCACTTCCAAACTACTTATCTATCTTCATGCTTACTTTTTTGCCCCAAGAACCTCGTCATGTAAAGGCCAATATCCCCTTTCTTTGTTCTATAATGACTTTATGGAAAAGAAAAAAAATTAAATGAGAGGCCAGACATAAGTTCTTGTGTATCTTCTTCACTAATCTTTTCCACTTTTGACCTTAGCTTCTAAAAAATATGTGCATAAAGGAGGGTTCACCTAGACCTTCCATAACACTTTAAAAGCCTTTGAAACCCTTCAAAAAGACCTTTTTACAACTTGCATTTAACTTTTCTTACAAGATAATTATGGGCAAACCACTTATGCACTACTTGTGCACACACGTCCCTTGGTAATTGTGCACCACCTATGCACCAATTTATCAAGCCATCACTTTGACCGGCTCAACAGTCTCTCATGGAAATGGAAAGGTGCATACTCAAAATTTATTCTTTACCACGTAGCTTCTAGCTTGGATGATAAGTCTATGAAATGCATTTTTGTTGGGTACAAGTCTAAAAGCAAAGGCTATCATATGTATCATCCATAAATGTAATGTATTCTGGTTAATTCATGATGTTGTCTTTGTGGAGGATGCAATTTAGCCTTTACTTTCATGTGCAAATGAGACATGGGCCAGATCAAAGGATGTGTTTGACACTTTGCTACCTCTTTTTACAAATTTGCAAGTTTTAAATCATGATGTAGAAATTTCTATTTTTCATGTATATTTACATGACACACTTATTCATGAGACATGTGACATAGAAGAGGTAAAAACTATGCCCAAGGGGCTAGGGTGACTTTCAGAGATAGCAAATTAGATGTAGATTTGTCATATCATACTTGTTCAAGCTTTCATAATGCTTTTTTCCATGACATTGTTATGAAATGATTGCCTATAATATTTTCCATGAGAATGGGCATGTTTCTTTTGATAAAGCACAAGATTCAAGAAATTGGATGATTGTTATACAATCAGATTATGACACTATTGAAGGCCATTGGCATTAAATGGATATATGAATTGAACGTAAGCCTGATGGA
>CM035442.1:61427253-61477253 GCA_020310875.1 Ceratopteris richardii
ATCTATACATATAAAAACAATGTTCTTACCATTCTCCCCCTCAAGTTTTAAAGGGTATTTCCTTCATGCCAAGAACATAGTTGAATCTTTGAAGTTTTGGTCCATCCAAGGATTTGGTGAAGATATCTGCAACTTGATCCTTTGTTCCAACAAAAGAAACCTATACTTCATTGTTCATGGCCTTCTCTCAAGCATAATGATAGTGTACATCTATATGCTTTGTTCTAGCATGAAAAATAGGATTTGAGATCATAAGAATGATGCTCAAGTTATTGTTACACTTATGTGTTCCTCGAGTAGCTTTAATGTGAACCTTTTCCCAATACATGGGTACTTTTTACTCTAGTGCTGGATAGAGGTTTTTTCCCCATGTTACCACATACTTGATACTCTCATATGTGGTGGTACTTTGTACTTAGGGATATTATTCAGCTCTTACTTCAGTTCAGTTCATGGATTAATAGAGAGATCTATTCCAGCCATCGTCTTCTCTGTGTGTCTTGCTGCGTTTGTGCTCCTTGTGAGTGCTTCTTGTGTGTCTCTTGCACTTCTACACACACCCAACAATGGTATCAGAGCAGGTTTAGCTTCTTCTTAAGTTTTGGTTTTTCGCGTCGCGGCACGCGCGCACTTTAACAGTGCAAATCGACTTCGGAGCATAGAACTGTGAATTTCAGCAGGCCAGAAACATTTCCTCCAGGTGCGCTGGGGTTTTACCCCCATTTCAAAGCCATTCGTGCAGTCAGAATTGCCATCAGAGTGATGGTTTGTGAGCTGAAATTTCAGCATTCATTTCAACTTTCGTCGAAGTGAAGATTTTGTCACATTCTTGTTCCTTAGCGAAATGGCGGGCAGCAATGACTTGTTTGGCATGCTTCAAGCTGAAGATAAGCTTGATGGGACCAACTATCCGATGTGGTCTTACATGATGAAGCATGTTCTTGTTGCAAAACAACTTTGGAACATAGTGGCAGATGTAGATCGAAGACCGGCAGGTGCTTCTACTTCACAGTCTACTATCACAGATGGAGCTTCTTCTTCGAGTACAGAGGTTTCTCCTTCTCCACCTACACAGGAGCAGCTTAGATGGGATGGAAAAGATGCTCAAGCTCATGCTTTGATTGCGCTTTCAGTGAAGCGTCATATAGTTCCACACATTCGGTCATGTTCTACATCGAGAGAGGCATGGGACACTCTTGCTTCTTTGTATGCCGTGCGTAATGAAGCACGTGTTGCATACTTGAGGAAGCAACTTGAGGATGTATGTATGGCTGAAAATGAGTCAGTGGATGTGTATGTGACACGCATCAAGGATTTGAAAGAGCAATTGGCAAACATAGATGAGATCATTCCGGATGCGTCACTCATTTCTACATTGTTGAAAGGATTACCGGAATCTTTTCAAAACTTTTCTACTACACTTCGTTTGGTTGCAAAAGGAAATCCTAATATGTATGCATTTGGTGAGGTTGTGTCTCTTCTTTTGCAAGAAGAGCAATCTAGAGTGAATAGGAGTGGTTTGATTGAGGGAACGCAAGCACTTGCTATCTCACAAAAGGGGAAAAGCAAGTATGGTTCAGCTTTGGGTTCATCAAAACCAAAGCCTCAAGCTTCCTCTTCCACTCATTCCTCTAATGATGGTGATTTGCAAAAGAAGAAGAGATGCAAATATTGCCGGAAGGCTGGTCATACTATTGATGAGTGTAGAAAGCTTGCTAAACGCAATGAAAAGAAGAAGGAATCCGGCATGTCTATTGCTGAAAATTCAGCAAATGCAAAGAATGATGAAGCTAACATGGCTCAAGATTTTTGGGCATGTGTTGTTACATGTCATTATGATGCTTCTTTACATTCTAAATGTATGGTTGTGGGTGAGGCTGATTCGGATTGATTCTTTGATAGTGGTGCTTCAAAGCACATAACATCATGCAAAAGATTTTTTGCCTCTTTGAAAGATGCACCTAAAGGAGGACATGTGGTGTGTGCAAACAATGCCTCTTATCCTATCATTGGAGTAGGAGAAATTGAGATTACGGCTGCAAATGGAGGTGTGATTCTCTTGAAAAATGCATTGTATGTGCCCGGTATCAAGAAGAACTTAATTTCAGTTCCGTTGATTGCCAAAGTTGGACTTCATGTACACTTTGTTGATGATAAGTGTATGGTTCATGATTTCAGCAATGGCGATGTTATCGTGATGTCCGGTACATTATGTAATGGTTTGTATCGCATGGATACATACAAGAGGGCTGCCTCGAATGCCTTAGTTGCTCATACTTCTTCCATGGCTGAAATGGACCTTTGGCATGCTCGTTTTGGTCACTTAAACTTCAATAGTTTGCTTTACTTGCAAAAGAAGGACATGGTTATTGGTTTGCCTACACTTGAGTCCATTGAAAAGCATGCATGTGAAGGTTGCATTCTTGGAAAAATGCATCGTGCTTCTTTTCCAAAAGATAGTCATACACACACTACAAGAAAATTGAAACTTGTTCATAGCGATGTATGTGGTCCGGTCAAGACTCCATCTTTTGGGAAGCATGTATATTTTGTTACCTTCATTGATGATGCTACTCGCCATACATGGGTGTATCCTATGAAAGCAAAGAATGAGGTATTTTCTTGCTTCAAAGCATTTTTAGCTATGGCTGAAAATTTTTCTTCACAAAAGCTTTTGACTCTACGCACGGATCGTGGTGGTGAATACATGTCACATGAGTTTAATGCTTTTCTTCGTGAAAGAGGTATTTCACACCAATGTACGATGCCATATACACCTCAACAAAATGGTGTTGTCGAGCGTAAAAATAGAACTTTACTTGAAATGGCACGATGTATGGTTAAAGGAAAGCATCTTCCTCATAAGTTTTGGATGGAAGCGGTCATGTGTGCAAATTATGTATTGAATCCCTGCCCTACAAAAGCATTGAGAGTCATCACTCCTTATGAGGCTTGGAATGGTCATAAGCCTATGGTTAGTCATATGCGTGTGTTTGGTTGTTTGGCATATGCTCTTGTGCCATCACAACAACGTCACAAACTTGATGACAAGGCAAAGAAATGTATATTTGTTGGTTATAGTGCTGAAAGTAAGGGATATCGATTGTACCATCCATTGACGAACACATTTATTGTGAGTTGAGATGTGGTATTTGCTGAAAATTCAATTTTCCCTCTACTTGAATGCAAAAAACTGCCAACAATTAGCTCACAAGATGTGTTCGATACACTCATGCCTTTGTTCCAAAATGGTGCGCTTGACTATGGCCATGTAGACCAGCCAACTGAGGTTCAAAGGGCTGAAAAATTCCAGCCAAATAGGGCTGAAAATGCAGAGAATTTCCAGCCAAACATGGTTGAAAAAATTCAACAAAAAATTATCAAAACTGTTGGAAATTTCCAGCCACATATGGCTGAACATTTGCGTCAAAATGTGGCTGAAACTGAGCATGAAATTCAGCCCACGCATGATGTACATATTGAAGATGTGCACCTTTACTTGGTAGAACAAGATCAAGCTCTCACCATGCATCAAGTAATTTTGTGGATTATTCTCTTATTGCTCAGCATGTAATGAAGAGCCACTTTCTTTTGAAGATGCATGTGACGATCCACAATGGATGAGTGCTATGCAATCAGAAATGGATTCCATACATAGGAATGGTACTTGGGAGTTATGTGAATTGCCAAAAGGAAAAAATGCCATTGGTACAAAGCGGGTTTATAAGATTAAGAGAAAATATGATGGTAGCATTGATCGCTACAAAGCTAGATTGGTTGCCAAAGGATATGCGCAACAATATGGCATTGACTATGAGGAAACTTTTGCACCTACTTCACGCATGACTACCATTTGTACCGTGGTTGCATTGGCTGCCGATTGAGGTTGGAAAGTGCATCAATTGGACATAAAAACAGCCTTCTTGAATGGAGATTTGCAAGAAGAGGTCTATGTGAAGCAACCTCCTGGATTTTCTATGAAAGGGAAAGAGCATATGGTTTGTCGCTTGCATAAAGCCTTGTATGGTCTCAAGCAAGCTCCACGTGCTTGATTGCTCTTGGCTTCACATGTAGTCTGATTGAAAGCACACTCTATGTACACAAAAATGGGGCTGAACTTATAGTGCTTGTTCTTTATGTCGATGACATACTTTTGACTGGGTCATGTGATGAAAAACTTGACATTCTTATGGCTGATTTGCAGCATACTTTTGATGTGACTTACCTTGGTCTTTTGAGCTACTATCTTGGCATCCAGTTTGTATCCTTTGAGGGGGGAATTGTTATGCATCAAGCAAAGTATGTTGAAAAACTACTTCAGCGTTTTGATTTTGAGGATTGTAAGCCAGTTTCCACACCAGTTGAGACAGGATTCAGGTTCTCAGTTGAGGATTCTAGTGATGCATTTGACACTTCTCTTTATCAGCAAGTTGTGGGATGTCTTATATATGCATGCAACACAAGGCCGGATATACAGTATGCAGTTTCCCAGTTGAGTCGATTCATGCATAGCCCTGGCACTAAGCATTGGCAAGCCGTGAAACGTGTGTTTAGATATCTTCGAGGCACTTTGAGCTTAGGTCTCTTTTATGGCAGAGATGTTCAACCATGCTTGCATGCTTTTACAGATAGTGATTGGGCTGATTGTTATGATACTCGCGTGTCCACTAGTGGTAATTGCTTTTTCCTTGGAGACTCATGCATATCTTGGTTGAGTAAGAAGCAACCTACAGTGGCGACATCAAGTTGTGAAGCTGAGTACAGGGCAGTTTTCACAGCTACTGTGGAGTGTATATGGCTGAGACGCCTATTGATGGATCTTTGCATGGAGATTGATGTTGCTACGCATATTCTCACAGATAGTCAGAGTGCTTTGGCTGTTGCACGAAACACAGTGTTTCATGCACGGACCAAACATATCGAGGTGCATTATCACTATGTGAGAGAGCGCCTTCATGCAGGAGATATTGATTTGGTATATGTGCCTACACAAGATAATGTGGCAGACATATTCACCAAAGCTCTTCCACGGGAAATGTTTGAAGCTTTTCGCAAAGCTTTAGGCTTGTTACCTTGTGGGGGCTGATCTGTCACTCCCTATATGTGTTCACATCACATTCGCTCCAGGGGGGTTTGTTACACTTATGTGTTCCTCGAGTAGCTTTGATGTGAACCTTTTCCCTATACATGGGCACTTTTTACTCTAGTGCTGGCTAGAGGTTTTTTCCCCATGTTACCACATACTTGATACTCTCACATGTTGTGGTACTTTGTACTTAGGGATATTATTCAGCTCTTACTTCAGTTCAGTTCATCGATCAATAGAGAGAGCTATTCCAGCCATCGTCTTCTCTGTGTGTCTTGCTGCGTTTGTGCTCCTTGTGTGTGCTTCTTGTGTGTCTCTCGCACTTCTACACACACCCAACAGTTATCAACATATATCAATGATACATCAACACACACATTATAGTGATGAAACAACTTTTTAAACCACATAATCCCAGTAGTAGCCAATGCTAAACCTCTATAGTCGGCCTCTATAGAAGATAAACCAACTGTAGGTTATTTCTTTGAGCTCCATGTTAATGTCTTATTTCTTGTTATTACCACATATCCACTTGTGGATCTTCTATCATCTTTACGTCCAACCTAATCTACATTAGTAAAGACATTAAGAGTTAGAACAGCATCATGACTATAAAATAATCATTTGCTCATGGTACCTTTCAAATACCTAAGAACTATTTTCATTGCATGCATATGAGGTACTCTAGGTTCATGCATAAACTGTGAAAATACTCCCACTACATAGCATATATCAGGTCTAGTTTTTGTTGCATAAATCAAAGATCCTACCATGGATCTATAAGCATTTATATCATGCAACTCATCACCTTCTTTTGCACTCAACTTTACATTACATTCCATTGGAGAAGAAACAAACTTACATTCATGCATACCAAACCTTTTCAACATATCACATATATACTTTGTTTGTATGAACCACATACCTTCATCTCTGTACACAATCTCAATCTCAAAAAAGTATCTAAACAAAACCAAGATCTGAATTTTAAATTCATTTCCCAAATTACCTTTGATCTCTTAAATTGCTATAGCATCATTCCCTCTAATCAACAAGTCATCCAGATAAATGCATACATAGACACACATGTCATCTACATGTTTTACATGAAGTGAAGCATCAACATGACTCGCACTGTATCCTTGGAGCATGATATACTTTACCAACCTTGCATTCCATGCCCTTATTTAAATCATACAATACCTCCTTTAACCTGCATACATAATTAGGATATTTTCCATCCACATAACGATCTCATTGTGACATATACACTTCTTCACTTAACTCGCCATTAAGAAAGGCATTCTTTATGTATAGTTGATATATGTTCCATCTTTTACTTGCAGTTAAAGCCAACAAAGTTCTCAATTCTAGACTTATATCTTGATGCACTACGATCACTATTTCTTTGAATCTTAAAAATCCACTTGCACACAATTACCTTTTGTTTTGGTGTCTTTGGAACTAAATTCCAAATCTTTGTTATCTTGTAGTGAATCCATTTCTTCTTTCATTGCTTTCTCCTGCTTTTCATCTCCTTTCGCCTCATCATAATATATAGGTTCATTTTCCTGCTCAACCTTTGTCATAAAAGCATAATGAGTATTCATGAAAGATTCATAAGTATATCTTTGAGGTTGCATACTCACTCTTGAAGTTCTTACCTCTAATGTAGCTTCTTTTGCTTTTTTATTAGGAACCTTTAATGACTCTCCATACTCATATATACTACCAATTTCTTCTCCTTCATCATTAACTTCAACAAGTTTGATTTACCTTCAGTTTTGATACTTGCACGTGACTCTTGTCTTGATCTTTCATTGAAAGGTAGCTCTATTTCTTCATCCAAACCACTCTTCTCATCACTTAAATTTCTTGTGGGATGAGATAAGCACTCATGTCCTTCAACCATATCTTCTTCCATATCTTCTTCATCTCCATCCATGACCTACAAACTTTTCTTTTTTCATATTACCAAAAAAGTGATTCATCAAAGTTTACATCTCTTGAAACAACCATCTTATTGGAATGAGGATTATAATATCTATATCCTCTTTGAGTATCTGCATATACACTTTTTTGATTTCTCATCTAGTTTTGATCTCACTTCACTAGGTACATGCACATAACATACACAACCAAATACTTTCAAATGACTTACACTTGGATTCCTTCCATGCATATCTCATATGGTGTCAAATAATGAACTCCAGCAATAGGAGCTCTATCCATAATCTACACACTTGCATGAACAACTTCAATCCAAAAAGAATAAGGCAAACACATATCACTTAGCATGCTTCTAGATGCTTTTGCTATGATTCTATTTCTTCTTTCTATAATTCCATTTTGTTTTGGAGTATACCTACATGTAACTTCTCTTTTGATACCTTCGTCATACAAAAAATCAATAAAATCTTGAGAGAAATATTTCTCCCTCCATCGGATCTTAGCTTCTTAACATACTCTTATATTTGCTTCTCAGTAAATGATGTTAACTTCTTGAAACAATCAAAGACTTCAATTTTATGTTTAATGAAATACATGAATGTCATTCTACTATGATCATCAATGAATGATACATAGTAATTATTACTAGCCAAGGATGCCTCTTTAGTAGCACCCCATACATCCATGTGTATAAGATCTAGCAAACCATCACTTACATAGCTTGAATTCTTGAAAGAGTATCTACTCTACTTCCTCATTGACATGCTTCACAAAGATGTACCATATTTTTCTTGGTAAGATGTTATACTTTATGGAATGATGGAATGTTATATGGATTTTAATGTCTTGAGGATTTTAATGTGATTTGTGTTTTGACCTAGCATGTGAAGACTCACGAGGGTGTGAACACGCATGGACTTATTCAAATATTTTTGGAGATATTTAGGAGAATATTTAGAAGATATTATTTTATTTATTTTTTTGTAAAAATAATAGATCGCTTTAGAAAGTGGCGTTTTCTGTAAAAAATAGTAGATCATGATTTTGTAAATAAAGCATATTTTCATAAAAGCACACTTTTCAAAGCATTTCCCTCATGCATCTTCTATTCAAGATATAATGAGAAATACCTATAAATACACATACTCTGATAGACTCGTCCATCAGAGTATGTGGGGGGATTTGTTACCGAATCTGGTATCAAGTCTCTTGTGTCTTTCTATTCTTTGAGTATCTTTGTGAGACTTCATTTTTGTATTATTCTCTACATACGTGCGTCTAGGTGATCCGAAGGTCAACAATGGTATCAAAGCCAAGATATGTCTACGGAGATGTACGTATCGACATCCGTTCGTGATTTGTGTCGCCCACTCATGAATCGATAACCGTCTCAACCGTCTGGTCTATTCCTAGGTTCTGATTCTATATAAGGTCATGGACCCTTTCCATAATACCAAAGATTTAGGTACATCACCCCTACCCAGGATCTTGATTGAGCAACAATTGGAACTTCGATGGTACGAACTCCAACATGCTCAAAATGAAATAAAAGAACGTGATGCTGCACTCCAATAAATGCAGAGTGCTGACAATAACCTAGTTAGGGTAGTGAAGGCTATTATCACTACTCAAGAAGAAGGCATGTAGTCTAAGATTGATGTAAAAATTTCCAATTTCCTCGATTCGATGGGTGAAAGGATCACCAATTTTTTCTTTCATGGCTATCTTAGTTTGATGACACCTATTCTAACAAATTGTACTCTGAAAGTGAAAAAGTGAAATTTGTTACCAATTATTTGGTGGGTAAGGCATAGTTATGGTGGAATGTTTTGCCCCATAGCACCAATTTCCCTACCACATGGAAAGCATTTCAAGAAAAGATTGAGGATTCCTTCCTTTCTCCTTAGTTTCACTTACATGCTCGTCAATCATGGACAACCTTTGGATGGAAAGATGGAGATTTTATGTCTACATATATTGAGCATTTTTGGCAATGATTATTACTTATTCATTCACTTGAAATGATCCTTGAAGATACTTTGCAACGGAAGTATGAAGATGGTTTGCAAGATGGGAATCCAAGCTAAGCTCAACACACTATTTCCCATGACCCTCTATGAAGCTATTTCCTTTGCACATGATGCTGAGAAAGAGTTTCAATCTATCACCAATTCCATTCACGTACAACAAATGCATGAACAACAACCATCTCTCAGGCCCAATTTTCCTTTCAAGTGTCCCTTCACTAGTCTTTCTTCTCCTAATTTTCAGTGCCCACCTACTTTTCAATGCTCACCTACTTTTTAGCACCCTCCTCAATCCAATTTCTCACTCGTACCCAGGACAACCCCTTTACAACCTACAAAACCTTCAACCCTTCAAACTACAATGATGGATGGTCAACACAAGAGGCCCCATATCACTTGCTAGCATTGTGGTAAGTTTGGTCATACTAAAGCTAAATGTAGGTTCTGAACTAACGATATGAAGCCTATCAAAGCTCAAGTACACAACATGGAGATGGTTCCTGATGACATTCAACCTCATTGGGCCGAAGAAGCGTTGGAAAAGGATCTAAGTACCCTAGGTAATGCAATTTCTATTCATTCTTTACTTTGTATGTAAGGTACTATTAATAGTAAAGTTGTTAATATTTTACATGATGATGGTAGTTTACATGATTTTATTTCTTGTACATTAGTGCAAGATCTCCAATTAAATGCACTGCCTTCTATGTATAAAGTTAAAGCTTCATTTCAAGGAAATAGATATAATGTTATGAGTGAAGTGCATAACATTCAGATTTATATAGGTTCATACAAATATGAATACGCATTCTTAATTGCTCCTTTGCAGTCCTATGATGTTATACTTGGCGTGCCTTTTTGTCATCATTATAATCCATGAATTGATTATCACACACACACACACACACAATTAGTTTTAAGTTTAACAATCAAGATATTTGTTTGTCTGTAATGCATGAATTCCAACCATTTCCATAATTAGTCATACTCAAGTCAAAGTGCATTTAAGAAAGGCTACAATTCATGTATTGTTTTTGTCAATAACATAGTTGATTATACACATACACTTAGTTCTTGGTAGTTCTCCTCCTCATAAAGCACCTTATAGGCATGGAACTGTACATCAACAAAAAATAGCTAATCAAGTTAAGGATCTACTCCGCAAAGGCCTTATAAGACCTAATTCTTCTCCCTTTGGAGTACCTATTCTTTTACATGAGAAGAAGAACAAGACTCATAGGATGTGCATTGACTATAGAACACTCAATAAGATCACAATTAAAAATAGATGTCCTATTCCTAGGATAGATAATTTGTTAGATAAACTTCATGGCACACGTGTTTTAAGCAAAATTGATCTTAAATCTGGGTATCATCAGGTACGCATGACACAAAATGACATTTATAAGACTACCTTTAGAACTCAAAATGGTCACTTTGAATTGATGGGAATGCCTTTTGGACTCACCAATGCACATGCTACATATGATGAATAACATTTTTCTTGATTACCAAGCTTATGTTGTTATGCAAAAACACACTTTATGCTAATCCTGAAAAGAGTTATTTCTTCCAAAAAGAATTAGATTATTTAGGCCATATTGTCTCTAGTCAAGGTGTTCATGTAGATCCAAAGAAAATAAAAGTAATTGAAGAATGGCATGTATCTCAATCTTTGAATGATGTATGCTCTTTTCTAGGATTAGCTAAAGTTTTTATAGAAAGTTGTAAAAGGTTTTTTCTTATTTAGCACACATTATTATTGAAGAAAAAGTTAAAATTTGCATGGGGACTAGCACAACAACAATCTTTTGAAAAAATCAAACATGCACTTTCTCATGCACCTATTTTTCAATTACCAGATTTTGCACAACCTTTCCATGTAGTTACAGATGCTAGTGGTTTAGGTATAGGTATTGTATTAATGCAAAATGACCATCCTATTGCATTTGAAAGTAGAAAACTTGAACCTTCTAAAAAGAATTAGAGCACATATGATAAAGAACTACTAGTTGTTGTGCATGCTTTAAGAAATTGGAAACATTACCTTATGGGTTCTGAAGTTCTAATCAAAGCATATCAACAAACTATTAAACATTGATTAAATCAACCATTGATTTGTGATAGATACATTAAATGGGCTTCATTCATACAAAATTTTCAACCTATGATTCAATATCAACCTGGCAAAGCTAATGTTGTAGATGATACCCTTAGTCGTTTCCCATCCCCACAAACAAATATTGTTTCCATCAATGATATTTTTGTTGTTCATATTCATTCATTTCATGACATGATTCCTACTTGTGCATCTTATTTGTATTTTTCACAAACATGGAATGCTTTCAATAATTCTACAACATTGTTGATATATTTAGGTAGTGATATGTGTGAACACACTAGGACCGTCGGGCACCATTTTCCCTCTTTAGGAGGTTTTTTCCCCGGCTTGTATATATGCCTATTGCCCTAACGGGTCACTTATCTTTGTACATTCTAGTGGTATCACATTCAGTATTGTGTGTTGTGCTCCAAGCTTCTTCTTCTTCTTCTTCCTTATGCTGTTTGCATGCTTCTGCATACCTGTAACTCCAAGAGTCAGTATCAGAGTAGGTCACTACTTTATCTAGGGTGTCGTCGACACCTCTCCGGTCACAGTCTCAAAATCACATGAAATTTGGAGAGCATACTCATGATGATTAGGAGATCAAAATAGCTTCGCTATGTCGTGCAGAAATCGCGATCTGAGCTTGTTTTGTCCTCCGAATGCACTACTATGGTGTTTGTGTAGGCTATTTTAACTTTTTGTGCCAAATATATACACAAGTTTTGGTTCGTCAATATAATCGTCTCGAAGTCTACTACAAGTTTAGCAGAACTCAATAGGCTAGTTTTGTTTAACAATTTGAGATACAGTCAATTTTCTGCATCATGGTATTTTAGTAAGTGGCCATGGCTGAAAGGAGTGATGTATTTTGTATGTTGGCTATTGAGGATAAATTGGATGGTACGAATTACCCATTATGGGATTATATGATGTGTCATGTGTTAGTCGCGAAGGGACTATGGAATATTGTGTAGGGTGTTGAAAAACGTCCTATTACACCTGCAACTACAGTTACTAAAGCTGGTGGAGAAAGTGCCGAAGATGGTGATATTCTACAAATTCATGTTCATGCTGTGATTTCTAGTGCACCTACTACATAGAAAATTATTTGGGATGGCAGAGATGCCAGGGACATGCATTGTTAGCCTTGTCTGTCAAACATGCCACTATTCCTCACATTCACTCTTTCACAATAGCTAAGGATGCTTGGGATACACTTACCACTTTGTACTAGGCAAGGAATGAGGCTCGTATTGCTTACCTCCGAAAACAGGTGGAGAGTGAGCACATGAATGAAGGTGATTCCATGGATAGTTTTCTGACAAAGATCAAAGATTTGAAAGAACAGTTGATTTTTGCTAATGAAGTCTTGTCTGACAGTTCACTTGTGCAGATTGTTCTAAATGATCTTCCTCGTTCATACCAGTTTTTTTTTCTACTCTTCATTTTATGATGAAAGGCAACCCAAATGCCTTAATATTTGAAGAGCTAGTCTCTGTTCTGTTGAAGGAAGATCAATCTAGGTAAAACAGGTCCATTATGCGTGTTGTAGATCAATATTTCTTGGCTAGTCAGAAAGGCAAAGGTAAATGGAGTTCCTCTGCTAGTAAGCAAAAATCTGTTAATTCTGCACAATCAAAGAAGGATGACAAAAATGATAACAAAAATAAAAGCAGAAATTGTTTTGCAAATACCGTAAAGAAAATGATAATGTCATAAAGAGTTGTCCAAAACTTGTTGCAAAAGAGGCAAAGAAGAAAGAGGTTGGAATGGTTGTTGCAGATGTTATACGGAATATTGGCACATGTGCCAACAACTCCTCTTATCCTATCATGGGAGTTAGTAAGATCATTCTGACTACTACTTATAGTTCTTTTACATTTTTGAATGCTTTATTTGTGCCAGGGATCAAGAAAAATGTTATCAATTTCTGCATTAGCCAAGATTGGCTTGGTTGTGAAATTTGTTGATGATAGATGTACAGTTAATGATCTGTCAAATGGCAACGTGATTATTCTTTTGGCATTTTATGTCGTGGGCTGTATAAGCTCATAGACTATGAAAAATCTGTGAATGATTCAACATGTGCAGTACATGATTCTTAGGCTATGTCAGATGTAAAGCTTTGGCATGCACGCTTTGGTCATCTAAATTTTGCTAGTTTGCTACACCTGTAGAAATCTCAGATGGTGTTCTCTTTGCCCAAACTTGAGGCACCCGGTAAACATGTCTATGAAGGCTATATTTTGGGCTAAATGCAGTGTTCCTCCTTTCCAAAATATGGTTCAATTCGAGCTACTCAACAATTGCAGCTTGTTCACAGTGATGTCTATGGTCCTATGCAGACACCCTCTTTTGGAAACTATCTTTACTTCATGACTTTCATTGATCATTTTTCTAGGCATGCATGGGTACATCCATTGAAAGAAAAGTCAAAAGTATGTGCTTCAAACATTTTTTGGTTTTGGCTAAAAATCTATCAGAATGTAAAATGGGCACCCTCCATTCTGATTGAGGGAGGGAATATATATCTTCTGACTTTGATGCATTTCTGGCTAAACGTGGGATAAAACATCAGTGTACAATGTCGTATACACCTCAACAGAATGGAGTTGCTAAACAAAAGAACAAGTCACTCATGGAGATGGTGAGGTGTATGGTCAAGAATCAGGCTTTACCACATAGTTTCTAGCTTGAGGCTGTTATGTGTGCAACATATGTACTTAGCAAGTATCCCACTAAAACATTGCAGTCTATCACTCCATATGAGGCTTGGCATAGTCGCAAGCCATCTATCGCTCACCTGCGTGTTTTTGGTTGTATGGCATACGCATTAGTGCCTTAACAACATCACAAGAAATTGGATAACAAAACAATGAAATGTATTTTTGTTAGGTACAGTTTTGAAAGCAAAGACTATTGTCTGTATCATCTGTTGGGAAAGATGGATGGATGCACCAAGAGACTGAGTAGGTACTGCTAAACCTGCTTTGCACCAGCCCTCTTTAGCTTCAGATTTGATTAGTAGACTTCCTTAGCTTCCCAATGACACCAAGAAATAGCCTATGTCCTTTGGAAATGTTGTATGTAATGATTGAATCAAAACAGATAACTTTGAAAGTCACAAAGTCAAGAAAACCTTCTATTTTGGTCTTGACATCTGCTCAATGTTTTCCTCAGTGTGACCATCACAGTAGCAATTGATAAAATTCCTTCTAGGGGTATTCAATTAGCTTAGTAATCTACCATTTGCAAGTGGAATGATGTAAAATAATAAACTATGCTAAGAGAAATTAATTTAGCAAGATTTGGTATACCCCTGACTTTTTAGGACTGTAGCAGAGATAGACCAGTGAGCACCTCGACGATGATTTCTCTGAATTGAATGAATGAAATCACTTGAAACATTTTCAGCATGTAGATGACTTTGAGCTGAATCCAACAAGCTGAGATATGCCCTTGACAAGTTGACAGACTTTGGAGTAGACAATCAGTGAGCACAGAGATGAATGATGTAAATGTATCTATAAATTAACACTTGTGTACAATCCCATTGGCATGACAAGCATTGCCTAATGGTTTAGAGAGGTGTAGGCTATGATGTATTCCTCACACACACTCAATGACAGTAGAATGAAGCTCGGGAGTGATCTCTCTATTCGCGACTTTTCAAGTTCACCTTTTATATGAAATGTGTAAGAATTTGAATTCAAATTCAAATTCTTGGCTCCCTCTAATCAAGCTTCTAAAAACTTGGAGATATTCTCTCAATCAAGTGAACTAACTTTTCCACGAATCATTTGGGTAGGTGATTACAAAAGATTCTAAGTCAAATTGACTTTTACAATGAGGTAAAGTGGTAAGTAATCACTAGCATATGTTCCTATGATTCTTCATGCATGTAGAGTCTTCATGATATCTCCCAAGCCAAATGTGTAGGCTTGTGATTTACACCAACAGCTCCCCCTCAAGCCAAACATTTTGGCTTAAGTCTTTATCTTCAATCTTTAAGTACATCCTGCAATCCAATCATAGATTTGAACCTGCAAAGTTTGGTCCCATCCAAAGCTTTAGTCAGCAAATCTGCACATTGCATGTTGGTTGACACATAGGTCAGCTGAATGTCCTTGCTTAGAAACTTCCTCCCTTACATAATGGTAATGTACTTCTATGTGTTTTGTCCTAGCATGATAGATAGGATTAGCTGCAAGGTGAAGAGAACTTGTATTATCTCCAAAGATAATTGGAGGCCTAGTATATAAGCCCAATTCTGTATACAAAAGCTTAATCCAAATTGCTTCTTGAGTGGCATTAGCTAGCCCTCTATATTCTGCCTCTGTAGAAGACAATGCAACAGTTGGTTGCTTCTTTGTAGACCATGAAATTGGTTTGTCACCTGCAAAAGAAATATATCTTGAAGTGCTCCTCCTATCATCCTTGCATCCTGTCCAATCTGCATCTGAATAGACTTTTATATCAATATCTGAAGTATAAGGAAAATACAAACCATGGTTCTGTGTACCCTTGAGATACTTCAATATTCTCTTGGCAGCCTCTAAGTGAGGTATCCATGGCTTGTGCATAAATTGACTTAGCACACTAACTCCATATGCAATGTCAATTCTGGTTAAGGTAGCATAGTTCAAGCTACCCACCATACTTTGATGACCTGTAATGTCTTGGACTTCATCACCTTCATGGGCACTTAACTTTAGGTTCACCTCCATTGGAGTGGTTGCTGCTTTAGCATCCTGCAAGTGAAACTTCTTCAACATGTCCTGTACATACTTCTTCTGAGTAATGTATATCCCTGAATTAGTGTAAACTAACTCAAGCCCTAAAAAATATTTCAATAATCCAAGATCATTGATCTTGAACTCCTTCATCATCTGACTTTTGATGTATCTGATTCCATTGACATCATTACCTATAATGATGATGTCATCAACATAAACACAGAGATATATTACCTCTGAATTACTTCTTTTAATGAACAAAGAAGTATCTGCCTTGCTCATAACAAATCCTTGGTCTTGGAGGTATGTAGTTAGCCTGTAATTCCATGCCCTAGGTGCCTGCTTCAATCCATATAAGGCCTTCTTTAATTTACAAACATAAGTTACCTTCTTAGGGTCTTCATAGCCAGGAGGTTGTGACATATAAACCTCTTCTGAGATCCATCCATTCAAGAAAGCATTCTTGACATCCAATTGGTACATGTTCCAATTCTTTGATGCAGCCACACTCACCAACACTCTGATTGTTGGCATCTTGGCCACAGGAGAAAATGTTTCTTCATAGTCAATGCCTTGGGTTTGTGCAAAACCCTTGGCTACTAACCTGGCCTTGTACCTGTTACTTGTGCCATCAGAATGTCTTTTCAACTTATAGATCCATGTGGATCCTATTACCTTCATGGAGTCCTTCTTGGGTACTAATTCTCATGTATCACTCTCCTTGAGTGCTTCAATCTCCTCATCCATAGCTTCTTTCCATTCTGATTTTGTGATTGCTTCTTCATATGAACCTGGTTCTTCATTTAACAAATCCTTGGCAAGATAAACTGAGTGTTTAGTAACAAGAGATGTATCATACCCATATCTGATAGGTTTTTTACTTTCCCTTTGTGATCTCCTAAAGGGTTGAGCTGAAGATTCAGGTATGTCTTCAAGATTCTTCATCTTCATTTTGCCTTTGGACTTCCATGCCTTGAACTCTTCAAGGTTGATTGTATCTTCATCATCTGAACTTGAGTCTTCTTTCTGAGTTGGTTCCTCCTTTGTAAGTTTTGGAAATTCCTCTTCCAAATCATAGGGTAGTTTTACCTTCTTGCACTCATTCTCATACCAAGAATCATTCTCATCAAAGATCACATCTCTGCTTACCATAAATCCCTTATTGGTAGGGTTATAAAACCTGTAAACTTTTTTATTTAAATCATACCTTGCATTTTTCAGCCTTTGGATCTAGCTCTAACCTGTGAAGGTATGTGTACATATGCTACACATCCAAAAATTTTGCAATGATCTAATGATGGTCTCTTACCATGCCAAGCTTCATAAGGTGTCATACCATCAAGTGATTTTGATGGTAACCTATTTATGAGATAGGTGGCAGTAGAGACACTTTCTGCCCATAGGTAGTTAGGTAATTTCTTCTCATTAAGCATAGATCTAGATGTCTCAAAAATTAACCTATTTCTTCTTTCTGCTACCCCATTCTGTTCAGGAGAATACCTTGTTGTTATTTCCCTTTTGATGCCTCTGTCCTGCAAGAAGTCCTCAAATTCATTGGAGAAGTATTCACCTCCTCCATCTGACCTTAGCCTCTTCAAGTTCCTTCCTGTCTGATTTTCAATTAATGCAAGATATTTTTTAAAGCAATTAAACACCTCATCCTTGTGCTTCATAAAGTATAATACAGTCCATCTGTTATAGTCATCAATAAAAGACACATAGTACCTTGAACCTGAGACTGAGGGGTCTTTGCTAGGTCCCCAAACATCTGTGTGTACCAACTCTAGGTAGTCTTCATGCATATATCCTTTCCTTGAGGAGGGTAACTTGTGAGACTTACCAAATTGACAAGCACCACACTTGTAAATCATATGTTGCTTGGATACATTAGGTATCCCAAGCACACATTGGTCCCTGCACATTTGCTTCAAGGTCCTTTCTCCTATATGCCCTAATCTCTTGTGCCAAATCTCAAGCTCTGAAAGTGTCTGATCCTTATAATTGTATAATGCAATATTTTTTGTATCTTCCAACTCAAAAGTGAAAAGTCTACCTGATTTTTCTCCTTTAGCTATCCTTTTGAATCCATGTCTTGGGTCCTCCACAAATGCTCCATATTGATTGAACCTGACCTGCAAGCCTTTCTCTACAATCTGACCAACACTCATTAAGTTCTTTGTAATTGTTGGTACATAAAGTACCCTCCTCAACAAATTCTGATTACCATCACTAGTTTTCACATTTCCAACTTTAATTACAGAATGCTTTGTATCATCACCTGTTTGGACTTGGTGTTTACCTTTTGGTTCCTCAAGATCAGATAGTAGTGCCACATTACTAGCCACATGATTTGAACACCCTGAATCAATATAAAATAAGTGATCATCATTTGTACCTGTCTTTGAAGTCATGTTCATAATCAGAAGAGAGTCATCCTGCTCTTCTGTGTAGTTGTTGTATTCCCTTCTAGTTTTGAATCCTCCTTGGTAGTTACCATTGTAATTGTTGTTGTAGTTGTTGTTGTAATTGTTTTTGTGGCCTTGGTGATGGTTGAACCTTCCTCTGGACTGAGAGTATCCACCTCTTTGGTAGCCTCTTCCTCTGTGATTTTTGTAATTCCTGAAACACTCATCTGTGGTGTGGTTTGATAAACCACAAATGTTACATGGTGATGAATTATAGGGTCTCCCCCTACCTTGCTTACCTCCTCTGCTCCTGCCTCTTGAAGATCTACCTCTCCCTGCATAGTTGGCTTGGGAGGTAGAGCCTTCATCTTCCACCTTCTTACTCTTACCTTTATCCTTAGACTTCTTATCAGTGTATAGGGCAGAAGAGTTGTTACCTTTGGATGTATCTCCATTCTTTGTGA
The DNA here is from genome assembly GCA_020310875.1 of Ceratopteris richardii. Classification (NCBI taxonomy): domain Eukaryota; kingdom Viridiplantae; phylum Streptophyta; class Polypodiopsida; order Polypodiales; family Pteridaceae; genus Ceratopteris; species Ceratopteris richardii. The sequence goes on from CM035442.1 coordinate 61,446,029, forward strand.
GCTTTGCTTCATGTGTAAATAGTTGTCCCATGAGAGTTGTAAGATTTGGGGTATGCATGTCCATGTAGAGATCCATTGCAGTGGTGAAGCTTTCCCACTTGTCATCAGCCTTGATTCCATTAATTACCTGCCTCACAATCTGTTCTTCTTCAATTTCTTCTCCTATGCTTGCTAACTGATCTGCAACATCTTTGATCTTGGTCACAAATTCTGAAACAGCTTGCTTAGGTTGCTTCCTTAGTGTTGTGAATTCAATCCACAACTGATTTTTCCTAGCCCTTGTATTAGAGGAAAAATATGATGACAAGGTTTCCCAAGTCTCTTGGGAAGTCTTACAATTTCTGATATGAGGTAAAAGAAAGTCAGATATAGAGTTGAGTAGATAAGACCTTGCCAATGCATCTTTTGCACACCATGTATTGAGCTTCTCTTGTTCTTCCTTGGTTGGCAATCCTCTTGCTTTGAATGAGGGAAGTTCCTCATCTCCTGAGATGTATCCATAGAGACTCCTTCCTTGTAAGTAGGTCTTCATCCTTAGAGACCAAGCTTGATAGTTGTTCCTGTCCAATTTATCAATGAATGAAGGAAAACCATCTCCCATTTTACCTTATTTGCTCTGATACCATTGTTGGGAAAGATGGATGGATGCACCAAGAGACTGAGTAGGTACTGCTAAACCTGCTTTGCACCAGCCCTCTTTAGCTTCAGATTTGATTATTAGACTTCCTTAGCTTCCCAATGACACCAAGAAATAGCCTATGTCCTTTGGAAATGTTGTATGTAATGATTGAATCAAAACAGATAATTTTGAAAGTCACAAAGTCAAGAAAACCTTCTATTTTGGTATTGACATCTGCTCAATGTTTTCCTCAGTGTGACCAGCACAGTAGCAATTGATAAAATTCCTTCTAGGGGTATTCAATTAGCTTAGTAAGCTACCATTTGCAAGTGGAATGATGTAAAATAATAAACTATGCTAAGAGAAATTAATTTAGCAAGATTTGGTATACCCCCCACTTTTTAGGACTGTAGCAGAGATAGACCAGTGAGCACCTCAACGATGATTTCTCTGAATTGACTCAATGAAATCACTTGAAACTTTGTTAGAATGTAGATGACTTTGAGCTGAATCCAACAAGCTTTGAATCACTGAATTTGGTGGAGTATTGGCTGAGATATGCCCTTGACAAGTTGACAGACTTTGGAGTAGACAATCAGTGAGCACAGAGATGAATGATGTAAATGTATCTATAAATTAACACTTGTGTACAATCCCATTGGCATGACAAGCATTGCCTAATGGTTTAGAGAGGTGTAGTCTATGATGTAGTCCTCACACACACTCAATGACAGTAGAATGAAGCTCGGGAGTGATCTCTCTATTCGCGACTTTTCAAGTTCACCTTTTATATGAAATGTGTAAGAATTTGAATTCAAATTCAAATTCTTGGCTCCCTCTAATCAAGCTTCTAAAAACTTGGAGATATTCTCTCAATCAAGTGAACTAACTTTTCCACGAATCATTTGGGCAGGTGATTACAAAAGATTCTAAGTCAAATTGACTTTTACAATGAGGTAAAGTGGTAAGTAATCACTAGCATATGTTCCTATGATTCTTCATGCATGTAGAGTCTTCATGATATCTCCCAAGCCAAATGTGTAGGCTTGTGATTTACACCAACATCATCCACAAAATAAACACATTTTGGTTAGTTGTGATGTTGTTTTTGTGGAAGATGTTATTCAATCGTTACTTTCATGTATAAAGAAGACATGTATTAGCTCCAAAGACATGTATGATACTTTGCTGCCTCTTACAGGTGGACGGTCTAGTGCTGATCCTAATGAGGCATCTTCTGAGCCTTTGCACATTTCATGTAATAATGCAGATCATTCCATTTCTGATGTAGATTTACATCATGCACTTGTTGATGAGAGAATTGATATTGAGGAGGCAAAAACTATGCGAATAAGGCTGGTGCAGACTTTCCATGACATCAAATTAGATGCATCTCTATCATATCATACTCTTTCAAGCTTTCATAATGCCTTTTTTACATCAAATTGCTATGTTATGGCTGCATCTAGTCTGTATGATGAGAATGATCCTGTTTCATTTGATGAGCACGAAATACAAAAAATTGGATGGCTGCTATGCAATTTGAATATGATGCTATAATGAAGAATGGTACCTGTTCTTTATGTGACTTGCCTTCTCGCAAGAAGGCCATTGGCACTAAGTGGGTATACAAGGTGAAGTGTAAGCTTGATGGAATAGTTGATAGGTATAAGGCTAGGCTTATTGCAAGGGTTATGCAGAGGAAAGAGGAATTGATTTTGATGAGACCTTTGCTCCTACATACCAAATGACTATTGTTCGTGGCATCTGTGGACTTGCAGCTCATCATGGTTGGAATGTACATCAGTTGGACATTAAAAGTGCATTTCTGAATGGTGACTTGCATGATGAAGTGTATGTTTTTTAGCCTCGTGGCTTTGTGCAAAAAAGACATGAGAACCAAATGTGCACGTTGGAAAAGGCATTATATGGTTTGAAACAAGCACCATGTGCTTTGTATGAGAAGATACATGCCTACCTTATTGAAAATGGTTTTGAGAACAGTCCAACTGAGAGCACCTTATATGTTAAACATGCTAATGATATGCTTATGATCATTGTTGTGTATGTCGATGACATGTTGCTCACTAGTCCTCATGAGAAGCCTATTGGTGATTTTAAAGCTAATATGCATGCCTATTTGAGATGTATGATTTGGGGCATTTGCAACATTATTTGGGCATTCAGTTTATGCAAGTTGATGGCAGAATAGCTTTTGTCAAAAGAAATATATTGAAACATTATTGCAGCGTTTCGGCCTTGAAGGCTACAAACCTATTGCCACTCCTATGGAGACAGGTTTATGATTGAGTCTTCATGATGTTGGAGATGCATTTGATGTTGTTCTCTATCAGCATGTTGTTGGATGCTTGATTTATTTATGTATTACTCATCCAGATATTTAGTTTGTTGTCTCACAGATGAACAGGTTTATGCATTGCTAGGTGTCAAGCATTGGCATGCAATAAGCACATCTTTGGCTACTTGAGTGGTAGTACCCAGCTACTTGGATTGTTTTATCCCAAGGGGTGTTCACTACCACCATATTTACATGCTTTTTCTGATTCTCACTGGGCTAGTTGCTATGACACTCGTGTGTTCATTAGTGGCTTTAGCTTCATGCTTGGTAGCTCATGTATATCTTGGTTGAGCAAGAAGAAGCGTGTTGTGGCCACTTCTATTTGTGAGGTTGAGTATAGGGTAGCTTTCACACGGACTGTTGAGTGTGTATGTGTAACAAAGTGATAGGTAGGAGATGGTTGAACCACACCCTAAGAGAGAGGATTAGGAAGTAATCCTCAACCATGGCTTTTGGGGCAAGTGGTTAGCCCATCACATTCCTAACCAAGAGGTTGTGAGTTCAAATCCTTACATTGGTATCAGAGCCTAGGAAGTAGGCTTGGGCAAGGTGGGATGATCCAATGGCCTCTAAAAAAGGCGCTTGGGCATCCTCTATGTGAAAGGGTAGGAATTGTGGAAGGCGCGCGCGTCGTTTCAAGGATGGACCTAACAATGATTGGGGTGTATCTCTTACGATTGGGGTGTATCTCTCAATCCGTAGGTCGGATTGAGGCGTGTATATACCGTTGGAAAGCTCTCGGAACGAACTTTCCAATGAGCTAGCTTGGAAGTCTGAATTCCTTGGAAAACCTTGAGTGGCACTTGATTGAGTGTTCAAGATACCAAGCACGGGTGAGAACAAGGTTCAAGACTGAGGTTGAGAACAAGGGCTCGAGACACCAAGGTTGCGAACAAGAAGGTTCAAGACACCAAGGTTGAGGGCAAGGGTTCAAGAGACCAAGGTTGCGAACAAGGTTCAAGAAACTGTGCAAGGTTGAGGGACATCAATTCAAGGGCACCTAGGGAGTTCAAGGGACTGATCACCGAGGCTAGAGGGATATAAGAGCAGATCATTGAGGACAATGATTGACCAAGGGGGGAAGAATGTAACAAAGTGATAGGTAGGAGATGGTTGAACCACACCCTAAGAGAGAGGATTAGGAAGTAATCCTCAACCATGGATTTTGGGGCAAGTGGTTAGCCCATCACCTTCCTAACCAAGAGGTTGTGAGTTCAAATCCTTACAGTATGGCTCAGATGCCTTATGGATAATTTGGGTGTTGTTCAATCCTTTGCCACCACCATCTTCACTGACAACCAGAGTGCATTGGCAATTGCGAGGAACCTTGTGTTCCATGTTGGCACTAAGAACATTGAGGTGCATTATCATTATGTCAGGGAGAGGTTCTTTGTTGGAGTGTTCAGCTTGGCATATGTGCCCACACAGGAGAACATTGTAGACCTTTTCATGAAGGCTCTACCTAGGGAGACGTTTGAAGCTTTCTGCAAAGCTTTGGGCTTTTTTCCTTTTGTGGAGTGATTCCACATAGCTTGGCACTTCCTTATTTTTACTAAACCTATCAAGAATTGTCCAAATCATATCATTATGAGATGAACTTGTAGGAAGACCAGTAATAAAATCCATAGAAATTTGTTCCCATGGTCCATTAGGTACGGGAAGTGGCATTAATAATCCAAATGATTTACCATGATGCCATTTCACATGTTGACACACAATGCAATGGGAAACATATTGTGCAATATCTTGGTCCATATTTTGCCAAAAGATGAATTCTTTACATGTAGCAATAGTACTTTGTATGCCCCTATGACCCATTTATGGTGGCTCATGCATCTCTTTCATAAAAACTTCTTTAAAACCTTGTGTGATGCATAACTTGTGTTGGAAATACAAGAATCCATTATGAAAAGGGTAGTGTTCCTCACTAAATGTTTGTTGGAGTTAGACAACTGCAGAAGCACACAAACAACACAAGGAAGAAGAAGAAGCTTGGAGCACAACACACAATACTGAATGTATTACCATTAGAATGTACAAAGATAAGTGACCCATTAGGGCAATAGGCGTACATACAAGCTGAGGGAAAAAACCTCGTAAAGAGGAAAAAAAATGTCTCGGCAGTCCTATTGTGTTCACACACATCACTACCTAAATATATCAACAAATCCCCCTTGGGAGTGGTGCGATGAACAAGGAGCTGGCATAAAACAAAACAAAGGGTAACTCCTTAAATATTAAGGCATTTGGATTGCCTTTCATCATCAATCAAAGAGTAGAAGCAAAATTTTGATATGAATCTAGAAGACCATTAAGAAGATTCTACACAAGCAAACTATCTGGCAAGAATTCATTAGCAAAAATAACTCCTCCTTCAAATCTTTGGTCTTTGTCAAAAAAATGTCCATAGAATCTCCTTCATACATATGCTCACTCTCCAAATGTTTTTGGAGGTAAACAGCAAGAGCCTCAATTTTTGCCTGCTATAAAGTGGTAAGGATACATCTGCATGAGCATCCCCATCCAAGTTGATCTACAGTAGGTGCAACAGAAATCAGAGCACAAATAGAAATCTGAAGATCATCATCTTCAACACTGTCTGCATCACCTTCAATAATTGTATTTGTAGGTATAATAGCTCTTTTTTCAATACCCTACACAATATTCCACAGCCCTTTTTCTACCTTTTCTTCATGCTTGGTAGCTCATGCATATCTTGGTTGAGTAAGAAGTATCCTACTGTGGCCACTTCTAGTTGTGAGGCTAAGTATAGGGCAAGTTTCACATCGACTATTGAGTGTTTGTGGCTCAAATGCCTTATGGTTGACTTGAGTGTTGATCAATCTTTTGCCACCACCATCTTCACTGATCTCAGAGCGCATCGGCAATTGTGAGGAACCCTATGTTCCATGCTTGCACTAAGCACATTGAGGTGCACTATCATTATGTAAGGGAGAGGTTCTCTAAAGGAGAGATTAGTTTGGTAGATGTGCCCACAGATGAGAATATTGTAGACCTTTTCACAAAGGTTGTGCCTAGGGAGAAGTTTGAAGCTTTCTACAAAGCTTTGGGTTTACTTCCTTTTGTGGATTGATTCCACATAGCTTGGCACTTCCTTATACATGAGTGCCATCTCCTAGTTCACCGTATCACTCCTAGGGGGGATTTATTGATATATTTAGGTAGTGATGTGTGTGAACACTCTAGGACCATCAAGGCACTTTTTTCCCTCTTTAGGAGGTTCCCTCCCCCCCCTTGTATATATGCCTATGACCCTAATGGGTCACTTATCTTTGTACATTCTAGTGGTAATACATTAAGTATTGTGTGTTGTGCTCCAAGATCCTTTTTCTTCTTCTTCCTTGTGTTGTTCACGTGTTTCCATAGACCTCAAACTCCAACAAAACAATTATTACTATGTTCATTGAAAACATGAGCCACTATGTAGTTTGCATAGACTTGTTAAGTATTGAATTGAGAACTTATTTGAATGAAAAAATAGAATACTAGGGATTTTTTGGGCCTAAATATTTGAAGAAAATGTTAATGAGAAAACCTGATTGTAACTACTATGGGCATACAAAACTCAAGTAAAATCTTTTAGATTTACTCTTTTGACATGAATATCATGATTCAACTAATGGATCTAAATCTCTTCAGACAATATGAGCAAGTTGAAAAAATGAAAAAACTCATGAAATCATGAAATGATCACCAATTCGCTCTTACATTTCACCATCTTATGATGGGACCATTCTTAAGTACTAACCACAATTGAATATCCATAGAAAGCCACATGAAAATAATCTCCTAATGTTATCTTGGAACTCTTAAACATAATAAAGACTCTAATCGTGAGTTTTTTTTTTTACAAATATGGTGATGAGTAGATAGATGCACCCATTCGTGGTTGAAAAAAATACCACTATCTTCTTTTCATGTAAAAAATATATAAAAATAAACATTTTTTGTTCAATCTTTCAATAATCCCAAATGAAATCTAGAACCATCTATTCTAAGGTTCGACTTGGTCATTGCATGTCTATCATAACTCATATAAAGTAGATCACTATACTTCAGTAAGTTTAGTATTTATTATTATTTAAGTCAAATTGATTACAATGATCATTTGAGGATCTAATAAGAGAAGTTCCAATCAATCACAATGATCATTTGAAGATTTATAAGAGAAGTTTCAATTTAGTCCAAATCAACTATTCGAGGCAAAACACTATCTTGGCTATCATCAATACTAATGGATATGAACTATAAATTTGATAGCTTTCTAAATGTTTAATAATATTAATATTTTTTGAGCAATGAAGCCAAGATTTAATCCATGCCATTTTGAAAAAAATAAAATATGTTGTAGAATTAACAAACACAACTTCTGTCCTACATAAAGCATTAGTTAAGGTAGCTAATCTTATCAATATTATGGATAGTTTTAAATCATTGATAATCATGAAGATGTCATCTTAAGCTATGTATGGATGGAAATATTTGAAGTGAGCATCTTCTCTTCAACTCCTTCAACATATTACTCATATGAGGTTGACTAAATTTTGAATATACCTACTTTCAAGCTAGATGCCTATAGAAAATAACCGTAAAAGAATATGACATGGGGCTTTGTGAGCCCATGGCACACATACCATCAAATAAAAATAAACTTGAATTTCCAAAACTTCTAGCCTTTCACGTTTCTTCAATGGTTTGCATAAGGCCATCACACTTGAGGTATGATTTTATCAAAACAAATATGGTCAATTTCGAACAAATATGGTCAATCTTGAACAAATATGGTCAATTTTGAACAAATATGGTCAACTTTGAACAAACATGGTCAATTTTGAAAAAATACTATAAATTTTGAACAAATATAATCAATTTTGACTTGTGCAAAGCTCTACCAAATATCTTGATAATCTTTTTGGAATCAATGCATTTGGACTCTTTCCTTACAACTTACAAGTCAAACAATAAAATTTTGTACCTATGTATGAACAATCTTGAAAGCATGCATATACACATCAATTGTAGCAATAGATTAGTAAAACAAATTCCAAATTCTTGAACTCCTAAGATTTTATATATTCTCTTTATGTGGTTGATATCAAATATGAATCAATTCTCATACTTAATACAAAAAATCATCCAATTCACATGTTCCTTCTAAGAGAAATGGTTGTATTGTTAGGGTGCAATACTTGTAACCAAGTCAAGTGTGTAAGCATAAAACGAAGAGTTGGTCATGCTATTCAATTAATGCAGCAAGATGCAATTGTTGAGAAATTTTGTAGCTTCTAGTTTTTGAAATGTACTTTACTAAGAAAGAGGAATCATCCAATTCATATGCTTTTTCTAAGAGAAATGGCTATATTGGTAGGTGTCTATGCCTTTCTCTAATGAATTCTTCTCTCATATGGTAGATCATTGATTTGATCATTTGAGGTCCAATTTTACTGCTCTTAAATTTTGGGGAATTATTTCTAACAACATTTGTGAACATAGGTCAAAGTTTCAAAATGATTTGATTTCTCAATTATTATTTATTATCAAAATATCATATACTTGCATCTATTATAGTTAAATAGTAACTTGATCAATAGTAAATTGATCATTACTCACTTATCAAGAATATGCAATGTGGCTTAATAGTCTAAGAATAATCTCTTATGAAGATGGCGTTGTTATGTTTTCCAAGCACTATTTAGCATGTACAATATGTTAATATATTTTGGTAGTGATGTGTGTGAACACTCTTAGGACTATCGAGACACTTTTTTCCCTATTTAGGATTTTTTTCTCTCAGCTTGTATAAATTGTTGGAGAATTCCTCTCCTATTCACAGCGCAAAGTGTAGAAGACCTTCTCAAGATCAAGATTTTTACCAACAACTGAACCTTCAAATGAAAACTGGTATCAATTACAAAATCCAATGAACTTGAAACTTTGGACACTCAAATTAGAGACTTATAGATTTCAAATGAGCTATGAAACACTCAATTTGGAGTAGTTTTGGTTTGGAAACTCTTTGCCTCAAGACACGCTGCCTATTCACTCAGTTAGGCTGAAAACTGGACTTCACTGAAAACTAAATAACTCACAGAGCATAATGAATTTGATAAAAGTGTTCTAAATAGAGGAATTAATCAAAATATTTAAACTCTAAAAATGGATACATACATTGAGAGATATGACTCCCACAATCAGGCTACCCAGAAATCGGTATGCAGCTTGACATAGTCTATGAGACTGAAGAGAACAAAATGACTCAAACCAAATGAACTACCTACAAGGGGAGTTCAATGCCTTCTTCCTCTGTTCTTGAGTTTCCTCCCTTGCCTCTTTTTTAGCAAAATGACCATGACCTCTTATGATGATATTGAGAGCTCTTCTCCATAACTTCTCCACTACTTTGGGCAGCCACTCCTCTTTCAGTTCATTTTTTGGATTTGATTCTCTTTTGATTGATTCTCTTTTGGCCTCCACTACTTGTTGAAGTAGATGCTTTCATTTTTCATTCTTTTATTTTCCTTCTATTTGAAAAAAAATCTTTTTTGCAAAATATATACAACCTTGCTTCTTTATTTTTAACACTCCCCCTCAAGCTCACATGTGAGCTTGCACCTTCAGCCATATCCTACAAGTTGATTTTATCCTTGAGCCTATTTACCTTAGAATCATCTAAGGACTTTGTAAACATGTCTGCAACCTGGTCATTAGTTCTAATGATCTTTATATCCACATCCTTGCTCAAAACTTTTTCTCAAACATAATGATAATGCACTTCTATGTGCTTACTTCGTGCATGAAACATTGGATTGTTTGTCAAGTGAATGCTTGACACATTGTCACCATAAATTCGAATGGTCTCTACCTGCACATCAAGATCAGCCAACAGCTTCTTAATTCACATAGCTTCAAAAGTTGCAAAGTCTAATCCTCTATATTCAGCTTTTATAGATGATAGTGCAACAATCGGTTGCTTCTTCGAGCTCCATGTGATAGGTTTTCTACGTTTCATGAACACATAACCTGAAGTGGATCTTCCATCTTCCTTCAAACTAGCCCAATCAGTATCACTGAAGCCCTTTACCTGCAATTCTTCATCATATCTATAAAACAAGGCATGATTGATTGTGTGCTTCACATATCTTAACACTCAATCGGCTGAATTTAAATGTTCACTTGTTGGAGTTTGCATAAATTAAGAAAGAACTCCAACGATGTAACACAAATCTGGTCTTGTGATTGTAGCATAGATCAATGAACCTATAATACTCCTATATGTAGTTACATCATGTAACCTCTCTCCATCAGTTGAGCATAGCTTCACATTTGTGTCCATAGGTTGAGTGAGTGGCTTGCATTCACTCATTCCAAATCTAAAAAGAACATCCAGCATGTACTTTCTTTGCATCAAGTAGATGCCATCTTTCCCGTAAACTACCTCAATGCCTATAAAGTATTTTGGCTCACCAAGATCTGAAATTTTAAACTCCTTACCGAGTTTTCTTTTTATCTCTTGTATTCCTACAACATTACTTCCTATTATGATGAGATCATCAACATATATGCAAATGTATATTTGTTTGGCTTCTTCTTACTCAATCAATCTTTGGTTCCAAGCATGTGGTGCTTTCTTCAGCCCATACAACGCTTTCTTCAATCTATAAACAAAATCTTCTTGAAGCTCACCATTGAGAAAAGCATTTTTTATGTCAAGTTGATACATGTTGGAGATAGACGTCTGCGGAAGCACGCGAACAGCACAAGGAAGAAGAAGAAGCTTGGAGCACAAACACACAATACTGAATGTATTACTAGAGAATGTACAAAGATAAGTAGCCCATTAGGGCAATAGGCGTATATACAAGCCGGGGGAAAAAAACCTCCTAAAGAGGGAAAAAAGTGCCCCGACGGTCCTAGTGTGTTCACACATCACTACCTAAATATATCAACAAATCCCCCCTGGGAGTGATGCGGTGAACAAGCAGCTAGCACTCATGTATAAGGAAGTGCCAAGCTATGTGGAAATCACTCCACAAAAGGAAGTAAGCCCAAAGCTTTGCGGAAAGCTTCAAACTTCTCCCTAGGCAGAGCCTTCGTGAAAAGGTCTACAAGTTTGGGCAAAGAGGACACCATTTCAGATTTTTGCAGGTGTAGCAAACTAGCAAAATTTAGATGATCAAAGCGTGCATACAAAAGCTTTGCATCTGACATAGCTTGAGAATCATGTACTGCACATGTCAAATCATTCACAAATTTTTCATAGTCTATGAGTTTTTATTGATGATGCTACAAGATGGATAACTCTTAGGACCATGCTTAAAGAAAAGAATTGTCCAAATTATCTATGGGTTGAGGTTGTTAATACAACTACTTAGCTTCTAAATATGTTGCCATGTACAACTCTTGATGGAATCACTCCCTAAGAAGCTTGGTGGGGTAAGAAACCAACATTGGAGCATTGTAAAGTATTTGGATGAGTTGCTTATGTTTATGTACCATCTCAACTTAGGCATAACTTAGAACCAAAGGCAGAAAAGTATTTATTCATTGTATATGATGAAAAACAAATGGGTTATAGGTTGTTGAATCCTCTAACCAAACAATTTCTCGTTTCTAGAGATGTAACATTTGATGAATAGAAAATTTGGTATGTAGAACAAAGTCAAACAATTGAAGAATTTGAAAAGGAGGTAAGAAGTGAAAGAGGTAAATCAAAAGTGCATGTTTTATGAAGATGAAGATCATGGGTAAGTTAGCACATCTACGACTTGATTGTCAAGAAGAAATGAAGATGCAGCTAGGTTTAATGAAGAAATCTATTCAGATACACATGAAGAGGATGAACCAAGAAGGTCAAGTAGAATAATAAGACAACCAACAAGGTATTCTTATGATACTTTTTATATGACTCAAAAAAGATATGCTTATCACATAGTTAGAGATGATGAAGAACCTCAAAACTATGATGAAGCAAAAGGAAAGAAACAACGGGAAGAAGCAATGAAAGAAGAGTTTAATGCACTTGAGGACAAGAAAACATGGGAACTTGTTCCAAACCATATGGTAAGAAAGTAATTGGAAATAAATGGGTTAAAAAAGTGAAGAAGCTTGCAAATGGAAGAATAGCTAGGTATAAAGCTAGATTGGTGGTCAAAGGCTATGCTCAAGCTTATGGCATAGATTATGATGTGACGTTCAGTATTTTGGACAAAATGTCAACCATAAGGACAATGATTTACATGATGCACTTGTTGATGAGAGACCTGATATAGAGGAGACAAAAACTATGCCTAAATGGTTGGTGCAGACTTTGCAAGATAACAAATCAGATGCACCCCTATCATATTGTACTAGTTCAGGCTCTCATAGTGCCTCTTTTGCATTACTATGCTATGGCTACCTCTAGTCTCTGTGATGAGAATGAGCCTGTTTCGTTTGATGAAGCACATAATTCTAAGAATTGGATGGCTTTACAGGTGGAAAATCTAGTGTTGGTCCAAATAAGGCAACTTTTCAGCCTTTACAGGTTTCAGGTGATTATGCAAATCATTCCATTTGTGATACAGATTTACATGATGCACTTGTTGATGAGAGAACTGATATAGAGAAGACAAAAACTATGCCTAAATGGTTGGTGCATACTTTGCAAGATAACAAATTAGATGCACCCCTATCATATTGTACTAGTTCAGGCTCTCATAGTGCCTCTTTTGCATTACTATGCTATGGCTACCTCTAGTCTCTGTGATGAGAATGAGCCTGTTTTGTTTGATGAAGCACAAAATTCTAAAAATTGAATGGCTGCTATGCAATTAGAATATGATGCTATTATGAAAAATGTTACTTGGTCTTTATGTGACTTGCCTCTTGGTAAGAAGGCCATTGGCACTAAGTGGGTATACAAGCTAACGTAAGCATGATGGAAGGATTGATAGTTATAAGGCTAAGCTTGTTACAAAGGGTTATGCTCAAGAAAGAAGCATTGATTTTGATGAGAACTTTGCTCCTACATGCCGAATCACTACTGTTTCTACCATTTGTGCACTTTCAGCTCATCATGGTTGGAATGTATATTAGTTGGACATTAAAAGTACATTTCTAATTGGTGATTTGCATGAAGAACTGTATGTTTTTCAGCCCCGTGTCTTTCTGTAAAAAGGGCATGAAAACCAAGTGTGCAGGTTGAAAAAAGGCATTATATGGTTTGAGGCAAGCACCATGTGCTTGGTATGAAAAGATACATTCCTACCTGATTGCATATGGTTTTGAGAACAGTCCAACTGAGAGCACCTTATATGTTAAGCGTGCAAATGATGTGCTTCTGATCATCGTTGTGTATGTCGATGCCATGCTTCTCATTGGTCCTCACGAGAAGCATATTGCTGATTTTAAGGCTGATATGCATGCCTCATTTGAGATGTGAGATTTGGGTCATTTGCATCATTATTTGGGAATTTAGTTTATGCAAGTTGATGGTGGAATAGCTTTGTGTAAAAAAAAATACATTGACACATTATTGCAATTTATGATTGAGTCTTCATGATGCTGGAGATGCATTTGATGTTGTTCTCTATCAATAGGCTGTTGGATGCTTGATTTACGTATGCATTACTCGGTTAGATATTCAGTTTTCTGTCTCACAAATGAGTAGGTTTATGCATTGCCCAAGTGTCAAGCATTGGTAGGTGGTTAAGCGCATCTTTCGCTACTTGAGTGGTACCTAACTACTTGGATTTTTTTATCTTAAGCCGTGGCCACTTACTAAATACCGTGATGCAAAAAAGTGATTGTATCTCAAGAAGTTGAACAGAACCACCTTATCGAGCTCTGCAAGACCTATAGCAGACTTCAAGTAACTTGTGCTAGCAAACCAAAACTTGTTTATATGTTTGGCACAAAAGAACAAAACTGCTTGCACAAGTGCGTTTGGATCCAAAAATGAGCTTAGATCAAAATTTTGATGCCACAAAGAGAAGCCTTTTTAACTCCTAATCACCATGAGTATGGTCACCAATTTTTGTGTGATTCGAAGACTGTGATCGGACAGGTGTGTACAACATCCTAGATGAAGCAGCCACTTGCTCTAATACCAATTGTTGGAGTTTGACGTTTAGGAAAGCACCCGAATAGTACAAGGAAGAAGAAGAAGAAGCTTATAGCTTAACACACAACATTGAATGTATTAGCAAATGAATATACAAGAATAAATCAGCCATTAAGGTTATAGGCATATATGTTAAAAATAAAGAAACAAGGTCGTATATAACTTGCAAAAAGGATTTTTGTTCAAATAGAAGGAAAAAACAAAAATGAAAAATGGAAGCATTTACTTCAACAAGTAGTGGAGGCCAAAAGAGAATCAAATCCAAAAATTGAACTGGAAGAGAAGTGGCTACCCAAAGTAGTGGAGAAGTTATGGAGAAGAGCTATCAAATTCATCATGAGAGCTCGTGGTCATTTGGCTACAAAAGAGGCAAGGGAGGACACTCAAGAATAGAGGAAGAAGGCATTGAAGTCCCCTTGTAGGTAGTTCGTTTGGTTTGAGTCATTTTGTTCTCTTCAGTCTCATAGACTATGTCAAGCCGCATACCAATTTCTAGGTAGCTTGATTATGAGAGTCATATCTCTCAATGTATGTATCCATTTTTAGAGTTTAAATATTCGATGGAAAGCTTACATTGAGTAATTCCTCTATCTAGAAAATTTTTATCAAATCCATTATGCTCTATGAGTTACTCATTTTTAGTGAAGTCCAATTTTCAGCCTAACTAAGTGAACATTCAACTTCTTTTTAGGCAAAGAGTTGCCAAACCGAAACTACTCCAATTTGAGTGTTTGATAGCTCATTTGAAAGCTATAAGTGTATATAGTTTGAGCGTCCAAGGTTTGAAGTTCATTGAATTTTTTAGTTGATACCAGTTTGCACTTAGCTATTGGTAAAAGTCTTGATCCTGAGAAGGTCTTCTACACTTTCCACTACGAGTAGGAGAGGAATTCTCCAACAATTGGTGTCAGAGCATTGGAGCTTGAGAGCAAAGCATTGGAACTGAAGTGAAGCAAATGAAAAGCTACAAATCAAGGGGGAGCTTCGTAAAGTCAAGAAATAGCACCATAACATATTTGAGGTAAACTTCAATCTTGGAAGTTTTCAATGGCTGATTTAGGACAGCAAGTTGAGAAGTTAGATAATTTTCAGTCTTGGAGGTATAGAATGACAAATTACCTTAAAAGTAAAGGTTTATAGAGTCTAGTTACTGGAGATGACCTACAACTGGTGGATCTTCAAGATTCAAACATTACTCAAGAACAAAGGAGACAATTCGCTGATTGGGAAGAGAGGAATCGAAGGGTGATGTTGCTCATTTCACAAGTTATTTCTAACTCTGTGATTTGTCATGTGCAAAGCTTAGGATAGCCAAGGAAGTTTGGGAAGCATTGAAGAAGGTGTATGCTACTTCAACAAGGTCTTGGAGGATGCAACTCAAGAACGAGCTCAACAACATGAAGAAAGGCTCAAACCAAAGCATTAGTGAGTATACATTGAAGATCAAGGAGCTTCGAGATCAGCTAGCATTAGTTGGATGTAAGATAGAAGAGGAAAACATCGTCCAAATAGCCCTCAATGGATTGAGAAGTGAAGAGAAGTGGAAGCCCTCATCACAAACGTTCTTTATAAAGACCCTCTACCAACATTCGACGAGATTGTACCAAATCTTGTGGTTGAAGAGGTTGCTTAAAAGGAGAAGGCAACAAAGGTAAGAACAACCATAGTCAAATGTTATATGCAGGTCAAGGTAGAGGAAGGAACTCAAGAGGAGGCTCGAGAGGAAGAGGAAGAAGCTACAACAACACAAATTCCAGCCAACACAATTCGGAGGACAACAAGGACAACTCAAATGACATCACACATGGAAGAGATCGAGGAAGAGGTCGAGGTTCATACAATCCTCATAAAGGTATAATATGCTATCATTGCGGTAAACTAGGACAATCCTCATAACGAATGGAAGGCTGAATGGAGGCAACTAAAGGAGCCAAAATAACTATGCGAGTACATCAAGTGAAGGAGACAAGCAAACCATGCTTGCTTTGAAGCATGAGTACAAGAATCGGAGAAGTGATGATAAAAAATGGTTTACAGATTCAGGTTGCAACAACCATATGAGATGCCAAGGAGATTTATTCACAAAACTACAAGATCCAAGTGGAAAAGGATGTGTGGAGACCAATGATGAAACTCAACATGCGAGCGTGTTGGAGATATCAAGCTTGGAGACAAGAAGGTATTGACTGATGTTCTTCATGTTCTGACTATTGCAAAGAATTTGATTTCAATAGGACAAATGGTAAAGAAAGGATATCATGTTATCTTCAATGAAAAAGGTTTCTTTATAAAGAATCCAAAAGAAGGATTCAAGCTCATTGCTCAAGGAAAGAAGGTAGGATGTTCACTTTGAACATTCAACAACCACATGGAAAGGTGATGTATATTTGGAAACAAGAGGATTGCTGAAATCGATTTGTGGCACAAAAGGTTTGGACATATCAACATTCCCAATCTCAAGAACGTGAGCAACCATAATTAGGAAAGCAAACTCGAAAACCATTCAAGAAGAGCAACTATGTGGCAAGGAATGTCCTCAACTTGATACACATGGATGTATGGGGACCATCACAACAACCATTGGTGGCTGGTAATAGATACTTTGGTCACTTTTATTGATGACCATTCAAGAAAAGTATGGATGTTTTGCATAAAGCAAAAATCAGGTGTGTTCTCCATGTTCAAGAGATTTAAAGCACAGGTAGAAAAGGAAACAAGACGCTACATAAAGACCTTGAGGTCAGATGAAGGATTTCTCCAAAGAATTTTCAGATTTTCTTTATGAGAATGGCATCAAGTGATAATTTACATGAAGGTACATGCCTCAACAAAATGGAATAGCTGAAAGAAAAAATATACATATCATAGAAGTTGCAAGATGCATGCTCAACGAGATGAAGGTGCCACTAAACTATTGGGCTGAAGCAGCTAGTACGGTTGTTTATTTGATGAACAAGTGCACAACGACTGGAATGCATAATCTAACTCATGAGGAGGTTTATTCTGGTAAGAAACTTGACCTTACACATCTCAAAGTTTTTAGATGTGTGTTATGTTCACATCCCTCAAGAACTAAGGACAAAGATGGAGGCAAAGTCAGGAAAATGTATTCTCATTCGATATTTGTCGAAGCAAAAAGGATACAGGTGCTACAATCCGATGAAAAAGGAGCTACAAGTCTCACGAGATGTGGTATTTGATGAGCTAAGACCATGGTTTGGAGACAAAGGGAAAGAGAAGATTCTTGAAGAAGATTGCGAAGATGATGGAGGTGCTATGCAAGAAGAATTTCATCAAACAAGCACTCAAATGTCAGGTTCAGAAGCCTCTACATCACTTGGAGAAAGCTCAACATGGAAGGGGAGACTAAGGAGTCATTGCTCATCACCAACATCAGGTTATGGAAGATCTGAAGTTGAAAGTGCTGCCCAAAATAGTGATTCAAATGCAAGTGAAGAAGAGTATGAAGAGATGATTACACCAAAGGTAAAGTTGAACTGGTTGAAGAAGCAATATTCAAAAGGAAATGAAAGGAGGTCTTTAAGAGCAAGGTATCCAATTCAAAGGCTGAGCCATGATTGTTTTATTGCAAAGCATTTTGCATATATGACACAAGTGGTCAAAGGTTATGCACAGGAAAGAGGCATTGATTTTGATGAGACCTTTGCACCTACATGCCGTATGACTACTGTTCGAAGCATTTGTGCACTTGTAGCCCATCATGGTTGGAATGTACATCAGTTGGACATTAAAACAACATTTTTGAATGGTGACTTGCATGAAGAAGTGTATGGTTTTCAGCCCCGTGGCTTTGCGCAGAAAGGGCATGAAAACCAGGTGTGCAGGTTAAAGAAGGCATTATATGGTTTAAAGCAAGCACCACGTGCTTGGTATGAGAAGATACATGCCTATCTGGTTGCACATGGTTTTGAGAACAGTCCAACTGAAAGCACCTTATATGTTAAGCGTGCTAATGATGTGCTTCTGATCATTGTTGTCTATGTTGACGACATGCTGCTCATTGGTCCTATTGAGAAGCATATTGCTGATTTCAAGGTTGATTTGCATGCCTCATTTTAGATGTCTAATTTGGGGCATTTGCATCACTATTTGGGCATTCAATTTATGCACATTGATGGTGGAATGGCTTTGTGTCAAACAAAATATATTGACACATTATTGCAACGTTTTGGCCTTGAAGACTGTAAGCCTACTGCCACTCCTATGGAGATAGGTTTACGATTGAGTCTTCATGATGCTGGAGATGCATTTGATGTTGTTCTCTATCAGCAGGTTGTTGGATGCTTGATTTACTTATGCATTACTCGGCCAGATATTCAGTTTGCTGTCTCACAGATGAGCAGGTTTATGCATTGCCCATGAGTCACGCATTGGAAGGCGGTTAAGTGCATCTTTCGCTACTTGAGTGGTACTCGGCTACTTGGGTTGTTTTATCCCAAGGGGGGATCACTACCGCCAGATTTGCATGCTTTTTCTGACTCAGATTGGGCTGGTTGCTATGACACTCGTGTGTCCACCAGTGGTTTTTGCTTCATTTTTGGTAGCTCATGTATATCTTGGTTGAGCAAGAAGCAGCCTACTATGGCCACTTCCAGTTGTGAGGCTGAGTATAGGGCAGCTTTCACAACGACTGTTGAGTGTGTGTGGCTCAGACGCCTTATGGCTGATTTGGGTGTTGGCCAGTTTTCTGCCACCACCATCTTCACTGACAGTCAGAGCGCATTGGAAGTTGCGAACTGAACCATCTTTTGAGATAAAACAATCCAACTAGTCGGGTAAAACAATCCTTTGAGATAAAACAATCCAACTAGTCGGGTATCACTAAGTAACGAAAGATGCGCTTAACTGCCTGTCGATTCTTGAATCTTGGGCAATGCATAAACTTGCTCATCTGTGTGACAACAACTGATGTACATTTCAACCATGATGAGTTGCAACAACATAGATGCTACGAATAGTAGTCATTCGACAAGTAGGAGTAAAGATCTCATCAAAATCAATGCCTCTTTCTTGTGCATAACCCTTTGCAACAAGCGTAGCCTTATACCTATCAACTGTTCCATCTCACTTACACTTCAGCTTATATACCCACTTAGTGCCAATGGCCTTCTTGCCAAGAGGCAAGTCACATAAAGACTAGGTACCATTCTTCATTATAGCATCGCGTTCAGATTGCATAACAGCCATTCAATTTTTTGAAGTTCGTGCTTCATAAAATGAAACAGGCTCATTCTCATCACAGAGATGAGATGCATCCATAGCATAGCAATCTGATGCAAAAGAGGCACTATAAAAGCATGAACGAGTACAATATGACAGAGGTGCATCTAATTTGTTGTCATGCAAAGTTTGCACAAGCCATTTTGGCATAGTTTTTGCCTCCTCAATATTAGCTCTCATCAAGCGCACCATGTAAGTTTGCATCAAAAATGGAATGATTTGCATCATCACATGAAACCTGTTAAGGTTGAGAAGTCCCCTCATTAGGACCAACACTAGACTTTCCACCTGTAAAAAGAGGCAATAAAGTATCATACATGTCCTTGGAGCTAACAGATATCTCCTTACTACATAAAAGTAATGGTTGAATATCATCTTCCACAAAAAAAATGTCATGATTAACCAAAATGCGTTTAGTAGTTTGTGGATGATAGAGACGATAGCCTTTGCTTTTGGAAACTGTACCCAATAAAAATACATTTCACTACTTTATCATTCAATTTTCTGCGATGTTGTTCAGACATTAATGCATATGCCCTTTCACGAGTGTTGAGTGTGTGGCTCAGATGCTTTATGGTTGATTTAGGTGTTGATCAATCTTTTGCCAGCACCATCTTCATTGACAATTAGAGCGCATTGAAAGTTGTGAGGAACCTTGTGTACCATATTCACACTACGCACATTGAGGTGCATCATAATTATATCAAGGAAAGATTCTATGCTAAAGAGATCAACTTGGCATATGTGCCCACACACAAGAGAACATTGCAGACCTTTTCACGAAGGCTCTTCCTAAGGAGAAATTTGAAGTTTTCCGCAAATCTTTGGACTTATTCCTTTTGTAGATTGATTTCACATAATTTGGCACTTCTTTATACATGAATGCCAACTCCTTGTTCACCGCATCACTCCTTAGTGAGGACTTATTGATATATTTAGGTAATGATGTGTGTGAACACACTAGGACCATTTTTTCCCCAACTTGCATATATGCTTGTAACCCTGACCAATTACACCAATTACTTATCTTTGTACATTCTAGTGGTAATACTTCAATATGGCGTGTTATGCTCCAAGCTTCTTCTTCTTCCTTGTCTTGTTAGTGTCTTTCCACAAACATCTAACTCCAATAGATGTGTACAAAGTGATTTGGCTTCCTTCTCATAATCATATAAAGACTCTAACAATAAACAGCTTTTCCTCATAATCTCTCACCTTTAATATCTCTACTATTTAAACATAAATTTAAGACTTCATTCAATAAAATGAACAATTTTTCCTTCCTAAAAGGTTTTTTTCCCAAATTACTTATCTTTGTACATTCTAATGACAATACATTCAAGCTTCTTCTTTCTTGTGTTGTTCTCGTGCTTCCACAAACGTTTAACTCCAACAAATGTGTACAAAGTGATTTGTCTCTTTCTCATAATCATAAAAGAGGCTCTAACAATAAAGTTGTCTCTTTCTCATAATCATAAAAGAGGCTCTAACAATAAAGAGCTTTTCCTCACAATCCCTCACCTTGAATATCCCGACTCTCTAAACATAAATTTAAGACTTCATTCAATACAATGACACTCTCCTCCCAAGTGTTTATGATCTATTCAGATCTTATGCTTCTACAACTCAAACTCAAATTTGAAACTTTTAGAACTATTCTAGATCCAAATTCTATGTATATGTACATGTGTACGTTACACGTGCATTTGTCCCTTCACAAGGACATTGTTTTGAATGTCCAAGCTTCATAATCTTCTCTTCTTTTCTTCACTTATGTCTTCATTAAATCTCTTCATATGCTTCATGCCTTCATGCTCAAACAGGGAATGAAGTTCAAACACCAAAGTTATATCCCACCAATGGATAACAGAAACTGAGATCCTCAGATAGGCCCCTGACAAACTGCTTACGCCATTACCATCTTTTCTTACGAGCTTTGAGTATTGAGCTACGATGTCCCACCAATGGATAACAGAAACAGAGATGCTGCGATAGGCCCCTAACAAACTGCTTTCGCCTTTACCTTCCTTTCTTAAGAGCTTCTGCTGTCGGCATCGCCATCCTTTCTTAAGAGCTTTGAGCGTTGAGCTACGACAGACACTCTAACTCATTTTCTCCATTTGCATAATTCTCAAGTCCATAGGAGCTTTGTTTAGACATTGCTTATACTGTGTTCCCTTGAGTGTGTGCTTGTTGCACAAATGGGTTCTGGACCAGTTAAACCCTTCAGTATACTCTTGTTTTCGTTAGACGCGATTATACATCCTGGACATACCACTTTCGAGCAGTTATGAGCCGATGATCTACCTTTGACACTGAAAGATTCCGCAAGTATCGTGCTCAAATTCTTGCAAAACCCTTTGGTCTGTGCGTAATGTCTAATACGCCATCAGCACAGCTTACTTAGGAGCTTAAACCACTCTTCCAAGCACAGATATCACTTAAGCCACACCCCTGGAAGATAAGTAACCTATCAGAAGTGATTTTCGAAATCAATTGAAATCAAGGAAACCATCAGAAGTTCAACTAAGGAAGCCAACAGAAGTGTACATTACACATAACGCCAAAAAAATACTGCCTATGCATCATCCAGGCTCTGGTACAAGACAGATGTTCAGCTTGGGGCAATATACTCACACACGAATACTGTCGTCAAGGTGGCGCTCCGACACCGCTAACCATACCCACTACATGCATGCAAACCCTCGCGTCGAGGACTTCATGTTACCCGACTCGCTCCATAACATCGAATCAATCACCCAGAATGGCAATACTCATAACCACTGGATTCTCTCCGTCCAATAAGCTACTCGATCTGACGATGGTTAATCACAATGTCCTCTGTGATCTCTGAGAATTCACGGCGCATTCCCTACGCCACCGCATGACTGGAGCGAACTGAAAACTGCAGCAATTCACCGCCATTGCCTTGCCCTTCTTCGCAATTTCCTAATTACATCGAAGGAATCGCACTGTATTGTTGCACGCAATACATACGAGTACGCATACATCAATCAAATGTTACGTTTCCCACGCAGTATCAAATGTTACGTTTCCCATTGCCTTGCCCTCAAGGTGAATCGGATGTCAGCGCATATGATAGTACGTATTCATAATACACAAAATAACATTTACGTGGAGAGAATGTCCTCGCTGAACTAAGTCAGTGACGGAAGCGCACATAACTACGGCACACGAAGCAGGAAAATACAGAGTCACACAACTAATGAAAGAGAGCACACACTCAACCTTGAAATAACGAAGTGAATGTATTTCAGAGACGACAGCTCATGTTACCAAAGATACAAGAAATAGCCATGGCTCGGACTTCCTCGGATTTACGTACATTAGAAGCGACAGTGTAGTGTGAACGGCAATGCCCACAGAGAACCAGAGTAGGGCGCCTAAGGGCATTTGTCAGTGCCCTTGTCATTCTTCATCCTGGCGTAGCACGGGCAAGCCCACTTGTTTCCATAAGTGCCCGGAGGCACACAGGAGCAATCCTTACAGCATATCATGCACATCTGGATGCACCGTTTGTAAGCACCAGCTAGACGGCATCGCCCTTTACACCTTCCAGGACAGTCTGCATGTAACAAAGCCACCGTGTCTGAGGTAGACAAACACACTGGAAACGACATTTCTCACGACCAGAAACTTGAAGCTCTCACGACTAGAGAACAGACATAGCCAGAATCAGATACTCGTTCATAGACATGTGATACAGAATCAGCGCTATTTTCCTGAACATGTTTCAATGCTCATTAAAATTCTCCTCCAGATTCACATGGCAGAAACAACCTAACCTAGCTAAGAACACAAATTACAGATCCAGAGCACATATGTACAATGTGCATATAAATGTTGCACATATAAGCAAATGCATTACCGTAACCCAGGAGCTTCCTTTGTAGCAGAGCAGGCTGCAGCCTTGCAAAGCTACTTGAAAGATCATTGCCATCGTCCTCAACGAGATCATCGATGAGATGATCTTCTTCTGCCGCTATAGAGGGAACCTGACAACATGGGAACAAGAATAAGGAGGAAGTTTGCCCTCACAGACCATTTTGAAGGCGCATGAAGAAGCCCAAACAAACCGCGGGCAAAACACGCTTACCAGCGTACAGAGGAGTAAAGCCGCAACAACGAGCAAAAGCAAAGCTGACAGCCTGCTCGAGGCCATATCTGGAAGTAGCTAATGTGTGTTTGCACGGGTACGGCTCGCCAAAGTATCAACCTGTCTAGGGAGAACAGCAGACAAATGGAAGCTATCTCATGACGCACGTTAACAGGAGAGCTCACTAATTTATAGGGCTTCACGGCGAAAGACGGAAAAGTGCGCACATGGATAGTTACCACGGATGCCACATTGGTCAATGAAGAGTCATTTTCCTTCTTTCTGCCTCCCTCAGATGGCCATCATGGTCATAACGCGCTAAACCCTTCCGCCATCGCTGGCTGGCATCCGGCTGTCTTGGTGCAGGTTTATCGCAAGTTGAGACCTAGAATCTACGTTCCACAGTGCTTGTACTCTACCTGAATGACCCAATAGCAGAACTATCGTGCGCTTTTCTATTTCCCATTAGTTTTCCCTCGAGCCTCCATGAAGAGACTTCATTCAGTTTTTCTGAATTTTCATCAGCGCACTGCGCACTCCATCTCCGCCCCTTTCGGTATGTGTGGCGTACGCTTTTGCAGGGAAATCTCCTCTTGGGGCCTGGCCCCGTAGGCGCAATCCTGCTTTTCGCTCCCAATGCTTTTTTCTTTTCCGAATCTTTTATAAAAAAGATGGAATCCCATTCATGTAAAAAAGCAAAGGCAGACAAAACCATTAAATTTTTGCACCGTTGTCAGAGCCCGGACATGTGTAGAAGCACCCAAAGCAGGATTACCGAGCCTCGACAGAGGTCGAAGCTCGGTAAGACTCTCGAGTCTCACGTCTCCCTCTGTTCTGCAGAGTCCAGACTCTGCTGGCGTCCACCACCATGAGATGGGCGCTGGAACAGAGGCAGCAGCAGAGTTTCTCATTCTTCTTCTATGACCCAATGCTAAGAATTCTGTGATGAAAATTTAGAGAATCAGTAAAATCGATGACGTTGAGAGGCTGAGTGCAGCTCATCCGTTTGCCAGCTTGCAGCCATTGACGTCTCATGGAGTACAAGCACGAGTGGGAGGGGTACATTTTTTTTAATCATGTAGTACTCGAAACTCTGTACATAGTACAAACAATAAGGGCCATTTCACATAGGGTCGATTAAACGAGCACATGGTGGTTGTGTCTCTTGCCTTTTGAGGTGGGCCATTTCTTAAGTCGCTTGTTTGGGTGGTTGGGCCTTTTGTCTCTTGAGGTGGGGGCGAGGGTTCAATCCCCATCGGCACCATGTACAGGACATACTTAACATGGAAAGTTGTATTTTGTGGCTGATGTGCCACCGTTTGTCTTGCCCGGCAGTAGTTGTGACTGCAGTTTAACCCAGCTATGTAAACCTTTGTTCTTGTGGGATAAAGGGGGTCTCATGAGTACTATGCCCTTCCTTGTACAGTTGTAATTTCAAAGTTAAAGCCTGGAAAAGTAGGCCTCGGCCAAACCTCCATTTAAAAAAAAAAAAGAAACGAGCATATGAATTCTTGAAATTTCACTTGAAAATAATAAAAAATAGAGAGTTGTCTTAAAGAGTCTCTCAGTTCCACCCAAAGACGGAGAGAGAGAGAGGCCGTAACATTTTTTCGAGATTAGTTCCATGTGCTGAAAGTTGAATGAAAGAGATCCTCTCTCCTTATATGAATGAGACATGCGACACGCTAGTTGATGTTGTTGTCGCCCTATGTGAAATGGCCTTAACATGCATCAAGAGCATGTACCATTGTATGTACTCATGAATGATTCATGTGCACACATTCATATATCGTCTTCCGTTTTTAAGCACACACATTCATATATCGTCTTCCGTTTTTAAGCACATATGAGTGTGCCTCTCGGACATGTAAAGAGGAAAAAGGAGTCCAAATGGCCACTATAGGTGCCAAAGAGTAGTAGTGTCCATGCGTAAGCATTGCGTAAGTGGTGCAACTCCTTGTATGAAAACTCTTGAGGCAACAAAGTACTACATGAATTGACTAGCTCAAGGTGAGGCTTGCTCCTATAGGGCATGTAGAAAAGATATGAATTATGTCTTCCTTCATGAGGCAACAAGTACTACATGAATTGACTAGCTCAAGGTGAGGCTTGCTCCTATAGGGCATGTAGAAAATATATGAATTATGTCTTCCTTCATGAAACATCTCTTGCAACTACCGTCTCTCACTAGTCCAATAGCAAAGATTTCTTGCAATTACCATCTCCCAAGAGTAGCGTCCAGTTGTAAGCATTCCATAAGGAGAGCCTCCTTCACATATGAATTGTGTCTTCCCCCATGAAACATCTGTTGCAACTACCATCTCCCCAAGGGATTGCATTGGTGATCATTGGTTAGGTCAATCTCTTAATTTCACTATACGTTTAACTTCAAAGTTCACTTAGCATTACTTATAATTTATTAGGTCTTCAAGTGTGGAGTCGTGGTCTTTCTACTTTGAGTTCACAGTTTGAGTTCCAACCTTGTTTGTGAATTGCAGAGATTGCACTCCACTGTCCTTAGGATACTAGGTCTCTCCAAAGGAAACTAACTGTGAACCATCTTTCAATCAAGAGATTAATAATGATCCTAAACAAAATTAAAAGTTCTTTATTTATTAATTATGCAGTTAAAAACTAACATTTTTCCTTTTTTGCTCTTAAAAAAAAGGAAGAAAACGCTAAATGGCTTTTGAAACCAATTGATATTTAAAAATCTTGGCTAAGGTTTAGAGAAATAGGTGTTCTGATTGGTTCATAATAAGGTTTCTAGTGAACAATGGGTGAGAATTAAGACTCTACTTATATTTGGATGACCTAATTTGAAGAGGAAATTCTCCCAATTCTTCACCATATTAAGACATGTACCCTCACTACAACATGTACCCTCCCCCGTAGAAACCTCGGTATACCCCTTATATGTTGTAGTGAGGTCAATCTTTTAATTTCACTATTTTCATCTCATGTACATGGCCTTAACTTCAAAGTTCACTTGGCATTACTTATAATTTATTAGGTCTTCCAGTGTGGAGTCATAATCTCTCTACATTGAGTTCACAGTTTGAGTTCCAACCTCATTTGCGAATTGCAGAGATCGCTCTACACTGTCGTTAGGATACTAGGTCTCTCCAAAAGAAACTAACTATGAACCATCTTTCAATCAAGAGATTAATAATGATCCTAAACAAAATAAAAAGCTATTTATTAATTAATTATGCCTTCAAAAACCGATATTTTTCCCCTTTTGCTTTTAAAAAACGAGAACAAAATGCTAAATGGCTTTTGAAACCAATTGATATTAAAAAATCTTGGCTAAGGTTTAGATAAATAGATGTTCTGATTGGTTCATAATAAGGTTTCTAGTGAACAATGGGTGAGAAGTAAGACCCTACTTATATTTGGATGACCTAAGTTGAAGAGGAAATTCTCGCAATTCTTCACCATAATAAAACAAAAAGAAAAGATGAAAAATCCAACAATATTCATAGAGATTTAGCGGCCTTCCTAAAATCCAAAAAAATGAGCATGTTCAATATTAAAGGTATGAGCTACAATTGTAAGGTCTCATTGACCCTACAAAGGCGATGATTATAAAACTAATTGGATTAAGATCTCTCTCTTTACTTTTAAATCATTTTTTTGCATATCAAGGTTTGTAATACAAACTTATGTTTAATTTTCAACACCACTCACCAAAATGGTTAGCATGATTCTTTTATTTTCTTTATTGTTTAATCAACAAATATACCGATGGGTATATCGATGAATATACTCACACATTTCTAATTTTTAATTTTTTATTTTTAATGTAATTTAATGCTCACCCTACATGCATATCGATGAAAATAAATTATTCTCGATGTGTATATTGATGCATATACCAATGAAACAAGCTATATAGAATAAAACCCGCAATTCGTGCACAAGCTCATCCTTAATTAAAGCGTTTTGGAAAGTGTGAGGACAGCAATAAAGAAAGTAAGTTTGCATTTTCACTCTCTCACATTTAATATTATATTATGCATTTTTCGTCTTCTTTTTACTCTCTCGCACTCTCTCGATCCCTCTTTCTCTCTCTCTTACTCTAATTCAATATTTTTCTTTTACCTTTGGGCTCTTTGCTGTAATTTGTAGGAAATTGAGGGCAAGATATTTATTTCTTTATTTATATAAATTTGTTAATTATTCTTTTTAATTATATAAATAATTCAAAAAATCAAAATTTTAAAATAACACAATTAAGAAAAGAAATTGATAAATAAATATGTATGCATACATATACATGTACACACATACATTTTTAGAGTTTGAGGTTTATAAAAGCACACCAATAACACAAAGAAGAAAAAGAAGTTTGCACTACAACACAATATAGAATGTACTTTCAAGTCACTACTAAAATCGGAGGATGTAACGATGCCCCTCATTGACAAAAAAAATGGGTCTCATTGCTTATGCAATGCTGATTGCCCAGAGCATCGCATAAGCGATGACCTCTTTTTTTATTTAAAAAAAAAAGAATGGGTGTAGTATACGTGATGAGTAGCATCGCTTATGCAATGCTTTTTTAACCTCCGTTATCAGCATCGTTAATTAATGATGCTATTGGCGACGTTGGCATACTGCCTGCAATGCTCTGAATTAATTAAAAAAAATGATTTCTCCAGACACATTTGTGTCGGGATTGAGATGAGAGAGAGAGAGAGAGCTACACACATCCACAAGGAGGACAGAGAGAGATAAATGAGGTAAATAGACATACACACACACATACATACACACACATTTACACACATGCATACACATGCATACACACACATATATACACATACACACATAGACACACACACACATACACACATATTTATATTAAAAATTTTATATATATATATATATATATATATATATATATATATATATATATATATATATACATATATATATATATGTGTGTGTGTGTGTGAAGTAAGTATATATATATATATATATATATATATATATATATATATATATATATATATATATATATATATATATATATATATATATATATATATATATATATATATATATATATATATATAAACACACACACACATATATATATAGTATATATATTCATTACAATATATAAATATATATACTATTATAAATAAATAGATAAATAATATATATATATATATATATATATATATATATATATATATATATATATATATATATATATATATATATATATATATATATATATATATATATATATACATACATACATACATACCTACATACATACACACACATATGCATACACTCACATACTTGTGTACACACGCACATACATGGACATACATATACATACACATATGTGCATACATACACACACATCTGGATACATACACACACGTGCACATATGAAAATGCATATACACACACTAGACATAAATGTCCATACACACACATAGAGACACACATACACACATATGCATACATATGCATACATATGCATACATATGCATACATAATGCACATGCATATGCATACATAATGCACATGCATATGCATACATAATGCACATGCATATGCATACATAACGCACATGCATATGCATACATAATGCACATGCATATGCATACATAACGCACATGCATATGCATACATAACGCACATGCATATGCATACATAATGCACATGCATATGCATACATACATCCTTACATGCATACACACACATACACACCCACATACACACCTTCGCATATACACCTACATACACATACACACACATATACACACACACATGCACATGCATAAACATATACATATACATATACATACATATACACACACACATACATATGCATACATATATGTATACGCACATCATGTCACATGCATACCTATCAACAAACATATGCATATACTTACACACACATAGTTACATACATGTATATACTTGAACATGCACAGACCAGCACGACACATAGCTGTGCACATAAATTTACCTACACACACACACACATATATATATATATATATATATATATATATATATATATATATATATATATATATATATATATATATATATATATATATATATATATACATATGCACACACACACATATATATATATACACACAGATAGAGATACGTACTCACACATACACATGCATGCACATATACATACACACATACACACATATGAAAACACACATACACACACTAAACATAAATATGCATACACACACACATAGAGACACACATACAGACACATGCAGACATATGCATACATAATGCACATGCATATGCATACATACATACTTACATGCATACACACACATACACACCCACATACACATATACACACATACACACCTTCCCATATACACCTACATACACATACACACACATATACATACTTACATGTACATACACAGATACATACATGCATATATACACACATACATATACACATGCATATATACATACACATGCTTACACACATGCACATGCATACACATATACATATACATACATATACACACACACATACATATGCATACATCTATGTATAATCACATCAGGTCACATGCGTACCTATCGACAAACATTTTCATACACTTACACACACAATTACATACATGTATATACCCGGACATGCATAGACCAGCAGACACATAACTATACACATAAATTTACCTGCACACACATATATATACATACACATATATACATACATATGCACACACACATATATATACACACATACTTTTACATATTTACATACACACAAATAGAGACACATACTCACACATACACATGCATACACATATACATACACACATATGAAAACACACATACACACACTAAACATAAATATGCATACACGCACACATAGAGACACACATAGAGACATACATACACACACATACACACACATGCATACAGATGCATACATATGCATACATAATGCACATGTGTATGCATACATACATACATGCATACACACACATACACACATGCATATACATACACACATACACACATATATACACATGCATATACACATACACATGCATACACAGTGCACACATACACATGCATACACACATACATATATTGATTTCTAACCCATTTTTTTTATATGTATAGATATGGATCCTAGTAGAGAGAGAATGGCAAAACTTACTCTCATAAAAAGTCTTATGAGAGCAAGACTTCCGCTTGATACCTTCTTCATGCACGAGTATTCAGAGATGCCTGATGATGAGTTGGATTATACGATCCAGATGCTTACCCAGCGACCAGAGGAGGGCTCTTCTGTGGCTCCACATGCAGGAAGAGAACTATCTGCTCATAGGTATGTTTTTTTTTTCACAAACTTTTTTTAATGATATTATAACTCATATTTTTATTTATTTTTAGATATCTATTTTCAGGACACCTATACCACCTACACATCATGAGAGCAGAGCACAGGTGCCTCTGAGGACATGCATAGGCACCCTAGGGCTGGAGCGCGTTATAGAGCAAGATGGTAATATAGTGTATATAGGGAATGGATTGGAGTTCAAAAGAAGAATGTGAGCATTATGTGACTCCTACCTGCGCCTTGTCCACTTACAGTGGAAGTAAATATAAGTTTTACATATAAATTAAAATAAATACTTTATGTTTTATTTACATGATTTTTTTTTAGTGAGCATGATGAGAGGGATAAAAAAATATGTACTTACTTCACTTGAGATAGAATTTGAGACCTGGTGGTGT
>CM035442.1:61482253-61567253 GCA_020310875.1 Ceratopteris richardii
GATCACAAGAGAAAGAAAAAAATAATTCAAAGAGAAAGAGGTAGAAAGGAGAGAAACAAAGAGAGAGAGAGAGAATAAGATAGAGATTAGACAAAAGAACAATTCAGCAAGCGATTGTTTCAGCTCGTAAGTGCAACATAATTGTGAACTTTGGAGAGCTCTTTGATCAGATGCATGTAGATGCCAATCCAAGAGCCTCCAACATTTTTATTTTTTTGGTCAAAAAACCATCATATAACTGATGCTAAACCATCGTATATCTCTATTTAAATTGCATTGCATAAGCTATTCTTTTTAGCATCATTTATGCGACACTTTTTTACTTTGTTGCTTTAGCGATGCTTAATGCTACCATTGCAATGCACGTCGCTCTACATGTTGATACGAATGTCGAAGAATTCATCCTTTAATCGATGCCACATGCTCGACGCTCATTGCGATGCTTGAGGCAATTATATAGCGATGAAATTGTGATGCGTTAACCATCGCTATGTGCATGTATTCCTTGTAGTGAGTGAATATATAAAGATAAGTAATCTATTAGAGGTATAGGCATATATAAAATTCAAGGGAAAAAATCTTTTAAAGAGGGAAAAAGTGCATAGGAGGTCTTAAGTGTATTCAGACACATCACTACCAAAATATATCAACAAATCCCCCCTTAGAGTGATGTAGTGAACAAGGAGTTGGCAATCATGTATAAAGAAGTTTTAGATATGCTCAATACTCAACCCTCAAGTGACCATACATGATCCATGGTACTCTAAGTTGTAAGGCCCCCATTATGAAGAGAGGCCATTATGAGAGCCCGAACATTTGTGGAACCCTGAATTCCAAGTTAAATGAGATCTATGTGTGACTGTTGATGGTAATAGATGACCTTTGTGAGCCTAGCCATTAGGTTAGGTAGTTTATGTTAATTAGCTACTTGTACCATCTGCTTAGATCATGAAGATTAATGTAATTTCTAATGATGTTGATGTGTTGACAATTGACAATACTGGGCACACTAAGGCTCTCGTTGTTGATTCTCTTTCACATGTGTGGTTTCTAGATTTTGGTGCTTCTTTCCATGTGACAACACATAGAAAATGGTTCTCTACTTATGCAAAAAATTGTCTTACTATTGTGAGACTTCATGACACTTACTAGTGTGACATTGTCAAGATTGGAGATTTGGTTGTGCAATACATTGTTGGTTCAAAATTTACTATTCACAATGTACACCATGTACCTCAATTATGATAGAGTTTGATGTCGGATGGTCAGCTTGATGACCTTGGTTACAAGGTGGTTTTCTATGCTCATTTCTTTTGCATATCAAAGGGAAATATGGTTATTGCAAAAGGAAGCAAAGTTGGCTTACTTTATCCTTTATTTTTATCATGGAAAGAACACTTGTTAGCTAATACTAAACAATCTATGGCTTGTATTTGACATGGCCGTTTGGGCCACATATCTTGTAGTGGAATGGAAAATCTTTCTCGTTCTAGCTATTTACTTGTGTTATCTTTCTCTGATTTTCCATTTTGTGAGCATTGTCAATATGGAAAGCAATCTAGGAATGTGCATAAGACACACATTGACTCTTCAATTCAGCCTCTAAATCTCATTCATACAAACGTGTATGGTCCTATGCCCACAAGGTCATTAGGTGATTCTCTTTACTTTGTCACTTTCATACATGATGCTACTAGATAAGTATGGGTATATCTAATCAAATCAAAGGATAAGTTATTCCTTACGAGACACCTAGTTTCTGAGCTACCTTCTCGGCAAGTTCCTCAATGGATGTGGACTGACCAGATGTGAGAGTGCTAGAGCTATCCGAATCCTTATAGATTTTTGATAGCTCTAACTCCTTGCCTAGATTATCCTCAATGTCTATGCATATGCGCACATATTCTTCTATAGTTCTGGGGTCCTTTGAATACACATATGACCTAAGCTTGGTGCTCAACAAGCCATCTAAGAACAAAGCCACTTGCTTGGCTGGTGTGGGCAACTCAGGCATTGGGCACCTCTCTAGGTATTGCCTAAACCGTCTTCCTGCTAGTCTGACCATCTCTTGAGGTGTTTGCTTGAAGCTATGAATTAGTGAGGAAGTGTTGTGCCTTATACCACTCTTGGAAAACTCAATGATAAATGCTTCTAGGAGCTGGTCTATGTTTCTGAAATGCCTCTCGTTCAGTGGTTGAAACCACGTAAGGGCAGTGTTCCTAAGGGTTAGACCAAAAGCATTATATTGTGTGAACAAATCCTCTACCTGTTTTCAAGACTTGCCTAAATTCTGCCACATGGTCATAAGGGTCTCCAGTGCCATCGAAGTAATTCTTCATGGACTTTACCAGTTGAGTTGGTCTTAGGGTCCTAGTGTGTTCTCTTGGTCTTGGCAAAGGGAAATCGTCCGCATTCCTTTGATTCCATGGGGCTCTATGTCCCTCAGGTTCCACTCTATTTCTTTCCGTTCTCGTTCTTTCTCTTCCCAGGGAGTTGGCAAAACTTACTTCAGGTCTATCTCTACTTTTATCTCCTTGAGCTCCATGAGCTTGGGAGGTCCCGGCTCCTTGGTGACCAAATGACACATTAGACCGAGGTTGGGAAAAACAAATTCACCCTTCCATGTGTAGGCATGTCTGCCATGCTCGGTGACCATGAAGATTCTCTCTGATGTATTGTCTAGGTAGGTTACTTTGCTTGGGCTATCAGGGTCTTTAAACTCATAGATTGTGAGGGCACTCACTTCCTGAGGTTGAGCAGGTTTATATCTCCAAAAAGCCTCATCGGTTTCTCGGTTTAAAAGCAAATCTATGCTTTTATTATCCTGTGGAATCCACTCTGGAGTCATGATTCTGGTCAAGACAAATTTACCACGGGGAGTTCTTGGCTCTCTCTCTACATTCCCTTGCTCTATATCACCCATGTCAGTCTCCGCAATCACATTTCCAAACTCATCTGTTCTATCAAGAAGAGTGGTGACTACATATATAGTCCCCTCTTTATCTAGGTATGCTCCATTCTCGAACTTAACTACCGGGTGTTCTAGTCCATGGGGTTGATCGGGGTTCTTAATCTGGACCACAAATCTTCTCAGGCCATCTTCATAGATGCGAGCACCCAGACGATTAGTCCTGATGTATTCCAATTGAGTCTTGTAAGGTCCTTCTGGCTTTTCTAGATAAGCCAACCCTGAACTACCTACTGGTCTCTCCATGTGATAGGACATTTCAGAATCACTTGTTTCTGATCGTGGAGTGTATGGGTAATCACTCAACTGTTGGGCCCAAGACCTAGCAATGTGATTGACACTAGCTTCAGAAGATCTGAGGCTTTTTCTGTCTCTGCCTAAATATCTGCCTGACCTAAGGTTCATATGCCTAGTTTTTCTACCCCCTTGGTCCCAAGTACACTCTCGTTGTAGGTTATTTAACACCAATCACTTTGTTCTTTTTAGTTGATTATTTTGTTTATGATCTTGTCTGATATCACGTCGTCAGGAATACTTAAATGAATTTCGCACTTTATAAGTGATCGATTCAAGTTTACTTTTGTCCCTTAGGGCTTTCGCACTTAAGCCCTACTTAATCCTTGCACTTAGTTGATTAGTTCTCTTGGACTTGAATCATGCCTACCGTAGCCCTAATTAATCACTACACCTAAGTCATGCTTAGCCTAGGCTAGGAATTGACAAAGGAGGGTTGAGAGAACTTCCAACCTCAATTCTCTGGTTGCTCAGACTGCTGCACAAGCCCAGGAAGCCTTCTCCCAAGCTTGGTACTCACCCTTGGTAGCTTGCCTTGGACTGCCTTGCTTGCACACAATGTTCCTGCAAAAGTTCACAAGTCAATATGGCTCTATTACCACAAGGGATTTGGAAAAAATGATGGGTTGCCTCAGTGCTAGATCTGCATGTATGCTCGTAATTGCTTCATCTGCCAACAGGCACTAAGGACAATAGGCATCCATTATTGGTTACACATATTCTAATTGTGCTTGTTGTGTAGATAATCAAAAGTCTACATCAGGGGACATTTTTCACTTTGCGAGAGGTGCTATCTCTTGGGGGATCTTGTTTTCAAGAATGTACAATTGTTTGCACTACAAAAGAAGAGTATTTTGTAGCAAGTGAGGCTTGTAAGGAAGCATTGTGGCTTTCTTGTCTTGCTTGTGATATGGATCTACCTCACCATGTACCTCATTTGCTTAGTGATAGTCAGAGTGCCATTGCTTTGGCTAAGAATCCAGTCTATCATGCAAAGACCAAGCACATTGAGGTGGAGTATTACTTCATTAGAGATTGATTAGCCACATATTGCATTATTCTTGAGAAGGATCATACTTGATATAATGCTACAAATTCTTTGACTAAAGGCTTTACCACAAGACAATTTTCAACACCGTTGTCACTTGATTGAGATTACTTGATTCTTGATCTTTCATAGTTACTTGTACATTGTATAACATGTCCATTAGATAGGAGGTATAGTTGTATACTTACACTCAGATGTTCTTTGTCATTCTTTATGTTTTCTCCCCTAGTCATATAGGCCATATTGGCCTTTAGTGTGAGATTTATTCCATTAGTGTCCATGTGAAAGGCAAATGGCTCTCAAATACTTTTGTGCATGTTTTGTAATAAAACATATATTGGTCTAGTCAGCCAGACACTCAAAGTGTGACTGCATTTGTAAAAACTAGGAATTCTCTTTTCATGCTCTCTATGTATTGTGGTTTCTACATATTTTACAGGTCCCGTGTAGAGTAATGTGTGCAACATTGAGAGCTCATTTTTTTAGCATGAGAGTCATATTATCATGAAGCTCATATGAAGTGGAATCTAGCATGGTTCATCGTGCTCACACCACTTCATATTATAGCCATAAAGTACTCATGAGAACATGGGTCATAGCTTCAAACAATAATAAATGCCCATTCCTCATTTTGAACAATATTAGCAAACTTTGTTTTAGATGTAGAGGCCTCTGCAACAACCATTCCAACCTCTTTCTTCTTTGCCTCTTTTACAGTTAGCTTTGGACAACTCTTTATGACATGATCGCTTCCCTTATAGTATTTGCAAAATTTTTTATGCTTTTTTGTTTTCTTCTCATCTTTGTCTTCCTTCTTCGATTGTGTAGCATTAACATATTTGTGCTTACTAGTAGATGAGCTTCATTTTCATTCGCCCTTCTGACTAACTAAGAAAGCTTGATCTACAACATGCATGATTGACCTATTCTGCCTTGATTGATCTTCTTGCGACAAAACAAAGACTAACTCCTCAAATGTTAAGGCAATTGGATCACCTTTCATCATCAATCAAAGAGTAGAAGTAAAACTTTGATATGAATATGGAAGAACATTATGAATAGTTTGCACAAGTGAACTATCTGGCAAGACCATCAGTAAAATCAATTTCTCCTTCAAATATTTAATCTTTGTCAAAAAAATGTCCATAGAATATCCTTCACTTATATGCTCACTCTCGAATTGTTTTCAAAGGTAAGCAATACTAGCCTCATATATGCCCACAATGGGTAATTACTACCATCCAACTCATCCTCAAAAACCAACATACAGAATACATCATTGTTGTTTAGGCATGGCTAGTGACTAAATACTGTGATGCAAAAAAATGATTGTATCTCAAAAATTTGAACAAACACACTATGTCAATCTCTATTGAACATGTAGTAGACTTTGAGGCACTTCACTGGCAAACTAAAACTTGTATATATGTTTGGCACAAAAGGAAAAAATAGTCTGCACAATTGTTGTGATAGTGCCTTTGGACATAGAAATTAGATCAAATCAAAATTTTGATGCCACAAAGTGAAGTTGTTTTGAACTCCTATTCACCTTGAGTATGCTCACTAATTTTCGTGCAATTTTGAGG
This sequence comes from Ceratopteris richardii, assembly GCA_020310875.1. Lineage (NCBI taxonomy): Eukaryota > Viridiplantae > Streptophyta > Polypodiopsida > Polypodiales > Pteridaceae > Ceratopteris > Ceratopteris richardii. The sequence continues at coordinate 61,488,150 of CM035442.1, forward strand.
TTGTGACAAGAGAGATATCCATGATGGCCTAGATGAAGCAGTGACATGCTCTAATACCAATTGTTGGTGTATGAGGTCTCTAGAAGCACACAAACACACACAATGAAGAAGAAGAAGAAGAAGCTTGAAGCACAACACAATATAGAATGTACTACCAAGTGAATGTACAAAGATGAGTAATCCATTAGTGTTATAGCTGTATATGAAATCCAAGGAAAAATGTAGAGAGTACACACATGGAAGCAAAATGAAAAGAAGACTGCACTCACAAAATGAAAGAGTGTGAAACTCAAAAGTCAGTAGACTATGAAACAGGAAAAGTCACATGGATTAGAGTGAGCTTGCCAAGAGCATGGAGTAGGCTCTTCAAGCTTCTAACCAAGTACAAAGTGGAGGATAGATCCTCCTTATATAGAGTTGGAGGGGGCTCTCCAAAGTACATCATAGGTGGGATAATTGCCCTTGAATGAGAATGAATACAATGGTAGAAGCAAATGGCAAGGTACCTAAATACAATGAGATACAATATAAAATGGAAATGGAGTGTCTCGCAGATACAAAATGGAAATGCATTCATGTAGATACAAATGGAAATGAGGTAGAACAATTCATGTCGTCAACACCCCCTCTATAGCTCCATTTTGGAGTGGTTGAATGTTGTAGAATTCCACCAAGCACTAGAGTAGAACTAGACGTAAAGCCTTCATGAACATGATTGTTAAGTTATCCTAAGATGTACATTGTTCCAAAGTAATCTCCTTAGATATGAGATTCTCGTGGATGAAATGGCCCTAGATCTCGATGTTCTTCGTCTGAGCATGGAACACTTGATTGTTGGTGATGGTCAAGGCTGGCTTGATGTCATTGTAGATGCATGTCGGAGTAATCTGCAAAATACCAACGTCAGATAATGAATGTCAAAGTTAGATGGCCTCACATCTACAAAGCTCAATGCTCAGTAGTCGGCCTCGATGGATAACAAAGCAATGGTAGGTTGCTTCTTACTTGCAGGTTGACCTTGAGCTTCTATGAAATTGGAAGGCTCTAGAATTTGATGAATTTGGTGCATAATTGCATGATTCACATAGTGACTTTGTTCACATTCTTGTTTCTCGATTAGCCTTTGCGATCTTCTAGGTTGGTGAGAAGTACTTGCTTATGAGTTTTGCTTAGAAATAATTGTATCCTTCCCAAAGTGTAGATGGTTGGACTCAAACTTCAACTTGGTTCTTTGGTTGAGTACTTTGAAGCTTCATCAAAGATTACATCTTTTGAAATGGTGATAAAGTGGTTCTCAAGATCATACAATCTATAAGCTTAGATTGTTCACTATAGCCAACAAATAGACATTTCTTGAACTTATATTGTAATGTTAGTCTTCCTTAGGCACGTGTATGAATGCTTCACTTCTAAATACTCTAAAGTAGTTTTGACATTGGCCTTGCATCCATAGTAGGCTTCAAATGGAGTCTTATTGTGTAATGCACTTGTGAAGCCTCTATTGATGATGTGCAAAACAATGTGTACAAGTTCTCCCAAAACTTAAATGATAATGTTTTGTTGTGAAGCATAATGCGTTCCATTTCCATGATACTTGAAATCTTTCTTTTAACTACTCCATTCTAGGATGGAGTATGAGGTTGAGTGACTTGCCTCATGGAACCCTTTTGCTTTAATAAATTATCAAAGTCATGATTGTTGAATTATCCACCTCCATTTGATCTTATAGTCTTAACTAAACTTGATGCTTCATTATCAACTTGATAAATCCATTCTCAAAACTTAGAAAATGTATCTACCTTGTATTTGAGTAAATATACCCATATAAATCTTGTGTGATTGCCTACTAATTTAAATAAGTAGAGTGATCCACGATGTGATGGAGTATTCACATGTCCAAAAAGATCCATGTAGACTAGGTCTAGAGGGTTCCTAGCTTGGGTGGGAGCCTCTTTGGGAGTTGAAGCCATGTGTTGCTTGCCTTGAGTGCAAGCCTATCAAATATCATGGGTGTGCCCAATTTTGGGTAAACCATTAAACATTTGTGATGCTCAAATCTTGATTGAGTACGATGTGTGTCCGCACATCTGGTGCCACAACTAGAGAGTGACTCCTTAGAAAGAAAGCATAAAAGCTTGTATAGGCCTTTGTCTTCAACTCCTTGTGCTATGATATCTTTAGTTTTAGGATCAATTACCTTTACAGATGTGTTGTCAAATAATGCTTGTTTGTATGGTTATGATTGCCTTAATAAAGAGGAGGTGCATGCACAAGTTGCATACAAACTATATATTTGATAAAGCTTTACACTCCCGTTGGTGATTGGGAATTTGGACTTTTCCCTTGCCTTCTATTGGAAGACTTTTGTTGTTTAAATAAACGTCACCGGTGTGGTCTTCTAATTCTTAGAATGATTCATGCTATTTTCACATATTGGAGGTGGCTCCACTGTCAAAGATCCACTCTTGTGAAAAGCTAGAAGTAATTAGGGCATTGTCTTCTGTGGAGATAAATAGATCTTCAGTGGAACAGTGAGACCTATGTTGAGAGGAATTAATTTGGTGCATGGAGGTAGAGGCTTTATCATTGTTCTTGTTTATGTAGCATAACTTCTCTAGATGCCTTGTTTCACCACAATAGTTGCATTTAACCTTCTTAAATGAATTTCTAGAACTTTATTTAGATGTATGGCTAGAGTTGTGACTAGCATTCTTAGCCTTGTTGAATGGTCCCTTAGCTTTCATCATGATATCTTGAGAGGATGACGACTTTGCTTGAGAGTCATGGAGGATCAAAAGTCTCCATAATTCCTTCCAGGTCAACACTTGCATGTGGTTGTAAAGGGTTGTGACAAAGATTTCATAAGACTTAAAAAGCTTATTAAGAAGTCTAATGGCCATGTCCTTGTTAGAAACTTGTCGGCCATACAACACGAGCTTGCATTGGTAATCTTGAAAGGTGGTGATGACTTTGGTAATGGGATCTTGGGGCCTACTGGAGAGGTTGTGAAACTCAAATTTTAAGGCATATATTTTAAAAGGAGTTTTATCCTCATAAAGATCTTGAAAGATTTTACAAGCCCCATGGGACATTTTACAAGAGGTAATGTGGCCCTTGGTCAATTCATCACTGGATAGAATTAACTATCCTAAAGCTCTCTTATTTTTGACAATCCAAATATTCCATACTACTAAATCACTATCCTTGTCTTGCTCAGGTTTTGTAGCATCAACTACTTCATACAATAACTTTGCATATAGATATACCCTAATCATATCCTTCCATAGATTGTAGTTTGTGTCATTTAGTCTCTCATCTTTTGGCATGAAAATCAACATAAATGAAGGCAATTAGGATTGACTTGAGGACATTGTGTTTGAAATAGTAGACATGGTTGTCGTCAAAGCAAAGGGAACTTAAAAAGTGAATGATCACACTTGCGAAATGGATTCAAAATTAGCACCAAAGTTTTACATGAGGTAGGGGGGCTTAGAGTAGCCCTTGTGGAAAATTGGAATCCTTGGGAGCTTAGAGTAGCCTTACATTTGTTGACACCTTGGAGGGGGACTTAGAGTAGCCCTTCACTTGCAGACACCTTGGAGGGGGGCTTAGAATAGCCCAGAATGGACTCAAAGAGAGACACACTTGGGGTCTTTGAGTAGCCTCACAAAACACACACACAATGAAGTCTTCTATATTTCTTGATGATACAACAGTAGGGCACTTAGTGCCAAATTCAAAATGGTAGGGAAAAGTAGAAGGTTGATACCTTTGGTAATACAAAAATGTCCCCTTAGAAGGTGGGTACTTTAGTGTTTAGAGTGCCAACATGAGGATAAAGCCCTTTTTGGAAGATACAAAATGATGCCTATTTCCCAAGTACAATGTTAAGCACTAAGTGCCAAAGTAATAACGTTTCAATACAATAGGTCTCAAAGGTTAATTTTTGAAAAAATGTATGTTATCCTATGTCTTGAAAGAGATCATAGCCTTTTAAAATGCATTCATAGGCTTTTCAAATGCAATTAAAAAAGATCCTTATGCACTAATGACATCATCCATGTTGTTATTAAACTCTTTTATTTGGAGAATACCATTCATAAGGTGAATAGGTAAGCATATGGACCAAATTATGCATTCACGTGATTGGAGAAAGCTTTCCTAGCTAGTCAGAAGAGCAAAGGTAAATGGAGCTCATCTACTAGTTAAAAAAAAAATGCAAATGCTCCATAGTTGAAGAAGGAAGATAAAGACGAGAAGAAAACAAAAAAAAAAGAAACAATTTTGCAAATATTGTAAGGGAAACGATCATGTTGTAAAGAATTTTCCAAAATTGGTTATAAAAGAGGCAAAGAAGAAAGAGGCTAGAATGGTTGTTGCAGAGGCCTCTACAACTAAAATAGTTTGCTAATCTTGTGTAGAATGAAGAATGGATGTTTGCCATTGTTTGCAATTATGACCCATCTTCTCATGAGCAATGTATGTTTGCAGTAGACTCAGATGTTTGGTACTTTGATAGTGGGGCAACAAAACATATTACCTCACAACATAGTTTCTTCAGTTCACTTGAGCTCGGCACTATAGGAAATATTGTCAGATGTGCTAACAACTTCTCTTATCCTGTACTAGGAGTTGGTAAGATCATTTTGACTACTATTGATGGTAGTTATTTGACATTGTTAGATGCTTTGTATATATGAAGATCAAGAAAAATCCATTGTCAATTTTGACATTAGCCAAGATTAGCTTGGTTGTCAGATATATTGATGATAGATGTACAATTCATGATCTCTCAAATGGCGATGTTATTATTGCTTCTAGAATTTTATGATGTGGGTTGTATAATCTCATAGATTATGCAAAATTTGTGAATGATTCAGCATGTGCAGTTCAAGATTCTCAGGCTATCTCAAATGCAAAGCTTTGGCATGCATACTTTCCTTATCTGAATTTTGCTATTTTGTTATGCCTACACATATCTCAAATGGCGTCCGCTCGGCCCAAACTTGAGGCACCTTCTAAACATGTCTTTGAAGGCTATATTTTGGGCAAAATGTAGCGTTCATGTTTCCCAAAAGATGGTTTGTTTGAGCTACACATAAATTGTAGCTTGTTCATACTAATGTCTATGGTCCTATGCAAACACATTCTTTTGAGAACTATTTTTACTTTGTGAATTTTATTGATGATTTCTCTATGCATGCATGGGTGTATCCATTGAAAGCAAAGTCCGAAGTGTTTATGTGCTTCAAACAGTTTTTGGTTATGGCTATAAAAAAAATATGTTAGCATGTAAATTAGGCAACCTCCATTTGGATCAAGGGGGGAATACATGTCTTCTGATTTTAATGCATTTCTAGCTGAGCATGGGATAAAACATCAATGTATAGTGTTGTTTACACCTTAGCAAAATCGATTTGCTAAAAGAAAGAATAGGCCTCTCATAGAGATGGCAAGGTGTATGGTCAAAAGTCAAGCTTTACCACATAACTTTTGGCTTGAGGCTTTTATGTGTGCAACATATGTACTTAACAGGTGTATTGCCCTAACAGGTTACATATCTTTGTACATTCTAGTGGTAATACATTCAGTATTGTGTGTTGTGCTCTAAGCTTCTTCGTCTTCCTTGTGTTGTTCGCATGCTTCTGTAGACCTTGAACTCCAACAATTGGTATCAGGGCAGGCCATTGCTTCATCAAGGGCATCGTCATCACTGTTGGAGTTAGACGTCTGCAAAAGCACGCGAACAACACAAGGAAGAAGAAGAAGCTTGGAGCACAACACACAATACTGAATGTATTACTAGAGAATGTACAAAGATAAGTAGCCCATTAGGGCAATAGGCGTATATACAAGCTGGGGGAAAAAAACCTCCTAAAGAGGGAAAAAAGTGCCTCGGCAGATCTTAGAGTGTTCACACACATCATTACCTAAATATATCAACAAATCCCCACTGGGAGTGATGCGGTGAACAAGTAGCTGGCACTCATGTATAAGGAAGTGCCAAGCTATGTGGAGATCACTCCACAAAAGGAAGTAAGCCCAAAGCTTTGTGAAAAGCTTTAAACTTCTCCCTAGGCAGAGCCTTCGTGAATAGGTCTGCAATGTTCTCCTGTGTGGGCACATATGCCAAGCTGATCTCCCCAGCAGAGAACCTCTCCGTGACATAATGATAATGCACCTCAATGTGCTTAGTGCGAGCATGGAACACAGGGTTCCTCGCAACTGCCAATGCACTCTGACTGTCAGTGAAGATGGTGGTGGCAGAAGACTGACCAACACCCAAATCAGCCATAAGGCGTCTGAGCCACACACACTCAACAGTAGCTGTGAAATCTTCCCTATACTCAGCCTCACAACTGGAACTGGCCACAGTAGGCTGCTTCTTGCTTAACCGCGATATACACGAGCTACCAAGCATGAAGCAAAAGCCACTAGTGGACACACGAGTGTCATAGCAACCAGCCCAATCAGAGTCAGAAAAAGCATGCAAATCTGGCGGTAGTGATCTCCCCTTGGGTTAAAACAAACCAAGTATCCGGGTACCACTCAAGTAGCGAAAGATGTGCTTAACCGCTTGCCAATGCTTGACTCCTGCACAATGCATAAACCTGCTCATCTGTGAGACATCAAACTGAATATCTGGCTGAGTAATGCATAAGTAAATCAAGCATCCAACAACCTGCTGATAGAGAACAACATCAAGTGCATCTCCAGCATCATGAAGACTCGATCGTAAACCTGTCTCCATAGGAGTGGAAATAGGCTTACAGTCTTCAAGGCCAAAAGGCTGCAATACTGTGTCAATATATTTCGTTTGACACAAAGCCATTCCACCATCAACTTGCATAAACTGAATGCCCAAATAGTGATGCAAATGCCCCAAATCAGGCATCTCAAGTAAGGCATGCAAATCAGCCTTAAAATCAGCAATATGCTTCTCAATAGAACCAGTGAGCAGCATGTCGTCAACATAGACAACAATGATCAAAAGCACATCATTAGCACGCTTAACATATAAGGTGCTTTCAGTTGAAGTGTTCTCAAAATCATGTGCAATCAGATAGGCATGTATCTTCTCATACCAAGAATGTTGTGCTTGCTTTAAAGCATATAATGCCTTCTTTAACCTGCACACCTGGTTTTCATGCCCTTTCTGCACAAAGCCACAAGGCTGAAAAATATACACTTCTTGATGCAAGTCACCATTCAAAAATGCAGTTTTAATGTCCAATTGATGTACATTCCAACCATGATGAGCTGCAAGTGCACAGATGCTCCGAACAGTAGTCACACGATATGTAGGTGCAAAGGTTTCATCAAAATCAATGGCTCTTTCCTGTGCATAACCCTTTGCAACAAGCTAGCCTTATACCGGTCAACTGTACCATCACGTTTATGCTTCAGGTTGTATATCCACTTAGTGCCAATGGCCTTCTTGCCAGGAGGCAAGTTACATAAAGACCAAGTACCATTCTTAATTATAGCATCATAATCAGATTGCATAGCAGCCATCCAATTTTCTGAATTTTGTGCTTCATCAAACGAAACAGGATCATTCTCATCACAAAGACTAGACGTAGCCATAGCATAGCAATTTGATGCAAAAGAGATACTATGAGAGCCTGATCAAGTACGATATGACAGAGGTGCATCTAATTTGCTATCACGCAAAGTCTGCACCAGCCATTTTGGCATAGTTTTTGCCTCCTCAATATCATCTCTCTCATCAACAAGTGCATCATGTAAATCTGCATCAGAAATGGGATGATCTACATCATCAAATGAAACCCGCAAAGGGTGAGAAGTTGCCTCATTAGGACCAGCACTAGACTGTCCACCTGTAAAAAGAGGCAACAAAGTATCATACATGTCTTTGGAGCTAACAGATGTCTCCTTAGTACATGAAAGCAATGGCTGAATAGCATCTTCCACAAAAACAACATCACAGCTAACCAAAATGCATTTAGTCTCTGGATGATACAGACGATAGCCTTTACTTTCAGAACTATACCCAACAAAAATACATTTTACTGCTTTATCATCCAATTTTCTGCGATGTTGTTAGGGCACTCATGCATATGCCAAACAACCAAAAACACGCAGATGAGCAACGGATGGCTTGCGGTCATGCCAAGCCTCATATGGAGTGATAGACTGCAGCACTTTAGTGGGACACCTGTTAAGTACATATGCTGCACACATGACAGCCTCAAGCCAAAAACTATGTGGTAAAGCCTGACTCTTGTCCATACACCTCGCCATCTCCATGAGTGACATATTCTTTTGTTCAGTAACTCCATTCTGTTGAGGTGTATATGGCACTGTACACTAGTGTTTTATCCCACGTTCATCTAGAAATGCATTAAAATCAGAAGACATATATTCCCCCCCTCAATCACAACGGAGGGTGCCCATTTTACATGCTGAAAGATTTTCAGCCAAAACCAAAAAGTGTTTGAAGCACATGAACACTTCGGACTTTGCCTTCAATGGATATACCCATGCATGCCTAGAAAAATCATCGATGAAAGTCACGAAGTAAAGATAATTTCCAAAAGAATGTGTCTGCATAGGACCACACACATCACTATGTAGAAGCTTCAATTTCTGAGTAGCCCGAACTGAACCATATTTTGGAATGGACGAACGCTGCATTTTGCCCAAAATGCAGCCTTCACAAACATGTTTTCCAGGTTCCTCAAGTTTGGGCAAAGAGGACACCATTTCAGATTTCTGCAGGCATAGCAAACTAGCAAAATTCAGATGACCAAAGCATGCATGCCAAAGCTTTGCATCTGACATAGCCTGAGAATCATGTACTGCACATGCCGAATCATTTACAGATCTTTCATAGTCTATGAGCTTATACAGCCCACGGCATAAAATCCCAGAAGCAATAATCACATCTCCATTTGATAGATCATGAACTGTACACTTGTCATCAACAAATTTCACAACCAAGCCAATCTTGGCTAATGCAGAAACCGATAACAGATTTTTCTTGATTCTTGGCACAAATAAAGCATCTGACAAAGTGAAAGAACTACCATCAACAGTAGGCAAAATGATCTTACCAACTCCCATAACAGGATAAGAGGAGTTGTTGGTGCATGTAATAGTATTCCCTGTAGGGGCAGGCTCGAGTGAAGAGAAGAAACTGTGTTGCGAGGTAGTATGTTTGGTCGCCCCACTGTCAAAGTACCAAACATCTGAGTCTACTAAAGACATGCACTCCTCATCAAAAGATGGGTCAAAGATGCAAACAGTAGTAAACACCCATTCTTCTTCCTGCACAAGATTAGCAGACTCCGTTTTTGGTGTAGAGGCTTCTGCAACAACCATTCCAGTCTCTTTCTTCTTTGCCTCTTTAGCAGTCAATTTTGGATAGTTCTTTATGATATGATCATTCCCTTTATAGTACTTGCAAAACAATTTCTGTTTTTTTGAGTTTTTCTCATCTTTATCTTGGTTCTTCAAATGTGCCGCATTTGCAGATTTCTGCTTACTAGTAGAAGAGCTCCATTTTCCTTTGCCCTTCTGACTAGCCAGGAAAGCTTGATCTGCAACACGCATAATGGACCTGTTTTTCTGCCTGGACTGATCTTCCTGCAATAGAACAGAGACTAACTCCTCAAATGACAAGGCATTTGGATTGGCTTTCATCATCAACCGAAGAGTAGAAGCAAAACTCTGATATGAATCAGGAAGACCATTCAGAACGGTCTGCACAAGTGAGCTATCTGGTATAACCTCATCAGCAGAAATCAATTGTTCCTTCAAGTCTTTGATTTTTGTTAGAAAACTATCCACATAATCACCTTCATTCATGTGCTCACTCTCCAACTGTTATCGGAGGTAAGCAACACGAGCCTCATTCCTAGCTTGGTACAATGTGGTAAGTGTATCCCAAGCATCCTTAGCTGTTCTGCAAGAGCGAATATGAGGAATAATTGCACGTTTGAAAGACAAAGCTATCAATGCATGTGCCTGGGCAACTCTGTCATCCCAACGAATTTGCTCTGCAGTAGGTGCAGTAGAAACTGCAACACGAACAGGAATATGCAGAATATCATCATCTTTGACACCCTCTGCATCAGCTTTAGTACCTGCAATTGTAATAGTTGTAGGTGTGATAGGACGTTTTTTGACACCCTGCACAATGTTCCGAAGTCCTTTTGCAACCAATACATGTCGCATTATATAAGCCCACAACGGGTAGTTGGTACCATCCAATTTATCCTCAAAAACCAACATACGAAATACATCACTACTTTCAGCCATGGCCGGTGACTAAAATACTTTGATGCAGAAAATTGATTGTATCTCAAAAAGTTGAACAGAACTGCCCAGATGAATTCTGCTAGACTTGTAGCAGACTTTGAGATGCTTATACTGGCGAACCAAAACTGGTATATACCTTTGGCACAAAAAGATGAAATAGCTTGCACAAGCACTGCAATAGTGCATTCGGAGGCCGAAACGAGCTCAGATCGCGATTTTGACACTACAAAGCGAAGCAGTTTTGATTAAAGAAACATGTTGAGTATGCTCACCAAAATCGGTGTGATTTTGAGACTGCAACCGGAGGAGTGTTGATGGCACCCTAGATGAAGCGACGACCTGCTCTAATACCGATTGTTGGAGTTAGATGTCTGCAGAAGCACGCGAACAGCACAAGGAAGAAGAAGAAGAAGCTTGGAGCACAACACATAATATTGAATGTATTACTAGAGAATGTACAAAGATAAGTAGCCCATTAGGGCAATAGGCGTATATCCAAGCCGGGGGGAAAAAATCTCCTAAAGAGGGAAAAAAGTGCCTCGGCAGTCCTAGAGTGTTCACACACATCACTAGCTAAATATATCAACAATCACCCCTTCGTTCACACTCTTAAAATTACACAAATTTTGGTGAGCATACTCAAGGTGATTAGGAGATCAAAACTACTTTGCTTTGTGGTGCCAAAATCACGATCTGAGCCGTTTCAGCCTCCGAATGCACTATCACAATACTTATGGAGGCTATTTCATCTTTTTGTGTCAAAGATATATATAGGTTTTGGTTCACCAGTATAAGCAGTTTAGCATAACTTGTCAGGCTAGTTCTATTCAACTTTTTCATATACAATCATTTTTTTGCATCAGGGTATTTTAGTCAGTGGTCATGGTTGAAAGCAGTGATCTATTTTGTATGTTAGCCGTTGAGGATAAGTTGGGTGGTACAAATTACCCATTATGGGCTTATATGATGCATCATGTATTGGTCACAAAATGACTGTGGAATATTGTGCAGGGTGTTGAAAAACATCCTATTACACCTGCAAATACAGGTACTAAAGCTGATGAAGATGGTGCCAAAGATGGTGATTTTGCAGATTCCTGTTCATGCTATGATTTCTGTTGCACCTACTGTAGAGAAAATTCATTGGGATGGAAGAGATGCTCAAGCACATGCATTGATAGCCTTGTCTATCAAACGTGCCATTATTCCTCACATTCGCTCTTGCAGAAAAGCTAAGGATGCTTGGTATACACTTACCACATTGTATGAGGCTAGGAATGAGGCTCATGTTGCTTACCTCCAAAACCAGTTCGAGAGTGAGCATATGAATGAAGGTGATTCTACGGAGAGTTTTCTAACAAAGATCAAGGATTTAAAGGAATAGTTAATTTCTATTGATGAAGTCTTGCCTGATAGTTTACTTGTGCAGACTGTTCTAAATGGTCTTCCTGATTCATACTAGATTTTTGCTTCTACTCTTTGTTTGATGATGAAAAGCAATCCAAATGCCTTAACATTTGAGGAATTAGTCTCTGTTCTATTGCAAGAAGATCACTCTAGGCAGAACAACTCGATTATGTGTGTTGCAGATCAAGCTTTCCTGGCTAGTTAGAAGGGCAAAGGTGAATGGAGCTTTTCTACTAGTCAACAGAAATTTGCTAATTCTGCACAATCAAAGAAGGAAGACAAAGAAGAGAAGAAAGCAGAAAAGCAAAATTTGTTTTGCAAGTACTATAAAGGAAATGATCATGTCATAAAGAATTGTCCAAAAGTGACTACAAAAGAGGCAAAGAAAAAAGAGGCTAGAATGGTTGTTGCAGAGGCCTCTATACTGAAAACAGAGTTTGCTAATCTAGTGTAGAATGAAGAATGGGCATTTACTATTCTTTGTAGTTTAGACTCATCCTCTTTTGAACAGTGTATATCTGTAGTAGACTCAGATGTTTGGTACTTTGATAGTGGGGCAACCAAACATATTACCTTGCAGTGCAGTTTCTTCACTTCACTCGAGCCTTCCCCTACAGGGAATACTATTGCATGCACCAAGAACTCCTCTTATCCTATCATGGGAGTTGGTAAGATCATTCTGACTAGTCCTGATGGTAGTTCTTTCATATTGTCGAATGCTCTATTTGTGCCAGGGATCAAGAAGAATCTGTTATCAGTTTCAGCTTTAGCTAAGTTGGCTTGGTTGTGAAATTTATTGATGAAAGATGTACAATTCATGATCTATCAAATGGTGACATGATTATTGCTTCTAGCATTTTATGTCATGGGCTGTATAAGCTCATAGATTATGAAAAATATTTTAATGATTCAGCATGTGTAGTACATGATTCTCAGGATATTTCAAATGCAAAGCTTTGGCATGCACGCTTCGGTCATTTGAATTTTGCTAGTTTGCTACGCTTGCAGAAATCTGAAATGGTGTCCTCTTTGCCCAAACTTGAGGCACCCGGTAAACATGTCTGTGAAGGTTGTATTTTGGGCAAAATGCAGCATTCCTCTTTTCCAAAAGATTGTTCAGTTCGAGGTACTCAGAAATTGCAGCTTGTTCATAGTGATATTTGTGGTCCTATGTAGGAAACTATCTTTACTTCATGACTTTCATTGATGATTTTTCCAGGCATGCATGGGTATATCCACTGAAAGCAAAGTCCAAAGTGTTTATGTGCTTCAAATAGTTTTTGATTTTGGTTGAAAATCTGTCAGCATGTAAAATGGGCACCTCCATTTTGATTGAGGGGGGAAATATATCTCTTCTGACTTTAATGCGTTTCTGGCTGAACGTGGGATAAAACATCAATATAAAGTATCGTATACACCTCAATAGAATGGAGTTGCTGAATAGAAGAACAAGTCACTCATGGAGATGGTGAGGTGTATGGTCAAGAGTCAGGCTTTACCACATAGTTTCTGCCTTGAGGCTGTCATGTGTGTACCATATGTACTTAACAGGTTTCCCACTAAGGCATTGTAGTCTATCACTCTATATGAGGCTTGGCATGGTTGCGCGACATCTGTTGCTCACCTGCACATTTTTGGTTGTCTGGCATATGCATTAATGCCTGAACAAGATTGCACAAAATTGGATGATAAAGCAATGAAAGGTATTTTTGTTGGGTACAGTTCTGAAAGCAAAGGATATCATCTGTATCATCCACAGACTAAATGCATTTTGGTTAGCCGTGATGTTCTTTTTGTGGAAGATGCTATTCAACCATTACTTTGATGTACTAAGGAGACACTTGTTAACTCCAAAGGCATGTATGATATGTCTTTATGTGACTTGCCTCCTGGCAAGAAGGCCATTGACACTTAGTGGGCATACAAGCTGAAGCGTAAGATTGATGGAACAATTGACTGGTATAAGGCTAGGCTTGTTGCAAAGGGTTATGCTCAGGAAAGAGGCATCGACTTTGATTATACCTTTGCTCCTACTTGCCGAATGACTACTATTCATAGCATCTATGCACTTGCAAATCATCATGGTTGGAATGTACATCAGTTGGACATTAAAACTACATTTTTGAATGGTGACTTGCATGAAGAAGTGTATGTTTTTCAGCCCCATGGCTTTGTGCAGAAAGTTCATGAAAACCAATTGTGCATATTGAAAAAGGCATTATATGGTTTGAAGCAAGCACCACATGTTTGGTATGAAAAGATACATGCCTATCTAATTGCACATGGTTTTGAGAACAGTCCAACTGAAAGCACCTTATATGTTAAGTGTGCCAATGATGTGCTTTTGATCATTGTTGTGTATGTTGATGACGTGCTTTTCACTGGTCCTCATGAGAAGCATATTGCTGATTTTAAGGTTGATCTGCATGCCTCATTTGAGATAGTTGATTTGGGGTATTTGCATCATTATTTGGGCATTTAGTTTATGCAAGTTTATGGCGGAATAACTTATTGACACATTATTGCAGTGGTTGGGCTATCAGCGGGCTGTTGGATGCTTGATTTACTTATGCATTACTCGGCCAGATATTTAGTTTGCTGTCTCATAGATGAGCAAGTTTATGCATTGCCTAGGTGCAAGCATTGGGAGGTGGTTAAACACATCTTTTGCTCCTTGAGTGGTACCCGGATACTTGGATTGTTTTATCCCAAGGGGGGATCACTACTGCCAAATTTTTGCTTTTTCTAACTCTAACTTGGCTAGTTGCTATGACAGTCGTGTGTCCACTAGTGGCTTTTGATTCATGCTTGGTAGCTCATGTATATCTTGGTTGAGCAAGAAGAAACCTACTGTGGCCACTTCCAGTTGTGAGGTTGAGTATAGGGTAGCTTTCACAACAACTGTTGAGTGTGTGTGGCTCAAACATCTTATGGCTGATTGGGGTGTTGTTCAGTCTTCTATCACCACCATCTTCATTGACTTTGCGAGGAACCCTGTGTTCCATGCTCTCACTAAGCACATTGAGGTGCATTTTCATTATGTCAGGGAGAGGTTCTCTGTTGGAGAGATCAGCTTGGCATATGTGCCCACACATGAGTGTTGCAGATCTTTTCATGAAGGCTCTGCCTAGGGAGAAGCTTGAAGCTTTCCCCAAAGCTTTTGGTCTTACTTCCTTTTGTGGATTGATTCCACATAGCTTGGCACTTCCTTATACATGAGTGCCAGCTCCTTGTTCACTGCATCACTCGCAAGGGGGATTTGTTGATATATTTAGGTAGTGATGTGTGTGAACACACTAGGACAGCAGGGGCACTGTTTTCCTTCTTTAGGAGGTTTTTTCCCCTAGCTTGTATATATGCCTATTGCCCTGATGGGTTACATATCTTTGTACATTCTAGTGGTAATACATTCAGTATTGTGTGTTGTGCTCCAAGCTTCTTCTTCTTGTGCTAATCACGTGCTTCCAAAGACCTTGAACTCCAACAAGTTGTCCCACCAAAGCATTGCAATCTATCACTCCATATGAGGCTTGACATGGTCACAACGCATATGTTGCTCATATGTGTGTCTTTGGTTGTTTAGCATATGCATTATTGTCTAAACAACAGCACAAGAAATTGGATGATAAAGCAGTGAAATGTATTTTTGTTGGGTATAGTTTTAAAATTAAAGGCTATCATCTTTATCATCCATATACTAAATGCATTTTGGTTAGCCGTGATATTGCTTTTGCGGAAGATGCAATTCAGCCATTACTTGCATGTACCAAGGAGACATCAATTAGCTTTAGAGATATGTATGATGATTTGTTGCTTCTTTTTACAAGTGTATAGTCAAGTGCAAGTTCAAATGAGGAAATTTCTCAATATTTATAAGTTCCACATGTTTATGTAGATCATTCCATTTCTGATGCAGATTTACATGTTGCACTTCTTGATGAGAGGGTTGATATATGGGAGGCAAGAACTATGCCTAAATGGCTGGCGTAGACTTTGAGAGATAGCAAATTAGATGCACCTCTGTCATACCATACTCCTTGAAGCTCTCATACTCCCTTTGCATCAGATTGCTATGCAATTGTTGCCTCTAGTCTTTGTGATGAGAATGATCCTATTTCTTTTGATGATGCACAAAATTCAAAAAATTGGATGGCTCCAATGCAATCAGAATATGATGCTATTGTGAAGAATGGTACCTGTTTTTATGTGATTTGCCTCTGGGCAAAAAGGCCATTGGCACTAAATGGGTGTACAAGTTGAAACATAAGCATGATGGAACACTTGATACATATAAGGCCACAATTGTTGCAAAAGCTTATGCTTAAGAGAGAGGCATTGATTTTGATGAGACCTTTGCATCCACTTACTGAATGAGCACCATTCCTAGAATTTCTGCATTTGCAGCTCATCATGGTTGGAATGTACATCAATTGGACATTAAAACTGCATTTCTAAATGGTGACTTACATGAAGAAGTGTATCTATTTCAGCCCCATGGTTTTGTGTAGAAATGGCATGAAAACAAAGTGTGTAGGTTGAAAAAGGCATTATATGGTTTGAATCAAGCACCACGTGCCTGGTATGTGAAGATACATGCCTACTTGATTGCACTTGGTTTTGAGAATTTTCCAACTGAGAGCACCTTATATGTTAAGCGTGGAGATTATGTTCTTTTGGTCATCTTTGTATATGTTGGTGACATGCTGCTCACTAGTCTTAATGAGAAACATATTGTTGATTTTAAGGTTGATTTGTATGCCTCTTTTGAGATGTCAGGTTTGGGGCATTTGCATCATTATTCAGACATTCAATTTATGCAAGTTGATGGGGAATAACTTTGTGTCAAACAAAATATAATGACACCTTATTGTATTGTTTTGGCCTTGAAGATTGCAAATCTATTGCCACTCCTATGGAAACATGTTTACAATTGAGTTTTCATGATGTTGGAGATGCATATGATGTTGTTCTGTATCAGCAAGTTGTTGGATGCTTGAATTACTTATGCATAAATTGGCTTGATATTTAGTTTGTTGTCTCTCAAATGAGCAGGTTTATGCATTTCGTAGGTGTCAAGCTTGGTAGGTGGTTAAGAGCATCCTTTCATTTCTTGAGTGGTACCTGACTACTTGGATTGTTTTATCCCAAGGGGGGATCATTACTGCTAGATCTACATGCTTTTTCTAACTCAAACTAGGCTGGTTGCCATGACACTAGTGTCCTCTAGTGGTTTTTTATTCATGCTTGGTTGCTAATGCATATCTTTGTTGAGCAAGAAGGAGCCTACTATGTCCACTTTTAGTTATGAGGCTACGTATGGGGAAAATTCACAACGGTTGTTGAGTGTGTGTGGCTCAGATGCCTTCTGATTGATTTGGGTGTTGGCCATTCTTTTGCCACCACCATCTTCACTGACAGTCAGAGTGCATTAGTATTTGCAAGGAACCCTATGTTCCATGATCCCACTAAGCACATTGAGGTGCACCATCATTATGTCAAGGAGAGGTTTTCTACTAGAGAGATGATTTTGGCATATGTGACCATATAGGATAACGTTGGAGACCTTTTCACAAAGGCTTTACCTAAGGAGAAGGTTGAAGATTTGTGCAAACCTTTGGGCTTACTTCCTTTTGTGGATTGATATCTTTCCACATAGCATGGCACTTCCTTATACATGAGTGCCAAGTCCTTGTTTACTGCATCACTCCTAGGGGGAATTTGTTGATATATTTCAATAGTAATGTGTGTGAACACACTTAGGACCATCGGAACACTTTTTTCCCACTTTAGGATTTTTTTCCCCTCTGGCTTGTATATGGGCTTGTAGCCCTAACAGGTTACTTATCTTTGTACATTCACTTGGTAATTCATTCACTATTGTGTTGTGCTCCAAGCTTCTTCTTCTTCCTTGTGTTGTTAGTGTGCTTCCGCATACACCAAACTTTAACACATGCTACTTGGATTGCGGCCCAGTTGCTAAGTTGCTTTAACTTTATGAGTAACTCTATTTTAATGGTTCCCATATCCGCTATTTGTCATATCCAACAAACCTTAGTTGACTATCATACTCAACCTTGGCTGATTCATCTATGTCAACCTTAGTTGAATGCGATAGTTGAAAATATAAAAGTTGACCTTGGTTTACTTTTTAGCCAACCGATTGTCAAGGGATGAAGGGAGATACTCTTGGCAATAGGATCCCCTAGTCAAAAGGGAGCTATACATCTCAAACAGATAAAGATATAAGGTCTCGATCAAGAGTAAATTCATATTATGGAAAAACAACCAAGAGAAGATGTTTATTTGTCTATTGTCCTATTCACAACTATGATTGTTCACTAGAAGAAATGTATAAAAGCTTCTTTAATCCATTGTTTGGGAAAATAAGGGCACGAGATCATGAGAATATGGGAATGCTAAGGAAAAAAGTTGGTATAAATCATAACATTCTTTCAACTATGGATAATGGATTATTTCCACAGTAATCCCAATCATAAGCCCTCAATCACATGAGAACAATATAAGAGAGAAAAGCTTGCATAGGATAAGAGAAAATATGACGCAATAGAATATACAATGTTTGACATAGAGAGAGAATCTTATATTATAGATTTGAACAAGATACAATGGTTTATGCAAAATAACTTCATGGCCAAGCCTTAACTCTTGACCACCCCTGAATAATCTCAATCTCATTCATGCTCACACTTTCAATCACACTCTCACTCATAATCTCAATCTCATTCACACTCACACTTTCAATCACACTCTCACTCACAAGCTCAACCTCAATCACAATCACAAGGAAAATCTTTGATTTGTAACCTACGATTGCACGATGCAATGATCTCCCAAAATAGAGTTGATCATCCCCCAACGAAGGAAGCACATGATCCACCCAATTTAGAAAAAGCTACATCTTTCAGTGTTGCAGGTAGGGCTTTTGTAAAAATGCATAGTGGTTTATTCTTTCTCTAGTGGTTGACTTGACAAAAGTAGAAGAAAATGCAACTAAAAGACACATAATGGTCTATTCTTTCTCTAGTGGCAGACTTTTGTAAAAATGCATAGTGGTCTATTCTTTCTCTAGTGGCAGACTTGACAAAAGTAGAAGAAAATGCAACTAAAAGACACATACGTCGACAACCAAAGCATGCATGACAAAAATAATGGATTCAAATAATAATAGAAAACCCACTTTCCTTTTTTTAAGCATTGGAGAAATCATCACTTTTCTGAATTTTTGTAACTAAAAAACATTGGGGAATTCCAAAATTCCTATGAAAGGCAAAACTATTCAGCTCTCCAAATGCAAAATAATGTTAGAGACACCCTAGCTTCAAATTGGGCTCTAAATATCAGGTTTCAGCCCTATAAGCTCATAAATAGAGAGAGAATAAAAACAAGCCAATATTTTATAGTGAAATAATTTTAAAGCCTAAAACAAAGTAGCTAACATATGATTCACAAAATTTTCAAAGAGACACCCTATTCTACTATCTTACTCTACCTTTCTCTCATACAATAGTTTTCCTAATTCTTTCATTTTCATGTTCAAATTTCAACTAAAAAACATGACGTATATAAGTTTTAGAGAGCGAATATAGGGCATGAAAAACCACCCAATGCCACTTCCACATTCAAAATTACATTTATAGAAGAATATCTCTAAGATGGGATGCCTACTGCAACTCAAGATTTGCATTCACACTTCTATTTGCCTATATAAAGGGGGATGAATTCTACATCCAAATTATATAGTTTATAAATATTGGCTCAAAATGATATTTAATAGACACAATAGCACCCGTTGTTATAGAAAGTGGGGAGAAGATCATGGAGGTGGCTCTACTATTATGGAGTGTGGAGACTTGAAGAAAGAATCTATAGTAGAAAGGTTAGTGGAGTTGTAAGAACTAAATCAAATCCTTATTTTTCCAAGAGGTGAGAATGGTTGTTACATTGGCCTCTACACCTAAAACAAAGTTGGTTAATCTTGTTAAGAATGAAGGATGGGCATTTACTATTCATTGCAGCTATGACCCATCTTCTCATGAGTAGTGTCTCTTTATAGCAGACTCAGATGGTTGGTACTTTGATAGTGGTGCAACCAAACATATAACCTCATGATGGAGTTTCTTCACTTCACTTCAGCCTCCTCCTATAGGGAAAACTATCACATGCACTAACAACTACTCTTATCCTGTCATGAGAGTTGGAAGGATCATTTTGACTAATGATAATGGTAGTTCTTTCAATTTTTTAGATGTTTTATATGTGCCATAGATTTAAAAAAATTGTTATCAGTCTCAACACCAATGAAGATTACCTTGGTTGTCATATTTATTGCTGACAGATGTACAATTCATGATCTCTTGAATAATGATGTTATAGATCTGGTGGATGTCCATGATACAAATTCACACAAGAAAGATCTATTTACGATCTTATCAGGCTATTTTTGGAGTCATGTAACTTTTGGGAGTTCAAAGCCAACCATTTGAAACGACAAAGTAATCAATTGAGAAGAATTGTGTCTTCAAACTCTCGACCCAATCCCGCCTTTGGATTTTGAAAGCCACCATGAAGGAATGCCCCTACGGTTTCCAAAAGCAAGTGCCACCCAAATTATTGTTACACACTCATGAGAATTCAAATGTCATAAAAGCATTGAAGAGAGGGACAATAACTACAACCGACATTCTCATCGCCAACATATGGTCACCATTTGTAGCACCATTTTAGGGGCACAAATCCAATATCTCAGTATCGCTCACATAAGGATGAGCCTCTCAACAGGAGGTAAATGTGCTAACTAAGGAGGTTGGAGGCCAGTCACAACACCTTTGTTGGAGTAACAACAGAGTCGAGGGAGGAGACAAGTATGACATCTTAGCTAGTGGAATGAGAAGGGAGAAGATCTAACATTGACAATGTGTGGAGGAGGCAGTCGCTGGGATCAGACCCTCAAGGGGAGGGCTACTGTGGTTGGAAACTCTTTGAGGCCTACATGTAGACTAGAAGTGTGTCACCATAGAATGGCAAGAGGTAAGGGACTGGTGAGGTGGTGATTCTTGTAGTAGGGAAGGTCAGAGACAACCGACGATTGATAGGAGAGGGAGTTTTAGGCATGCTTCCACTTCCACTCTATGGATCCAAAGATAAAAAAGGGCTTCTTCCTTCCTTTCTGTCTTGTAGTGGTTCTTCCAAAGGGTGGCAAGGACATAGAGGTCCAAGAGTTGGCAGAGACAAGAACATCACATCCGTCTTTGATGCAAGCTCTTGTTTTATTTCATTAGTTTAATTGTAGCATCATCTATATTACTTTATTAGTCTGTTTAAATTCAGTGAAGGTTGAAGTTCTAGGCGTTAGGATTCTAATGCAGACAATTTCCCTTGATTCAACTCTGTAAGGACCTCACGGAAGAATTCAGTTGTAACTCTTCTTGTTAAGTGATATAAAGCTTCAATTTCATATCATATATTGTCCATTGATATTTTTCATTGTTCGCTGTAATTCTTTTAATATTGTTCAAGAGGTTTGACTATATCACCTTCTTCATTGCAAGGTGTCTCTATGAATTAGGCATAAAAACGAGGAACATCTAGGCATTTTTGAGCCTTGATCGACACACTTCCACCCTAGTCTCCTCATATAGCGTCAGGTGTAATAGACCCGTTGGCGTTGTACAATTTTTGGCATGCACAGTGGGACCAGGGCTTGGTAGCATTGACGACTGGGGCTCACTATCTATGACCAATACTCACTCGAGGCCTACATCGCAAAGTCTTGAACAAAGCATTACTACGCAAGGAAGACTCAAGTCATGAAGTAGAGACAAGTTAGAAATGGCTCAAGGTGACTTAGCAACACCGTCTTTCGATAATTAAAATTATTTTCCCTGTTTTCAAAGGAGCCTCGACAAATGACCGTGACGATCACATTTGATAATTTTTGGCCAACGTATGCCTTCGTGGCTCTATTTCTAGCAACCTTGGAGGGGCCGACAGACAAATAGTTTAGCGAGTTTGAAGACAATGATTTTGTAACATGGCAAGAAATGAAGACAAAATTTTCCTCTATGTTTAGGCCAAGAAATTCTACAGAGCAAGTTCTAGATGAGCTTGAAAATCTTAGTCTCAGAAGAGATGAGTCTTTCCTAGAGTTGATGACACAAATGAAGTCATTAATGGTGAAGCTCCTTGAGGCACCTAGATATTTCTTGGTTAAGAAGTATTTGAAAAAGGCACCACCCATGAGCACCCAACACAAACTTAGGGATCTTCTAGCACCAAGTGCTCATCTTGAGGAATTTGTTGCCATGGCCATGAGACTTGAGCATTCTAGAATACATTTCAACGATGCTCCATCGTGCATAGAGCAGTGGGCTAACATATATGGAGAATGATAGTCAACGGAAGAAGACACGGTGTCCAAACTAAGAAGGGAGATAGAGGAACTGAGAGAATGTGAGACAAGGGCAAGCCTTTGGTGCAACATATGCCATCAATAGGGGCATCCACAAATAGAGTGCCCAAATAAGGTGGTCTTCCAATACTTTGGAAAGTGGGGACATGAGGCCAGAATTTGCTACTACTTGGAGGTGATGGAAACTTAGGCGCTGACATATTGGGGATAGTTGACTCGACAACCACAACCTATGGTGCTTGTGACCCAGCTGATGACAATTCCAGGGCATATTCAGGGTAATGTTCCTATATCTCCTACTTTCTATGCTACCCCTACTAACATGGGAATGCAGAACAACATGGGCAATCAAATCGCAATGTTTCAAAACAAGTCCCAATTGCGTATTGTATGCTTCAAAAGTGGTGAGTACGACCATGTTCAGAGTCTTTATCTACTACCAAAGAATGCACTGCCTTGCTCCAATTGTCCGGAGTCATGAGACCATTACACGAGGGATTTCCCAGAGAAGGTGATGGAGACCCAAAATATGGTACACGCCTTCCACATTATGGTAGAACGACCAATCATGTTGGACACGCTATGGTGGTCACCAACTTCTCAAGGAGTGCAGCTTTGCGAACTCTCTCCACTAAGGATTAGGACTAAAGCACAGACAATGGACATAAGGAGGGAGGAGGAAAAGTACGAAGAACTTATACGATAGCTGAGAAAGGTAGCGAGCCAGAAACTGAGCCCAAGAAACACGACCTTTCCATGGTGGCAGAATAAAAGGGAAGTGGAGAAAGCAAAGATGTGCTAGGAGACTATGAGAATGGGAGATGTAGAAACCAACACGAAGGAAACCCCAAGGAAAGAAGAAAGGGAGTTGGTAGAGGAGGCAGTAAAGGGAGTGGAAAGACTAGACACGCCAGTGGCCAGCAAGCCTCCAAAATCCCTCTTAAAAACAAAGGAAGAATCGAAGGAGGAAAGAACAGTTGAAGAAGCATATCAGATGGCCCAACAAGATCTTAGAAGTAACAAAAACTGAATTGATCAGTAGTGCCCCGATGAGAACCTTGTCTCTAACCCAGATCTTGAGAAATAAGGACTTGCAAGTGAGCCTTTATGAATTGTTGCATATGGATGCGAGGTTTAGAAGCAAAATGCTAAGCATTGTTACCTCACTAGGAGCACCGATCTCTCCAGAGAATAGCCATAACAATTGTTTCATAACCTACACCCTGTTGCAATTGTTTCATAACCAAGGCCCTGTTGATGGACTATCATAGCCCTCGACTCACAGTCAACATAGGTGGGAAAGAGGTCTCAGGCATAATTATAGATGGGGGGCCAAAATCAAGTTAATGCCCAAATCAAGCATGAAAAGAATAGGAATTTGCCCAACAAAGGAGGCATAGTTTATGGTAATTATGGCTGATCAAAATGGGGTGAAGCTAGTAGGAGTAGTAGATCAAGTTGCATTGACAACGTAGGGATCTAGATTTGTCTTGGATTTCATGGTACTTAGACTTCCATTGGGAACGGGAGGTTTCCTACTACTTCTAGGGCAACCTTGGCTATGACACGTGAAAGTCATCCATGATTGGGGGCAAGACTTTATGTGGGTATATGACTAGAAAATGTTGAAGCAACTACAATCGGAAGTTGGTTACAATTATGCACACAATACTCCTTCAATAATGGAAATAGATGATCCGGGAATTAGCTACACAAAGGAAGGCCAATTGACGATGAAAGAAGAGTTAAAAAGAAGAAGCTAGGGAAGAAACACTTGCTAAGTAAGAAACACTTGCTGTGTCATCACATGCGGTAACAACGATCAAGAGAGGGATAAGGGGGTAGAAATTGTAAGATATAGTCTCATGGTCCAGATGATAAAGCATAGACTATCGGGCAAGGGAAATAAGAGAAGGGTGGACACAATAGTTCTGGTTGGAAAATATCTCACGAGGGCCTAACCGAGACATATGCAAAAAACCCAAGCAGTTGGGAGAAGTAAGCGAAAGATCAACAAGAGCAGGGAAGGTCAAGTTCAGACATCTGATGGAGATGGGATCGGTCAAACATGATGCAAGCCCTCGCATGACATCTTAGCTGGTGGAATGAGAAGGGAGAAGATCTAACATTGACAATGTGTGGAGGAGGCAGCCGCTGGGATCAGACCCTCAAGGGGAGGGCTACTGTGGTTGGAAACTCTTTGAGGTCTACATGTAGACTAGAAGTGTGTCACCATAGAATGGCAAGAGGTAAGGGACTGGTGAGGTGGTGATTCTTGTAGTAGGGAAGGTCAGAGACAACCGACGATTGATAGGAGAGGGAGTTTCAGGCATGCTTCCACTTCCACTCTATGGATCCAAAGATAAAAAAGGGCTTCTTCCTTCCTTTCTGTCTTGTAGTGGTTCTTCCAAAGGGTGGCAAGGACATAGAGGTCCAAGAGTTGGCAGAGACAAGAACATCACATCTGTCTTTGATGCAAGCTCTTGTTTTATTTCATTAGTTTAATTGTAGCATCATCTATATTACTTTATTAGTCTGTTTAAATTCAGTGAAGGTTGAAGTTCTAGGCGTTAGGATTCGAATGCAGACAATTTCCCTTGATTCAACTCTATAAGGACCTCACGGAAGAATTCAGTTGTAACTCTTCTTGTTAAGTGATATAAAGCTTCAATTTCATATCATATATTGTCCATTGCTATTTTTCATTGTTCGCTGTAATTCTTTTAATATTGTTCAAGAGGTTTGACTATATCACCTTCTTCATTGCAAGGTGTCTCTATGAATTAGGCATAAAAACGAGGAACATCTAGGCATTTTTGAGCCTTGATCGACACACTTCCACCCTAGTCTCCTCATATAGCGTCAGGTGTAGTAGACCCGTTGGCGCTGTACAATTTTTGGCATGCACAGTGGGACCAGGGCTTGGTAGCATTGACGACTGGGGCTCACTATCTATGACCAATACTCACTCGAGGCCTACATCACAAAGTCTTGAACAAAGCATTACTACGCAAGGAAGACTCAAGTCATGAAGTAGAGACAAGTTAGAAATGGCTCAAGGTGACTTAGCAACACTTCTTTCGATAATTAAAATTATTTTTCCTGTTTTCAAAGGAGCCTCGACAAATGATCGTGACGATCGCATTTGATAATTTTTGGCCAACGTATGCCTTCGTGGCTCTATTTCTAGCAACCTTGGAGGGGCCGACAGACAAATAGTTTAGCGAGTTTGAAGACAATGATTTTGTAACATGGCAAGAAATGAAGACAAAGTTTTCCTCTATGTTTAGGCCAAGAAATTCTACAGAGCAAGTTCTAGATGAGCTTGAAAATCTTAGTCTCAGAAGAGATGAGTCTTTCCTAGAGTTGATGACACAAATGAAGTCATTAATGGTGAAGCTCCTTGAGGCACCTAGAGATTTCTTGGTTAAGAAGTATTTGAAAAAGGCACCACCCATGAGCACCCAACACAAACTTAGGGATCTTCTAGCACCAAGTGCTCATCTTGAGGAATTTGTTGCCATGGCCATGAGACTTGAGCATTCTAGAATACATCTCAATGATGCTCCATCGTGCATAGAGCAATGGGCTAACATATATGGAGAATGATAGTCAACGGAAGAAGACACGGTGTCCAAACTAAGAAGGGAGATAGAGGAACTGAGAGAATGTGAGACAAGGGCAAGCCTTTGGTGCAACATATGCCATCAATAGGGGCATCCACAAATAGAGTGCCCAAATAAGGTGGTCTTCCAATACTTTGGAAAGTGGGGACATGAGGCCAGAATTTGCTACTACTTGGAGGCGATGGAAACTTAGGCGCTGACATATTGGGGATAGTTGACTCGACAACCACAACCTATGGTGCTTGTGACCCAACTGATGACAATTCCAGGGCATATTCAGGGTAACGTTCCTATATCTCCTACTTTCTATGCTACCCCTACTAACATGGGAATGCAGAACAACATGGGCAATCAAATCGCAATGTTTCAAAACAAGTCCCAATTGCCTATTGTATGCTTCAAAAGTGGTGAGTACGACCATGTTCAGAGTCTTTATCTACTACCAAAGAATGCACTGCCTTGCTCCAATCGTCCGGAGTCATGAGACCATTACACG
Organism: Ceratopteris richardii; assembly: GCA_020310875.1. Lineage (NCBI taxonomy): Eukaryota > Viridiplantae > Streptophyta > Polypodiopsida > Polypodiales > Pteridaceae > Ceratopteris > Ceratopteris richardii. The sequence continues at coordinate 61,514,392 of CM035442.1, forward strand.
AGGGATTTCCCAGAGAAGGTGATGGAGACCCAAAATATGGTACACGCCTTCCACATTATGGTAGAACGACCAATCATGTTGGACACGCTATGGTGGTCACCAACTTCTCAAGGAGTGCAGCTTTGCGAACTCTCTCCACTAAGGATTAGGACTAAAGCACAGACAATGGACATAAGGAGGGAGGAGGAAAAGTACGAAGAACTTATACGATAGCTGAGAAAGGTAGCGAGCCAGAAACTGAGCCCAAGAAACACGACCTTTCCATGGTGGCAGAATAAAAGGGAAGTGGAGAAAGCAAAGATGTGCTAGGAGACTATGAGAATGGGAGATGTAGAAACCAACACAAAGGAAACCCCAAGGAAAGAAGAAAGGGAGTTGGTAGAGGAGGCAGTAAAGGGAGTGGAAAGACTAGACACGCCAGTGGCCAGCAAGCCTCCAAAATCCCTCTTAAAAACAAAGGAAGAATCGAAGGAGGAAAGAACAGTTGAAGAAGCATATCAGATGGCCCAACAAGATCTTAGAAGTAACAAAAACTGAATTGATCAGTAGTGCCCCGATGAGAACCTTGTCTCTAACCCAGATCTTGAGAAATAAGGACTTGCAAGTGAGCCTTTATGAATTGTTGCATATGGATGCGAGGTTTAGAAGCAAAATGCTAAGCATTGTTACCTCACTAGGAGCACCGATCTCTCCAGAGAATAGCCATAACAATTGTTTCATAACCTACACCCTGTTGCAATTGTTTCATAACCAAGGCCCTGTTGATGGACTATCATAGCCCTCGACTCACAGTCAACATAGGTGGGAAAGAGGTCTCAGGCATAATTATAGATGGGGGGCCAAAATCAAGTTAATGCCCAAATCAAGCATGAAAAGAATAGGAATTTGCCCAACAAAGGAGGCATAGTTTATGGTAATTATGGCTGATCAAAATGGGGTGAAGCTAGTAGGAGTAGTAGATCAAGTTGCATTGACAACGTAGGGATCTAGATTTGTCTTGGATTTCATGGTACTTAGACTTCCATTGGGAACGGGAGGTTTCCTACTACTTCTAGGGCAACCTTGGCTATGACACGTGAAAGTCATCCATGATTGGGGGCAAGACTTTATGTGGGTATATGACTAGAAAATGTTGAAGCAACTACAATCGGAAGTTGGTTACAATTATGCACACAATACTCCTTCAATAATGGAAATAGATGATCCGGGAATTAGCTACACAAAGGAAGGCCAATTGACGATGAAAGAAGAGTTAAAAAGAAGAAGCTAGGGAAGAAACACTTGCTAAGTAAGAAACACTTGCTGTGTCATCACATGCGGTAACAACGATCAAGAGAGGGATAAGGGGGTAGAAATTGTAAGATATAGTCTCATGGTCCAGATGATAAGCATAGACTATCGGGCAAGGGAAACAAGAGAAGGGTGGACACAATAGTTCTGGTTGGAAAATATCTCACGAGGGCCTAACCGAGACATATGCAAAAAACCCAAGCAGTTGGGAGAAGTAAGCGAAAGATCAACAAGAGCAGGGAAGGTCAAGTTCAGACATCTGATGGAGATGGGATCGGTCAAACATGATGCAAGCCCTTGCATGACATCTTAGCTGGTGGAATGAGAAGGGAGAAGATCTAACATTGACAATGTGTGGAGGAGGCAGCCGCTGGGATCAGACCCTCAAGGGGAGGGCTACTGTGGTTGGAAACTCTTTGAGGTCTACATGTAGACTAGAAGTGTGTCACCATAGAATGGCAAGAGGTAAGGGACTGGTGAGGTGGTGATTCTTGTAGTAGGGAAGGTCAGAGACAACCGACGATTGATAGGAGAGGGAGTTTCAGGCATGCTTCCACTTCCACTCTATGGATCCAAAGATAAAAAAGGGCTTCTTCCTTCCTTTCTGTCTTGTAGTGGTTCTTCCAAAGGGTGGCAAGGACATAGAGGTCCAAGAGTTGGCAGAGACAAGAACATCACATCCGTCTTTGATGCAAGCTCTTGTTTTATTTCATTAGTTTAATTGTAGCATCATCTATATTACTTTATTAGTCTGTTTAAATTCAGTGAAGGTTGAAGTTCTAGGCGTTAGGATTCGAATGCAGACAATTTCCCTTGATTCAACTCTGTAAGGACCTCACGGAAGAATTCAGTTGTAACTCTTCTTGTTAAGTGATATAAAGCTTCAATTTCATATCATATATTGTCCATTGCTATTTTTCATTGTTCGCTGTAATTCTTTTAATATTGTTCAAGAGGTTTGACTATATCACCTTCTTCATTGCAAGGTGTCTCTATGAATTAGGCATAAAAACGAGGAACATCTAGGCATTTTTGAGCCTTGATCGACACACTTCCACCCTAGTCTCCTCATATAGCGTCAGGTGTAGTAGACCCGTTGGCGCTGTACAATTTTTGGCATGCACAGTGGGACCAGGGCTTGGTAGCATTGACGACTGGGGCTCACTATCTATGACCAATACTCACTCGAGGCCTACATCACAAAGTCTTGAACAAAGCATTACTACGCAAGGAAGACTCAAGTCATGAAGTAGAGACAAGTTAGAAATGGCTCAAGGTGACTTAGCAACACTTCTTTCGATAATTAAAATTATTTTTCCTGTTTTCAAAGGAGCCTCGACAAATGATCGTGACGATCGCATTTGATAATTTTTGGCCAACGTATGCCTTCGTGGCTCTATTTCTAGCAACCTTGGAGGGGCCGACAGACAAATAGTTTAGCGAGTTTGAAGACAATGATTTTGTAACATGGCAAGAAATGAAGACAAAATTTTCCTCTATGTTTAGGCCAAGAAATTCTACAGAGCAAGTTCTAGATGAGCTTGAAAATCTTAGTCTCAGAAGAGATGAGTCTTTCCTAGAGTTGATGACACAAATGAAGTCATTAATGGTGAAGCTCCTTGAGGCACCTAGAGATTTCTTGGTTAAGAAGTATTTGAAAAAGGCACCACCCATGAGCACCCAACACAAACTTAGGGATCTTCTAGCACCAAGTGCTCATCTTGAGGAATTTGTTGCCATGGCCATGAGACTTGAGCATTCTAGAATACATCTCAATGATGCTCCATCGTGCACAGAGCAATGGGCTAACATATATGGAGAATGATAGTCAACGGAAGAAGACACGGTGTCCAAACTAAGAAGGGAGATAGAGGAACTGAGAGAATGTGAGACAAGGGCAAGCCTTTGGTGCAACATATGCCATCAATAGGGGCATCCACAAATAGAGTGCCCAAATAAGGTGGTCTTCCAATACTTTGGAAAGTGGGGACATGAGGCCAGAATTTGCTACTACTTGGAGGCGATGGAAACTTAGGCGCTGACATATTGGGGATAGTTGACTCGACAACCACAACCTATGGTGCTTGTGACCCAACTGATGACAATTCCAGGGCATATTCAGGGTAACGTTCCTATATCTCCTACTTTCTATGCTACCCCTACTAACATGGGAATGCAGAACAACATGGGCAATCAAATCGCAATGTTTCAAAACAAGTCCCAATTGCCTATTGTATGCTTCAAAAGTGGTGAGTACGACCATGTTCAGAGTCTTTATCTACTACCAAAGAATGCACTGCCTTGCTCCAATCGTCCGGAGTCATGAGACCATTACACGAGGGATTTCCCAGAGAAGGTGATGGAGACCCAAAATATGGTACACGCCTTCCACATTATGGTAGAACGACCAATCATGTTGGACACGCTATGGTGGTCACCAACTTCTCAAGGAGTGCAGCTTTGCGAACTCTCTCCACTAAGGATTAGGACTAAAGCACAGACAATGGACATAAGGAGGGAGGAGGAAAAGTACGAAGAACTTATACGATAGCTGAGAAAGGTAGCGAGCCAGAAACTGAGCCCAAGAAACACGACCTTTCCATGGTGGCAGAATAAAAGGGAAGTGGAGAAAGCAAAGATGTGCTAGGAGACTATGAGAATGGGAGATGTAGAAACCAACACAAAGGAAACCCCAAGGAAAGAAGAAAGGGAGTTGGTAGAGGAGGCAGTAAAGGGAGTGGAAAGACTAGACACGCCAGTGGCCAGCAAGCCTCCAAAATCCCTCTTAAAAACAAAGGAAGAATCGAAGGAGGAAAGAACAGTTGAAGAAGCATATCAGATGGCCCAACAAGATCTTAGAAGTAACAAAAACTGAATTGATCAGTAGTGCCCCGATGAGAACCTTGTCTCTAACCCAGATCTTGAGAAATAAGGACTTGCAAGTGAGCCTTTATGAATTGTTGCATATGGATGCGAGGTTTAGAAGCAAAATGCTAAGCATTGTTACCTCACTAGGAGCACCGATCTCTCCAGAGAATAGCCATAACAATTGTTTCATAACCTACACCCTGTTGCAATTGTTTCATAACCAAGGCCCTGTTGATGGACTATCATAGCCCTCGACTCACAGTCAACATAGGTGGGAAAGAGGTCTCAGGCATAATTATAGATGGGGGGCCAAAATCAAGTTAATGCCCAAATCAAGCATGAAAAGAATAGGAATTTGCCCAACAAAGGAGGCATAGTTTATGGTAATTATGGCTGATCAAAATGGGGTGAAGCTAGTAGGAGTAGTAGATCAAGTTGCATTGACAACGTAGGGATCTAGATTTGTCTTGGATTTCATGGTACTTAGACTTCCATTGGGAACGGGAGGTTTCCTACTACTTCTAGGGCAACCTTGGCTATGACACGTGAAAGTCATCCATGATTGGGGGCAAGACTTTATGTGGGTATATGACTAGAAAATGTTGAAGCAACTACAATCAGACGTTGGTTACAATTATGCACACAATACTCCTTCAATAATGGAAATAGATGATCCGGGAATTAGCTACACAAAGGAAGGCCAATTGACGATGAAAGAAGAGTTAAAAAGAAGAAGCTAGGGAAGAAACACTTGCTAAGTAAGAAACACTTGCTGTGTCATCACATGCGGTAACAACGATCAAGAGAGGGATAAGGGGGCAGAAATTGTAAGATATAGTCTCATGGTCCAGATGATAAGCATAGACTGTCGAGCAAGGGAAACAAGAGAAGGGTGGACACAATAGTTCTGGTTGGAAAATATCTCACGAGGGCCTAACCGAGACATATGCAAAAAACCCAAGCAGTTGGGAGAAGTAAGCGAAAGATCAACAAGAGCAGGGAAGGTCAAGTTCAGACATCTGATGGAGATGGGATCGGTCAAACATGATGCAAGCCCTCGCATGAAAGCACTTGGAATGCACCTACAGTTTTTGGAAGTAAGTGCCACCCCAATTATTGTTACATGCACGTGAGAATTCAAACATTGTAGAAGCAAAGAAGAGAGGGACAATAACTACAACTAACATTCTCACTACCAATGAACATAGTAGCCACAGACATATACATGCAAAGACTCAGGGGAGTTACATGGAGAGAGGCGAACATAGTAGCCACAGACATATACATGCAAAGTCACATGCTAAGGGTGGGGGGAGAAGCATAGAGAGCTTATTCAAAGAGACGAGGGAGAGAAGAGTAGGAGAGTGCAAAGTGGAAGGAACTTACTCATACTTTGGAAGCGAACCACAACACGCAATGGATAGGATAGCCCTATGCATGATGCACAACGAGACACATGGGGGTAGATGCATGCCGGTTTGGAAGCTATAGATTAGGAACATAGAGAGTGCAAGAACGAGGGTAGAGGAAGTCAGGGAGTAGAATCAGAGGATAAAGGAAATACACAATTGAGGGTGAGGGAAGATTAGAGAAGATGATAAGGATGATGGAGGTAAGATGTGTTGACTAAGGAGGTTGGAGGCTAGCCATGATAATTGTGATGGAGGAACAACAATCAAGGTAGCAGCCAACTACGACACTTGAGCTAGTGGAACAAGAGGGAAGAAGATCGAGCATCAACAATGGGTGGAGGGGGCAGCCGCTAGGAGAGGGCTGTTGTGGCTGGAAACTCTCTGATGCGTACATGCAGAGTACAAAGCATTACCAGAGAACCGTAGGAGGTCAGGGACTAGCAAGGTGGTGATTCTTGTAGTAGAGGTCAGGGACTAGCAAGGTGGTGATTCTTGTAGTAGAGAAGGTCAGAGGCAAATAGTGATCGATAGAAGAGGGAGTTTCAATAGGCTTCCACTTCCGCTCTCTAGACCCAAAGACAGAGAGGGGCTTCTTCCTTCCTTCTAACCTTGTAGTGGTTCTTTCAGAGGGTGGAAAGGACTGAGGTCTGGGAGTTGGCGAAAACAAGAACATCACATTCATCTTCGACGCAAGCTCCTATTCTATTTCATCAAGTTCATATTTCATCAAGTTCATTGTAGCATCACTTGTGTTACTTTATTAGTCTATTTGGACTCCACCAAGGTTGAAGTTCTATGCATTAGGATTCAGATGCAGATAGTTTCCCTTGATTCAACTCTGTAAGGACCTGGCGGAAATATTCAGCTGTAACTCTTCTTGTTAAGTAATACAAAGCTTCAATTTTGGATCACACATTGTCCATTTCTATTTTTCATTGTTTGACGTAATTCTTTTCAAACCCTTCTTATAAAGGATTACTCATTGATGGAAATATTTTCTTTCTCAAAATTAAACCTTTATTATAAGTAATAAAATATATCTCAAGCACACGTGCAAAAATATGACAAGTACTCCATGCAAACATTGGCTAGGTTGGTTGGTTCCTTTGTCCTTTAGGTTGAGAGAAAGGGTAGAACCCACATTGGCTATTGTAGACACCCCCTACATTAGTGTAGAGATGAAACAAGTTGTTCCTTTTAGAGGGTGACATGTACTTTGACCTTTGGGATCATTGAAATCAATGACCCTATCTGGCCTTAGGGCCATCCCTTTCCTAGTTCTATCAGCCTTAGCGGGATGTTGGGCTCTATATCCTAGATGTGCTATGCATCTAATCCATACTTTTTGGCATACGGGGTCCCATAGGTTCTATGCTCATTTTCATTTATAATTTTGAATTAATTCAAGCTTAATCGAATGAGTAGATCTCTATAATCAAACTTTTTTTATAACAAAAAAGATATGACAAGTGCATATCCTTCATAACCGCCACACATGCCAGATATATAAGGAAAGAAATGAAAAATCACTTTAGATCATCATATATGGATATTAATATCTCAACAATGAAGCCTTACACCATTGTTAGGGACAATAATGCCTAGAAGCATTGGTAGATATGATTGAGAATATGAACAAAGAAGATGGAATTAAAGTAAAGAGGACCTAAGAAGAGAAACATGAAAAGGAACACTTAAATTCTTTTTCAACATCTTGATGAATGTATTCTAATTTGAATCTTCAAACTCAATAACTTTTTGCAATGGTTTCACTAAAGAAGCCATCTTTTCTTGAGATAGAAACTGAATGTGGTACAAAATGGAGACACAATAAAAACCCATCCCCCTCACTTTTTCTTAAAAATATATTGAACCTAAATAGCATCTCCTTACAAACTCATATTTGTGTTATTTACCAAGCTTCCATGACATTCTTGATGTCACTAATTTTCCTAAAACTTTATGTTTAGCAAAACTTATATTGTAATTGAGATTAATTAACTTTGTTTTCCACATATACCTTCTTTTTCACTTCATTATAAGTCACTTCAATCAAAACGAGATTAAACATGACTAAGCTTGGATAAATAGCTACAAAGATTACAAATGATTAGCAAGTGTGAATTTTCTGTATTAGACTCCAATCGTATTTCATGCTTCTTCTCTCAACTTGTTAAAATTAAGTGTTTATCCTCAACTACTATGAGAATGACATAAGCTTTAAAACACTTGGCATATGAACGTATTTACCTTGTTTTCCACCTTATTTGCTTAGAAAAGGACATAAGATTAGGCACAAGTTCTACTTGCATCTTGTGAGACATCTCATAAAAATGTTTGTGTTAATGATATTTCAATAAGAGTAGTCTGATAACTAACTATAAAAAAACAAGTAGTATTAAAAGAGGATGGGTACAAAACTTAAGAACCTTCTTAAAAGGGATAACACTTTGATAGAGAATAGTTATCTTTCTCAAAAGAAAACTTGTATTATAAATAATAAAATTCTGCACATAAGATTGATACCATAAAACCTAAATAGAGTGCATAAAGAACCTAAGGAGCTTCTTAAAAGAAGCACTACATTTCTTGCACAAAAGACAATCTTGTGTTAAATAATAAAATTTATGTAAATAAAGTTTTTAGACAATCTTGTGTTAAATAATAAAATTTATGTAAATAAAGTTTTTAGTTTGTGCTGAAGAATATTTTTATTTTGCTAATAAAAATAATATTATTTTTAAAGCCAGTAGTTGTTTGTAGATTCATACTCAACAACACATTAACAAATAAAATGCTTCCTTCTTCCCTTCATCTTTTTCATGTATTGAACATAACACAACACATTGCATATCCTCATCTATGGAGTATGAGGTGACCAATGGGAAATGCTTACACAAATAACAACTCATTATCGTGCCAACAACAAGAACACAAAATTTATTGACCATATGTAATCTAAGAATTAAAAAAAAAAAAAATCCAACATCTTATGTTGGTGTCCATGATCAAATAAAATACAAACTAGAAAATTATTATTAACACAATTAAAACTACCTCAAACTAAAAGAAGAGGTCAATGTAGAAGAGGTGCAATAGCACAAAACAAAGAAGGGTGCTTCAAGCGAGATAGTGTATTTCAATTGGGATAATGAGAGCCTTTCTGGGACTATAAACACTCAGAAAATAACATTTGTGCTAAATTGAAGTGACATTTGAGTTAAAGACCAAGAAGGGCATATTTAGAGATAGTGATACTCTTGTGATTGTGATCATAAACACTCAAATGTATATTTCTCTCTTTTGATAGATTTTATTTTTTTTTTCTTTTTCCCTATTCTCCTTTAAATATTGGAATTTAAAGGAACAATGCACAAATTCAAGATATCTTTTTTGCTTTCCATGTTCAAGAGTTCACATTGAGTGGATCCATGAGTCTTGAACTTTGAACCTTCAGTGCGAAAGTTCAAGGTGTTACCATTACATCGAGCACCTTTCAGATTTCTGGGCTATTGGAAGGACATTTGAATGAAATGAGAGGGACCATGGCATCTTAGGTTGGTTTGACATATGGTAGCTAAAATTCGCGCGTGGTTTAGTGGATATGCCTTGTACTCCTAAGCAGATGGCCAGGGTTCAAGCCCCACCTAGGGCTGGATGCCTCAGAGTTCCCCAAGATGGGTGCCTCTACCTTATGAGGTCGGGTGTGTGTGTCTTTCCAATTCATTATACTCTCAAAAAAAAAAAAAAGTATTGTCATTTGACATCTCCTATTTACATAGAGAAATGATGGCACACATGTTTTCATGCCACCGCCTTAAGCATTTGAGAGCAAAATGTTTCAATATACCCTCATAAACAAAAAGAGTTCCACCCTCAACTAAGAGTGGTGGATCCAAAAAACCATAAACTTTTGGAATTGTTTATTCATATATTTTGTTTCGGCTGGGTTCGCTGCAGTATAATTTTCAAAGGAATTGGACTTCAAACCTTTCAAAAGTGCAAAGCTCCTCCCCCGCTATGTGAAACTATAGAGACGAGCTTCTGAACTCCTCTCCTCCCGGAGCGCTCTTTGTAGTAAGCATGAAGGGTCACATTGTTTTCGTTCATTTCCACCCACAGTCTTACTCCCGCGAGTTTTATTTAATTTCAAAGTTGGCAGTCCTAGAATGTGAAAAAAATCATACATACTTGTTCATACATCATTCATAGGAAGTATTAGATGAGTGAAAAGTTGGGATTGTGTCTTGAGATGAAGAATGCCTCCCAGGCTGGTCGCATGCGAGTAATAGCGTATTTTGTGCGTCGCGCCTCCCTTCTTCTGTTAATGAGTACGACGACCTCTAGTTGATACATATTTTGTATTGTTCAGGACGTGGATTGCTTTTATGCACAGGCTGAGGTGCTGAAAAGACCCCATTTGCAAGGAAGGCCAGTTGGAGTCACTCAGGTAGCTGTCTATAGATATCAACTATTGATGCGGATTCGCTGCACCTCAAATGCATCAATTCTGTGTTGCTCAAGCTTAGAAAGTTGATTTTTCTGGTCTTTTTTAGTGTTCGTGTATGTAACATGGATGATAGTTCAGGGCGCATTACACATGAAGCAGGAATGTTAAAGGGTCTTAGGGCATTCATGTTTTTATGTATTGCAGGTGTATGGATGTGTATGGTATACAGACATATCCGTATACATGTACGTGCTTATATGTATAGGTGCATTCACATGTTTACCGGTGTAGTCCTGCGTGATGTCCCATCAAACATTCGAAGTGAAAAACAGAGGACAATGAATGCTTCTAAACCTCGCACATTAGGAAGATTGTAATTTTAGATCATACTTTATATAGGCAATCAGCGTACATGATTTATAGCTTGTGAAAGTATACAATAGAGAAGGAATTTAACCGTTCAAAATAATAGAGAGGAAAGAGATTGTGTTCTCTAATCTATTGAGTCGGACAAAGACCTGTTGACATTAGCTGAGAGAATCTAGATGGAGACTTCTAACATGATCTGTCTAGTCCTTGCTTCCTTAGGATCGATTGTCCTATGCTTTAAGATGCCAAAGCCATCTTCCACGCTTCCTTTCACAAATTTTCCCAGGGCAGGGTTTTTACTCAGAACTGAATTCTTAATGTGAATTTAACTGATTCCTGCTCCATACATGAGTGCTTAGGTAACTAAAGTGTCGAAGAGCCACCCCTTTGTGCGGGGCTCTTGAAAATATGCCGGGTGGCACTGGCTCCCCTCAAAGCTAGTGCTGCGTATCCTTGTGTGATGAGATCAAGGGCTGCCTGAGACATGGAGAAAACCCCAGATGTTGCTGTGAATGTCACTCCCAAGTAGACATATAATCAGACTATCTCGATGGGTCCGCCTCCTTTTGAGAAAGAACTCTATCTCCTCACATGTGCTTATGCATGGAAGATCAAAACTTTGGTTTTATCCGTTAGGATTCTTCTAAATTCTCCCTTGAGGATTTGAAACAAAGACTCGTGAATGATGTGTGTGCCACTCTGCTTCCATCCATTATATCCCCTTGCATTCAAAATAGTAATGCTCTGAAATGGTCTTCTTCCAACATGTGGCCACCATGCAACACTCATCCCCATTACCATTGAATACCTTAGGATATCCCCGAGCTAGGGACCTTGGCTATGGCTAGCCCTTGTCACACACACATGGAATGGTCTATGTAGATCAATGTTTAACACTCTCTCCCCCTTCTAAAGATCATTGTCTTCAATGATCAATGAGGGAAAGTACTTGCGAACAAGAGCTTTTGTTTTCCAAGTAGAATCTGCAAGCAGTAATCCTCTCTAAGCTACTAGATACTTTTGGATGATGTGGTTTTTCAACCGTTTCTGTCTCCTATACGGAGAATGATTTGAACTATTATTTTTTTGCAAAGAAACAATACCCTCTATTAGATTATCCTTCTTGTAAATATACTTTCTAAGTTTACTATATGAAACACTGGATTGACTCTGCAATATGGAGGGAGCTCTAATCCGTATGCATCACTAAGCTTCTTAACTATCTTCTAAGGTCCACAAAACCTCGGTGAAAGCTTAGTAGACTTCCCTTTAGATGGTGAGGTAGATCTAGCGGGCACTTGAAGAGAAAATCTATCTCCTTCCTCAAAGACTCTACGATATCTCTTCTTGTAAGCAAATTCTTTTGCCCTATCAAGAAGTATCTTGGCTTTAGCTATTTCTAAATTTGCTTGGAGATTTGCAAGGAACTCTAAAGCATTAGGATATTTCTTTGGCATTCCTATGGTACTCAAAGAGTGGGATTTATGCCATAATTCATCTCAAAAGGAGACATTCTTGTCACTTTATGAGGTCCATTATTATAAGCAAATTGCTCTCAGACACATATGCTCTCAACATGCCCTCTAGAATTTGGTTGACCCTTTCGGTTTGATCATCTGTTTGTGGATGGTCACCACTTCATATCTTTAGTGACACTTTCAGTTTGTCAAATATAAACTTCTAGAAGTGTTCTATGAATCTAACATCTCTATCTGAAACTATGGATGTCGGTAACCCATGCAATTTGAAGACATGCTTGATAAATGGCTCCGCTACTTGGAGAGCTTCTACCATCTCCTACGTGGGTATGAAGTAAGCCATCTTGTTCAATCTATCTACCACTGCTAGGATAGTATCCCGCTTCCTTTGGGTCCGCGGTAACCCCACTATGAAGTCCACGGATACATTGTCGAGTTGTGCTTTGGAATCTGTAAAGGATGTAAAAGACCTTGTGTCTTAACCCTTTCTGCCTTGTTGACCTGCCATATAAAGCATTGTTGAGCATATGTGTGGACATCTCTGGCTACTTCAGACCACCAAAATATTCTTCTAACAAGTTGAATGTTCTTGTCAACACCAAGTGGCCCTCCACAAGGAACATCATGGTTATCATGCATGACTTTTCTTCCCAAATCCCGAGAATCTGGTACACAAACCTTTTCTTTCTGTTTGAGTATTCCATTCTCCATTGAGAAATTGGAATACAGAGCTTTACTAGGGGAAGAAAAAGTTAGAACCTCCTCGTCTCCTATAATGGTGTCATCAATGATGGCTCTAATGATCTATACTAAGTGTGGATCTTCCATCTTTGCTTCCATTATTTCTTGAAGACAGTCTAAAAATATCATTCATTAACATCATGAAAGTATTAGTCAAACCAAATGGCATAACTAAATACTCATAATGCCCAAAACGGGTCATGAAAGCTGCTTTATATACATCTTGTTCTTTTACTCTAGTCTGGCGGCGGCTACTTTTCAAGTCCATCTTTCTATATACAACTTCTCCACCTAGAGCATGAAGGAGATCATCTATCCTTGGCATGGGATATCTATGCTTGATGGTAATCTTATTGAGTGCTATGAAGTCCACACATATCCTATAAGATCCATCTTTCTTCTTTACTAGAACAATTGATGCTTCAAAAGGAGAATAGCTTGGTCTGATGAGCCCTTTGCTCAACCCTTTTTCCATGTACTCGTCCACTACTTTGCGGATGTCATTCTCCTCTTGCAAGCTCATTCGAAATGGTGGCATGCTCTCTCCTAGTACGAATTCAATTCTATGCTCAATGTTATTGCAAGGAGGTTAACCCAAAGGTAATTCTTTCAAAAACAAGTCTTGGAATTCTGTACCATAGTATCACCTGACTTATGAATGGGCACTATGATGTGCTTAGTCCATGAGTCAGGGAACCCTTCAACCAATGCACGGTTGAGGAGGTGGGCAATGAGCGGTGCGAGAGTCGTGCCTCCATAGATGAGGTGCTCTGCCTGTAAACCGAAATGGTCGTGGGCCCTGCCATGCTGTAGATGGGCAATAGCGCGTCGCACCATAGTGGGTTTGAAGAAGTCAGAGGTAGTGGGACGGGAGCTCTGCGGCCTGGGAATGGGGGGCTTGCCTGGGATCTCGTATAGGCTCCGTGCATAGCTATGCCAAGTACTCGGGTCTCGGATGGGTGTCTGGTGTCTCCTCTCTCTCAAGTGTCGCCATGCCACTACACTGTCTCGACTCATGAGCAAATGGTAAATATCCCAGTACTGTCTTTCCTCCCATTCTCGCCGTTTGCGGCGAGTAAGGTTTTGCATGCGATGCTGTGCCTGTGTGTGTGTAATATCCCCTCTATGCTCTAAAATCCGTAGGTGCTTCCATAGCTCACAACAATCGGCATCATACGAGCGGTTCTGGGGCATGGATCCTCTGCGAGGGGGGTGTACATATGTGCGATGTGGGGAGCTTAGGAGAGCTGAGTCCTGCAGGATGGTGGTGATATGTGATGTGTGTCCAAGGGTGAGAGTGGATCGAGTGAGAGTAGGCGGGTGTGTAAATGGTGTGCATAAATGTGTGAGAGTTGGTGTGTGAAGTGTATCGTGGTGTGTCTCAGTGGATGAGGGAGGATCTAATGGAATAGGAGATGAAAGTGTGAATGTGATAAATGTATGGTCAACACCAAGTGGGTGTCGTCCAATACTAAGTGAGGGGATGAGTGAAGCTCCAGAGATGGTACCCAAAATGTAGTCTACTGTGCTCTCACCTCCCCCGTGAGGGAAGCAAGTAAGTCCGCCCGAACCTAGCCAACGGTGCATCTCGTTATATATAACGAGATGGTGTCTGCTACCCAACTCAAGCATGTGTCTGCCATATCTAGTGGCATCCTGGCCCATATTGGCTGACACTCTACCAGTGCTCGTCTCCTCTGGATATCTTCCCCTCATAATTTGTGGAAGGTCCATGTCATATGACTCAGCACTGACTTGACTGGGTGCGGCCATTGAAGCCCCCCATAAAGAAGACCTCACCAAGGGTGCTGATCTGATTATGCTATGTATGGTGAGTTCGTGTCCCGAGTCGATCCCTCAGGGTCCGATCCTCCATATCTCGATCCACCTGGTGGAAAGTAGCGCATGGCAATGTAAACCCAGTTCTCTGGGGCTATCTCCATGCGGACCCACATGTATCGTGCCTCCTCATCTCTTCCTATGATATGGATCTGTCCCTGTATCTCCCATCTAAATATGATGGCTACGCCTCTTGATCCTCGTGCTGAGCTCTGTCTCTTCGTGTTTCTGAATGTAGATTCCCAGTGAAAACTGGCAAGTAGGCCCCGTCATGGGCTTTCATGGGTCTCTGTGATGCAAGCAAAGTCATGGGCGTCTAAGATCTCTTCCAATCGGTCTGGCCGTGTCCAAAGTGCTCCGTTGCAATTCCATACTTCTCCTCTAAGTGGTGACTCCTAGTATGGTGTTGCCTCATAGGCCGTGTATCCCTATTTGATAGGACGCATCCATCGATGAAGACTTTACGGACACGGTAAAAAGTCTTCCTCCCCTCTCGTCTCGCCTGGAGAATCTGTGGCATACATGTCGGACGGTGCTCTATCTCCATCCTCGTGAGATCCTCGTCCATATATAAAGCTCTTCCCGGTAGTCCTCGTAGTACTGATCGTTGTCGGAAGAAGGCAGTCCGTGTATCTTCCGAGCTCATACCGATTATGAGTGCTCGTGGAGGGTACGTGTCTCTACCAACCCTCCATGCCTCTGTGAAAGTCATAGTCTCATATCCCAATTGGTGGCAGAGATCGGTGCCGTCTGCCTCTGGTGATGTCCCCTCTGATAAGCCTGTAATCCGCACATGTAATCGGCGTGTGTCTAAGCCACTCTTCTTCGAGGGTGTCTTGGACTCTAGAGATCTCTTCCTTTCGTGCTTGCTCATTGACTTCTTTCTTGACCTTTTTGTAGACCACCTCGACCCATGTATCCCGAGTGGATTCCATTTCGGATTTGATCTCTTTTTTGAGTTCTTCCTTGATTTCTTCAACCTTAGAGATCTCTCCATCTTCTTTAACTCTAGAGACCTTCAAATGGACAATTTCTTCTTGAAGGCGATGCATTTCAGCCTTCAATTCATGTCGCTTCTCTCTGATGTCTTTGATTTGGCCTTCCAAGGATTTAATCTTCTCCAATGCTCTTCTCATTTCTTGGTTTAGTGCTTTGTTTGCCTCCTTTTTTACTTCTCTGGTAGCTTTGCTCATCATCTCTTCCACATCCTGAGAGATGTTGGAATTTGGGGCCCCAGGATCTTCCAATACTAAAAACCTTTGAGCATACGCACTTAATTAAACAAGATGATATGTGTGAGAAAGAAAGAGATCTTGAGAGAAGAGTTAGTAACGTAAGCAAAGTGCTTACTCACTAAATATAGATGGCCAAATTACAACATGGGAGTACTACTCAACCATATAATTGTGCACTCACTAGATGGAAGAATAGCCAAATCTCAAGAAAGTGCAACAAATCTGAAAATCAGCGAACCGTACTTTTGAAATTAGGGTTCAAAAACCCTAAAAACAGAAAATAAGGTTAACTTACAAAGGATAGCTGCCACCACCTTGTAGGAGACTCTCTACTCCAAGAGAGTAGCCTCTCCTTTACCTTCCTTCACCTCCAAAGCTTCAGAACTCCAAAATTGACACAAGTAAGCATCAAACTCTAGCTTCAAGATTGTCAAAAGAGTGCCCAATGTGCTCCTTATATAGTTTTTAGTCCTCCAATAAAGCTATAGCAAAATTTTTGCGAAAAAATCCTCTAAAAGCCTTGATTGCTGTTTTTAGTTAATTGAATCGAAAGTTTTTGCTTTTCGTGCTTAAAATTAAATCAATCGCTAAAACTTGCTTGCTTTTAATTTTGATTGCTGAAATTTCTTGCTTTATGCCATCTTGACTAATTAACCTAGCTGCATCTTGACTAATTAACCTAGCTGCTTTTGAGTTTGGACCTCAAAAATGTTCATCCACCATTTTAGGGCAGAATTAGGGTTTTACTTTTCTCCCAAGTCTGACCTCTGATGAAGAAATGAAGCATATCACTAGATAGCTCTTGCCAAGCTCTATCTATTTAGCCTAAACAAGTTTTACCCAAACTGTACAAAAAATGCTAAGTCCTAAATGTGGATTTGCTAGAAATGGAACATATGTACATTGATCTCCAACAATCCCTCCTTCAATGTCATACTGGTACAAGCTTCAGTATCCTTCACATCTTCTCATGACTATCTCTAGTCAATGCTTTGGTAAATATATATGCAACATTCTCACTAGAAGGAACATAAACCAGCTCAATGTGCTTCTTTGCTATCTGCTCTCGAATATACTGGTAGTGTAACTCTATATGTTTCGTCCTTGCATGATGCACTACATTCTTTGCTATAGCTATTGCACTCTGGTTATCTGAAAATATCTGAATGGGTTGATGTACTCTTACATCTAGATAACTGAAAATCTTCTGCAACCAAATTGATTCCAAAGTAGCTGTAAATGCTGCATGATATTCAGCTTCGCATGATGAAGTTGCAATAGTGGGTTGTCTCTTCGAAAGCCATGAGATAAGACAATCTCCAAGATAAAAACAAAATCCACTAGTACTTCTTCTAGTGTCTCTATCTCCTGCCCAATCAAAAGCTGCAAATCTTTTTAGTAATAAATGTGTAGATTTCGAAAATACCATAGCATAATTTGAAGTTCAAATATCTGAAGATCCGCTTTACTGCATTCCAACGTAACGTTTTCGGATTCTGCATGAACCTTGATCCTTGAGAAACTGCAAACTGTATATTTGGACGTGTATTACAAAGATATATCAAGCATCCAACCCCTTGACAATATAAAGTAGTATCAAAATGACTCTTCATATGCTACTATTTGTAAAGACGCGTTCTGATCCATAGGTGTTTGCATAGGTTTAGAATCAATCATCTGAAACCTTTCTAGAAGTTTCTCAATGTACTTCTGCTGTGTCATATAGATACACTCATCCTTAAACAGAAACTGAATCCCAAGATAATAATGCAAAATTCCTAAATCATTCACATCAAATGTTTTCTTGAACTGTTCTTTGAACATTTGCAAATCTTCATCTCTTTGGATATGTGACTATAATATCATCCACATAAATGATTGCTATAATCATCATACCTGTTTCAACTTTGACATAAAGAGTTGGAGCTGCATCTGAGTTATGGAAATCAATGGATAAAAGATGTATGTGTATCTTTTCATACCATGCTCTAGGTTCCTGTTTCAATCCATACAAAGCTTTTATAAGCTTACATACTAAGTGTTCTTTACTTGTTTCTTCAAAACCTTCTGGCTGCTGAATATATACATCTTCATGTAAATCACCATTTAGAAAAGGAGTCTTTATGTCAAGTTGATATACATGCCAACCAAAATGTGCTGCTAAAGCAAGTATTGATCTAATAACTATCATCCTAGAGGTAGGAGCAAATGTCTCATCATAATCAATACCTTTTTGTTGTGCATATCCTTTGAGAACTAATCTGGCTTTGCACTTGTCAATAGTACCATCTACTTTCCATTTGATTTTGAAGATCCACTTTAAACCTATAGCTTTCTTTCTCTCTGGTAACTCACATAGCTGCCAAGTTTGATTCTTATGAATAGAATCAATCTCTTATTGCATAGCTTTTCTCCAAATAGGAATGTTAAGTGCATCTTTAACACATGCAGGTTCATCTTCAAGTGTTGTGAGTGCTAAAATATCATGAATCTCAAAGTCTTCAACAAAACTTTCATGATCTTTTTGTTGTTATTGTCTAGTCTGACTCCTTGTTCTTCCTGTAAAAGTCTTTATACCACTATCTTTCCATGTGTGATATAACGAAGTAGGTGTATCCTTAAATAGTGGTGATACTCTTTCTGACCCTTCTGCTTCCACAGGTTCTGGAACTTGTCCTTCTGAGGTACTAGGACTTTCTGGAACTCTAGTACTTTCTTCCATTTATGGAACTAAAGTCTCATGTGGAACTGACTCTGTAGAAGGTTGTAAAATTCCTCTTTCTTCAACTCTTTCTTCAATCCTAGGAATTTTAACTCTCTCCTGATATGGCTGAACATGTACATCCAAATTCCTTCTAAAAAATCCATAGTCATTTTCAATAATAAACTCTCGAATTTCTGCTTCTTTATCATATACCTTATTTTCAGCAATATAAGCATTGTGTGAAAGGATAACTTCATCTGTCTCTAGAACATAAAACCTCTATCCTTTACTTTCAACAGGATATCCAATAAAAACAGCTTTCTTTGCCTTTACATCTAGCTTGCCACGATCCTTTTTCTCAATATGTATATAAGAAAGTGATCCGAATACTCTGAAGTAGCTCGCATTAGGTTTTCTACCATAATACGCTTCATAAGGTGTGATTACTTTTAAGGCTTTTGTAGAAGACCTGTTCAAAATGTGATTAGCTGTATGTACTTCATCAAATCAGAAGTTCGGTGAAAGCTTCTTGGATGCCATCATGCTTGGCATCATTTCAACAAGTACTCTATTACTTCTTTCTACAACACCATTCTGTTGAGGAGTACGAGCAATAGTAAGGTGTCGAGTAATACCTCTTTCTTCAAGAAATGTTTGGAATTCATTTGACAAGTATTCTCCACCTCTATCACTTCTAAGAATATGGATAGTTATCGGACTTTCATTTTCAACCATAGCTACAAATTTCTTGAACATAGGAAAGACTTTTGACTTCAACTTAAGACCACAGATCCATGAGTATCTTGTAAAATCATCAACAAATAAAACAAAATACCTAAAACCCTGAATAGAGTTTGCTCTCATAGGTCCATTCACATCTGAATGAATAATCAGCAATTTCCTGGTAGCTGTAATATGACCATGTTTCTTGAAAGGTAGTTTATGCATCTTACCTTCAAGACAAATTTCATATATATCTGAATCATCTGGTAGCTCGAATGAGGTTAAACTCTCAACCATATCTCTGTCTTTGATACTCTTGAGAGCTCCAAAACTAATATGTCCAAATCTTTCATGCCATAACTTCATATCTTCCATCGGTGGCGAAGATTTGACAACATACGCTTGACTTATTTTTGACAAAATAAAAATCCCTCCTTTGTGCTCACCTTGCAAAATACACTTCTCTTCTTTGTGTGACAAGATCTTACAAAGATCTCTCTCAAATACAACTTTGTAACCATCACCTAAAAATGCAAATATAGATAGTAGATTCTTCTTCATGTCAAGTACATATAAAACATCTGAAATCTGAAAATTACCACCTTCTCTTGATTTAGGGTTATTGTACCTATTCCCACGACATCCAAATCATTGCCGTCTTCAATAGTAACTCTTCTACCTCAAGAATAAGAAAGAGAAGAAAATACTTCTCTGCATCGTGTCATATGCTTAGTAGCACCTGAATCAAATATCCAAGGATCTGTTGAAAGAACTTGTAAAGCTGCCTGATCAAAAGCTACTTCCTCAATGGTGATACAAGCATAAGAATCACCTTGAGATTTCCTTTTTTTATCATCTTCTGCAACATTACCTGATGCCTTTTTCTTTTCTACTACAATCCTTTTCTGACATACTGCTATGAAATGTCCACGTTTCTTGCAATAATGACATAATGCTTCCTTCTTCTTAGAAGACTTCTCTTTAGGTGTAGTAGAAACAGAATCTGAAGTAGAAGGTGAAAGGGACTTACTTTCCTTTTTGGATTGCTTTTCCTTCTTATCCTTCTTCTTTTTACCCTTTGATGAAGACAAAAGTGCTTTTTCATTCTCTTCCATTCTCTTCAACTGATCTTCATCTTGAAGTAACAAAAACTCTAACTCTTCAAATGTAAGCTCTCTGTCTCTTGTTGTAAGGGTAAGAGTGGTTATAAAAGACCGATATGAGATAGGAAGTGAATTAATCAGCGTATTTAACATTTCTTCATCAGATATCTCAACTCCTATATTTAGAAGTTGATCTCTCAAGTCAACGATTTTTGTAATGTGGGTTTGAATTGACTCACCAGCCTTCATCCTTGTATTTGCTAGTTGTCTCCTCAAGTGAGCTTTCCTAGCAGGATTTCTGCTATGAAAAAGATTCTCAAGCTTCAAACAAGCTTGTCTAAAACTTCTGCAAGATCTGATCTTTGGTAGAATATGCTTTTTAACACTCATTGCTATGAATGAAAGTGCTAAAGCATCTCTAGAATCCCATCTTGCTTGTTCTTTAGTAGGAGGTACTCTGGGTAAGGATCTACATGTGACTTTGGATGTAGAAGTGGTTGTTGGGTGTGTGTAGAAGTGCGAGAGACACACGAGAAGCACACACAAAGAGGACAAATGCAACAAGACACACGGAGAAGACGATGGCTTGAATAGCTCTCTCTATTGACGATAAAACTGAACTGAAGTAAGAGCTGAATAATATCCTTAAGTACAAAGTACCACCACATATGAGAGTATCAAGTATGTGGTAACATGGGGAAAAACCTCTAGCCAGCACTAGAGTAAAAAGTGCCCATGTATAGGGAAAAGGTTCACATCAAAGCTACTCGAGGAACACATAAGTGTAACAAACCCCCCTGGAGCGAATGATGTGAACACATACAGGGAGTGACAGATCAGCCTCCACAAGGTAATAAGCCTAAAGCTTTGCGAAAAGCTTCAAACTTTTCCCGTGGAAGAGCTTTGGTGAATATGTCTTCCACATTATCTTGTGTAGGCACATATACCAAATCAATATCTTTTGCATGAAGGTGCTCTCTCACATAGTGATAATGCACCTCAATATGTTTGGTCCGAGCATGAAACACTGGGTTTCGTGCAACAGCCAAAGCACTCTGACTATCAGTGAGAATATGCGTAGCAACATCAATCTCCATGCAAAGATCCATCAATAGGGAGTCTCAACCATATACACTCCACTGTAGCTGTGAAAACTGCCCTGTACTCAGCTTCACAACTCGATGTTGCCACTGTAGGTTGCTTCTTACTCAACCAAGATATGCATGAGTCTCCAAGGAAAAAGCAATTACCACTAGTGGACATGCGAGTATCATAACAACCAGCCCAATCACTATCTGTAAAGGCATGCAAACATGGCTGAATATCTCTGCCATAAAAGAGACCTAAGCTCAAAATGTCTCTGAGATATCTAAACACACGTTCAGTTGGTTATGTGATTGCAACAGCAGTACCTCTTGAAGTTGTTGTATCCTCTTCTTCACCTTCTCGTTTTGGTCTTGTTAAGGATCCATTGACGATACTCCATAAATCTTTTGTCACTAACAAATTCATCATCATGAAACTTCACATAGGATAATTAGACGATCCATCTAACTTGTCCTCAATCTCAATTCTATACTCACTCATCTTAACTAAGTGTGTATGTCAATTATGCTGTGATACCAAGTGTTGGAATTTGGGGCCCGAGGATCTTCCAATACCAAAAACCTTTGAGCATACACACTTAATTAAACAAGATGATATGTGAGAGAAAGAAAGAGATCTTGAGACAAGAATAAGTAACGTAAGCAAAGTGCTTACTCACTAAATATAGATGGCCGAATTACAACATGGGAGTACTACTCAACCATATAATTGTGCAAGAATAGATGATGATGTACAGAATTCAGATTATGCTGTTATAATCTGAATGTGTGTGAAGTAATTGAGCAACAAAGTGAACCTAACCTCTCAAGAAAGTGCAACAAATCTGAAAATCAGCAAACCCTTATTCTGAAATTAGGGTTCAGAAACCCTAAAAACAGAAAATAAGGTTAACTTACAAAAGATAGAAGCCACCACCTTGTAGAAGACTCCTTGCTCCAAGAGAGTAGCCTCCCCTTCCCCTTCCCCTTCACCTCCAAAGCTTCAAAACTCCAAAATTGACACAAGTAAGCATCAAACTCTAGCTTCAAGATTGTCAAAAGAGTGCCCAATGTGCTCCTTATATAGTTTTTAGTCCTCCAATAAAGCTATAGCGAAATTTTTGCGAAAAAATCCTCCAAAAGCCTTGATCGCTGTTTTTAGTTAATTGAATCGTAAGTTTTTGCTTTTCGTGCTTAAAATTAAATCAATCGCTAAAACTTGCTTGCTTTTAACTTTGATCGCTGAAATTTCTTGCTTTATGCCATCTTGACTAATTAACCTAGCTGCTTTTGAGTTTGGACCTCAAAAATGTTCATCTACCATTTTAAGAAGAATTAGGGTTTTACTTTTCTCCCAAGTCTGACGTCTGATGAAGAAATGAAGCATATCACTAGATAGCTCTTGCCAAGCTCTATCTATCTAGCCTAAAAAAGTTTTACTCAAACTGTACAAAAAATGCTAAGTCCTAAATGTGGATTTGCTTGAAACGGACCATATGTACATTGATTTCCAAAAAGAGAGAGAGAGAGAGAGAGAGAGAGAGAGAGAGAGAGAGAGAGAGAGAGAGAGAGAGAGAGAGAGAGAGAGAGAGAGAGAGAGAGAGAGAGAGAGAGAGAGAGAGAGAGAGAGAGAGAGAGAGAGAGAGAGAAAGAAAGTCATATTAACGTCTTCTGGAGGCCAAACTTGGCCTATGAGACAAAAACCATATACAAGTGTAGTAACCTTGTGTAGAAGATGAAATGAAATAAAAAGTATATCGCTACACAAAGCTATATAGGGCTGAAAGAGGCCGGGGAGACGTGGCTCTGACTCTGCAGATAGTGGCCACCCATAGTTGCATCGCAACGCGTTGCGAACAGTCCGCAACTTCGCCACCGCAACTTCGCAACGTTGCGACGTTGGCAACGCGTTGCTTATCCTTCATTTTTTTTCTACCCAAAAAATACCAAAATAGATATTTCTCTTAGGAGGGATAAGAAAATATCTAGAATCTTATCCAAAATCTTCAATACATGCAATCCAAAAAATGTGGAGAATGAGGCAGATATAGAAAGCTTTAGAAGAGTAGAGATTCATTTATGTACAATTTTCTTTTTGGGTCTTTTCATCTTCCAATAGATTGATACTTTGGATTTCCCATGTTCTTCTTGTAATGCACTTTCACATCTTGGACAAAAGTTTCATCTTTGGTTTTCAAAGCCAAGGGTACTCTTCTATAATGATTGATCTGACTATTGACATAAGTGTAAATGATAAATCATGTAATGACTAGTCTAGATTCAATAATCTATGTTATGTATGTCTTATACTACAATTTATGATATATCTAGTCATATCCCACCTTACATATGCCAGAATATTCAAAATATTAGAAAAAACATATATGTAAATTTTGAAAAATAAATCACTTTATCGCAACTCCTAGCTCCAAACGTTGCCCTCGTTGCTAACCCGTTGCTAACCCGTTGCCGTTGCCGTTGCTAAAACGTTGCTTTCCACTATGTGGCCACCTAATACATGGGGGATCCATAATGTGAGTAAAAACACCCTAGCTACCGGTGATGGGTGGAGGTGGGTGTAGTATGTGGTACATCGGTGGTGGTCTGAGTGCCTCCTGAAGGAAGACAACCCAGGGGGTGGTGGTACGCCTATGCTCCATCATGTGGTCGTAGGCTGTCCTGATGCGTGAGATATCCTCCTGATATAGTCGTGGTCGACGATATCCTCCCATGCGTGGTCGGCGCTGTGCTCTCTGTGCTGCTGCCTGGTGGAGCATGAGCCCTATAGATGGACCTCTCTGATGTAGCTCAACTCGCTGAAAGAACTGGGTAATGGTCTGCTGGGTACTCACACGTGGCCGATGTGTGGGTCTGAAAAAATCTGTAATATAAGTCTGAGGGGGGGGGGCCAGGCGTATCTCCATCCGCTGCTGGAGGAGTGATGCGCGGTGGTGCTGGAGCTCTACTAGGAAACGACCTAGAGGGCGCTGATCCTCTGTCCCCAATAAAGCCCTGATCTCTCTAGGCCCCCTGAAGAGCTGTGGGTAGCGGTCTCTGATGTCCTCATATGCCTGGCATCTACATGTGTAGTGCTCCTCGTCCAGTGTTGCATCGCAACGCGTTGCGATGCGTTCGCAACGTTCGCAACGCAACGTCGCAACGTTGCGACGTTCGCAGCGCGTTGCGAACAAACACAAAAAAATTTGCCTCAAATGAGGCCGTTTCGCTGAAACGGCCTCATTGAGGCATTTTCATCTTAGCACCCGAGAGCGAACCTGCTGCTGTCGACTGTGGAAGAGAGCAAAACAGCGCAAGAAG
Source organism: Ceratopteris richardii (assembly GCA_020310875.1). Classification (NCBI taxonomy): domain Eukaryota; kingdom Viridiplantae; phylum Streptophyta; class Polypodiopsida; order Polypodiales; family Pteridaceae; genus Ceratopteris; species Ceratopteris richardii. Next base: position 61,539,007 of record CM035442.1, read on the forward strand.
GTGCTTTTTTTACACACACACATCCTCACACACCCCCCTATCTATTGCTTCTTATCCTCTCCAAGCTTTAAGCCTCTCCCATCACCATGCCTAAAGCAAAACAAGCATGTTGGGAATATGTGACAAGCCAAGGAAAGATGGGCTCCGGGGGTAGTGAGAGATGGACTTGCAAGCTTTGTGGCTATAGTGGAGCCAGTGGAGCTGATAGGATCAAGGCACACCTTGGAAGACTTAGTGGCATAGGAGTTGCACCTTGCAAAGAGCCTATTCCCGAAGCTATAAAGGTAGAGCTAATGGCATGGGTAGCTCAAAAAGCCCAAGGTAGAAGGAGTGGAGCCCAATCACAAGCTAGATCATTTGCAAGCGGTTCACATGGTTCTTGTGATCCCCAAACTCAAGCATCTCAAGCTCATGAGTCTTCCATAGACATTGACATAGAGCATGAGCCACCAAGAAAGAGTACAAGAGTAGAGCATGATCCACAAGAGCACCCACTTGGCTCTCTTGGAGGAGCATCTATACGTGCTAGCTTGCAACAACAACGTAAACAAGAAGCCACACAAGCCATCATGAAAGCTTTTATACAATGTGGTTTGTCTTTTAATGTTGCACGGACATCGGCATGGAGAAATGCCATTGAGAAGGTTTCACTATTAGGGTTTCGTTGGCAAGGGCCTACCTATGAAGACTTGAGGACAACGGAGCTGAAAAAAACAAAGGAAGCATTAGAGAGAGAGCTTGAGCCTATGAAAGAGACATGGGCAAAGTATGGATGCACAATCATGTGTGACGGATGGACGGACATACGAAAGAGAAATGTGTACAACATTTTGGTGCATTGTTGCAAAGGGACCATGTTCCTTCGAGCCATAGATGCATCAGCTGCTGGTACTACAATCACAGGTGAGTGAACTGATTTTTGAATTTTCAATTTATATTTGATTGTGCAATGATCAATCATGCTGCATGTGCATGTGCATGTGCATGTGCATGTGCATGTGCATGTGCATGTGCATGTGCATGTGCATGTGCATGTGCATGTGCATGTGCATGTGCATGTGCATGTGCATGTGCATGTGCATGTGCATGTGCATGTGCATGTGCATGTGCATGTGCATGTGCATTGCATGTGCATGTGCATGTGCATGTGCATGTGCATGTGCATGTGCATGTGCATGTGCATGTGCATGTGCATGTGCATGTGCATGTGCATGTGCATGTGCATGTGCATGTGCATGTGCATGTGCATGTGCATGTGCATGTGCATGTGCATGTGCATGTGCATGTGCATGTGCATGTGCATGTGCATGTGCATGTGCATGTGCATGTGCATGTGCATGTGCATGTGCATGTGCATGTGCATGTGCATGTGCATGTGCATGTGCATGTGCATGTGCATGTGCATGTGCATGTGCATGTGCATTGTGCATGTGCATGTGCATGTGCATGTGCATGTGCATGTGCATGTGCATTGTGCATGTGCATGTGGCATGTGCATGCAGCTGCCAGCATGACACATGTGCATGCAGCATGACACATGTGCATGCAGCATGACACATGTGCATGCAGCATGACACATGTGCATGCAGCATGACACATGTGCATGACACATGTGCATGTGGCATGTGCATGTGGCATGTGGCATGTGCATGTGCATGTGCAATGCATGTGGCATGTGCATTGTGCATGTGGCATGTGCATGTGGCATGTGCAATGTGCATGTGGCATGTGCATGTGCAATGTGCATGTGGCATGTGCATGTGCATGTGCATGTGCATGTGCATGTGCATGTGCATGTGGCATGTGCATGTGCATGTGCATGTGCCATGTGCAATGTGCATGTGCACTGGCATGTGCATGTGCATGACACATGTGGCATGTGGCATGTGCATGTGCATGTGCATGACACATGTCAAGATAAATTATAATTTATCAATTGATTAATGATTCATTGTGTTATATGTAAACAGGTGGATTTATTTATGATCATATCCGTCAAGCTATCATGGACATTGGTGTAGAAAAGGTAGTCCAAGTGGTTACAGATAATGGAAGCAATTGTGTGGCTATGGGCAAGCTTCTAGAAGAAGAATTCCCTTCTATTGTGTGGACACCGTGTGCTGCCCATTGCATTGATTTGCTGATAGAGGATGTGGGGAAGATACCATGGATTTACACCATTTTTACCACTTGCATAAAAGTGGTCTCTTTGTTCACAAAGAGACCAAAATTGCTTGCTATATTTCGGTCTTACAGTGATATTGATTTGGTGAAGCCCGCGAAGACTAGATTTGCATACATGTGCATAGTCATGGAAAGATTATTAAGAGTGAGGCAAGCACTGATGCAGACAGTTGTATCACCTGATTGGTTAGCTTGGGATGGACATACTAGTCCAAAGGCAGAGCTTGTACGACGCACATGTTTGGATGACAGCTTTTGGAGGGATGTGGAGGGATTAGTGCGGGCCTTACAGCCCTTATATTCACTCATACGCATAGCAGATAGAGAGGGCTGCACACTTGGACTTGTTTATGAGTTCATGGATCGTGTCGGAGAGTCTATACAGAGATGTCCTTATTTGACATTGGAGAGGTAAGTTGAAACTTGGGTAACCATATTTTATTTTTTGTATGAGCATTCATGTTCAACTTTCAAGTCTTGACTCTTCAACATTCTTAAATCTTATTGTTTTCTAACTTCATTTGTTTTTTATCCATAGGATAGAGGAAATAAAAGGAATATGGAGGAAGAGGTGGGATTGGTTCCATCGCCCTATACATGGGATGGCCAATCTACTACATCCTTTATGGAGATCTGCATCACAGTCATTGGATATGGAGCTTGTGACTGCTTGGAATGAGTATGTAGATCGATTGTATGGACCTTCTGATGTGGAGCTACGTGGGAAGTTGGAGCTTCAGCTCACCCAGTTTCAGAATAATGAAGGACTTTTTGGTAGAGACACGGCATGCTTGAGAAGCATGCAGTTGATGCCTGTGACATGGTGGGAGAGATACGGTGTTGGTACACCTGAGCTAGTAAGTGACAAGTCATTCTAATTTCCTTTTGAGTATTTAACTAATAAGTTATAACTTTGAAGTTTGTCTCATGAGTCATTCCTCTTCTTAATGAACTCTTTCTTTTTTATCTTGCAGAGAAAGTTAGCCATCCGCATACTTTCACAGGACTGTAGTGCAAGTCCATGTGAAAGGAATTGGAGTACATGGGCCCTCTTCCATACAAAGAAGAGGAATAGACTATCTACATTGCAGTTGGAGCGGCTTGTCTATTGCCACTGCAACTTGCGTTTATTGGAGCGTGGTGGCCACTCAGCAGAGGTGCGGCAGGTGAACGTTGATGAGCTTGATATAGAGAGGGTCCATGATATACCTAGCATTCCGGCAGAGGACCTTGATCTATATGACATGCTCTATCAGGAGTTGACAGTGCCACAGCATGATACGAGGGCATCTCGGACTCGTTCTAGTCATAGAGCACACAGTGTACCAGGTCCATCTACTAGTAGGATGGAGGCATCTATTAGTCGAGCACCACATGATGATGATGATGATGATGATAGTGATGATGATGATAGTGACTCAGAGCATTTTGAGGATTGATGACTGCTCATGTGACATGTGTCACATGTCATATGTATTATGATATTATCACTTATGATTTACTTGATATTGATTGATCATTGTATTATTGACATTGCAGTTTATTGTTTGACTACTTAGTGATATCATGTATGATGTGAGTCGTGACTCGTGACATGTGTCATGGATGATGGTTACTGGAGTTTGGTATGATCATTGATGTACATTGTATATGTATTATGGACATTGATGATTGGATTCTGATATATCATATCACATATGAGTTATGAGTCATGATAGTCACCAGTGTCATAATTTTGAGATGAGGTTGACTTTTTCACATGTTTTTGTCATAAATTATAATTCTTTGAAGTTTGTTTTAAATTTCAATGTTACTTGTAAGTTGTATATAATAGTATTTGTCTGGACCCTCATCATTTATGTCCATTGTCATATGAGTTGCTTGAATGTGCATTGTGAATTAGAATTTTAGAATGAGTCATTGAGTCATGAATCATGATAATGATTAGTTGTAAATTCTGACATCATACATGTGCAATGTGCATTGTGCATCTTCCATCACTTCATTGAACAGGTGTCAAGGATTCGAGAATTTGGAATGAATCATAAATATTAAATATTCAATACATATTACATAAATTAACATAATACATACTATATAATACATATTATATATGGATATACTATAATATACATTTAGGTTACTATATTTGCAAAAAAAAATGAAAAAAAAAAAAGAAATGGTTCGCAACGTCCAGGTCCAAACGTTGCGATGTTGCTAACGCGTTAGCAACACGTTGCCTTGGACGTTGCGAAAACGTTGCTAACAACCTTGTCCTCGTCCTCCACCTCCTCTCTACATATCCTGCATAATCGCTCATCCCTGTGGGTATGTGTGGCTCGCCCAATCTCAATCTCGAGCTGGTGTGATGATACTCTGAGCTGCCCAATGGCCACTCTCTCAGCTGGTGCCATATATGTATCCATGTATTGTGGTCTCTGAATGAAACCATCCGCTGTCACAGTCAGGAAGTGCTCTCTGTAGTGTTGCCTCTTTGTGGGAAGAGGCTCCCGTGGTGCTATCCATGTCTCCCTGACGTGTATCTGTAGTAGGTCCTGACGGATGATCCTATTCCTCTCCGAACGAGAGAGGGTAATGTGGGGGGAAGAGAGGTCATACTGAAAAGGGGGGAGATCCGTAATGCTCATGCCATGGTCTGCTAACCATCGGTAAGTCTGTGCATACCATACTCTCTCATGCCCTGTCTCTGCCAAATGTCTAGAGCTCTCAAATGCAAGCCTGGTGAGTCGGCTAGTGGGGAGCTCTCTGACTCTCAGAATAAAGGTCACCAACTGGAAGAGGGCCTCCACTAGCATCGGTGGTGTGCCAAGCTCAGCTCGTATAATGTCATGTGGAACGGAGGGCTTGCTGCGCAGCAAGCGTGATATCATGGTGATCTGGGGCCTCTCAATCTGTGTCCACATCGCCTCTGTGATCCCTGGTGCCCATACTGCTGCTGCGTACATCAATGCGGGTGTCACTAGAGTGTCAAAGAGCCACCCCTTAGTCCGGGGCTCCTGAAAATGTGTCTGAAAGCAGCGTCTCTCCAATCTTGCAAGTGCTGCATAACCTCGCATCAATCTATCTCTCGCAGCCTGTGCCATGGAGAATACCCCTGTGCTGCCCGAGAAGGTGATACCTAGGTAGACGTAGGAGTCCACTACCTCTATCTGTCCTCCAGCTTCTGTGAAAGAGGCTGGCGTACTGTCCTGGAGGTATGGAAGATCATGACCTTGGTCTTGCCAAGGTTCACTGTGAGTCCTCTCTCCATGCAAAAGGTATCGAGCGCCTGTAAATGTGACTGCAACCCCTCCTGTGACTCTGAGAGAAGGACAATGTCATCAACATATAATAGGATATGTACTGGCGTACCTCCGATGTCTCCTCCTCTCCCTCCTACTCGCTGTATATACTCCGTGATCTCGTCGATGTAGAGACCGAAGAGAGTGGGTGAGAGGGGGCAACCTTGTTTCACACCAATGGTGCTAACAAGGCTGTCTGATAGACCACCGGGGCAGCGTACCCTGCCTGTGACTCGTGCATACAAAGCGTGGATGGCCCATAGCATGTCTGATGGAAGCTGTAACTCCTGGAGCCTCCGTAGTAGTCTCTCTCGAGGGACCATGTCGAAGGCTTTGCGGAAATCCACAAAGCAAGAGTATAGTCTCTGCTTCCTCGCCTTCGCGCTCTCAATCAAGCAACGAAGCACGAAGATGTGGTCGATGGTGGAGAAAGTGCGGCGGAAGCCTGCCTGGCCGGGTGCTCTGATCCCCGCTGCCTCAGCGTGTGTACTGAGCTCTGCCTCTAGTATTGCCCCATAGATCTGGCTCACGTAGTGCCCTCCACGCGGTGGCACAATCCCTACTCATGAGAAGGTCGATCAACTCTGCCTCCTGTCGCTCCTCGAAAGCTCGCCGCTTCCGGCGTGTGAGGGCTCGCATCTGTCGTCGTGCCTCCCTCTCTGTGATGGATCCCAAGAGACTCTGTGCTCTGAGATGTCGGTATAGTCGCCTACACTCCTCATCGTACCATCTATTCTGGGGTGTATGTCCCAGCCGTGTCGGATGTGCAGTGCTGTGGGTGGTGTATGGGAAGCTGAGAGTAGCAGATGTATGGAGGATCGAGGAGAAGTGGGCGGTGAGGGTTTCCAAGGAGGCAGAGGGATCAAGAGAGTAGATGCGCTCTCGAACATGGGAGCTATAGATATGTGCTAGCTCATGTCTAAAGTGAATGGTGGTACGGGCTCGTGGCTGTGTGGTGACGAGGTGGGGTATGCATGGTGAGCCGCGAATGGATAGGGCAAGATATGCGTGATCAGCTCCAATCCGTAAGGGTGGGATAGTGAATGAGGTGATCAGATGTGTCGCCTCCGGGGGTCCGATAACATAGTCTACCACACTGCCCCCCTGTGGTGTCGTGGGTGGAATGCAGGTGAGACCGCGCGAGGTGGGCCAGCTCCCCATCCCATTATATATAACGAGACGGTGTGCTTCTCCCATCTGGAGTAAGTGTCGGCCATATAAGGTGGGTGTGGCAGTGTCGGCTGAGGCTCTGAGTGTAAGGAAGACTTCACCCATCTCGGTATACTCCATAATCGTGTCACTGAGGCAGTCATATGGTGATGTGGTGTCTGGTCCCTCCCCTCCTGATAGTTGCTCAGGGGAACGTGTGAAGCGTGAACCAATGGGTGCAATATAGCATACGGCGAAGTACGCTGCTCTCTCCTCTGATAGCTGCAAGCGTATCCACATGAAACGTGCCTCTTGGTCTCTGGCTACCACCTGTACCCTGTGCTGTAACGACTGTCTATAGAGCACGGCTACTCCTCCTAATCCTCGTGTGGTGTGCTGTCTCATCTGGCGGCGGTGAGCTGACTCCCACATATAGCCCTCAATCCTCGATAGGCTCCTCCCCGGGCTCTCGTGTGTCTCTGTCAAGAAGATAATGTCTCTTCCCTCCATCACCTCCTCGAGGCGCCCTGGATGTGTCCATAAAGATCCATTGCAGTTCCAGACTGCAATGTGCACCTCCTGCTGTGCTGTCTCATAGGCCGCGAATCCCTAGTCAATGGGCCGTCCATCAATGATGACCCGACCGTCTCTGTAGAGGGCACGATGTCCCTCTCGTCTTGCCTGGAGGACACGTGGCATGCATGCCAGTCTGTGCTCTACCTGCATCCGTGTGAGGTCGTCATCCAAATAGATGGGGGTGCCCGGTATAGTGCGTAGTACCGCCCGTCGTCTGAGAAAGTCTCTCCTCCTTGCCTCATCTGAGAACTGAAGGATAAGTGCTCTGCTCTGTGTGGTGTCCCGTCCTGCTCTCCATACTCTGGTGAAAGGGAGAGAGAGAGAGAGAGAGAGAGAGAGAGAGAGAGAGAGAGAGAGAGAGAGAGAGAGAGAGAGAGAGAGAGAGAGAGAGAGAGAGAGAGAGAGAGAGAGAGAGAGAGAGAGAGAGAGAGAGAGAGATGTTGGAAGTGAGGTAGGTCCATTAATAAATTCTTATGATCTTTCCAACACTTGAAATCTTGCACACATACACACCTTGAACCAAATAAGATGAATGACTTTAGAAATAGATAAGAGATAAGAAATATAAACGAGTAGCAAAGAGGCTACTCTAAAAATAAAAATAACTTGATGAATATTAACTATACAATGTGTATGATATACAAAATCTGAATAAAGCTGAATATATGATGGATTTAGGTACAAAGATTGGAGAGAAGTGTGCCGAAGAGTTATAGAAAGTGAAAGTGTGCTGAAATATGAAGGTGGAATAGACTGTTTGAGAGAAAAACCACATATCTGCTGGAATAGAGAGTATAATCTGCAGCCCTAATCTGAAATTAGGTTCTTCTATGATATAAGCAATTACTAATGCTTTTCTTCTTGAGATAGTATGTAGGAAAACATAGTACAGCAGCAAAAGTAGAAGATATGACAAAATGTAGCAGCAACTTAGTAAAATCAGTAGGTACACACATATGTGTGTAAAAAAGAAGTGGGTAACAGCAAATAACTCCAAAACAGGTCCCACACTTCAAAGCAGCTGCACCCTTTGGCTCTAGCTCATAGTGTGTATAAATCACTTTTTTTTGTGTGCCCCCAAACTTCAAAGTGGGCTCTATATAGGAGTTTGAATCCCATGGTGGACTAGCATAAGAGGTGCTGCAATTTTCGTGAAAGCTTTCTAAGCAATTTCATTTAATGGAATTTTGTGAATTTGAGCTACATGGGCAATTTAATACTAGCTGCTAGATCGATCTTCTAAACATGTTAAATTTGGTCCATTCATTTAAAATATCACTTAATGTGAAAAGCAATTATTAAAGCACAAATTAGGGTTCTAAATATGAAGGACTTTTAGATCTCATATGTGTACATGCTATATATCAATAGAAAGCCCTTGAAAGTTGATGTGTACTTTCCAAATATGCAATAATAGTTTTGACCATCTAGGAGCACACAATCCATGGGAAATGGAAATGGAGCAATCTAGAGTTTGTTGAAAAGTTAGGATTTTAGAGCCCATTTGATATCGTTTCCAACAATACATACACACATAGACACACACAGAAACGTTTCCAACAATACATACACACAGAAACGTTGCAAAGAAATATAATACTCCTTTTTATTTTCATTTTCTTAGTACTCTACGTATTAATCGTTTTAAAACTCATTTTTAAAACTCTCTTTGTATTATGATTGCCTCCCATGTCAGTTGAGGTTTTCTTCTAGATCGAGACTTTTATCACTAGAATACAAAGCTCACCATTAGACATATAATCTCATAGAGCATTTGGGGCTTCTATAGCACTATATGAAGTTGGAGATACATATGGATATTTAGTTGATAGCATTACTTGAAAAGACAATTACACAAACTTAGGATGGAGGAAGGCAATTTTATTTAGGACAATCTAACGAGATATCAAGATATCGTAGATCAATTGATCAACATAGTAATCCTTGATGATGAGGAACTTGTGACCATCACTCCCAACTCACTACTTAAGTCCTACATGGTCTTTCTTACAACGTTTTCCATAATTGACATTATTGTGGCTTTTCAAGTATTGCAAAATTTAAAGTAAGAACAATCAAATCTAGACTTGCAAGAGTCTAAGCAAGACTTAGCCCTAGCCTATTAAAACTAAAGGGAAAAGTAGCAAAGGAAGGGTGAAGGGAAGAATAAGGATATGTCCTCAAATTCTAGTTCTGGCATTAACAATGAATGGTAGTAGCTCCAAGTCTAGTAAAGATTCTAAGGAATCAAACAGCTCTACATCTGAAGAGAAAAAGCCGTTAAGAAAGGCAATTGCTTCTATTGTAAGAAGTCTACTCAATATTGAAGAATGTAGATCAAGATAAGCAAAAATGAAGAGAGATTTAGGGAATGCATTAGATCATGAAGAGTCTAATCATATCGATGATGAGAATAAGTTTGAAGATGCCAATTTAAAAAGTGAATGTGAACAAGACTTTGTCTTTTCCAATCACTAGTCTAGATGAGGAGGAGGTTGATTCTATCTCTTTATCTAATATTTGGATATTGGATAATGGTGCTTCAAAACACATTACTCCCCCTAAGAACTTGTTCTCTAGTATGACTTCTTCTAATCCAAACAAGTTGGTCACATTTGCAAATAATCAATCTTTTCTTGATAAAGGCATAGGCACTGTATCTCTAGACACAAGAAGTGATATTAATTATCTACTTTGTGATGTTTTATATGTGCTTGAGATTGTTAAAAATATGATATCTATATCTGCATTTCTCAAAGAAGATCTGAAAGTGATATTTGAAGATATTAAGTGTATTGTTAGATATAGAGTCTAGACTTTACGAAAGATCTTGTTTTTGGTACTATTTGAAAAGGATTGATTCACTTAGACTAGTCTAATTCCTTCATGGAGCTTACGAAAATAATAGATATGGCAAACTAAACTTTAATGATCTAATGAACTTAAAAAGCATGACATGGTTAGATCTTTGCTTGGAAGTTGGCATTGAGATCCCACACTCTTAAATCTGAGCCTTGCATTCAAGGAAAAATGCATAGACTCCCTTTTAAGAAAGGATTCATGACGAGTGCTTATAGGAAGCTTGAGCTAATCCATTTTGATGATTGTGGACCTATGAGGACTAGATGTTGATGTGGATTCACTTATTTTGTGACATTCATTGATTTACTTGGGCTTGGTTTAAAAGCCAAGTTTGAAGTGTTCTCTAAGTTTAAAAATCTACTTATCTTTTAAAGAATTTCAACGATTTCCTTGCCTCTAGAGGAATGAAGCACCATGTAGAAATGATTAGAACCATGTTATTGAAGAAGAATCTCTCACATTTTTATTGGTCTGATGTGTGCATGTGTGCTAATCATATTAGAATTAGGGCCCCTACTAAAGCACTCAAGTTTAAAACTCCTTATGAGACATACAATGATATTAAGCTCAATATTGATCATTTGAAAGTTTTTTGGCCTTGCTTATATGCATGTAAATCAAACCAAAAAGCATTGAAATGCATCTTTATTGGTAATGATAACAAAGACTAACAATATAAAAAAATGGTGAATAATATTTTCTAAGGCTGTGTAAAAATGAGAATGGCTATGTACCAAAATTGAGGATATTCAAAGTGTACAAAAGGAAAGTCCATGGATTATTTATCCCAATATAAGTACTTGAAGTGTGCATTTGTTTGATTTTGAGTTTGTTAATCATTACATCTTTTGTTATGCAAAGTGGCCATCTAGGAAAGAGTAGCGAAGCATATTTTTCTAGAAAAGAGAAGCATGAAAAGGATTATCCACAAGGGAAACAAATATTCTATATGTGATTCGTGAGGAAGGATTTAATGACTAAAAATGAGATGCTCCTATATTTGGAGGCTCATCAAGCAAATATAGAACTTTTGTTCTAACTTTTTGTAGATTTTTTGCGAGAATGGCACCTCTAGTTAAAATGTACAAGTGCTGAATTCAAAAATTTTTGTGAAAATTTGGGCATAAAGAGGTAGCTTACTGTTCCATACAGCCCCTCTTCTAATGATGTGGCCGAAAGGTATAATCGGACTCTTTGTGACAGGGTGAGATGCATGCTGTCCAGAGCTAATCTCCTTCATGGTTTTTGGGGAGAGGCTCTTAAAACTGCAGTACATATATGCAATCGATCCCCTCACACGTCCTCGAAAGGTGACATCCCTGAAGAGGTTTGGTCTGGCAAACCTGCTTCATATGATCACTTACGTGTCTTTGGTTGTGAAGTTTTTGTACACATAAGACTTGAGTTGAGGAGTAAACTTGATGCCAAATCCATTAAAGGCCTCTTTATGGGATATGGTGAAGAAGGTGAAATGGGTTACAGGATATGGTTGCCTCGGCTCAAGAGGTCATACGCAGCCGGGATGTTGTTTTTAATGAGGCAAGGCTACTACAAAATAATGTTGCCTTGAAACATGACCATAAAAGGGTCACATTTCAGCAAGACCAGCCACATGTTAGGCCCATTTCAGACCCTCATGATGCACCACATATGGCTGAAAATATAGATAATCCAGTGCTTATTGAGCCAGATGATGTTGGACAGCAAGAAGAGGCTCCTGATGGGCATATGCAGCCACCTATTCATGCTGAAAACAGGGCTGGAAACGATGTACAACAGCCCATTAACAATGAAGAAGTTGATGTACCTCCTGATGTAGATCCATTGCCTTGTAACGTGGATCATTGGGTAAGAAGATCTACACGTCCTAGGAGGCTAGTGAATAGATATGACCCCTCTATACATTATATTATGTTATCAGATGAGGGTGAGCCTCTTACTTATAAAGAGGGAAAGCTATGTAAGCACAAGAAGAAGTGGGAGTTAGCCATGCTGGAAGAGATAAAGGCCTTGCATGCAAATGATACTTGGGATTTAGTTGAGTTGCCCAAAGGGAGGAAGGCCATTCCCAACAAGTGGGGTGTACAAAATCAAAACTGTTGATGGCAAACCCAAGTATAAGGCAAGGCTGGTTGCTAAGGGATATGCCCAAAAAGAGGGCATTGATTTCCAAGAAGTGTTCTCTCCAGTGGTTAAAATGACCACATTACGTGTGTTGTTTGCTCTCACAGCTGCCTTGGATTTGGGATTATTCCAAATGGATGTTAAGACAGCCTTTTTGCATGGTGATTTAGAGGAAGAGCTGTACATGAAACAGCTAGAAGGATATGCCATTCTTGGAAAAGAGCATCTGGTATGCAAGCTGAAAAGGAGCTTATATGGGCTGAAACAGGCCCCCAGACAAGAAGTTTGATGCATTTATGCTTATAGAAGTTCACTACCACTATATTCGAGAGTAGATAGCAAAGAAGCACGTTGAGTTGGTTTATGTTCCTTCTAGTGAGAATGTTGCAGATATATTTACCAAAGCATTGACTAGAGATAATCATGAGAAGATGTGCAGGTTACTGAAGCTTGTACCAGTATGACATTGAAGGAGGGATTGTTGGAAATCAATGTACATATGGTCCATTTCCAGCAAATCCAAATTTACGACTTAGCATTTTTGTACAGCTTGGGTAAAGTTTTTTAGGCTAGATAGATAGAGCTTGGCAAGAGCTATCTAATGGTATGTTTCATTCCTTCATCAAAGGTCAGACTTGGGAGAAAAGTCAAACCCTAATTCTGCCCTAAAATGGTGGATGAACATTTTTTGAGGTTCTAACTCTTGAAAAGCTAGGTCATTACTCACAGATGGCAAAAACACTCAAAACTAAGCGATCAAAATAAACCAAACTCAAAAATTTGCGATTGATTTATTTTTAAGCCATGAAAAGCAAATTTAGCGATCCAATTGTTTTTAATTAGCGATAACAACTTTTCGGCCCACGATTGGATTTTTTTGCAATTTTTTCGCATAGCTTTATTTTGGAGGTTCAAGACTATATAAGGAGGTGTCAAGGAGAATCCAAGTGGGGAGTTTTCTGAAATGAACCTTGAAAGTGTGCTCTTTTAGATGCCTAGGGTGAATTTATAACGGCACATGTAGAAACATCTAGAAGGGCACTTAACAATAAAAAAAAAATGTCAACATTATGGGCCTGGCACCTGCTGACAGCCACCCCCCACAGGCCCAAAACAGGGATGCCCATCGGGAACACCGTCCCGGGAACGCCTTCATGTTATGATGGGTTGTCAGGGGTCGAGCTGCCTTCCCAGGCTGTCACAAGAGGTATGACAGTTGCAGAGACCGTCCCATCTTCCTTTAGGGCAGGGGACACGTCTCCCCCTGTGACTATGATGTGGATGGGTGTTCGATGTCTTGGGCTGTGATTCATTTCTTATATGAGGCACTTTGAGTCTTGGCCCTTGGTGGCGTCATCCATACACTTGTATGGTGTGGCTACAATGTTATGGGATGCCTGCCCTTGAGCTGATTGCCACTGATCTAGCTGTAGGCTCCCAGTCTTGGAGGTGAGCATGTTTGGTTCTACGGCTAGGTGTTTGTGAGTATGGATTGTGTTTTGTCTTCTTAGAAGGGAGGATCCTAACATGACACAAACATGATTTTTTACATTTCAGGAAATTATTTTGAATTTTCTTCCAAATGAGGGAAAAAAACAATGATCTATACATGTTTCTTTTTGGAATAACTTCTTTTTCCACTCTTGCAAACCTCGTGCAAAATTTTGAATTTCTTCATCATTTGATTCTATTTTTAAATCATTGTGCACGATTCACATATGCTATTTTTTGATAGCTTACAAATGTGCTGTATCACATTCAAGTGGCATAATTTTATGGGATGATTAAAGCCAGGTTGTTAATGTTATCTAGGACTCGGAATCGTTTTAAGCAATTGTTCTTTATGCTGGGGACTTTTTGTGAGAGAACCTGAATCTTCCTAATTAGTATTCTTCTTCATTTGTGCAGAAATTTCTAGTTGTCACGTGCAATTATGAAGCACGTCAACGAGGGGTGCCAAAGATGGCTTCAATTCAAGCGGCTAAAGAGCAGTATGACTTACTTTCAACATCGTTTAGACGAATGACACTATTGTGAACCTCTGAAGCTCCTTCCCACAAAGTTTTATGAGAATACGAGTCCTTGGGGATGGCTGACATGATTTTATTTTATTTAATCAGTGTATATTATAGGGATCAATTCCATATAATATATAAGTTTTTAATTATAGAATCATGTCTAAGTTTTGTATTCTATGACGCATATATATTACACTTTATGATGTTTTGCCTGGGATTAATCTCAGCTTTTATCATGTTTTCAACAAAATGTCATAATTTGTTTGACACATAGGAGCATAAACATTTCAATTTACAATTCATGTACATCTGTTCAATTATAGCTGTCTTCTGCTTTTATTTTACAAATTGATTGTTGTTGTCACTGTTATTATTTCTATTTCTTTTTCATGTCCTATACTTCATAGCTACAAGCACAATTTTGCATTTAGAAATTTCTGACTGATTGACATGTAATTTTTATTACAGTAATCACTTTGTTGAAGAAACAGTGTTCATTGTGTAGTGAACTGTGTAGGTGCCCTGAGCTAGTTCTATTTAACGGAGAAGACCTCACTCCATATAGAGCTGCAAGCAAGAACATAATGGCTGTTCTGGGCCGATTTGGTGTATTGGAGCGGTTAGTTCAAAAGAATTTCATTCGAAGGGTGGAATAATTAAAGAAAAAGTATGTAAGGTGTCTTTACTTTTATAGGAGGGGTCTTGATGAAGCTGCATTGGACATAACTGTAGAAGTGATGAAGCGTTCAGCAACAATGCCAAATAACCAGGGTTTTTCAGGTCATGTTCTTGGATTGGAAGAGCTATATGGAAATGATCGCAAATTTTGTTTTGATTCTGATGGCAGTTCCTATCATCTCATGATTGGAAGCCAACTTGTCTCTGAGATTCGTGCTGCTGTTGAAAAAGAGACAGGGTTTAGGTGCTCCTCTGGAATAGCCACTAATGTATTATTTCAATCTTCTGGTTGTTTATTTTATTGCGAGGCTTAGCTTCTTTTTTTAATGCCATGTGTGGATGTACCTGAAGAAATTCAAGTTTAATAAAGTGCAGCTCACCGGGTTTTTCAAAGCCTATGCTTAACATATTTCTGATCCATGACACAGAAAATGCTTGCGAAGCTGGTTTCTTCTCTGAATAAACCGAATCAGCAGACATGTATACTTGAATCTGCTGTTGCTGGATTCCTGATGCCCCTTAGTGTCCGCAGGGTCAGTCAGACAAGTTTTACTTCAAGTAATATATTTTCAGGAGAGGATGTGTATCCTAAACTGTCTTGTTGCTTGTTTCAATCATGTGATTGTGATACAGCTGCCAGGCATTGGCCATCAGACTGAGTGTTTGTTGAAGGACATGGGGATTGCAACAGTTGCTGATCTACAGAAGTGCAGTCTTCTGCAGCTTGCAGACAAGTATTTGTTACATATCAATTCGCTTTCATATTTGTTTATCATAACATGAAGATGGTAAGGCATAAAGGTCTCACTATACCAGCAGGTTTGGAAGCAGGCTGGGCACAATCCTGTACAATAGCTGCAGAGGTGTCGATAACAGTCCTATACAAGACAAGGGCCCACCTAAATCCCTTTCTGTTGAAGATTCCTTTCAACCCTGCACATCTTTGAAGCATGCAGAGGTACCTTCTACATGTACTATTGGGAATCAACCTGTGAAATACTATTGATCCGGGCATCGTGTTACATGTATCCTACTCAGGAGATTATCAAAAGCTTGGCTCCAGATTTGATAGCAAGGCTTGATGAGGATAAAGAAGAATATTTGAGGAGACCTAGAACCTTCACTATCAAGTGGAGATATCCAGGGAGCTGGTGATTAAGTGTCATGCTCATGTTCACAGGTTTTCTCAGGATTTTGGCTACTTTGTAGTGAATATCCAATCAATTGATTTCAGGGCTTTCAAAAGTTCCTCAGCTATTATGCCAGATGAGATTCTTTCTGCAAGCGTCTCCATGGAAAAGAGACTAGAAACTGTCGTTGAAAGTGGAATGAAGCTCTTGTCACAGTCATTTGGGAAGCAGTCTTTTTCTATTGTCGTCTTGAACATTGGGGCAACAGGCTTCACTGACATCTCAAATGGGAGCAATTGTGCTTCTCACGATATCCGCTCCTTTCTGGGAAGCTCTTCAAAATTTCCACAGGAATCATCTTCAAAGAAAGTTGTAAGCAAGCGGGAGGCAAGGATCAATAGAGAAGAGTGTGAAAGAGGGCCCTCGAACAAGCTTATAAAGCCGCTCCTTGGAGATACTGCAGGCAGTTGTATAATGCAAGACCTATGCACACAAGATTACCTGGAGTGTTCCCTGGAGCAGTCAGAAGATGTTTGTGAGGTGGATCTGCATGAAGGTGGTGGTGTTTTTTTTATCGTTGGTTTTATGGAGTCTATCACACTTAACTTGTTTTTGCTTTCATGAAGCAGATGGGTGCTCATGGACAATTCACAATTCACCTTTCGTGACTGAGCAATCAGATAAAAAATTGGAGTTACGTGCTTCTATATTAAATGATATTGGAGCCTTCAATGTAGATACAAAGCAGAAATCGTCAAAGCATGATTCTGAAGCTGGAACGGATAAATCTTCATCTGGTACAAGATATATGACTGCAACTATACAAGAATCTGGGGGTTCAGTTGTAAGGAAAATTAATTGTGCCGCTGAGCCAGCAGTAGACTACACACCTTTGTCCCATACCGTGGCTGATAAAGAATTCAAAGAAGATTTTGGGCTTTATATTTGCGAATCATGTGGGCAAGAGGTTTATGGAGATGCGCAAACTAAACAGGAACATGATGATTATCATTATGCCTTGAAGCTGAATTCACAAGAACAGATATCAACAGACACAGTAACTTCTAAGCCCACAAACAGCAAATATGTTGCCTTGGAGATGCCATTGAATCATCATCCGAATAATAAAAGAGCCAAGATTCAAAATAGAAGCAGAGGTAGAAAAAGTGGTCCATTAGATTCTTTCCTTGTTAGGTCAAAAAAGTGATACCTGCCAATACAGATCATGATTCTCCCAGGCTGGTACAAGAAAAGGGAATTATAGATGCACAGCGCAGTAAATTTCTATTAATATCATATATGTAGGTATTATGGTTGCATGGAGAAATCATACCTCTATTTGCGATTTCTTCTTTGTCTTCTATTCTTTGTACTGATAATGGCCTACTGTAAAGAGTCCTTGACATGGGCCATCATGTTGGTTGGTTTATTAGGAGCTTTATTGTGTTTGGGGCCTCCCAACTAAATGGTAGATTTGATCTTTAAAATTGGATTGAGTTGTAAAAGAGTAATAACTTGGAGTCTTGTGATAAACTTTGGTGTTTAGTACTTATGAAGGTGAGATGGTGTGAGGTTTAAAAATTAAGTGATATCAGGTTTACAATATTTTCACGTCATACGATTATTTGGGTCTTTTAAACCTTTGATCATAAGTACTGCTTCACAATAACCCCTGGCTATAATTTGGGGGAAGAGAGAAAGAAAGGAAGAAGAAAGAAAGAAAGTTTTTTTTACGTTTATGATAGGTCAAAGTTTGCCTATGAGACAAAACTTAAGATACATGATGTGGATGTCATCCAGTTATCACAAAGGTAAAACAAGATCATAAAAAGCTAATACAATCTAGTCTCGAACATGGGTGGTCAAATACTAAGGGTGATGGAGCCCTATCTTTGGGGGTAGATGCATGTCTATATGATGAGGGCAATATAATCATGAAGATGCATATGTCTACTAGCTCCATTCAGTGGTAATGGAGGGGTGGAGGATGTGATATATAGGTGGAGTGGGTGCTAGAGCTGCATGTATGAAAGCTATAGGATCTGCTTTCATCAGGGCTACTCGCTTCGAAGTTGCCTTGCTATGTTGGGCTCGAATCTCCTCTATCTGATGATGGTATAGCCTCACTCCTCTGAACCTTGTGACTTGTGGTCATCATCTAGTATGACTCACCTCAGCGTGCTGTAGTGTCACTCCTTGTTGGGAATCAGGTTTTTTTTTGGGGGGGGAGGACTCTAGACCTCTCGAAAAAATCAGTTGTGGCATATAGATGTCCATATAGTGCGGTCTCTTTATGAATCCATCAGACATAATGGTGAGTCTGAGCACTAGATTCCTCTCGTTGTGAGAGAGGTGATAGTAAGGTGAGTCTGAGTCATATTGAAAGGGTGGTAAACTCTCCATCACAGCTGCTATTCGCAAGCGTACAAACACGTTCGTATGTATCGCCCGTACTCGTACGTTCTCGTACGAGTTCGCACGAAATTAAAAAAAATTTGCTTGCAAGGTTTTAAACGCCAAAAACGGCTCATTCGGGCCATTCATTCTAGATGTTAGCTCTCGGGTTTTCGTCGATTGTGTGCATTTGCTCTCCATTTCAAGCTTTGAAGTGCTCTCTCTAAGGTTAGAAGCCTCTTGTAGTTCAACCTCTTCAAAAGTCTACACATTGCATAGTCAATAGAGATCCTCCTCTTGTAGTTCAGCCCTTTCTAGGCATAATGGTGAGAGACAAGCACGAGCCATTTGATCTTCATTGTGTCGGTGTGGAGAAAGACACAAAGAAGTCCAACTCCCATCATTGGACTTGCAAATATTGTGGCAAGCGATACACAAGTGGGGCTACAAGGCTACTTCAACACCTAAGCAAGCTTGGAGGGCAAGTGGCGGCATGCAAGGAGATCCCCGACCATACTGCATCCGACATTAGGCAAAAAATGTTGGGCTGTCCTAGCACATTACCTACATCGGTAAGAGGATATGCAAGCCACCCTTGACGTGCATCGGTCTCTACCTCTTCACATGAAGGGGAGTCACATTTTCAAGACTCAAATATTGGTTCATCGCAATCACAATCACACTCACATATGAGGCAAAGTGGATTAGGGCAAGCTCTCGAGCATGTAAGGTCCTCTCTCACATGGATTAAGGAGAAACAAATTATAGCCGACATAGATTGCAAGAACGGTAATTATGGAAAATCTCTCATTTAATCTTCTTAATTCAAACCAATGGAAGACTATGGTGAAAGCAATTAGTGAAGTAGGTCCATGTCTTGGATGGAGTGGATCTAGCTACTCCGATATGTGGACTAGAAAAATTGATGAGGAGAAGAAGAGGATAGATCTCTCACTTGCCCCTATGCGTGAGAAATGGTCTAGGTATGGATGCGCTATCCTCTTCGATGGATGGAGAGAGATGAAAAATAGAGGGATAATTAATATTCTTGTATCATGCCCTATTGGTACTTTCTTCCTACGTGCCATTGAGGTTGGAAAGAAGGGAAAGAAGATAACCGGAGTGTTCATCTATTGACGTATCAAGAAGGCCATCAAAGAGGTAAGTTGAAAATTGTAATTTTATTTGAATTTTGAGATTTTTATGTAAAATTTTAAATATTAATTTTTGAATTTTATGCATAGGTGGGTCCATCGTTGTCACCGACAATGCAAGCAATTGTACGCATATGGGGTAGCTTTTGGAGGGTGCGTATCCACATATTGTGTGGAATCCATGTGCAACTCATTGTCTTGATTTGCTCATGGAGGATATTGGAAAGCTATCACGGGTAAAAGCTTGCACACTACAAGCCTCGAGCATAGTTACTTTTTCACACAAAAAGTGAAAGTGTTAGCTATGTTTAGAGAGCATAGCAAGCTTGAAATAAAGAAGCCCGCCACCACACGTTTTGCATACATGTGGATTGTTCTTTCAAGGTTGCTTGAAGTCAAAGTGCCTCTAAGACAAACGGTGGTATCTACCTTTTGGAGCGAGTGGGATGATAGCTCAGAGTCATAAAGCATACAAAGGTTATGTTTGGATGAGAGCTTTTGGGATAGTGTGAAGGCTATTTTGAGTGTCATCACACCTATCTACAAAGTTCTATATATGACGGATTGTGAGGGTGCTACTCTAGGGCTTCTCATCCATATCATGAGAAGAGCTATGGAAGAGATAAGGGAATGCACTCTTGTCACTAAGGAACAAAGAGGTGAAGTACTTGAGGTAAGACACTTTGACAAATTATGATTTATGATTTATCAATTATATCATACAACATAAATGTATTCGTATTTGATATTTAATATCTATGTGCAAATTGCAATGTGCATGCATGATGTAATCATGCATGCATGTATGATGTGCCATAAACCATGATGCAATGAGTATGCATGTAATATGTTTATTTTAATTTTTATCTCATTTTTCTTTTTAAAATTTAACTCTTTCTTTTTTTATAATTAGGTAACAATGAGAAGATGGACATGGATGCATGGATCTATCCATGGGTTTGCGGATTTATTATATCCAGCATTCAAAAGTTCGCAATTATATGATGATGTGGAGCTATTATCAGATCGGCTTCAATATATGTCATGTGTAGTTCCCATACATCTGCATAATGCCATGTTGGAGTAAATAAATTGCTATATGGATGAGAGGGGAAATCCCGCTTTTCTTTCCTCTACATGTTGGGATAGAGAGTCAATGGTAAAACCACTTTTTTTGTGGTAAAATTTTGGTTTTTCATTCACTACTTTATGCACATATGCTCTCAAGGTGTTATCTCAAGATTGCTCATTTAGTGCATGTGAGAGGAATTAGAGTGCTTTTGCTCTCATCAATACAAAGGTGAGGAATAGACATAGTCCTCAACAAATGGAGAAATTAATATATTATTGCACCAATCTAAGGATGTTGCAAAATATCTCTAACATGGAGACTCTCAAACAAGTAAGTAAATTTGCATAAATTTCAGATTTGCATAAATTTCAGATTTGCATAAATTTATTATTTGCATAAATTTCAGATTTGCATAAACAAGTAATTCATGGTTTGATTCTCTTTTTTATTTAGGTGAATGTGGATAGATTTTGGCCTTCCGTGAGAGACACTCCTCTTCCATCATATGATATGCCTCAAGGTGATGAGGAGCTTCTTTTTGCGGAGCTATATAGAAAGCTTTGCTCTATAGATATGAGGCAAATAAGAAGCCATAGCAGCAAAGGAAGGGTCAGAGGAGTCCATGGTCGTGGGAAGGGATTGATTATTCGGTGTGCATCGACCACTTCACATGGGGATGGAGCTAGCACTAGTTGAGCACCGGCTAGTACATATATGAGGAGGAAGGGGAGGAGGACATTACCATTGGTGCCGCTATCCACTCGTTTTGATGATGAGGGAAATCTTGTCAGTGATCCTCCCACTCCACCGTCATCTACTTATGAGATAACAACATTTGATTCTCTTGATGATGATGATGATAATAGTAATATTGATGAGATGGAGGATGCAGATGATGAGTGATCGTTGTTCATCATGATCCATGTGACATTTTGATTAGAGTTTTGGGTTTGTCACTTTATTGAAATTATGATGATTGATGAAAGATGTATACATACTACATGATTGATGATGTTTTTCATTGGCTTTTAGTATATACCACTGTGGACTTGTGACTTGTCATTTTGTTATTTATGTTTTATCATTTATGTATTTATTCTTGGTGATGATTCATGAATCACGATGATCATGTTTGATGTGACTTGAAGTTGGATTTTATGTACTATGATGATTGATTATTGATGAGTCATGTATGAAATTTGAATCATGACGTCTCATGTATTATGTATGATATGATATTTTAATTTGTGATTCTTGACTTTTGATTAATCTTTAAAGCTTATTTAAATTTGACATATAAATAGTAATGAATGAAATTTAATAGCATGATTTTTGTTTTTAATGATGTTACAAAGTACAACTTACATCATACATGAATGATGATAGTAGATACATCCAATTCCTTGATATGACGACGATATCCCACATGATTAAATATAGCTAAATAAAGTTTTTAACCTTTATTTTGATGCATTATACTCATAAACATGATGTTTATCATATTAAAGATGAGATATATAATTTTTAGAAAAAAAAAATTATACCTTATGAACGTCCGAATACCATATGGGAAGTCCCAAGTCTTAGGGTACGTACATAGTACCATACTAATACGTATCGTACTAATCTTACAGATTGTACCTTACTAACTATGCTCTCCATATTGAGCCCATGTGTCGTGAACCATGTTTTGACCTGTGAGTAATAGGCTCTATCATGCCCAGGTTGAGATAACTGTATAGCTGCCTCAAAAGCTCTACGAGTGAGTCTATCATGTGGCAACTCCCTCACCCTCCAAATGAAGCTCACTATCTGGAATAGTGCCTCAAGGTCCATGGGTGGTGCAGAGATCTCTACTCAGATGATGTCATGTGGTATGGTCTGCTTGGCAAGGAACAAGCGTAAGATCATACATACTTGTGGCCTCTCAATCTATGCCCATTGAGTGTATTGTGGCGTGTGACTCAATGACTAAAGGATGGTCTAGTGGAATGGGAGATGAAAATGTGAACATGATAAAAGTATGGACAACATTGAGTGGGCATCTTTCAATACTAAGTGAAGTAATAAGCGAAGCACTAGAGATGGTACCCAGAATGTAGTCGACCTTGCTCCCCCTCTCCCCCTAATTTTCTCCCAATGAGGAAAGCAAGTCCATCTACTCGAGCTTGGCCAGCAGTGCAACCCATTATATATAACAAGAAGTGTTGGTTGCCTAGCTCAAGCAGATGTTTGCCATACCTAGTGGTGTTCTTATCGGTATCCATGGATACTATGCGGGTCCCCATCTCATCTAGACCCTTGCTCATGATCTGTGGATGCTCCATGTCATAGGACTCATACTAGCGTGATTGGGTGCAGCCATTGAGGTCCCCCATAAAGAAGACCTTCCCTACGGTCTCGTAATGTAGTATCTCCTTTGAAAGTACGATGTTTGGTGAATCTTTGTCTCGAGGAGTCTTCTTGGGTTCATGTCTAGCATACTAGGATCCGTATGGTGGGTAGTAGAAGATGGCAATGTAAATTCAACTCCAGTGCTATCTCCATGCAGAACCACATGCATCATGCCTCGTATGTGGCTATGATATGTATCTGGCTCTGTGTCTCCTATTTGAATATGATGGCGACACCTACTGATCTGCATGTTGTACTTTGTCTCACTATGGCCTTAAATGCAGATTCCCAATGGAAACCTGTTATGCAAGGGAGGCCTCTCTTTGGGCTCTTATATATCTCCGTGATGCATGCAAAGTCACGAGTATCTAGGATCTCCTCTGGTTGATCTTGTCATGTCCAAAGTGTTCCATTGTAGTTCCACACGGCTCCTTTGAGTGATGACTCCTGATGTGGTGTTGCCGCATAGGCCACATGGCACTATTTGATAGGGCATCCATCTATGAAGACCTTATCATCACGATAAAAAGCCTTCCTCCCCTCTCATCATGCTTGGAGGATCTGTGGCATGCAAGTGCATTGGTGCTCTATTTGTATCCATGTGGGATCTTCATCCATATAGAGCACTCCTTCGAGTAGTCCAAGTAGTATTGGCTGATGTCTTAAGAAGGAAGCACGTATCTCCTTAGAGCTCATATGAAGCATGAGTGCTCATGGTTGAGACATGTCTCTACCAACCCTCCATGCCCTTATGAAAGGTATGTTCTTGTATCCTAGGCATTGGTAGATGTCAGTGGCATCTTCGTATGGTGAGGTGCCCTTTGGGAGCCTTGTAATCTGTACATGGAGTCATCTGGTGTGTCGAAGTCTCTCTTCATTGAGGGTATCCTGAACTCTAGAGAGCTCCGCCTTTCATGCCTCCTCATTGACCTCCTTGATCCTCTTGTGGACGACTTGTGCCCAGGTTTCAAGAGTGAAATGAGCTTTCATCTTGATTTCTTTGTTGAGCTCGTCTTTGAGTTCCTCTTCATTGCAAATCTCATCCTCTTTAGTCATTCATGCTTCGAGGTTTTCATGTATTGCTCACCATGCATCCTGATCCTTTGTAATTGTCTTCACTTGCTCCTCGATTCCTTTTATTTTATCCATTAATTTATAGATTTCTTGGTTGAGAGTGCGGGACGCTTCTTTCTTGGCTTCTTTATGGCTTTGGAGATTAATTCTTTGACTTCTCGATGGTCCATGGGTGCCATATCAGAGAGAGGGAGGGAGAGGGGAGAGAGAGAGAGAGAGAGAGAGAGAGAGAGAGAGAGAGAGAGAGAGAGAGAGAGAGAGAGAGAGAGAGAGAGAGAGAGAGAGAGAGAGAGAGAGAGAGAGAGAGAGAGAGAGAGAGAGAGAGAGAGAGAGAGAGAGAGAGAGAGAGAGAGAGAGAGAGGGGGAGGGGGAGGGGGGAGAGAGAGAGAGAGAGAGAGAGAGAGAGAGAGAGAGAGAGAGAGAGAGAGAGAGAGAGAGAGAGAGAGAGAGAGAGAGAGAGAGAGAGAGAGAGAGAGAGAGAGAGAGAGAGAGAGAGAGAGAGAGAGAGAGAGAGAGAGAGAGAGAGAGAGAGGGGAGGGAGGGAGGGAGGAAGGGAAGGGGGGGGGGGAGGGAGGGCGAGAAGGGGGGGGAGGGGAGGGTGTGACAATCCAACTCCAAAGGGGGTTTTCACTTGAGTCCACAAGGAGATGGATGACCACGAGTTAAAGGGGCAATCCCCTTAAGTAACCCGGAAGCCGAAGCGGGACGAGATGTTGAGTGGCCTAGAGGCTGATTGCATAGTAGAAGTGGGACTTAACCCAGAAGATGAGAGGGACGATCGCCGAAGGCGGGCTGACCCGGTTGGACATAGCCATCAAGTCCGAAGTTGCTGTTTGCCAAGAGGCATAGTGGCTCTCCTTTGCCACACACGTCCAAAGCCCCTTTGAGTGAGCATGCAAGATGAGGGATGGGCTGGCCCGCCTAGCCGTCAAGTACGAGATCTGCCAAGGATGGATGGGGGGTATTCCCATTACTGGGCATCTACCCACGATGCAAGGGACTACCGACATTCCCAAGAAATGTGAGGAAGGGAAGGCTCATCACTCACGCCCATGGTGCTTCGTCGCTCAGACGTTGGGGTCGTTCCTAGCTGGTTTGGGTTGGATAGAAAACCAGGGAGGCAGGCAAAGAGGCATGGCATCCACCCCCTCTATGGGCAACTAGGATGATTCCTGTTTGCAGTGAAGCCGAAAGGGTGAAAATTATGAAATCTATGAGACTTTGCATGGTGTTCTTACCCTCGAATGTGGAGCAACATCCTTAGTACCATGGGTTGTCATGCGAATGCATATCTAAGGGAAACTTAACTTATGCAAGTGAGGTGCAAACCTAATGCTGTTGGTTTGGCTCGGGGCAAAGAAACTACTTAGAATTTACAGGGATGACATGCCCCACTTCCACTGCATCAGAACATGCCAAGCTCCGCATGAGCTAGATTTTGCATTAGTGTGGGACCTTGCAGTTTAGGTCATGGCACCTTTACCTCTGGTTAGGTTGAATGTGCCGATTTTGTCCAAGAACTTCTGAGAAGATCCTATTGTCAAAAGGATTACCAGTCCCTCTAAGTCAATTCACGACTGGTCGTCCATGTGCCCTTTGCAATCAAAACAACAGATTAAGCCATTCCACTCAAGGCAGGAACCAAATGAAACACTAAGGCCCCAAGTAAGTTCTAAGTTAAAAATTTCCCCAACCTAGGTAGATATAGCAATATGGGACCATGCCCGTTTTGTAATGGGAGGGACTCGTTGCCTCTCCATGCATATCCTTTGGATCCATTCCACATTCCATAATTATCAAGGCACGACGAAGCCCAGACTGCAAGCGCCGGCCAAGGTAATTTCCACCAAGGAAAAGGGGCCTGTCGACGATCCAACAACTTTAGATTGCATAAAAAGGCATGGACATACCACACATCATTGTGACTGACATCACGTGCGGCGTATAGTGGTTATGGCGATTTATAGTGCATATTGCATGCTACTTATGGAACTACGACTTATGGCACATTCAAGTGACTTAGTGCACGATGCGATTTATGAATTCAACCATACTGAAAAAGGGGCCTATCGGTAGCCCACGATGTGTTTAGCACAAGGCACATAGAGATTATGCACCTGTTGTAGCTGCTACTGTTGCTGTGGATGCCTGTACTTGCTAGAAATCTCAAGAAACACAAGAAAATACAGCACACACAATCTCTCTCTCTCTCTCACACACACACACAAATGAAATGAGAAGAATGAAGGGAAGGTGAGAATATGACCCAAAATGGTGATTTTTTTGCATAGGTGGAAATGGAAGTAGGAGGAGAGTAGGGATGGTAGGGGTGATGATGGAGAGAGAAAAATGTAAAAAACAAGAATTTACCTACAATTTCAACATCACGTCTCTACGTGTTATCATCACACACTCATCTTCAAAGCTCAATCCTCGGCAATGGCACCAAGTTTGATTTCACTCTAGCATAATGATGAGTATCAATGTGAGGAGAGTCACCTCATAATTATCAATTCGAGGAGACAATAGGGAGATATGACGACCATGAGCAAATGAGTACAAAAATGTGTGAGTGAGAAACACACTAACATGCACACACATACACACACACACGGTAAGGCAAAGAGATGGAGCAATGGAGTCTTAAATTGATCAAAATAAAGTTTACAATCTTCTTAGTTTGCTTCAATCTCCAACAATCCAATCTCAAAAATGAGCTATCTAGCTCTTTTTATAGTCTTTTTACTAGTTCTGATCTTGTTTAGATATAGTGTTCGACTTAGTTAAAAATTAGGTTCCTAAGCAAATTTGGGGGCTCAAATGAGCTCTAAAAATTATGAAAATTGATATACATTTAGTACTCCTCAAGTTTAGCACTCCTTGACTTGGACAAAATGGAGTTGGAATGATAAAAAATGGTATTTACAATTGTTGGAATTAGACGTCTGCAGAAGCATGCAAACAACACAAGAAAGAAGAAGAAGCTTGGAGCACAACACACAATATTGAATGTATTACCACTAGAATGTACAACGATAAGTAACCCGTTAGGGAAATAGGCATATATACAAGCCGGGGGGAAAAACCTCTTAAAGAGGGAAAACAGTGCCCCGGCAGTCCTAGTGTGTTCACACACATCACTACCTAAACATATCAACAAATCCCCCTTGGGAGTGATGCAGTGAACAAGGGGCTAGCACTCATGTACAAGGAAGTGCCAAGATATGTGGAATCAATCCACAAAAGGAAGTAACCCAAAGCTTTGCAAAAAGCCTCAAACTTCTCCCTAGGCACAACCTTCGTGAAAAGGTCTGCAATGTTCTCTTGCATGGGCACATATGCCAAGCTTATCTCTCTAGCAGAGAACCTGTCCCTGACATAATGATAATGCACCTCAATGTGCTTAGTGTGAGCATGGAACATAGGGTTCCTCACAACTGCTAATGCGCTCTGACTATAAGTGAAGATGCTGGTGGGAGAAGACTCATCAACACCCAAATTAGCCATAAGGCATTTGAACCACACACACTCAACTGTTGCTGTGACGGCTTGTCCTATACTCAACCTCACAACTAGAAGTGACCAGAGTAGGCTGCTTCTTGCTCAACCAAGATATACATGAGCTACTAAGCATGAAGCAAAATCCACTAGTGGACACACGAGTGTCATAGCAACCAGCCCAGTTAGAGTCAGAAAAAGCATGTAAATCTGGTGCTAGCGATTCCCCCTTGGGATTAAACAATCCAAGGATCCGGCTACCACTCAAGTAGAAAAAGATGCGCTTAACTGCTTGCCAATGCTTGACACTTGGGCAATGCATAAACCTGCTCATTTGTGAGACAAAAAACTGAATACCTGGCCAAGTAATGCATAAGTAAATCAAGCATCCAATAGCCTACTGATAGAGAACAACATCAAATGCATCTCCAACATCATGAAGACTCAATCGTAAACCTGTCTCCATAGGAGGGGCGATAGGTTTGCAATATTTAAGGCCAAAACATTGCAATAATGTGTCAATATATTTTGTTTGACACAAAGCTATTCTGCCATCAACTTGCATAAATTGAATGCCCAAATAATGATGCAAGTGCTCGAAATCTGACATCTCAAATGAGGCATGCAAATCAGCCTTA
>CM035442.1:61572253-61782253 GCA_020310875.1 Ceratopteris richardii
GTGATTAGTGATGGACCAATCAGAAGAGGGTGGTGGCCATAGTCTATACCTTATAAAATACTAGGCTGAAGGGGGAAGAAGGGACAAGATTCCTCTATGTTCAGGGTTGTCTTCTAGAGAGAGAAGAAATCTCGTAATCAAGCTGGGCCCAAAAATTCAAAATTTTTTAAAAGTTGTAAAACTCATCATAATACCATTAAATGACCTTCATATCACTTTTCAGGGTCAAAAGTGCTATTTTTGACTTCTAATTCAAAATCCGTGCATGTTTTTGAACTAAAAAAGTGACTTTTTTTCAAAATAACTCAAAAAACTCTATTTTCCCTCTTCAAACTCCCATTTTCATACCGAAAACCCAAAAAGTCATATTTTTCACCTCTATTCCCTCCATACCATACAACAGAAGCGTTGTTTCTCCTCCTACCATTCTCCCAACTTCTGCAGCAATGACAACAACTCTTACTCCCATGGAAAGCTCCAGAGCTCGTAGGAGACCAAAAGACGAAGTTCACACAATGAAGTGCCACAACATCAAAACAATGGAAGGAAGTTGGCTACCACAAGAGTTTTGCAAAGGTGCATGGGTGTACATGCAGCCATCTGGACTTGGTCCTCATCGTGTTCGAGATCGTGGAAATTTGGATCTTCATTGGAAAGGTAAGCTCTTAGGCTTCAAGCAGCAAACACATGGTGGGATGGTTGCTATTGTACAACATGTCTTCACAGTTTCAACCATGAAGTTAGAAAACTCCAATAGAATTAGATATCCAATCCATTGTGAGTATTTCTATTTTTTCAATGCTTCATGGTGTTAAATGTCTTAATTACTCATCTCATATGTTTTTCATTGCTACAGTCATATTTCCTTCTAGTTTAGTGGAAGAGCAACCACTTCATAGTCTTATAGGAACTTTCAAAGCATTACATGCAGACATTGGGGCATTAGTGTTTCCAGATGTACCTCCTGCTAAACTTATTCGTGAAAGGATCTTCTTTTACACTCACAAGTACCTTGTTCCTTCCACAGATGGTGAATATGGAAGGTTGGAGATTATCAAAGTTGACTCTCTTCTTAGTTTAGAGTGGCCAAAACCTGATTTTTGGTCCATATCATCTTTCAAGCGTAAGATGGTGATGGACATACATAACTCTTTGAAATTCACATGAGTGTCTAGATCAATAGGTCTTCATTGGACTCTACCAATCCATTGCTTTGTTTTCATATTTCAAGGCATTCCTTTTGTAGAAACTCCTACAATGTTCCTATGTAAAGATATTACATACAAAGCAATAGAAGGATTGTTAGGGGAAAACTAGGGTTATGTAGAAGGATTGTCAAAAGGGGATAGATATCGTTGTAGAATTGGTGACACAGGTATAGGGTTTCACTATTTAAAACATTGCACCTCATTGTACATCAGATTTTATTATGATCGTTGGATGTGTAAACTAGGAGAGTGGATACCTTTGCAAAGCTCGGAGGGATCTTTAGCTTCATTTGAAATTAATGTGAAGTTACCAAACAATGATATGGAGGTGGTTTTAGTTAATCAACATTGGAACTTGGCCAACTTGAGAGAGCACTTACTTATCATGGGATATGATGATCTTCATAATTTCAAATTTCGAATACAAGGGAAGAAGGTAAGAGTTGTATTCCATATATACATATAGATATATATATATATCTTATTCTATCACTATTGTTCATGATTTGAAAATGTTTTACTCTTTTATGAATTGTCCATAGATTGGAAAGATATTGGAAGACAAAATCAAGGTTCTTGCAGATTGGAGCATGGATGGAACTGAAATTTCATTGTCATAACTCTTTTTTGTAAAGATACTGTGAAACCTGTAAACAAACCTATTTTTGCAATGAAAACTTTTTCACATTTGCTTCAAGGATATTTTGGCCACATTCTACTTGTATCTGTACATTCTCAAGGTTTTTCTTGAAAGAGCATTCTTATTGTTTATTTTCTTTGATGTGATCTCAAATGTCAAAGTTTTCCTTTCCAAGACTCTTATGTTTTAATTTAAGGAAAAGTCACTTCTATGAAAAAGTGGGACCCATCACTTAAAAATTCTAGAAAAGTTATAAATAGGAGTCCTCTCTCCTCATTTCTCACTTTTGCAACTACATTGAGTGTTAGAGCAGTCTGCATTTGCAAGCTATGGCTTCCACCTCTGTACCTACTAAGAGTGCATGCCACAAGTTTCTAGAATTTTTGGAGGATTCAGATTATAAAGGTCAACATGACGTACCATGGAACCATGCAAATGAATGCCGATGCTTTGGAGGAGCTACTTCAATATATGCAAGTTCATATATTGCGTTTCTCCATCGAAATACCACCATATGATGGAACTTGGGTTCCATGTGACCTTCTCACCTACATTCACAAAGGTGATGAAGCATTTGCAAAACGATTGAAACGGTTCCAGGTAATTGCAGAGGAAGCAGGGCACCTTCTTGATGAAACTGTGCCACTTATAAGGAGATTGAATAGGAAACGCAAGATGGGTGCGAAATATCTTTTATTCATTGCTACCACAATATTCTTTGTGAATGAGGAACCAGAACCAATTCCTCATGAGATCCCTCATCTTCTTACAGGTGGTTTTGTCGAGGATAAAAAGGAACCACCTCAAGAACCCTTGAATCTCCTATTAGAGAGAGAAGCTATTGAGAAAACTTATCCTCTTGGTGTGGATGATAAGTTGAAAGAAGTGCCTAAGCCATCCACCTCTTCGGAGCTAGAAGCAACTATTCCAGAGGTGGAGATTGAAACTTTTTCAGTGGTTCTTGTTGAGGGACAAGAATATTTGTTTTTACATGATGTAGAGAAGGCATTTGGGCTACGGCTGGATGAATGCCTAAGTTTGTTTTGTACTTTGTCAGAGTGTCCTTTGGATAGTACCTCTGACTTGTTGGAGAAAAAGTGTTTGCCATTTGGTGACTCAGTGGCCGACACAATAAAATTGGTTTGCAATGATATACTCACAAGTGAACATCAACATATCACAAAAGAACAATTTAGTAATGCACAAGAAAGGATATTGGAATCAAAAGTTCCCGCCTCACCAGTAATCGAGCAGAGTGGGATGTCCCACTCCAGCATTAATTTACATCTTCAAGAGAGAGGAGAAGAAGAAGATAGAGTTCAAGATGTAAGTATCTTCAATTCATGTCATTCATTCTTACAAACACATGCAGCTACTAATCATAAAACTTTGTGCAGGAGGTGATTGAAGTCAACAAGTTTGCAGCAAGGAGTGGAGGTGATCAAGTGGCTCGTGGAGGTGGCTCATCCCTTGCAAACTACATTGGGAAACTTCCCAAAGAACATTTTGTAATTATCCATAAAGAGTTCAGTTCTTAGGGCCACTTCATGACATGGTGTCTAAAGGCCTTAAGTAAATTGCTTTGTTTATCAACCATTACACAGGGGAGTAATTGTATCTTTTTAGTTAAGAAATCCCTTGTAACTACAACCTTAGGGTCCAACTTCCGTGGAAAGGTCTTAGGTCAAATAGGTATATGTCTAGGTCTAGGAGTTAGAAATGTTGATGAAATAGCAAACTCAATTTTGACTTACACCCTACCCATGGCTTTGGAGCGTCGAAAGAGAGTCATTGAGAGAAACTCAAAGCCAATTGATGTAAACAATTGAATTAATATCAAATTTTCACTTTGCTTTATTTACAATTGTCTCAAATATTTCTTTTTGAGTATGTTATCTAAAAAATGTGATGTATTGAGGTCATGTAGGGCATCGGGAGGATCTTTACTTTCATTCTTTTGGACCTTCTTTCTCTCATTTAAGGTCTTGTAGGGCATTGGGAGGCCAAATAAAGCCCTGCCACAGAAACACGGAAGAAGGCCCTGCAATGCAGGGCCTTCTCTCACGTTTCTATGGCAGGGCTCTATTTGGCCTCCCAATGCCCTACATGACATTAAATGAGAGAAATTTTACTAGATGGATATTATCAAGAATGCAAATGCCCTAGGTCACCTTACATGAGAGTGAAACTTCACTAGATGGATATTTTCAAGAATGCAAATGTTCTAAGTTTCAAAATACTCTGCTCATATGCAAGTTCACAAGTGTCTATGTATACATCCTTGTAGGTGGAGCTATTTCATGGTGCTCTAGACTTCATAGGATAGTTGCATTATCTACTACAGAGGCTGAATTGATTTCAGCCATAGAGGCTTCCAAAGAAG
This sequence comes from Ceratopteris richardii, assembly GCA_020310875.1. Taxonomy (NCBI): domain Eukaryota; kingdom Viridiplantae; phylum Streptophyta; class Polypodiopsida; order Polypodiales; family Pteridaceae; genus Ceratopteris; species Ceratopteris richardii. Next base: position 61,576,485 of record CM035442.1, read on the forward strand.
CCATTTGGTTAGCCCGCCTCTGTAGTGAGTTTGGGATGCCTGAAAAGGCACCTGTTCTTGGATGCGATAGCCAGAGTGCCATATGTTTGGCAAAGAATGCCATGTTTCATGCTCACACAAAGCATATTGATGTGAGATACCACTTCATCAGGGAGGTGTTAGAGGATGGCCTGATCACTTTGATCAAGGTCAATACTTCACAAAATCTTGCAGATGCTCTCACAAAGTGTCTATCCAAGGCACAACATCATCTATGTATACAGATGGTGGGAGTTACTTAGCTTAAAGGTGCCTCCTTGGTCCTTTAAGTGGGAGGTTGTTGAGGATAAAGGCCCCAAGGACTCTCTCCTTTTGTATATTTTGACCCTTCCATGTGAAAGCTCTCTTTGAGAGCTTTCCAGATATATTTTTTTAATATTTTTTGGACCCCCCCAATTGGGGAGTTATAGGCATTTACATTATTTTTATGAGTTTTGATCATTGGCCATGTGTGAACATACCCAAATGACCTAAAAGTCACTTATCAATAAGTCTTGGTCCAAATCTCTCATAACTTGATTGGGAATTCTTCAACTTCAGCTTCTCCATCTTCTTGTCCAAATTTTTGCACAGGTTTGTGTCTCTACTTTCTCTCTCCTCATGCAGTAGCCCAGTCCCTTGGTGTTTAGAGCAACCGAGCACACACCAACGTAGCTCTCAGTGGCCTCTTTCACTTAGCACATTCTCACTAACATGCTTGTCATATGGAAATGATACCCTTGTCTATTTATGAAATTTACATGCTTCACATACCTTCTACATACCTACAAAATTGAAATTTGGTAGTCCAATGACAAGATGCTTTGATTACATGAACTTCAGCCTCTACAAATTTGCATTTCGAATTTCTTGTGTCAAATCTGTACGTCAACAATAATACCTGCACCGTTTGCAAACACGACTACATTCATTTGAGGAATTTTCACATTCAAGCTTAACATCCTACCCACTTTTTTCCCTTTGGTGATCAACCTTCCATTTTTTTTGTACTCTTCTACATATAAACCATCAAAATCGAGCTTGACTTGTAATCCCTGCTCAACCATTTGTCCAACAAAAACTAGGTTCTTTGTTGTATTGGGAACATGTAGTGCATCAGCAAGATGTTTTAACTTCCCATCCTCCATGGATAGTGCTATGGTTCTTGTATGCTTGATAGGATGTGATATATCATCACTATTGATATATTTCAGTGGTGATGTGTGTGAACACACTTAGGATTGTTGGGGCACATTTTTCCCTCTTTAGGAGGTTTTTATCCCTTGGCTTGTATGTATGCCTATACATCTAATGGGTTGCTTATCGTTTTACATTCACTTGGTAATACATTTTGTATTGTGTTGTGCTATTCATGTGCCGCTGTAGACCTCAAACTCCAACAATTGGTATCAAAGCAAGTTGCTTCTTCATGTAGGTTTTCATTGACACCCTCCGATCACATTATCAAAATTGCACAGAAATTGATGATCATATTAGGGCCAATCAGGAGTTCAAAAGATTTTTTTTGCGTTGCAATAAAAGTTTGGTATGAGCTCGTGTTCACTTTTGAATCCATTGTCATAGTGATTATGCATGCCAATTAGTCTTTTGTGCCAAACATACATACACTTTTTGTTTTGCCAATACAAGAACCTCAAAGTCTACTACAAGTTTAGCAGAGCTTAATGGGGTGTTTTTGCTCACATTTTTGAGATACAATTGATTTTTTGCATCGGCATATTAATTCATTAGCCCTAGTTGAAAGCAATGATGTATTCCATGTGTTGGCTATTGAGGATAACTTGGATGGTACTAATTACCCATTGTGGGAATATATTATGAATCACATATTAGTAGCAAAAGGGCTATGGAATATTGTGTAGGATGTTGAAAGACATCCTACTACACCTACAAATATGGTTATTGAAGGTAATGCACATGACATTGAAGATGATGATCTTCCATTTCCTGGTCATGTTGAAGTTCTTGCTACACCTACAATAGAGAAACTTCATTGGGATGGCATAGATCCTCATGCACATTCATTGATAGCTTTGCTTGTAAAATGTGCGATTGTCCCTCACATTCACTCTTGAAAGATACTAAAGGATGCTTGGGATATACTTACAACTTTATATGGGGGAGAAAATGAGGATCATGTTACTTAAGTCTGAAAATAGTTGGACAGTGATCACATGAATGAGGGAGACTCTATGGATATTTTCTTGAGAAAGATTAAATATTTTAAGGAGAAAACATTTTTTTCTAATAAAATCTTGCTAGATAGCTCACTTTGCAGACTATTCTTAATGGTCTTCCAGATTCATATAAGACTTTTGCTTCTACTCTTGGATTGATGATGAAAGGCAACCTGAACAACTTATCATTTAAGAAGTTAGTATATGTTTTGTTGCAAGAAGATCATTCCAAGCAGAACGTGTTAATTATGCATGTTGTAGATCAAGCTTTCTTAGCAATTTAGAAGGGCAAAGGTATATGGAGCTCATCTATGAGTAAGCAAAAATCTTTTAATGCCACATAGTCAAACAAGGAAGACAAATATGACAATCAAACAGAAAAGTAGAAAAAATTTTGCAAATACCGTAAAGAAAATGATCATGTCATAAAGAGTTGTCCTAAACTAGTTGCAAAAGAGGCAAAGAAGAAAGAGGCTAGAATGGTTGTTACAGAGGCCTCTACACCTAAAACATAGTGTCCTAATCTTATTTAGAATGAAGAATGGGCATTTACTACTTTTTGCAGCTATGAACCATCTTCTCATGAGCAGTATATGTCTATAGTAGACTCAGATGTTCCGTACTTTGATAGTGGGGAGACCAAATATATCACTTTCCAACAAAGTTTCTTCAATTGACTTGAGCACGATCATATTAGGAATACTATCACAAGTGCTACCAACTCCTCTTATCCTATAATGGAAGTTGGTAAGATAATTTTAACTATTAATAATGGTAGTTTTTTCACATTTTCAAATGCTTTATATGTTGCAGGATCTTACATACACACGTACACAGAGATTATGAAAATTGAAAGCATGCAAAAAATAGAGATACATAGTAGATGAGATAGTACATAGTATTGGGTGGAATCTCCCCCCACACACTCTGTTTGACAAGTGTCTAGAGTATGTGTATTTATAGGTATTTTACTATGTCAAAAATAGAGATTACAATGAGGGTGGCACTTTGAAAATCAGTCATGAAAGTAAAACATTACTCTTTTTTATGGAGAAGCTTTGATTTTATTTAGAAAAAATGCGATATACAATTATCCTTATCTTAACCACTATTTTTATGACTTTCTAGAAGGAAACCTCTATGGGGAATTTATTTACAAAATATATAGAAAACATAGTTTCTCTTATTTGTGTCCAAACACATCCAAGATGTCCATGCCCATCCACACCCTCATGAACCTTCTACTACGATATCAAAACATAAAAGACATTAATATCTCAATAAATAAACTCCAAACTTCAACATTTCATAAGAGATAACATGCCCCCAGTTAGAAAAGCAAATAAACGCATTTGATATAAATAAATAAACATGGATGGCCAGTCACATGTCCCATCACTGAACATGTAAAAACACATGCAAAGAACCCTCGATGTGGGTATTTATTTACAAAACATATAGAAAATATAAATTCTATTTGGACTGGAGTATTGTTGTTGAAAGTGGAAGAGAAAAAGTGGAAAACAATTCTGAAAATTGAAAAACAAATAAAATATAGAGTGAAAGTTGCTGTCCAATTTCTCAAAAAATATATTTCCTATGAGTTTGATGGTGTATAATTGCAGGTGACAAATGATTTGGAGTTGGTGAAGAATCTTGAAGAGGACTAAGAGGAAAGAAAAATAAAAAACTGCAAAAATAGGAAGTTCACAAAAAACACGATTCTCTGCACAGGATCCCGATTTTCTGTAAGGAAAAGAATTTGAATTATTTTTGCACATTTGGGTATTGAGGTAAGTGGTTGTAAGAGATTTTCATAAAGTGGGTGAGTAAAGAAAATCAAATTTCAAAATATTAGTGAGAATTGAGCATCAAGTGAGTAAATTGAAAATTGGGTACAGAATCGCGATTTTCACCAGTGGTATAAAGGGAGTAACTTGTGATGAAAAGTTAGGAATTGTGAATCAAAACCATAAAATTGTTGAAGGGTAAAAATTGGACAAGTGAAAAGTGAAAATTTTGAGAAAATCGCACAAAATTGCGATTGTGTGAAGTCTATAAAACCCTGGGATTTCAGAATAAAACTCATTTGAGTGAGAGGGAGAGAGAGAGAGAGTTGAGCAGAATCGCGACTTCCTGCAACCACAAAGCTTTTGGATATTTTTTGATCAAGCAAGCAAGGTAAGGAATTCCCTATAAATTTTTGCATTAATTCAAGTTTTCATATGAGAATTAGAGCACAAAAGCACAGAAAATAGTAAAAATCATAGAATTGCGACTTTTAGAATTTTGAGTTTTGCTGAGAAAAAATAATAATTTTGTTAAAACTCTTTTATTGCATGTTAAAATTTTAATAAGGCGATTCTTTTGGAGAAAGAAAAACTTAAAAATTAAGAACCTCAAAAATTTTCAAAATCTGCACAAAATCGCGATTCTGTAGTCAAACACAAAATCACGATTCTCTGAAATAAAACACAAAATCGCGAATCCCAGAGCACGATTTTCATAAGAAAATCGTGTTTCTAACGATTATGAGCAATCACGATTGTCTGGGAACAGAATCGTGAAAAACACGATTCTCTCCACAGAATCGTGAAAAACACGATTCTCTCCACAGAATCGTGGAAAACACGATTTTCTTCAAAAGATTGTGAGTAAGTTGAATGATTCTTAGATCTGGTAATAAATTGTACACACCTCCTAAACAAGATCTAGGAAGGAAGGAGATAGAACCAGTGATAGGAGAATTACAAGAAAAAGATTTTGGGCAAGAAAATAATATGGAAAATTTAAATGAAACCAATGAATCTTCTGAAATTGGTGATTACAGGAATATTCTCAAATATATGTATAAAAATAGGTTTGGAACCTATGTATATCAGGATGGGATGCATAAGTTTGTCATTAGATTGAGAAACTTAGAAGTTCCCCTGAATATAACACCAATAGCACAATTCAAGGATGGCAGATATGAGGATAGATAGGGATGTGTATACATCTTCTCACAGGACCCAGAAAACTCTAATGACTTGGGGCAATGTGTAGAGAAGAGACCTTGGGAACAAAACCTAGGGCAACCAGACTTGCCAAGACAACATGAAACTCACAATAATAGTGACCAACAACAAGGTAGGAGAATACATACTTCCCCAAACCCTTTTGAAAGAGAAGCAGAAGGACTTAATGATTTTCCATTGAGAAGAAGACATCAGTGGCAAAATCAGGGAAGAATGCTTAGGCCCTATCAAGTAGCCAAATGCATGAAGACTCAATATGAAGGATATTCTGATCCTCATGCTCATGTTGCAGAATTTAGACAATTAATTAGAGCAGAAGAAGTAGAGGATTATAAAGTGCAATTTGAAGCATTTGGTCTAACCGTAACTGGACCTGCACTATCTTCGTTCATTCCCTTGAGAAAGGCAATGTATCTGGATATTGAATCTTTCCTGGAAGCCTTCATAGGGGAATTCTCAAAAACTGGAATAAAACATAGTATAGCTACCTTGATACATAGCTTTAAACAACAAAAAGATGAAAATGTCAGAGAGGCAGCTAGGAGATTCAAACAATACATTGACAGATGTCCCAGAGAGGAAATACCCTCCATGGCAAGACAAGTATCTCTATTCATAGAAGGTTTGAGAAGTGCTCAATTAAGAACCTTGGTGTATTATAGAAGGTGCCCTGACCTAGGAGCATGTGTTAAGGAAGCAATAGACTTAGACAGGGGACAAGATTTATTAGAAACTTGGGAAAGATGGGGAAAACATGAATTAATACCCACTAAAATGAGATTACAACTTGCAGATGGACACATGGAAAAACCCCTAGGAATATGGGAAAAGGTGATTGTGGAAATATGTGGAATAGAAATAGAGCATACTTTTGCCATAGTTGAATTTCCACAATCCACTTCATGTGAAATTATCCACTTCATATGAAATTATCCTAGGAAGACCATTTATGAGACAAATGCAAATTGTGTAAGATTGGGGTAATGATTGCCTATATCTTCAGAGCAAAGGAAGGATAACCAGAGTGAATCTAAGAAATAGTCAATATTGTGACATGTCCCCTCAAGAATGGTTCAAAATACATCAAAATCAAGAATTAAGTGAAGAATCAGAGATTGAAGATTAGAATGAAACAAAATCATCAATATGGAAACGCAATGTGATAAGGAACCTTAAAAATAGAAAAAAAAGATTAAGAAAAGAAGATTGTGTAGAAGGAAGAAAATTACAGGATGAGAGCTATATACCACAAAAATTCAAAGATGAAGAATTTGAGCCTTATGGTTGGAACCAGATTTTGGCTACCATAGATCTAGCCAATGATGAGTATGTGGGAGTGAAATTCCAAAATGAAGAAGGATATGATATCTTTCATATAGGAATACAAATGATAAAGGTATCAAAAACAGAAGAAGACCAGGAAGAAGAAATGATATTGAAAAATGGTAAAACAATATTTGGAAGAAGTAGAAGTTACAGATGCAATAAAAGACAAAATCTTAGGCAAATATAGAAAAAACAAACACAAGGAAATAGAAAAAGACCAAGAGGATGAAAAAAATGAGAAAATGACAAACAAAGATCAACAGTTTGATGTACTTGCAAATTTCAAGACCTATGAAGTAGAAGACATACTACTTCTAAAAATGAAACCAAAGAGAGAAAAGAAAAGAGGAGAGGCATATGACAATGAGGAACAAACTAAAAGGGTAATGATCACCCAGGAAGAGGGGGAAGAAAGAAATATTGTAATAGCTGATGACATGACAAATCAAGAGGAGGAAGCATTAAGAAATTTGGCCAGAAACTATAGGGATGTGTTTGCTTACAGCTACAAGGATTTGAAAGGAATTGACCCTAAAATCTGTGAGCATAAGATTCCTATTACACCTGATGCAAAGCCTAGCAAACAAAGACATTACACATTCAATGACAAATAGTCTGCCAAAATAAAGGAAGAAATTGACAAGCTGCTAGCTGCCAATTTCATCTATGGGATTGAGTATACAGAATGGATATCTCCTATAGTTGTAGTACCAAAAAAGAATGGGAAACTCAGGGTATGCATTAACTTGAAAAAGGTGAATGCTGCAACTATAAGAGATAGCTACCCGTTGCCCATAACAGACCATCTTTTGGAAAGAGTTGCAGGAAAGGAGGTCTTTAGTTTTTTGGATGGTTTTTCAAGATACAATCAGGTACCCATAGCCTTGGAAGACCAACATAAAACTTCCTTTTCTACAGAATGGGGAATTTATGCTTTTAGGGTTATGCCCTTTAGGTTAACCAATGCTCTAGAAACTTTTCAAAGACTAATGTATCACATATTCAAGGAATTCCTTAGAAATATCATGGAAATCTATGTGGATGATCTTTGCACTTTTTCATTAAAAAGACAAGATCATTTGAAGGATCTGGAAAATATATTCAAAAAATGTAGAACATATAGAGTATGTTTAAACCCAGAAAAATGTGTGTTCTTTGTGAGGCAAGGGAGAATGTTGGGTCATATAGTTTCTAGAAATGGAATTTCAACAGATGAAAGAAAAATTAAGGCCATAGTGGAACTTCCAAGACCAACAAATGTAAAGGAGCTTCAAACTTTCATGGGACATTGCGGGTATTATAGAAAATTTGTACACAAGTTTGCTGACATTGCAAAACCTTTGTATGCCTTAATCACAAAATTTGAGTGGACCAAAGAGTGTGACCAAGCTTTTGAGACTCTAAAAACTTGTTTGGTAACAACACCAATTCTAAAAACCCCACAGTGGGATAAAATTTTCCATGTCCATGTGGATGCTTCAAATTATGCTTTGGGATGTGTGTTAACACAACCAATAGAAGGGAGAAAATTAGACTTTCCAGTTGCTTATGCTAGTAGGCAACTGAATTCAACAGAGAAAAATTACACAACCACTGAGAGGGAAGGGTTGGGAATGATATTTGTTGTGAAAAAATATAGACATTACCTTTTGGCCAACAAGTTTAAATTCTTTGTGGATCACCAAGCTTTACTCTACCTAGTAAACAATCCTTGTCACACTTTGGAAACAACACACATATGGTATTACAAAGTAGAAATTTTATGCTGCTGGCTGGGCATTTGTATCATCTCAATCATATGGGCATATTAGAATATTGTACTCCAGAAGAGGAACAACAGGAATATCTGAGAAGAGCTCACTATTGGAACCCTTGTACTCATGCTTTCATGATAGTCACCCTAAGTAATCTCAATAGGATGGGAGTACATTGGCCTAATAAGATTCAAGATGTAAAAAAATATATTTCCAACTGCTGGAAATGCCAATCCTGGAGAGATTCAGAAGTTATAACCTTATATTGGTTTCAGAAAAATCCACATTGGAGTGCATGTTGGAATCAATATCCTATTGGTCAAACAATATTCTTCTATTGGTCAAATTTTTTAGGTATAACAACATATGTAGAGTGGGGACCTAGTTCATCTACAAGAAGACGGGCGTGCTTAGCATATGGAGATCTTCGTAAGACTTCCTTTACAAAAAAATGACGACGAGCGCATGGCTACGCTGTTCGTTTCCCATCACTGCGACCTGAGTTCGAGTCCCCAGTCCAGCCGGTTTGCAGCTCAGCACTAAAGTATCAATGAGAAGCTTTATTTTTGGCGAAATAGCGGACCACAAAATTACACGCATTTCAGATAGCGACGGCATTTTTTCCCGATTACGATCTACAAAACGATCATAGCGATCATAATGATTTTGCTTTATTCAGGGTGCTTTTCAAGGTATAAGCAATACTATATAACAAGAGCATTGGCTCATTGTCTTGCATCCTTCACCTAGTATTCAACACAAGCTTGGAGCTTGGACCTCAATAGAGGTGGTGTTTCTTCTAGCACATGGGGCAGCCATGGTGCTAACTTGAAGCATGTTGAGGAGCAGCTATGGGTGTTCTTCTTAATGATTCTTCTTGGAGAAGATGAAGGGTGTGCTCACACTCTAGCTCATGGAGAGGAGGTTATCTCTTGTTCATGGCAAGAAGACTTGGTCATTAGCAGCTTGATGGTGAGGATCGGCCATCTACATGTGTAGTTGAAGATTATCTTCTACAAGAGGATGTCGGGCTACGTCAAAGACATTGGATGGTGGTTAACATAAGATTTACATCTTATGTTAAGTATTCAGGTACATATTCTCTTTATGCACATAGGTACTACTTGAATTTTATGGAGGTAGTAGCATTCATATCAGGAGGAGTCCTATTCGGCATAGGTACAAGAGAAACAGTACGTATATGCTTTATGCATATTTGGATGAGGTGTTTGAGAAGGTGTGTTCACATGAGTTTGAGGATTTCCGACAGCAAACTTGTTAGCATTCTTTGCTACTTTTTAAGTATGTGATCTTTTCACACACATATCTAACTTAGGGTCTTCCATAGCCTAAGGTTAGATGAGGGTTTGTTGATTATCAGTTTCACACTGATCCTTCCTCTTTCAGTCACTCATATTCACTCTTCTATAACCTATTAGGTCACACATCTCATGTATATTCAGATTACTGCCCATACATCTGAATATGTTTGTTACATTTGTACATTCACTCATTCATCTATTTCTCATCACAAAGAGTGGTTGAGAGTTTTGCTCCCACATTGTACATTGAACATTGGTATATATGATACTATGAGTAAGCGATGGCTTACGTAACACCTTACACATGTCATCTATTCTTTCTCTATCTTTGTCTCATCATTTGTATTATTAAGTTGTGGTATGTTCATGTTTTGTCAATATGGAAGATTGCTAGATTCTGTGTTGTATATGCTGGACCTATGGAACCACGGACCTGTGACATGAGCTATGAGCCAAGGGCCTACCTCACTTCCAACATTTGGTATCATAGCACTAAGGTTTTGGTTTCAAAACTTTAGATCTTTGGCATCAATGCATTAAGGCTCATTCATAATCCCAAGTTCCCAAACTTCCAGGCTTACAGAATATGATTTAAGAGCATCTTCTAACATTTGACATTTGACATACACACTTAATCTAGATGAGTAGAGATTTGAGAATTAGTCAATTCAATCACATGTGTATTCATCAGTGTGGAGTATGAAGTTGATGATCTGTTAGCAGCCGAATATTTTTGGAAGAGTATGCAAATACTTTACAAAAGTATTGTTTGAAGACCCAGACTTGATGAAGAGAAGACTACTTCAAATTCAAGGAAGAACAATGGTTTGGAGAAGATGAAGGAATCAGATCAACATCAAATCACAGGTATCAATTTCTACTATCAGATTATCATTTGCAGGTCATATCTTAGAAGAGTAGTTATGAAGAGATTTGAAGGTTTCAAGGAGTGCTTTTATACACTTTCATCTTTTGAAAGTTAAAGGCTACATCAAAACAGGTATCTAGAGGTTTTTCTAGAGAGTTTTGAGAGATCTCTTTCATGGCAAGAAAGTTCATCTAAGAAGACAAATGTGAAGATGGTATGAGTTTTGTTTTCAGCCAATTTTCTGTTGTAAGTTGGTTGGATATCAAGGTACAAATGTATCTAGAGAAGGTAACTCTAGAAGGGTAATTCATCATTCATACAAAAGATTGGTGAATTTAGTCATTTCAGACATTTGAATCAAGATTTTGATTCAGAGATATGAGGAGATGATAAAACATGATTCTATATTCACTTCCATTTGTATACCATGTTTGTTTTATCTCTTACTCTTAGCACTAGAGAAAGAGAAAAGTTCATTTGAAGAAGTCAAGAGTGTTTGCTACTTCAAGATGAAGAGAACAAAAGGTATGGAAGAGAAGTTTGAAGATATTGACATCATCGGGTGGAATCATTTTCAAAAGAAAAGTAAGGCTTCCTTTTCTCATATATTTTCCATATACTTTTCCTATTTTATCCTCTACATCCAAAGACAAGTCTACGAGAACATCTTGTTTAAAGAAGAAGCAGTTTCTTGTTTTGCATTACACTTGGTCATGATTTAGTAGATTTGACAAAGAATTGCATTGAGAGAAAAAAAAGCAGCAGATTTTGAAAACAACTTGTATATTTTAACTCATATGCATGAGTTATATATAAATTCAAGTTTTTAAGCAGGCAGCTTATATATTCCCTCAAAGAATTCTTGGAGTGTCAATACAGAGCTACTTGGTAAATGACAAGTTGCAGAGAAGTATATTTCTTCTTTATCTAGCTCTTAAGGTAAAAGAGTTTTTTGTAGCAGATGTTGAAGACTTGGGTTGAGGTTTTATGTTTGGAAAAGGTTACCTCATATTCAGTATTTTCACAAAACTTCAGAAAATTTAGTCTTGTTGATGTACAAGTCAATAGAGAATCTACTTTCTATGATTGTCTAGACTTTTGGATACATGTTTGTATTCAGAAAGGTGTTCCATCAGATCCTAACACTTGATTGAGAAGTGGAGTTAGCCAAAAGAAAATCAAGCAGGTACTATCACATTTCACCCGGGTAAAATATGAAAGTTATGAAGTATCAACTTGCAGGTTTTGGAGTTCTCAAGGTGAGAAGTTTGTCCACTTATGTTTCAAGTAGGAGTTACAGATTCTTGGAAAGGATTTGTTTGAAGAAAAGTTTTACAACTTTATGTGAAACATGGACACTTAGAGACATTCAGGTAGCAAATCAAACATTTAGACATGAAGGTTTGATAAGAGCAGATTCTACACAAGAGAGATCATTGATCTTGAATAGATCTTGTATGATCTTTTTATGAGTCAGTTGTCTATCCTTTGTTTGTGAAGATTCTTAACATTGGAAGAAGTAAGTTAAAGATTTTGGTTCTATCAGATTTGTCTTGCAGAGAGATAGAAGAAGATACTTGTTATGTTACAGAAGGTTATGAATCCTAAAATGCTTTCAGTAAGGTTTTGTTATGTTAGGATCAACTAACCTTATTCTACAATTTGGAAAGCTGAGGAATGACATGGAAAGCTATTGGCATGTGTACAGTGCTAATAAAAAGGGTTCAGAGATTTTGTTTCAGATACAAGTATTGATCACTGAAGATTAGATTTATGAAGAAGGATGTCCAAGATTTCATAAAGTCTGATATAATTTGAAGAATACTGGATACTAGTGTTAAATCATCCAGAGGGGTGATGAAACATGAAGACTTATTTTGAGCCATATGTAAAAGAATGCAGAGTCATACCTTCAGGTATTCCTATTTCAGGTATTCCTATATTTCCTTTGTTGGGTTCTCTTTATGTTCCAACTTTAAAAGAAGAAGGAAGAAGAAGAATGTTTGGAGAAAGTTCCTGTTAGGATGTTCCTGTTCAGGAGAAGGTTCCAGAGTTCTATTGAAGAGAAGCTTGATATTTTAGAAAGGTATATTTCAGAAGTGCCCACATATATGTTTATACCAAGTTCTGAAGGAAAGAGGTATGAAGGATTTAAAGGATGAAGACATGATGACATCATAGATTTTTTGACTCATATTTTAGTTGATTTCAGTTGATTTCAGTTGATTTCAATTGAGTTGAGTTGATTTGACTTGAGTACAGTCAGAGATGAACCAATAGTGTTCATAATACACTAAGTTGTGAGTTGTCAGTCATAGGTTCCAAGATTCAGTTCTTGATTTTGTTTAGTGTATTTACATGACACAACAGAAGTACGTTGAGAAACCTTTTTCGAAGGTAAATGCAAATATATGGATCCTAGTGTATGTTTTCAGGTTTTTGAAGACAGGCGGTAGCAGGTTCAGAGATAGTTCATGCTATATTTGTTGTCAAGCAGTGATTGCTTGATGTGTACACTTTTGGATATCTAGTTGCATATTTTCTCAGGTATTATGGTTCATATTCAGCAAGTTCAGATTTCTGAAGGAAAGTCAAATTCAGTTTTGAAAAAGACTTTTTGAGAGCAGGTTTGAAGTTCTGAAGTGCGGGAGTACAAGCTTGAAGCTTGTGATAGTTTGCAGCTTTTGAAGTCTATAGATCCAGTTCAGTTTGAACCAATATGACATTCCAAGGGGGACTGTTGGAATCAATATCCTATTGGTCAAACAATATTCTTCTACTGGTCAAATTTTTCAGGTATAACAACATATGTAGAGTTGGGACCTAGTTCCTCTACAAGAAGACGGGCTGCTTAGCATATCCAGATCTTCTTAAGACTTTCTCTACAAACAAATGACGACGAGCGCATGGCTATGCCGTTCGTTTCCCATCGCTGTGACCTGAGTTTGAGTCCCCCATCCAGCCGCTTCGCAGCTCAGCGCTAAAGTATTAATGAGAAGCTTTATTTTTGGCAAAATAGCAGACCACAAAATTACACGCGTTTCAGATAGCGACGACATTTTTTCCCGATTACGATCTACAAAACGATCATAGCGATCGTAATGATTTTTCTTTATTCAGGGTGCTTTTCAAGGTATAAGCAATACTATATAACAAGAGCATTGGCTCATTGTCTTGCATCCTTCACCTAGTATTCAACACAAGCTTGGAGCTTGGACCTCAATAGAGGTGGTGTTTCTTCTAGCACATGGGGCAACCATGGTGCTAACTTGAAGCATGTTGAGGAGCAGCTATGGAGTTCTTCTTAATGATTCTTCTTGGAGAAGATGAAGGGTGTGCTCACACTCTAGCTCATGGAGAGGAGGTTATCTCTTGTTCATGGCAAGAAGACTTGGTCATTAGCAGCTTGATGGTGAGGATCGGCCATCTACATGTTGTAGTTGAAGATTATCTTCTACAAGAGGATGTCGGGCTACGTCAAAGACATTGGATGGTGGTTAACATAAGATTTACATCTTATGTTAAGTATTCAAGTACATATTCTCTTTATGCACATAGGTACTACTTGAATTTTATGGAGGCAGTAGCATTCATATCAAGAGGAGTTCTATTTGGCATAGGTACAAGAGAAATAGTACGTATATGCTTTATGCATATTTGGATGAGGTGTTTGAGAAGGTGTGTTCACATGAGTTTGAGGATTTTCGGCAGCAAACTTATTAGCATTCTTTGCTACTTTTTAAGTATGTGATCTTTTCACACACGTGTCTAACTTAGGGTCTTCCATAGCCTAAGGTTAGATGAGGGTTTGTTGATTATCAGTTTCACACTGATCCTTCCTCTTTCAGTCACTCATATTCACTTGTCTATAACCTATTAGGTCACACATCTCATGTATATTCAGATTACTGCCCATACATTTGAATATGTTTGTTACATTTGTACATTCACTCATTCATCTATTTCTCATCACAAAGAGTGGTTGAGAGTTTTGCTCCCACATTGTACATTGAACATTGGTATATATGATACTATGAGTAAGCGATGGCTTACGTAACACCTTACACATGTCGTCTATTCTTTCTCTATCTTTGTCTCATCATTTGTATGATTAAGTTGTGGTATGTTCATGTTTTGTCAATATGGAAGATTGCTAGATTCTGTGTTGTATATGCTGGACCTATGGAACCACGGACCTATGACATGAGCTATGAGCCAAGGGCCTACCTCACTTCCAACAGTGCAAACATAATTGAGGAGTTGAAAAGAAATAAGAAAGGAAAGACAGGAAGAGATAGTGCAGACTCAAAGAATCTACAAATGATTTCTGAAGAGTATCAACTGATAGGAGATCAATTGTACAAGAAAGGGATGGATGGGTATTTAAGAATCTGTGTTCCTGAAGATAAATATGTGGAAATGTTAGAAATGGCACATTCTGGAGTGGCAGGAGGACATTTTTCAAGTGATAGGACTGCTAAACTCATATTATACTCTGGTTATTGGTGGCCAACTCTATTTCTTGGTGCAAGAACATATGTGAAAAGATGTGACATTTGTCAGAGGGTGAGTCAACCAAATAAAACAGACAATATGCCACTAGTGCCACTGATTTCAGCAAGAGCATTTAGTAAATGGGGGTTGGATTTCATTGGACTCATACATCCCCCAGCAAAACAGTCCCATGCTGAATACATACTAGTAGCCACAGATTACTTGACTAAATGGGCAGAGGCCAAGGCTACAAAAAGGAATGATGCTCAGACCACTGCTAGATTTCTCTATGAAAATATCATCACAAGATTTGGATTACCAATTGAATTAGTAAGTGATAGGGGGACTCATTTTTTGAACCAAATCATAGAAAACATAACTGAGTATTTCATGATCAGTCGTAGAAAGTCAGTCCCATATCACCCACAAGCCAATGGATTAGCAGAAAGTAATAATAAAGTACTTTGCACAGTATTGTCAAAATTGGTAAACACAAATAGAAATGATTGGGATTTACAACTTAATCATGTCCTATGAGCCTACAAAGTGGCATACAAAACTGCACTAGGAACCACACCATTTAACCTGGTATATGGACAAAATGCAGTTCTACCTATAGAATTCCTTATTCCAACACTAAGGGTAGGTAGTCAATACAAGTGGACTGGACATGAGTTATCTGATAGAGTGGTGGAACTGGAAAAACTAGGAGCCTCTAGACTTCAAGCAATCATGAGCATATATGCAGACAAGAAAAGGCAAAAAGCTTATTATGATGTTCATATTAAAGAGAAGGACTTACAAGAAGGAGATCTAGTTTTGGCATACACAGTAAAAGAACATCAAAAGAAATTTCAGGAAAAAGGACATGGGCCTTATATTATCCATCAAATAAGTAACAGTGGGGCTATCCAACTAGCTAATTTAGATGGAGAAACCATGCCAAATTTCATAAGTTTGATGTAGAGTAAAAAGGTATGATCTTCCATTAACTGTTTCTGAATGGAGAAGAATACATCAAGCTCAAAATAGGAAAAAAGAAGAGGAAAACATTAGAAAGGAGGCTCAACAGGAGGCAAAGGAAAGGATAAGAAAAACCAAAGATCTTAGAGAAGTCCTTTTGTGTGAAACACCTCTAAGAGAAAGAGAACATTTGCCTGTTATAACAATGAATTTTCAGGATGAAATAATCAAAGTTTTGATAGATTTAGGTGCACAAGTAAATTTGATTAGTTCAGCTTTGTTGGATAAGTTTAATCTAAAAAGGACTTAAAGCAAAACATTTATCAAAACCTTAGAAGGACGGATACTACAAAGCATGTTTTCACCTTCTATTGAAGTTAAGTTCAATGAAGAATATATGAGAATAGATTGTGAAGAATGGCCAGATCAGATGATGATTGAGAAATTGATTTTGGGACAACCATGGCTAAGGCAAGGTAAAGTAATTTTGGATTTTGAAAAAATGAAGCTTAAGTTGACAATAAATGACAAAAGGTTTTTAATGCTTTTGTGGAGTAATGAAGAGCAGGAAGATCAACAGGATATTCATGACTCAGACCTAGAAGGATTTACTTTTTCATTAAAAGTTACAAAGGCATTACCAATACAACCACTTTATGATCAAGCTTCATCCAATAAAAAACAAGAGAAAATTGAAGGAACAAAAGATGGTGAAGAGACACAAGAAAGGTGGCAACTATGGAATAGTTAGAAGCATCAAGGCATAAAAACAGGAAGAATGTGGAAATAGAGTACACACAAGCACTGCTCATCAAAATAAATTCCCAGAACTAAATGGATATGGAAGCCAAAAAATTCCAAGTACAGCTTATCAAAAGAAGATGGTTTTATCCCTAGAACAGGTTCAACAAGGATCAAATATTATTGGGTAAAAAAATCAGATTTGATTCAATGGAAAAAGAACATGATTATCTGATATACATTTAGGATTTTTGATAAGAAATTCAAAGTTTTACAGAGAAGAAATTATGACATCTTGGAAATTATTTCAATTTGTTCTACCTTATCCTTTTTCTAAGAAGAGAAATAGGAGGGGAAGAAAGGAAGTGGATGAAATTATTAAAAAAAAAGAAGAAAAAAAAGAGGAAAAATTATTATTATTATTAAAAAAAAGAAAAAGAGAAAAATTATCCATTTTTCTTTTATAATTCTTCTTAATTATATAAGTTATACAGCACAAGCAAGATATAGATGGTAATGTAGCAGGTGTCTATTTTTTCATTTAATTTTTTTCAATTTCTTCTTTTTTCAAATATTTCCTTTATAAAAGCTAACAGAAGAAAAGAGAGCACTAGACATCTTGCTACACATGTAATGATCACTTCAATTGAGTTCTTATCTGTGATACAAATAGGAAAGTCATGAATTCTCTAAGTCTTGTTTCCATTTTTTTTATTACATGTCAAGGTCAATGTGATTTTACTTATGCTTCTTGAGACTCATGTGGGTGAAGTTCTCTTTTGTGTGATGCTATATTTTCTCCAGAATGGTGAATCCAAAGGAACTACCAATCCATGATTTCAAAGCAGACTCAGTCACTTTGTCTAGAGGACATTGGTTCTTGGACAGTGAAGCTGCAATAGAGGAGGTGGATCTAGAGTCTGATGAAGAGCAAGAAATTCCAGAAGCAGAGAAGGTAGTCAAGGAGCTCAAGGAAACTTTGGGTATCATTGGTCAGCATATTTTTACTGTGGGAGTCGGAGGTTACAAGTACACCATGCTGTGCCAGGAATTTTACAAATTCCAAAGAATTGCAGTCAATTACAAAAGATGGAAAGCATTAGGAATACACAGGTTGTTGGATGAAACCTTATTCTTCATACACTTTGAAAGAGTGGCACAGGTGATGAACAGTTTGCTAGAAGTTGGGAAGGGCAATGAGGCATATTTCAGGTGTATTGTCAAGAACAAAGAAAACCAAGAAGTGAACATTACTATAAAAGCATAGCATATCAGGGCAGCCCTCCAATTTAATACCATGGGAACCAAGTTGGACAACAGTTTTGTCAAGAAAAATAAAGCTACATATGCAAGATATTCCAAATTTTTTGATTTTAAAGGAAAAGAGAATGAGGAGTATGCTATCAGAATGTTCTTGCAATATTTCTGTTTTCCAAAACTACCTAGATACACCATGCCACACAATCCAGTAACATTGATCATGTTCAATAATAAGGACAAAACCAAGCCTTTTGGAGTGATGGATGTAACTCCATACATACATGAGCAATTGAAGGAAGCAGCCAAACATTGGGAGCAAAAGAAGTACATGAATGGAGCTCAATTCTTAACAAGAATCATATATCATGTTCTAGGGATGGAGGATCAATTACAATTGGCTCCAGAAGCCCAATACTTCAGAAGTTTGATGACAAGAATCAAAAGTCCTTCTAAAATTATGAATGTAAGAGAAGCAGAAGCCCAACCAAGCATGAGGGGAGCAGAAAGGAAAAGAAAGGGAATCTCAGAAGAAGTCATTCATGTAAAGAAAAGAAGAGTGGATCCCAGAAAGGTAGAATTGGAACAGGAGGAAGCAACTAAGGAAGAGCATGAAGCTGCTCAAAAGGAAGTTCAATCTTCAAAGGAACCCCATCCACCTCAAACAAGTAAAGAACAGACTACTCTTGTAAAGCAACTGATTCGATCCAAGAAGAAGTAGAACACTATGAAGAGCTGCATGATCAGATGATGGCAGCAGAAACTGAGGAAGTTTTTGTCAAAAAAGAAGTGGAACTGTTAGCTTATTTCAAAGAGCTACAAGGACCCCCTAAAACTAGAACTACAGTTGTAGTAAAGAAGAAGGTTCAAAAGAAACTTGTACAGAGAAGGAAGTTGACCAAGAAAAATAAAGGAAAATCAATAGTAGAACCTATACAAAGGATGGGGACAGAAAAAGTGACAGTAGAAGAAAAAAAGCAGGAGGAATCCATTGTTATAGAGGAACCAAGAATGGACAAATCAGGGATAGCTGGATCTTCCCAGTTCTCTTTAGATTCAGAAAGTGACATTGAAAATTTTCTGTTGAAAAGCTTGAATTTATCAGTTCCTAGCACACCAACTGTGATAGTACAAGCATCTGAAAAAAATAAAACACGAGAAGACTTGAGTGAGAAGCCACATGGAAAACAGGTCCAAGAAGAAGTAGCAAAACAGGTTAGTCCTGGAGAAGAGAAAAGGTTACTAAAAGGTAAAGCAATAATGATGGAAGAGGAGATTGAAGTAAGGAAGGAGTTCAGTTGTGGATTAGTAGATTCAGGGTTTAAGACAGTATGGACAAAACCTTCACATCAGACCTATTTCAAATTTAACGAGGAAAAGCTAGAAATAGAAAAGGAAGCTCAATCATGCAGTTCAGTGCACAAGAAAAAAGACAAAGATCAAATCAAGGAAACAGAGGAAGTAGTGGAAAAGAAGAATTTTCGAGAGGTCAAAGAAGAAAATACAGCAGAAGAAATAAACCAAAGTATAGAAGACATACTTTATGATTTGAATCATAATGAGGAGTTCACAACTACAGAAGATCAGGGAAAAGAAGAAGACTTGGATCTCATGGATATAGATGAGCAAGAGGAAGGACAAAAGGAGCACATAGTCAATGATCAAATAAAGCCCTCTGTGGAGATTGATTCAATCCTAACTCAGGATAAGGAAGTACAGGAAAAGGAAGGACTTATCCTTGAAGAGGAACAACAAGGAATGGAGAAAAAGAAGGCAGAAGAAAGGGAGATAATTAAAGAAACATCAGGACATGAGAAAAAGGAGGATCAGACATTAGTGTATGAGGAAGATGTTGCAGAAAAAGAAGAAATGAAAGCAGATAAGGGCTATGAAGAACAAAAGAACCGGGTCATAGAATATGAGGAAGAAGATGAAGAAGAGAATGATTGCAAAGAAGAAAAGCAGATAGAAGTAAGACAAATGGAATTAGAAGCTGGGTTGGAAAGGATACCCAAGAATATAAGATCTGCTTGTAAAGTTATTATGAGCAATATAGAACAGTTCAGACCATCAAGTAGAAATATGATTATATCAAGAATGGTGGCAGAATCAGAATTTGTAAAAGGCAGTAGAATCATTAATGAGCAAAAGAGAGAAAAGGAACAGTTAGTAGAACAATTGAGGATTGTACAAGAGAGAAATGAGGAATTGACCAACAGAATAATTTCCTTGGAAGAATTGAAGGTTCAACAACAAAACAAAATTCAATATCTTGAAGAGAAGTGTGCAAAGTAGGCAGAGCATAGAAGCAAAATGGAATTGGAGCTGAAGAAAATTGAAGGAAGATATAGAACACTTCAGAGTTCATATCAAATTATGGCCAAAGCAAATGAAGAAATAAACAGGTTATTAATGGAAGAAGGCCAGATAAAAGAAGAGAGCAAGACTGTACAGGTAACACAAGATGAGAAGGAGGAGTTGAACAGAGAAATTTTAAGGCTACAAGCAGAATTAAAGGAAGCTAAGGAGTTGAAAAAACATGCCAGTATACATGTTGCTACTTCAATGAGAGGATATAATAAGTTACATATGGATATAGAAAAAGAAAGAAGTGATTGGCAGATGAGTATAGAAAAAGAAAGAAATGAGTGGAAATAAAAAAAAGAATTGTGGTCCTCTCAAAATAGAAGTTTAATGATGAGGGTGGAAGAGCTACAAACAAAATTGGGAAAGCCACAAAGCCAGGTTGAAGAACAGATAGAGACCACACAAGCAGAAGAGTATGAAGGGGGAGATGATAACAGGACTCAACATTTTGATGAACAAGAAAACAAAACACCAGTAGAGGAGTACTTAGAGGAGTTTGTTCAGAGACTTTTAACAAACAAAGAATCTAGAATGGAATTTAGTAGAAAAATGCATAATGAATATGAGGAACAGATTGTTAATTTTTTTTTAAACAAAGGGATAAATCCTGATCAACACCACTGGAAGCAGATGGCCTAGGTATACCCTTTTGCATGATTATTGAAAGTATTAAAACTTATCAGTTGGCAAGGGTGGGATTATCACCAAACAAGTATTTGGAATATGAAGAAGACATCAATGTGACAAAGGAATTATTTGAAAAAGCCAATCCTAAATGGAGAAACAGATGGTTGGATGCTAACAAAGAATGCAGAAAGATTTGGAAAGAGGCACCCATTCAGTTAAAAATCAATCCAGCTTTTTGTCTGGTAGCAAGGAGAAGGGATTGGATAGTCTTTTGGGAAAGAAGGAATGCAGGACAGATTCCATCAAAATGGCTGAATTTTCCAAAGATAGCAGGACCGAAGGAAGGAACATGGCCAACAAAGAAATATATGGTTGACACAGCAGAGTCTATTGTATCTACATATAAATGTTAAAATTCAAGCTTCAAGCTACAAATTCGTGGGGAATCTTTTATGGACATGTGGAGCAATAAAAGGAAGCCAAAAGCCACGAGATTCCATCAAGAAAAGTCACTCAACCACTCCCCAAGTCATCTCAACTAAGTCCTCCAAGTTAGGAGGCTGATTTGGAAAGGTAGTTCCTAGATTTTAGGGACACACTTCTCACTATAAAAGGAGCATGAATCCCGACTTCTTTTGGGCTATCTTCTTGGAGTTTTAGCTCATGTAAAGTGAGCACTAAGTGCTGGAGTTGTGATAAGCAATCCCCTTGCTTAAGTTAGCCCCTTGATTGCTTGTTTGTTTTCTTTTAGTAGGCATATCTATGTTTGTGCGCAGGCAATGTTGCAACTCTCTATCCCTGAGTCGTTAGCATTGGTTCTCCCTCATATTGTATCCATTTGATGTACTTCTTGTCTCATTGGATAGCTATTAGAGTCTATTTTATGCTCACTAATCATCTAGAGCATTCTCTGAGTACTCTGGGAGCAACGTTCATTTTAGTGAAGTTGTGTGATTGATATCTCTCTCTGTGTGTAGGCTCTGTTGGAAATATTTTGCTCTCTGTTGTAAGGGCTGGTTCTCCTTCTTTATTTATCCATTTGCTATGATTTTGGTGTCGTTGGGTAGCTATTAGAGTTTTCTAACGTTGACTTAAGTTTGAGATTCAATCTCTATATAATCTTTGAGAAAAGCTTGCTGGAGTGAAGTGAGGTCTCTGCTTGACTAGCAGTTGTGAGCATTCAACTAGCTCATGTTGTAGACATTGTTTCTCTTTGTGTAAGCATCCATTTGAAGTGAAATTTGATTTGTTGGAAAGACCTTGGTGTCTACTACATGTCTACAAAAGCGCACTGGAGTTGTCTGCATAAGCTCTGAGTAAGAGCATTTTTGGTGTGCAGAGGTCAAAGAAGGATACCTGTGGAGGTCATTCACGCTTCGTCGTTGCTTAGGGGTTGAGATACTTCCCCCTTCAGTGGTATCAGAGCATTTGGGCATCTTGGAGGTATCACATACAAGCAATAAGACCTCTTGGAGTTGGTGGTTGAAGATTTGCATCAACAAAAGCTTCTTGGAGGTAGCTCACATCAAGGGGGAGCTATTCTACTCAAAGTTTCAAGAGCACAAGGTGTCCATCTAACGCAAGCTTTGGCAAGGGCCTTTGGGGGTTGATTAGTGGAAGTGAACCAAGACCTAGGTTGGATGAGAATCCAAACAATGACCAGAGAAGGGCCTTTAGGGAATGGAATGAAAGAGACAAGAGGGTTATCTTTATTCTTTCCCAACACATTAGCATAGCATGATCGGCCATATCCAAGACTTGGATTCAAGCATGAAGGTATGGGAGACACTTGAAAGGCTTTATTCAACAAGCACCAAAGCAAGGAAGATACAACTCAAGAATGAGCTCAACAACCTTAGGAAGAGCTCAAGGAGTAGCATAAATGACTACATACTTAAGGTCAAGGAGTTATCAGATGCATTGGGATCCATTGGAAGCCACGTAGACGATGACGATCTTGTGGCTTATACTCTCAATGGTTTGAGAGATGATGAGAAGTGGAAACTTTTACCACTTCAGTTTATATAAGGGATAATCTTCCGGATTTTGAGCAATTGATTGCTCTCATGGTCACCGAAGAAATGAACATAGGTGGAAGTTCAACTAAAAGCAAGGATGCACAAGTTTTCTATGCATGTAATCAAAGGGGCAAAGGAAGACGAGGACAAGGAAGGGGCAAAGGAAGGTTTGGAGGAAGGCAAGGCCACTCAAGCAATCAAGGACATGACCAAGGCACCTCATCACAAAGAGGGAGAGGAAGAACAAGAGGAAGAGGAGGATGACATCAACAAAATAGGAATCAAGATGGAGAAGGATGTTACATATGTGGCAAGTTTGGCCACTATGCTAGAGATTGCTACCAAGGAGGAAACCAAAGGAGCTATAATCAAGGTTCTTCATACAAAGGCCAAGGTAATTATGCTTCTACAAGTTTAGAAAATGACAATCTCTTGATGATGCACATGAATGGGAATTCAAGCAAAGTAGATAACACTTGGTATATTGATAGTGGATGTAGCAACCATATGAGTTGCAATGC
The DNA here is from genome assembly GCA_020310875.1 of Ceratopteris richardii. Taxonomy (NCBI): domain Eukaryota; kingdom Viridiplantae; phylum Streptophyta; class Polypodiopsida; order Polypodiales; family Pteridaceae; genus Ceratopteris; species Ceratopteris richardii. Next base: position 61,599,976 of record CM035442.1, read on the forward strand.
TTCTTGGTTTACTAATCTACATGTTGCCAAAGGTAAAGGACATGTAGAAACAGGTGATGATACAACCCATGAGATCTCCCATGTTGGAGATGTAGCTTTGGATGACAAAGAGGAAGGAAGATGTCTCAAGGATGTCTTGCATGTACCTACTATCACAAAGAACTTGGTGTCCGTTGGGTAAATGGTTGAAAGAGGCTATCAAGTAAGGTTCAACACAGGTGGATGCTTTGTGGAGAACCCTAAGCAAGGTTACAAGCTCATAGCAAGAGGAAAGAAGCAAGGGAGACTCTTCACTTTGGAGGCAATTCTCATTCCACTCAACATTTCTACGTCACATATGGAAACAAGAGGATTTTGGAGTTGGACTTGTGGCACAAGAGGATAGGTCACATCAACATACAAAGAATGAAGGAAATGCAATTCAAGAGGCTGGTTGAAGGTCTTCCCAACTTCCAAGGACAAGGTATGAAGCATTTATGTGAATCTTGTCAACTAGGGAAGCAAGCGAGACTTCCATTCAAGAAGAGTGGCTACATAAGCCAACATCCATTGGAGTTGATACATACAGATGTGTGGGGGCCAACCAAAGAGCAATCCATTGGAGGTAACAAGTACTTTATCACTTTTATAGATGATTGCACAAGGATGGTTTGGGTTTATTTCATAAAAAACAAATCAGATGTGTTTACATGTTTCAAAGCATTAAAGGCAATGGTAGAGAAGGAAACAGGTACATATATCAAGAAGCTAAGGTCCGATGGAGGGGGAGAATATTTCTCCAATGAGTTTTCTGATTTTTTGATGGATCAAGGCATCAAGAGGCAAGTAACATGTAGGTACACACCCCAACAAAATGGACTAGCAGAGAGAAAGAATAGATACATTGCCGAGATCGCTAGAGCAATGCTTAATGAGATGAATGTACCTAACATGTTTTGGAGTGATGCAGCAAATACCGCCATGTATCTGATGAATAAGGCTCCTACCTCAGGGATCCATGGCTTGACACCATATCAAGCCTATTATGGTAAGAAACGTGATCTTTCCCACTTGAAGATATTTGGATGTACTTGTTATGTACATAAGCCAAGTGAATTGAGGCACAAGCTACAACCAAAGGCAGAAAAGTGTGTGTTTCTAGGATATTCAAATGATCATAAAGGTTACAGGTGCTTCAACCCAAACAAAAAGGACTTGAGGATATCAAGGGATGTAGCATTTGATGAGCTACTCCCTTGGTATAAGAAGTATGATTGTATGCAGGACTATGAAGAAGAAAAGCATGGACATGATGAAGAACAAATCGACCTAGAGCTAAGCGGCCCAAGGTGTTCCATCAATGAAGATAGTTCAAGCATGAACTCACCATGGAGGGGGAGATCTTCATCAAGCTATGAAGCACAATCAATCAACAAAGGCAAAGCAACATTGGTGGAGTTGGATGAAGAAGGTAATGAAGTTGAAGATGATGAAGGACACATGATGGAGAAAGAAGCCATGTCAAAGAAAGAGATCAAGTTCCCAAGGCAAAGGAGGTTTATTCCTCCAAAAGGTGAAGAAAGGAAGTCTTCTAGAGTAACGTATACAACTCAAAGGTTTACTTATGATTCATACATGTCAACACATTATGCATATATGAACAAAGTAGTAGAAGATCATGAGCTCGATTGCTATGAAGATGCAAGCAGGTACATCGAATGGAAAGAGGCAATGCAAGAAGAGATCGACGCACTTGAGGAAAATCAAACATGGACTCTAGTTCCCAAGAAGGAGAACATGAAGGTAATAGGTAATAAGTGGGTGTATAAAGTAAAGAGGAATTCAGATGGATCTATTTCTAGGTTCAAAGCAAGATTGGTGGCCAAGGGTTTTGCACAAACCTATGGAGTGGACTTTGAAGAGACATTCAGCCCAGTGGAAAAGATGAGCACCATTAGGACACTAATTGCAATGGCTGCTAGCAAAGGATGGAAGCTTTTCCAATTGGATATCAAGAATGCCTTTCTCAATGGAGACTTGGAAGAAGAGGTATACATGGAGCAACCACTAGGTTTTGTTCATAAAGAGTTTCCACATCATGTTTGTAGGTTGAAGAAGGCACTTTATGGCCTAAAGCAAGCTCCAAGGGCTTGGAACCAAAGATTGGTGGACTATTTGATCAAATGTGGTTACAATCAATGCAAGACGGATCCATCTCTCTTCATCAAACAAAGAGGAGAACTTGTAGTCTACATGTGTGTGTATGTAGATGATCTTATCATTACAGGTAATGATACAAAGGGCATTGAGGAGATCAAGGCAAAGCTTGGAAAGGAGTTTAGGATATCTGATCTTGGAGATCTTAGGTATTTTCTTGGCATTGAAGTTGTATACAAAGAAGAAGGTATTATGCTCATACAAAGGAAGTATATTCTAGACATACTTGAGAGGTTTGGGATGCGACATTGCAAGCCTATTTCAAATCCCATGGAAGTTAATGTAAAGCTAAGCTCCATTGATGGAGAGCCATTAGAGGATGTAACTTTGTATCGATCTATTGTAGGCTCTTTCAATTATGCCACAATAACTAAGCCTGACATAGCATATGGAGTTGGAGTGTTATCACAATTTATGCATAGTCCAAGGACTACACACTTGCAAGCTGCAAGAAGAATGTTATGATATCTCAAGGCCACTAAATGAAGGATTGTTCTATTCATTTGATGATGATATGAAGGTCAAAGCTTATTCTGATGCCGATTGGGCCGGTTCCAAGGAGGATAGAAGAAGTACAAGTGGTTACCTAGTCATGCTAGGTAGCAAGATCATCTCATGGATTTCAAAGAAGCAACCCACGGTGGCATTATCTTCCACCGAGGTTGAGTATAGAGCTTTGGCTCAAGTCACATGTGAGCTAATGTGGATTAAGAAGTTATTTATGGAGCTTAATTTGCAGGTCGACACATATCCAATTTTTTGTGACAACATGAGTAGCATTCATCTAGCATCGAATCCTGTCTATCATGCTAGAACCAAGCATATTGAAGTGCACTATCACTTCATAAGGGAAAAGGTGATATCCAAGGAAGTTTCAGTACATCATATTGGTACCAAGGACCAAGTTGCAAAATGATGTAAAAATGAGGAAGAGTCTTCCTCATGTAAATTAGAATCATACGTATTTTTTCTAGAATTTTTGGAAGCTCTTTGATAGCATATTTTTAGATTAGAAGGGAAAAGGACCAAAACTCAAGTGTGAAAAGGGACACTTGAAAATGTATAAAAGATAATTTCCTCTATTTTGAGAGGGTTGGTTGTATTATTTGTGCTATCCAAGTAATTTGAAGAGCTCTCCTTTCAGAAATCGCGTTTCTTCCTTTCAAGTACTTTCTTTAGATTTGTTGAGTCTATTTTATGTGTGATCCATGGAATTTGTAAGCTTCTATTGTGTATTTCTGATTAATGTGTATGAAGAGAGGTGATTCTTGATGTATGGAGTGAGAAAGTGTTGAAGAATAGAACTGGAGATGGAAATTGTCAATTTTCACAGAATCGCGATTGTCTCGTCTGAAGGTTACAGGTATCATTTTTGAGATTTGGCTTCTTAATTGTGTTCTGCTGAGAAAATAACACACTTTAGGCACCAAGATAATTGGAAATGATGTAGTATTGCTCAAGATAATCAAAACCCTAGAAAATTCTCTTCATCTTCATCATTTCTCAGAAATCCAATCATATCTCTCTTATTTTTTGGATTCCATCATCTAGAAGGGGCTGTGGTCTTTGTATACTTCCCTGATTGACAAATGTAAGATGTATTGTTGATTATTTATGCTAAAATGATTGCAGAGGACAACTCCAAAGGGTAACAACAAACAATAAGCTCATAGTCTATGCAAGATCTATGAATGATTCAGCATGTGTAGTTTAAGATTCTCAAGCTATCTCAAATGCAAAGCTTTGACATGCATGCTTTGGTTATATGAATTTTGCTAGTTTACTTCGCTTGCAAAATTGTGGAATGGTATGCTCTCTGCCAAACTTGAGGCACCTTGTAAACATGTCTATGAAGGCTTTATTTAGGGAAAAATGCAGCATTCCTCCTTCCCAAAAGATGGTTCAATTGGAGCCTCTCATAAATTGGAGTTTGCTCATAGTGATGTTTGTGGTCCTATGTAGAAACCTTAATTTTGGAACTACCTTTATGTTGTGACTTTTATTGATGACTTCTATAGACATGCATGGGTTTATCCATTGAAAGAAAAGTATGGCTGAAAATTTCTCAACATGTAAATTGAGCATTCTCTGTTCTGATCGAGGATGGGAATACATGTCTTCTAATTTTAATGTGTTTTTGGCTAACCGTGGGATACAATGTCAGTGTAGATTCCTCATACACCTCAATGAAATGGAGTTACTAAAAGGAAGAATAGGTATCTCATGGAAATGGCCAAGCGTATGATCAAAAGTCGAGCTTTACTACATAGCTTCTGGCTTGATGCCATTATGTGTGCAACATATGTACTTAACAGGTATCCCATCAAAGCATTGCAAGTGATCACTCCATATGATGCTTAACATGGTCATAAGCCATATGTTGCTCATCTACGTGTCTTTGGTTGTTTGACATATGAACTAGTGCCATAAGGAAGTGCCAAGCTACATGGAATGAAGTAAATCCACAAAAGGAATTAAGCCCAACCCTTTGCAAAAAGCTTCAAACTTCCCTCTAAGCAAAGCCTTTGTGAAAGGTTTGCAACATTATCTTTGATGATGTATTTCGATAGCTATGTGTGTGAATACACTAGGATATCTGGGGCAATGTTTTCCCTCTTTAGGAGGTTTTTTCCCCCCCGCTTGTTTATATGCCTATAACCCTAATGGGTCACTTATCTTTGTATATTCTCTTGGTAATACATTTAGTATTGTGTGTTGTGCTCCAAGCTTCTTCAACTCCCTTGTGCTGTTTGCATGCTTTATAGACCTCAAACTCTGACAATTGGTATCAAAGCAGGTTGTCGCTTCATCTAGGGCATCATCGACACTCCTCTGGGCACAATCTTAGAATCACACGAAAATTGGTGAGCATAGTCAAGGCGATTAGGAGTTCAAAATATTTTCACTCTATGGTATCAAAATCCTGATCTGAGCTCATTTTGGCCTCGGAATGCACTATTGTAGTGCCGATGTAGGAAATCTTGTCTTTTTGTACCAAACATATATATAGGTTTCCATTTGCGAGTATAAGCACCTCCAAGGCTCTTACAGGTTTAGTAGAACTCGATAGGGTAGTTTTGTTCAACTTTTTGAGATACAATCATTTTATTGCATTGGGCTATTTTAGTCAATGGCCATGGCTAAAAGTAGTGATGTATTCTATATTATGGTTATTGAGGATAGTTGGATGGTACCAATTACCCATTATGGGCATATGATGCATCATGTATTGGTTGCAAAAGGATTGTGGAATATTGTGTAGGGTGTTGAAAAACATCCTACTACAACTCCAAATACAGCTACTGAAGGTGACGAGGATGGCATCAAAGATGATGTCTTTCAGGTTCCCCTTCATGCATCGGTTCTTCCTGAACCTACTATAGAACAACTTTGTTAGGATGGTAGAGATGCTCAGACACATGCATTGATATCCGTGTGTGCAAACATGCCATTATTCCTCACAAAATATGCTTCGGTTCTTGCTACACCTACTATATAGCAAGTTTGTTGGGATGGTAGAGATGCTCAGACACATGCATTGATAGCCTTTTCTGCAAACATTCCATTATCCCGAGCATCCTTTGCTATTTCGCCCCTGCAAAATAGCAAAGGATGCTTGGGATACACTTACAACTTTATACCAGGTAAGGAATGAGGCTCATGTTGGTTACCTCTGAAAACACTTGGAGAGTGAGCACATGAATGAAGGAGATTCCATGGACAATTTTTTTTGACAAAGATTAAAAATTTTAAGGAGCAATTAATTTCTGTTGATGAAGTCTTGTTAGGCAGTTCACTTATGCAGACTTGGTCTTCTAGATTCATATCAATTTTTTTTTCTTCTACTTTGATTGATAATGAAATGCAATCCAAATGCCTTAACATTTGAGGATTCAGTCTTTGTTCTATTGTAGGAATATTAGTCTAGGCAGAACACATCCATTATGTTTGTTGTGAATCAAGCTTTCCTGGCTAGTCAAAAGGGCAAAGGCAAATGCAAATCATCTACTAGCAAGTAGAAGTCTACTAATTCTGCACAATCAAAGAAGGATGAAAAAGATGAGAAGAAAACAAAAATTGTTTTGCAAATACTCTAAAGGAAATGATCATATCATAAAGATGTTTATTCAAAACTGGCTGTAAAAGAGGCAAAGAAAAAAGAGGCTGGAATTGTTGTTGCAAAGGCTTCTACACCCAAATTAGAGTCTACAAATCTTGTGGAGAATGAGGAATAGGTATTTACTACTGTTTGCATTTATGATGCATCTTCTCATGAACAGTGTATATCTAGAATAGACTCAAATGTTTGGTACTTTGATAGTGGGGATACCAAACATATTACCTTTGTAGTGCAGTTTCTTCACTTCACTTTGAGCTGCCACCTAGAGGGAATACTATCACATATGCTAACAACTCCTCTTATCCTGTTATCGGAGTTGATAAGACCATTTTGACTATTGTTAATGGTAGTCCTTTTACATTGTTGGATGCATTATTTGTGCCAAGGATCAAGAAAAATTTGTTACCACTTTCACCATTAGCCAAGATCGGCTTGGTTATGAAATTTGTTGATGATAGATGTAAAGTTCATGATCTATCAACATCATTATTGCTTCTGGCATTTTATGTCCTAGGTTGTATAAGATCATATGTTATGCAACATCTATGAATGATTTAGCATGTGCAAGTCAAGATTCTCAAGGTATGCTAGATGCAAAGTGTTGTTCTAGAACAATGGCAAGTACCAATGCGAGGAGATCCACCTCATAATTTTCAATCTGTGAAAGAGATACATTGATATGAAGATCATAAACAAGTGGGATGAGTGATGGTGAAGGTGAGAAGCATGCAAATGCACACACACATACACTAACACACACACACATGATAGAGACAAGTGAGAAGCAATGGAAGGTGAAACATAAGCTCTACTACTTAAGAACACTCTTACAATCTCTAACAAGCTCACACAAGTTAACACACGCTAACCTAAAAAATGAGCTCTCTATCTTTTTATTGTTTCTAGACTAGTTTTGGTGGGTTTCAAACCTAGTGTCTAGCATACTTAAAAATTAGGTTCTCGGAGTCATTTGGAGATCCAAATGAGGTCTAAAAGTAACTAAAATTGGTATGATCATTCTTCCTAGGCTCCTCAAGCTCGAGTACTCCTCTACTTGCACAAAATGGAGCTTCTAGATACAAAATTGAGTTTTGTATGGTACATACATTACAAGAGTGATGAAAATTACTAGAAGTTTTGAAGAAAATATCATAAAGCATATTTCTTGAAAAAATGAAATGTCCCCCTCTCCCCCCCTGCAACTCACTACATTCCCATCTTTAGATGCTACTTCTATCTCGATGCTTGTGGCTGCTGTCAGGTGCATTGCCAACACCCCCCTCCCTCTTGTGTGTGTTGTCCCTAACAAATCCTTGTTGGAGGGTTTGTGTGATGTAAGTTTGCAAGAGATCCTAGGCTAGGGTGTGCTTTGCTATCTGAATACCTCATGCTAGGTTAGCCTCTTATTTCTCCCAATTGATAGCCTGAGGTTCGCCTGGTGGTGGGAGCTGATAGTGTCTATACATTAGTTGTTCATGTGCAAACAACTGTAGCAGATGTGTTGGTCGATTGATGAAGTCTTTAGAATGATATTCCCAAAAACCAATGGTGAGCATCTCTTCAAATGTCATTTTATAGTAGGTAGGCAAATATTTAATTCGACAATGCCATGCGTAACACACCTTGATCGATGGCATTGTGCTCATATCATAGGCAAGGTCTCTGTTGCCATGCTCAAAGTCAGGGGTGTTAACATGCAGTGCTTTGATATGACGAAAGATTGTAAATGTCATCTGCATCAAGTCAAAACATTTGATGGTCATTTGTGTTGCTATGTCATTCATGCAGTGGAATCAAGGTTCAAACATACCTCATATTCTTGATATTTTTCAAAGACTTGCCTTAATTAAGGGATGTGAGTTTGTCTCATGTTAGAATGAAAAAAATAAATTGTCAACGTAAACTTCCAAGTTTTTCCTTAAGAATTCCTTAAAAACATGACACATTAGTCGTTGAAACATGGCGGGTGCATTTGTCAGTCCAAATGGCACTACAAAAAATGCAAATATTCCCAAGTCTATGGCGAACGTCGTCTTATGTTGATTTTACAATGCAATGGCTACTTGTTTATAGCGTGAGAATCCATCAAGAAAGTTGTAGAATTCCTTGCCCACAACTCATTCTAATAAATGCTCAGTGATAGGAAGAGGGTAACTATCTCTAATCATGGCGGCATTAAATTTTTTAAGGTTAATACACACATGTAGTTTTCCATTCTTCTTTGGCACAACCACAATGGGGGGTACCCATTCGGCACGTTCAATTTTGTAAATAAATCCCCCTTCTATCAAAGGATCTATCTCCTCTTTAATCTTGGTAGCATAATTATCATTATAAGTAAGGCTTGGCCTCTGGAGTCATAGGAATTCTATGGGAACATATATTTGGGTCCACTCCTTTCAAATCCTTGTAGCTCCACACAAACACATCTCTATATTCTCGCAATAAGGTAGTTAACTCTTCTTCTTCCTCCTCTATCAAATCATGCCCTATGTATGTACATTTTTCTTCTCCTTCTTCGATTGTGACTATTATTTTTTTGGTTTTTTCTCCATTATCATATGCTTCTTCAATGCTTGCTTCTCATTTAGGCATTTGTATCATAATTACTCTATCTTCTACTTGATATTTTTTGAAGTTCTCTAGTACTTCCATGAGGGGTTCTTCTTCTTTTGTCTTAAAGGAAGAAGAAGAACCTCTCATGGATTTGATTTTCCTTTCCCAGTTTAGGAGTGAGAGCCTCTACAAAGTACAAATACTCTTCTTCTATTGAGTAGAAGGGTTCCATAATAATAGACTCTAGGTCCTCGTCACATCTCGTCAGGCTCTTGGGTCAAATCCCTGCATTCTTCTAGGATAGGCTCTTCCTCTAAAGGTTCTATCATAAAGATGGAAATTTTGTATCCATCCTCATCAGAGTGAGGGGTCCATTGCTCTTCAGTCATTGCTATATCCATGGTGGCCAAGATCTCTACTCATCTGTGAGTCTCAAATTCTTCATCCGAAAACACTGTTGGTGCATAAGTAGGATCTTGAGGTGTTCGAGGATGTTGCTCGAAACCTAAAGCTCTGGCTTCTAATTTTTAATCCTCTTATTTTGTTGTTGGGGGATTCTTGGATAAGAAGGAGTTTGAGGGTTTGTAGGAGAAAAGGAAAGACAAGAAGAGAAAATACACCCTGGAAGCCTCTGCCGATTGATTACACTAAGACAAATACAATGTTGAAGCACAATACAAGCCGCAATGTTCCTATTATTAAGTTTTCTAATTCTTGATTCTTAATATCAGAATCGTTTGTAGATACTAGTTTAGAACTACTTGTAGATCCTATCTCTCTAGACATATGAAAAAAGTAAAGATCTCAATTAATTTTCAGAGAAACAGTATGAAGAATTTCAAAATCAATCTATTTAAGCCTATACAAATCTTAATTGTATCGAAAAGTGGAAGTGCTAGAAATCTTTTAGGATTTAAGCCTATACAATAGCTTATCTTAAGTGCTAATACAATTCTCTTAATAGATAATCCTATACAACTTAATAAACAATCTTCAAATATCGTAAATTTGAGATCTTGAAATCTCGTATGCTTTTGTTCTCGTATGCTCCTTTGTAATCTCTTCAATGATCTTTCTCTCTCTCTTTCTCTCTCTCTTTCTCTCTCTGCAACACAGCACAAAAGTGCTCTACGCCTATGTTAGTGGTTTGTCCCGAAGAGACGAGAATCGAATCATATGAACAAAGCATATATAAAAAAAATCCCATGAGAAGCCGCATCGGAAGGCCAAAGAGAAGAAAACTTGACAACAACCATGTATATGACATACAGTATGCATTAGTTGTGAGTTTCTGCTATCAAGGAGGAGGAGAAAGAAGATAAAGCTTATCCCTCTCTCTCTCTCTCGCGTCTGTCTACAGTAGGCCGATGGAGAAAGGGGAGGAGGTACATGCAGCTCTCTCTCTCTCTCTTGCGTACGCACCTGCAAGAGACATTAGGATTCAATAAGTATGGTTTTAATTAGCATAAAACACTCATTAATCTAATTATGTTTTTAATGCATAAGTAAACACGCCTATTTAACTTATGCACACATATACTTCTACTTACATTCATATGCATATGCATTAATTCTAATATGCACATGCACTCATATATGCACTCATCACATATACACATGCATACACATACACATGCATACACATACACATGCATACACATACACATGCATACCTGCATCTTTATACATATCTACTTTATGTATATATCATGCATTTTCTTTCCGTTTATCATGTATTTTCATATTCTATATTTATATATGTTCCAAATGTAAATGGCAAATACAAATACCAACAGCCAGCTAAGTAAATGGAAGTTTTTTATTTCAGAGGATACTGAAACCAATAGAACAGAGTTGTAGCAAATCCTTTCCTATATTGAATGATCAGGTTTCTAATAAGTGACTCTTAAACTACAACTTTTCCCTTCCATGATGAACACATTCATTTCGACACATTGAACATGTATGTTTAAGGATGCATATTAGACTCATATATAAGAACACTTTAACTATAGTGTTGCTAATTTCAAGGTTATTGAAAGCCCGCATAGATAAAATGTATGATCATCATAGTTTTGACTATAACTATTGCCAAACCCTACATGAAAAAGAATTGTTTTGCCTTTCAGAGTACACTTCTTAAGATTAAGTTGAATCATAGGGCCACGTACAAAGTGGTATTGCGAAGCACTGTCACTTACAAAGCATGCATTCATATTTCTAGGACTTATCGAATTAATTTTAACAAATTTCTCTCCCATTCAGATTGTCTTTCTTGGGCTTATGCTGAATTGTAAAGCTGTAGATTCGGTCATGTTTCTGGCTATGCTATGGATCGACATATGCACACAAAAAATACTCATGCTATTGCGGAGATACAGAAGAGCGCGGAGGCTTTACAACATTTACGGTATGAGAAGGCAGCGCCTTCAAAAGACGTCAAATAAGAAAATTTCATGTGGAGAACATGTAATGCATTAGAAACTGATAAATTAATTCCAAAATATGTCGCTGCCTTCGAGGTTATCCTTCCACACTGAATTCGGAATGCAAAGATGCATATAGAAAGACTGATACGTGCAACTGAGCAATGATGATTCTAGTTCTATTAGAACCTGACACTTTATATTGTGATAAAAGAAATCGATGAGCACATATGATTACTATTTGGATAACATAAATATAGAAGAGATCATGTGCAAATATTGCATTCGAACTTCAACTACTATCGAAATGATTTCAAAGAGCGCCTACTTCATACCAGAGCTCCAATCCTATGATTTTGTTTTTTCCATTGAATTCCTGATGATTAAACATGGGTGATGCACAAGCCTCTCTTCTACTCGCCATCTGTCACTATTCTTTCACCAATGTTTTCGCGCTAATTCTATCTCTTTCTTCCGATCAGCAGAGGATTAGTGCAGATAAGTTAGACAACAATACAAATTACGGAACTTCGCACGCGCAAATCCCTAGCTGCTAGCCGAACATATGAGAAGATTTACTCGATTGTCGAGTTAATCACATGCTAGTTTACTTACCCGATTTTTCTGACATGGACACCCGAGATTGATCAAGACACAATTGCGCAAGCACACACACTATGAAATCTAACAACATCCATATATACAAACAAAAACTGCATCTGTTCACAGGATTCTCGATCGCGGATGTCTTGTTCGTCCCTCGAAGAAGGGAACAGGGGGAGCGAAGAGGGAATACTACTGCAAACGCTTGGCGATCAAAGATGCAGAGAACTGAGGCGAGACAGATGTGATGGGCATTTCACAAACCACACAATGCCTTATTCTAGCACATCTTTAGTCTCTCTCTCCCTCGGTCGTACGTAGCACCTGCAACAACATGCATACCTTTCTCTCTCTCTTTCTCTCTCTCTTTCTCTCTCTGCAACACAGCACAAAAGTGCTCTACGCCTATGTTAGTGGTTTGTCCCGAAGAGACGAGAATCGAATCATATGAACAAAGAATATAAAAAAAATCCCATGAGAAGCCGCATCGGAAGGCCAAAGAGAAGACAACCTGACAACAGCCATGTATATGACATACAGTATGCATTAGTTGTGAGTTTCTGCTATCAAGGAAGAGGAGAAAGAAGATAAAGCTTATCCCTCTCTCTCTCTCTCGCGTCTGCCTACAATAGGCCGATGGAGAAAGGGGAGGAGGTACAGATAGCTCTCTCTCTCTCTCTCTTGCGTACGCACCTATAGGAGACATTAGGATTCAATAAAGAAAAAGAAATTATATTTATAGATAAATGTGAGCATGAGAACTAAAAGTTAGAGTTAGTTAACTAGTTAGTTAACTAGTTAATTTAACTAGTTATCTAACTAGTTTAACTAACTAGATTTCATGCATACTAATTTCAAGTAACACACACTTAGAGTTAGACTTCAAATTTCCTACGTATATAATTCCTCTCTTTTGTTTTTCATTAATTCCTTTAATTTATTAATTAAATTTTCTATTACCTATTATTCAATATAACGAAAATATAATAACGAGATACATAAAGTATCATATGACCTATCAAATAATGATATTAATATTTAAATAAATTCATCAATTATTAATAAATTCATTTCTTATAATTGACATATATTAGGATTATGATTTAAATCTATTGAAACTTATAATTATAAGTTAGGTCAATGCATACACATAAACACAAATGCATACTCGCACTGAATTGATTACATAACACTTATCTTTATAGTTCATAAGTAAAGTCATTCATGAATTTAAGAAGATTAAGACTATAGAGGGTATAAATAAAGATAAATTTAAAGATAACTTCAAGGGTTCAGCCGAATATCTTTTTCCATTGTTCTGAAATCTGAATATATATTGTCCATCTTTTGCCTGCAGGTACTTCAAGGAAAAATTAGTCAATTTAAATTAAAACATTAAAAGATATACGAGAGAGAGATATCATTTAACCGACTCTAAAGCAAATTATTTTTATTTTTCCATATGACAATTCGAGTGAGAAAATCCTTCCGACATCTGCCCCCACCAAACCTGCACATCTCCCTCGATGGGCCAACCTGCAATTCAATAGGAAAGTAGTATCAAATTCTTTTGAAAAATATTTCTTGAACTGTTTTCTTCAAAATTATATAAAATATGCTCCTAAAGGTAAGTACATCTTCTGATAGTTAAAAAAAACCTTTTAAAATTATGCAAACTTGAATTTTAAATGTTTTCGTTCAATGCATGAAATTGAAAACAAGTTTTAGAAAGTCCCATAGAAATCAAGCAGACAGTTGTGGTACTTGCTCTTCTATTAATCCGTTCAAAAGTAATAAATATTTTATATAAATGGTCTATCCCTCACTCCCTAGCCACTTGCCATAAGATGCTTCTAACTAATTCCTCTATAGCATAAATCTGCCTCATATTGCCCGTATAGAATTTCAGAAGTGGTTTCGAGACCACAACTGAATCATGATAACATTTTTCTTTTCTTTTCTTTTCTTTCTTTTTCTTTTTCTTTTTTAATTTTCTTTTTCTCATCTTGTAGTAGCCATTAATATACTGCTTGATGTTCTCATTTTTCTATTTTCTTAATTTTTCTTCGCAACTTTTCTGAACAAAAGGAGGATTAATGAATTTAATATAGGCTATCCATCGAAGCATGGCTATATCCGGAGATGAACAATTAGCTATTAAACCTATTAATGGAAGACAATCGGTCTCTACTATTACATTAGCGCCTATAAAGTATTCTTTGTCTGTTTTTAAAGCTGTAACTAATCCCCATAATTCTATCTTAATTTGCGGGTAATTCTTTTGAGTATCATGAAGAATCTTTGCTCCAAAGCGAACTGCGTACCTTTGCTCCTTCCAATGACCCAGCCTATACCAATAGGACTAGTGTCAACGGTTAGGATTACAGGCTTCTTTCCTGTATACTCAATACGTTTCAAAACAGGAGCATTGATAAGTAATTGCTTTAGACGCCTCATAGTTCTGGAATGCTCATCAGTCCAAAAGAATTTCTTTCTTTTTCTCAATAAATCATAAAGCGGATTCGCTACATGAGCAAAGTGAGGGATCCAGATGATATAGAAAACACATGCACCTAGGAATCTCCTTACTTCACTTACATTGCGACATCTCTCAGAAATCCTACTAATGGCATCAACTTTTGCTGGATAGTGTCTACGACCATAATGGCCACATAAATGCCCAACTATTAGCACTTCATTAACACCAAAAGTTGATTTCTCTAGAGAGAAAGTTAGTCCAAGCTCTTCAAATCTTTCAAATATCTTTTCACAATCTGAAACATGGCTGGAAACAAACTTTCTACAACCAGATGAATCTAAACTTTCATCCTTTTCTTTTTCCACACACCCCTTTATTGGAATATCATCAATAAAAGGCATCGTCACTTTTGGGATAAAGTCATGTAGGACCAAATTCATAGCATTCATCATGTGTGCCACAGAATTCGTGGCTCCTTGTGGTAAAGTACACATACGTACTAAACCCAAAGGAGTCTTCATCGTGGTCACATCTCGACTCTCAATTGCTAATTGAAACTGATCATACCCTGAATACAGGTCTCCCATTGAATAGATAGAGTGACCAGCAAATGCATCGGCAAACTCATCTACAATGGGTCCTGTTCCTACATTCGTAATAGTGACTTTATTCATAGGTTGTAAATCCTGAATAAAGCGTAGCTTCCCACTCTTTTTCGGTACCGTGAACCACCTATTAGAGTATGGTGCTGAGGATGGTTCCAAGATTCTCATGGCAATCTTCTCCTTTAACAATCTCATTAGCTCAGGTAAATGAGCTTTGGGACTGGAATCGGACGAAGATTCCAAGGAATATGTGGTACTGTGAAAATAATAATTGGAGCTACTAACTTTGGGTCTGCACATCCTATCTCATGTAGGAACAAAGAAAATGCTTTACCATGACGAACAATCATCTTGGTAAACTGCTCTTTTTCAATTTGAGAAAGAAATTCATCTCCAAATTTAATAAACTTCTTACTCTTATCAGTAAATATGTGACCTATCTTAGATCGATCTCTAAGAATAAGATCATTTGATACTCGACGAAGTATGTCATGACTATCTTTGGGTAAGGGTTGAGCTACAGGCTTTATTTTCTTTTCTACAGTTTTGTATTTGGTTTTTATGCTAACTTCATGCTCTAAGAAGAATTCACTAATAATCTCATACTCTTGAATAGAATTAAGAATTATTAGATTTGATTCAAAATTTTCATGAGAAACACTTTCTAGCTCTTCTAATAGAGTAGAACTTTTTGATAATTCAATTATACTCTCAATTTTCTCGTCACTTGAAATTAATCCAGTTTTTCTGAAATATTTTTCAGTTTGGTTTCTAAATGTTTTTGTAAGATTTTCTTTAGTAATATAGTGTAAGCTAGTTGTAGGAGTACAAATTAGATAATTTTCAAATTTATGTTCATTGATAGGCGAGACATCAAAACAACATCCACTATTGTCTCGCTCAATAGTGGAGCCTAGCAGAAATTTTGATCATAGTACGCTCCATATTCTCTTACAGTCAGTGGATCATCACATACATGACTGATCGAGTCAATAGGATTTCTTCTTAAGCTCTTTCTATTTCTAGTGTGGTTTGGGCAAACCGTCATAACTTGCAAAGAATCCATCCCTGATTTGGATCGAATTCTTGCATACGCTAATCCGTCGTTCATTGCCTTTGTTTCCATCCTCATTTCAGCTATAAATGGCTGTCCAAGAATCACTTCATATGAGCAATTATCTTGAACGAAGAAGTGAAACTCTTCTCGAACACCACCTATCATAATAGGCACATTTGCACATGCACCCAACAAAATACCAGAGCCATTGTCAGCTGTTCTCATCCGCCAACCGTGCTGTTTATCAATTGGCCATCTAAATTTGTCAAAGAACTTTTTTGAAATCATGTTTATCTCTGACCCTGAGTCAATGAGAGCCAAAGCTAAACATGAATCCTTTTCATCCCCGATTCTAATCTTCACTTCCGGTGTGCCTCGTGCCCAGAAGGTAGAATTGTATTTACTTTCACTTTTTAACATTTCTTTATCAGGTTGTATAGGTCCTAGAAAATTTCTATTTACACTACCCGTTGTAAATTCTTCATCATCCTCATAGTCACTTTCTCTTAATGTAACTGCATCATTCATAGCTAGGGTTTCTTCTGCCACGTCTTGCATATCCTCGTCTTGTGGCAAAGGAAAGCGTCTTCTTCTAATAAGTCGAATAAAACTATCCTTGAACTCTGGTTTTGCTATGGAAAACACTTGCTCAAGTGACATCGTTACTTGAATTTTTAGAAGAATGTCATTTAAAATCTCCCTAGCATCATTTTTCTTTTCGAGCTCAGAAATCATAATAGCACGTGGAGCTCTTCTACCCTTCTTCCCTTTCTCTTCATTTTGCTTTTGATCCTCTTTATTTTCAAGTTTAGAAGTTTCTTTTTCTACTTTCTTCTGTTCTTCTTGGGGTTGAACATTTTCATCAGTCGGCTTTTTGCCTTCCTTTATCATTTTTCTCTTCTCTTCTTGAGATAAATTTGATTCATCAAATTGAACTTTTTTATCAGTTTTCTTTTCATATTCTCTTGTTTGTCTCCTAGTTACCCTCCTATCACCTTCTTCTACATCATCCTGTTGATCTTCTCGTTTCCGTTTTTCCTCAACATTAGCAATGTGAGAAAAGACAGAGGATTGTTCTACAGGAGATTTCCATGCGGTCTTGTACGTTATCTCGTCTCTAGCTCGTACAAGTGCCTCTATTGAATATGGATTTTGGCTAGGCGTTGAAGAAGGCCTATCCTCGACCGGCTCTAGTCTTGCAGCTGAAGTACTGGCAGTTGCATCTGATACTATTAAATTTTCATAAAGCTTTTTCATTCCGCCTTTACCCCAATTGACAGACAAAGGAAGACGAGACCTAAAGTCACATAGTCTTCTATCTATTTCCACAACTAATTGATTCGCCTTAGCACTTTTTAATTCTTCACAAGCAAATGATGCGTGCTCCAGACTATCACACTAAACACAGCGCTTTACGCCAGTCCCTCTTTTCTCATTAGTTCTTTGAAAGGGTTGTTGTACAGCAAACTGAGAAGCTTGCTGTGGTATCGGCTGAAAGACTGGTTGTGGTGGAACATACTGAGGCATAACTTGTTGATTAGGCGGTGCTTGCCCTGCACCACTACTGCTAGCCCCTGGATCATTAAAGCTCATGGAGTAAACTTGTTTATTTAAATTAGCAGCCTCTTTTGAAAGAGATGCTTGCATGTTCATGACATTTTCCATTTGCTTACATAGAATATCTAGTTGAAATTCTATGGGAGCTTTAGTAGCAGTTGTATTATTAGCCGTAGCCATAGTAGCAGGCATTGGCATGTCAACTTGCCTTATAGCAGGAGTTTCCCTTGGCTGAGAAGCATTAGGTCTAGAATATAAAATCGATTGCCTTTGCTTCATTTGAGCAACAACCTCTATCTCTTTTTTGACTTTCTCCCAGTCATCAGTTAGCCCATATCTTTTTCCTGGCTCCTCTATTCGTCTTTCAATTTCAGCCCTATCTTCTGGATTAAGTATCTTAAGAAAATATATAATTACATATGGATTTATAGCATTTCTATCATCTTCAGGAAGTTGAGCCAGACGTCTCATAAACTCACTGTGAAGATGAGTTAAAGACTCATTGCTCTTAACAATGTTTAACCATCGCAAAAAACCTTCTCGACTGTGCTGGCTAAAATCCTCGAGATAAAACATTTTATGAAGTTCCTTTCTAAATTCCTCCCAAGGTTTTTCAGCGTGTTCTTGAATAGATTCCAGAATTGAACTAGAAACTACACGTCCAAAGTATTTAACTAGCACATCTTCAGGTAATCCTTGGATTTGCACTTGCTCCTCAAATGCATCCAGGTATTCTGTAATGTTTAATCCAGTAAATTTTCCTTTTTCTTTTAGAATAGCTTGGACTGTACGTGTCCCTTGCTTTTCTATCATCATGTTCCTAAACATCTCCTCCATTTTGCGTTCTTGATAACGTTTCGAATAGAGAAGAAGTTCCCTAATAGCCGGATCTAATTGCTCTCTAAATTGTCTAAATCTATCACTAGTTGATAAAGCTAGGGATGGCTTTACCCTAGTCCTAAGCTTTACTAATTCTAATCTTCTTTTTCTAAAGTCTAATTGATTTCTTTAACCTAAATTTTAACTTATCTCTAATATTTACTCTTTTTGAATTTAAGTTTTTTAGAGATTTAAATTTCTTTTTAAACTTTTTCAATTTTGAAGGGTTTTTTTTTTAATAGGGTAATTTTTATAAAATAGTTTTTCTTGAATTAAGTCTTTTAGTTTATTATTAATTTCTTTAAAATTAATTTCTTTGAAGAAATAAAAGCATTAACTATAAGTCAAAAGAAACCTAAATTTAAACTATTTTTATGCTATAAGCTTTCTTTTTATGCAATGAAAATAAAACAAACAATCTTTCTTTTTCAAAACTTAAAATCTTTTCTCTTTAATGATGCAAAAATAATGGCTTTTCCTAAAATGCAAGGTGGGAATAAGTCTTTTTTGTCCTCCGGTTCTGGCAAAACTATGGTAATTAAAGGTAAAATTCTAGAAAGAAGACGATCGTAATCTAACGTGTGTAAAGTTTCGTTAACTATGTTATCTTTAATAATTTCAACTTCTAAATTTTTGTTATTATTTGAACTATCAATTGAAGACGGAAGCAATGTTCCTATTATTAAGTTTTCTAATTCTTGATTCTTAATATCATAATCGTTTGTAGATACTAGTTAAGAACTACTTGTAGATCCTATCTCTCTAGACATATGAAAAAAAGTAAAGATCTCAATTAATTTTTAGAGAAACAGTATGAAGAATTTCAAAATCAATCTATTTAAGCCTATACAAATCTTAATTGTATCGAAAAGTGGAAGTGCTAGAAATCTTTTAGGATTTAAGCCTATACAATAGCTTATCTTAAGTGCTAATACAATTCTCTTAATAGATAATCCTATACAACTTAATAAACAATCTTCAAATATCGTAATTTTGTGATCTTGAAATCTCGTATGCTTGTGTTCTCGTATGCTCCTTTGTAATCTCTTCAATGATCTTTATCTCTCTCTTTCTCTCTCTCTTTCTCTCTCTGCAACACAGCACAAAAGTGCTCTACGCCTATGTTAGTGGTTTGTCCCGAAGAGACGAGAATCAAATCATATGAACAAAGCATATATAAAAAAAATCCCATGAGAAGCCGCATCGGAAGGCCAAAGAGAAGACAACCTGACAACAGCCATGTATATGACATATAGTATGCATTAGTTGTGAGTTTCTGCTATCAAGGAGGAGGAGAAAGAAGATAAAGCTTATCCCCCTCTCTCTCTCTCGCATCTGTCTACAGTAGGCCGATGGAGAAAGGGGAGGAGGTACAGACAGCTCTCTCTCTCTCTCTCTCTTGCGTACGCACCTGCAGGAGACATTAGGATTCAATAAGTATGGTTTTAATTAGCATAAAACACTCATTAATCTAATTATGTTTTTAATGTATAAGTAAACACGCCTATTTAACTTATGCACACATATACTTCTACTTACATTCATATGCATATGCATTAATTCTAATATGCACATGCACTCATATATGCACTCATCACACATACACATGCATACACATACACATGCGTACACATACACATGCGTACACATACACATGCATACACATACACATGCATACCTGCATCTTTATACATATCTACTTTATGTATATATCATGCATTTTCTTTCCGTTTATCATGTATTTTCATATTCTATATTTATATATGTTCCAAATGTAAATGGCAAATACAAATACCAACAGCCAGCTAAGTAAATGGAAGTTTTTTATTTCAGAGCATACCGAAACCAATAGAACAAAGTTGTAGCAAATCCTTTCCTATATTGAATGATCAGGTTTCTAATAAGTGACTCTTGAACTACAACTTTTCCCTTCCATGATGCACACGTAAAAACATTCATTTCGACACATTGAACATGTATGTTTAAGGATGCATATTAGACTCATATATAAGAACACTTTGACTATAGTGTTGCTAATTTCAAGGTTATTGAAAGCCTGCATAGATAAAATGTATGATCATTATAGTTTTGACTATAACTATTGCCAAACCCTGCATGAAAAAGAATCGTTTTGCCTTTCAGAGTACACTTCTTAAGATTCAGTTGATTCATAGGGCTATGTACAAAGTGGTATTGCGAAGCACTGTCACTTACAAAGCATGCATTCATATTTCTAGGATTTATCGAATTAATTTTAACAAATTTCTCTCCCATTCAGATTGTCTTTCTTGGGCTTATGCTGAATTGTAAAGCTGTAGATTCGGTCATGTTTCTGGCTATGCTATGGATCGACATATGCACACAAAAAATACTCATGCTATTGCGGAGATACAGAAGAGTTCATGTGGAGAACATGTAATGCATTAGAAACTGATAAATTAATTCCAAAATATGTCGCTGCCTTCGAGGTTATCCTTCCACACTGAATTCGGAATGCAAAGATGCATATAGAAAGACTGATACGTGCAACTGAGCAATGATGATTCTAGTTCTGTTAGAACCTGACACTTTATATTGTGATAAAAGAAATTGATGAGCACATATGAACAAAGCATATAAAAAAAATCCCATGAGAAGCCGCATCGGAAGGCCAAAGAGAAGACAACCTGACAACAGCCATGTATATGACATACAATATGCATTAGTTGTGAGTTTCTGCTATCAAGGAAGAGGAGAAAGAAGATAAAGCTTATCCCTCTCTCTCTCTCGCGTCTGTCTACAGTAGGCCGATGGACAAAGGGGAGGAGGTACAGACAGCTCTCTCTCTCTCTCTCTTGCGTACGCACCTGTAGGAGACATTAGGATTCAATAAAGAAAAAGAAATTATATTTATAGATAAATGTGAGCATGAGAACTAAAAGTTAGAGTTAGTTAACTAGTTAGTTAACTAGTTAATTTAACTAGTTATCTAACTAGTTTAACTAACTAGATTTCATGCATACTAATTCCAAGTAACACACACTTAGAGTTAGACTTCAAATTTCTTACGTATATAATTCCTCTCTTTTCTTTTTCATTAATCCTTTAATTTATTAATTAAATTTTCTATTACCTATTATTCAATATAACAAAAATATAATAACGAGATACATAAAGTATCATATGACCTATCAAATAATGATATTAATATTTAAATAAATTCATCAATTATTAATAAATTCATTTCTTATAATTGACATATATTAGGATTATGATTTAAATCTATTGAAACTTATAATTATAAGTTAGGTCAATGCATACACATAAACACAAATGCATACTCACACTGAATTGATTACATAACACTTATCTTTATAGTTCATAAGTAAAGTCATTCATGAATTTAAGAAGATTAAGACTATAGAGGGTATAAATAAAGATAAATTTAAAGATAACTTCAAGGGTTCAGCCGAAAATCTTTTTCCATTGTTCTGAGTTCTGAATATATATTGTCCATCTTTTGCCTGCAGGTACTTCAAGGAAAAATTATTCAATTTAAATTAAAACATTAAAAGATATACGAGAGAGAGATATCATTTAACTGACTCTAAAGCAAATTATTTTTATTTTTCCATATGACAATTCGAGTGAGAAAATCCTTCGAACAGCGCACACTGCAAGGAGACCTTGAGATCCTTGGGGGACTAGCTTAGCACTCTCTGCACAATCCCTTAGTCACTCTCCATGCACTCCTTCAACTCCACTTCTCTGCATCGCACACTGGTGACTCTTGCACTTCTCTCTCTTGCTTCACTTAGACTATGCTTCTCTTGCTTACACTAGAAATGGTCCAACAATAGTCCTTGCCTTGATTTGAGTGTGTCGATCACGTACGCTCCTAACTGCAATAGTATTTTGGTGCTCACTTTGATGTCCCAAGATTGTCTTCACAAGTGGCAGCCAACGACTCACTGTTTTGTCTTGTAGTGACTTTAGACTAAAACCAAAAATTTTAATGGGGGGGCCATACTTTCACCTGTGCGTACGCTGCCGCTTCACATACCTTCACATTTCCTTTTAAGTCTTCACTTTTGCACATAAGAGGGGGTTCACCTGAACCTTCCAAAACACTTTAAAAAATACTTTGAACCTTAGGGAAATTAGAGAAAATACCTCTGCAACTTGCAACCCACTTTCTTCAATTTACCCTTTGTGGACAATTAATTGTGCACTACCTGTGCACTTTGACACCTACACCTTAGCACTTTGACTTTGCACCAGGTGACTTTGACCTTGTTGACTTTGACTAGTTTGACTTTGACCTTGTTGACTTTGACTAGTTTGACTTTGACCTTTTGACTTTGACTATGGTTGACCTTGACCATTGTTAACTTTGACCAATATGACTTTTATGGGCTCAACAGTTGCCCACCACCTAATGTGCTCTCCGTCCCAGAGAGCTACAACCAAAACTCTGAGCATATAGGACACCTTGAGAATAGAGCTACAAAAACTTGAAGAGGACAATAGAGGAGCAACCAATTCGACCAAAAGCAGGATAGAACAAGCACCAGAGAAGAACCAAAAATTGGATTTTGCCATGGAAAAGCAAAGGGTTGCAATGGGAGGGTAGTAAGGAGGTGGAGGGGAGGGATGAGGGGCACGGATTGAAGGGATAGGAAGGCTTAAGGATGTGGCTGGGAAGATTGGTAAAGGGAGGGCATGGGGGTATGATGATGGGGTCTGGAGGGGGTGAAAATGATCAAACAGTAGAGCTACAGAGGGTGCATGGGGGATATTATTAAACATAAGGTAAAACAAGGTGAGAATAGACCATGTGGACAATGTGGGGAAATAAAAACATGTGATAAATGTGCTCAAATTAGGTGGGTTTTGACCAAAAGTCAAAGAAAAAGTTGGAATTTGGAAAAATAAAGCCAAAAACTAAGTTCAGAGGTGCCAAAAAACATGAAAATGACTCCAGTTTTGTGAAAAACGGCCAACTGAGGCACGATCCTGAGCCAAAAGCTTTGAGCCATTAAAAAAAAAAAAAATCGAACGCCCATACAGAAAAAAATAAAAAGAAAAATAATAAAAAAATAAATGAAATAAATAATAAAATAAATAAAATAAAAAATTAAAATAATAAAATAATAAAATAAACAAAATAAAATAAAAAATAAATTTGGGGGGGGGGGCAGGGGAGGGGGGTTTGGTCAGTTGGTCGGGGGGGGGGGGGGGGAGAGTTTTTTTTTTTTAATTTTTTTTTTTACCCTCAACCCGAAAAATCCGGGGGGTCTTTTTTTTTTGTGGGAAAATTACCCAAAAATAGAGAAAAATGAAGGAAAAAAAAAAAAACCAAAAAATTGCCAAAAAAATCTGAAAAAATTCTCATGAAATTTTGCTACAGGGCGAGGCCCAGTTTCCTTCATCAAAACACAGAGGGACTCCTTTTATTCCTCCTATTTGGCAAGAAAATGATATCGAAAAAAAGATAAAAAATGCTAGAAAAAATTTCCAAAAATACCCAAAATTTGTACTTTTGTAGAGGTTATGATATGCCTTCTAGGTTTGCTAAAAACTCAAGGAATAAGTATGAAATTGATAAAGAAAACTACTAAAACTGAGCAAAATGAGATGAGAAAGCTATGTACAACCTGGACAGATTTTGCAGTTCCAGGTGATCCATACTTCTTCAAGTGTGTTGATGGTAGGCCTTGAGGCCTCTCCTTTCAGCGTCTCTAACTCCACAGCACCCCAATTTAGCATTGTGTTGACTCGATAAGGTCCTTCCCAGTGTGGAAGCCATTTACCTCTCAATTGTGTATGAAGATGAGGTCTATGAAGAAGAACTAACATGTCTGGTTCTATGTTGTTGTTCCACAGATGTCGATCATGTGCCTCCTTTCTCTTCATCTGAGTCTCTATCAATTGTTTTGTTGCTAGTAGACGAATCTCCTCCACTTTATGCAGTGCTGCAAGCCTCTGAGAGACATCACAATCTTTCTTGCCCTGCATGAATGCTATTTTAGGTGATCCATGTAAAAATTCAAAGGGCTCAATGGGCAATATGCCATAAACCAGTTGGAATGGAGAATATCCCGTGGCCTCTTTGTAAGCTAACCTATATGCCCATAGGAAGTGGGCTGTAACATACACTCCTTCCTTAACATTGAGATTAAAACCTTATTGGTCGATTCAGCCTGTCCATTGGCTCTTGGATAGTAGACACAAGAGGTCCTATGTAGAATTCTATACCTGTTGAAAATTTCCTACAGGACCTTATTGACAAAATGGGTACCCTGATTTGTACAAATTTCAAGTGGACATCCAAACCTGCAAATGATGCTACTGTAAATGAAATCAGCAACAGTTTGGGCAGTGCAGTCGGGGGAGGCAATAGCTTCAGCCCACTTTGTTGCATAATCTGTAGCTATCAAGAGATATTTCTCTCTTTTTGGAATCCATGGAGGGTAGATGGGCCCTACAAAATCTAACCCCCACTTCTCAAATGGTTGCCAGGAAGTGGAAACAATCAAGGGGTTATGCCTCTGCTTTGTTGGCTTAGGTCCACACCTTTGGCAAACGTCACATGCCTTTCCCCATTCATCTGCATCCTTAAATAGTGTAGGCCACCATAGACCAGCATCCAGTATCCTCTGACTCATAATATGTCCTGGAAGGTGCCCACCACCTGTTCCTTCATGTGCAGATTGAAGTACTTCTCTCACTTCTTCTTCTTCCAAACACTTCCTAAACCTGTCATCCATTCCCTGTCTATATTATTTATCGTCAATGAAGGTATACGGTCTACTCTTTACTAGCAGTCTCTTCCTTTGCACAACACTAGCCTTCTCTGGATACACACCAGTTTTAATGAAATTCTTGATACCATAATACCAACCTTGAGCTTGTATAGCAAATAGATGGGCATCCGGAAAATCATCATTGATTCCACTAGCTTGATCCATCATATTGATTCTGGATAGGTGACCTACCATAACATTTTCTTTACCTGGTCTGTGGACTACAGAAAAATCAAACTCTTGGAACAACAATAACCATCTCCATATTCTACCAGTGGCTTGTGGTTTGTTGAGCAAGTATTTTAGTGGTTGATGATCTGTTATAATAATAAATTTTACTCCCAGTAAGTAATGACGAAATTTTTTTGACAGCAAAAACCATTGCTAGGGCTTCCCTTTCTGTAGTATTGTAATTCCTTTCAGCCTTGGTCAAGATTCTACTGGCATATTGAATTGGTCTGTCCACTTTAAATTCTTCACTGGGTTGGGTCAAAACTGCCCCCACTGCATAGGCACTGGCATCTACATGTATATGAAAGATTTTTTGACCACTCAGGTGTGATCAAAATAGGAGCAGACACTAACCTTGACCGTAATGTTTGATATGCTTTTTCCTCCTCTTCTTCCCATTTAAAAGGTACTTCCTTATCTGTAAGTCTAGCCAGTGGCCTGGCTATCTCTGCATACATTTTTATAAACCTTCTATGGTATCCAATATGCCCCAAGAAACTCTGAATCCCTTTAGGAGATTTAGGTTTAGGCAACTTTAATATAGAAATGATTTTGTCAGGATATGGGGCCATACCTTTAGCCGA
This sequence comes from Ceratopteris richardii, assembly GCA_020310875.1. Lineage (NCBI taxonomy): Eukaryota > Viridiplantae > Streptophyta > Polypodiopsida > Polypodiales > Pteridaceae > Ceratopteris > Ceratopteris richardii. The sequence continues at coordinate 61,626,054 of CM035442.1, forward strand.
AACCACATGTCCTAAGAGAGTTCCTTCTGTCACAAGGAAATGACATTTGTTTGGATTGAGCTTTAGCTTAGTCTCCCTGCATCTCTTGAAAACATTCTGCAGCTGTCTCAAGTGATGGTCCAAACAATCTAGAGGAGTTTGCTTGTGAGAACTGGAAATGAAGAGAAGTCATCCATGAAGATTCTAAGTGATTCCAGCAATAGGGGGCCAAAAATGAGATTGACCATTCTGTTAAAGGTGGCTGGAGCATTTCTGAGCCCAAATGGCATTTTTACATACACATATGTTCCCCAAGATGTGATAAAAGCAATCTTTTCACGATCCTCTAGGTGTATTGATATTTGATTATAGCCACTAAATCCATCCATAAAGCTATATAATGCATGTCCAGCCACTTCTTCAATGACCTGCTCTGCAAAAGGCATTGGGAAACCATCTGGAATGGTCACCTTGTTGAGTGCTCTAAAGTCAACACAAATTCTGATTTTATTAGTATTCTTCTTTGGTACTATACCCATAGGTGAGAGCCACTCTGAGTGTTCCACAGGAATGATGATTCCTGCATCCTCCATCTTCTGTATTTCCACATAGACAACTTCAACATATTTTGGGTTAAGTCTATAACTCTTCCCTCTTATGGGTTTGAATCCATCAACCAGAGGGATTCTATGCTCTCCATAAGTTGCAGGCACTCCTTCTAAGTCTTTATAATGCCAGACAAAAACATCTATATAATGGGTCAAGAATGACCTTACCTTTTCAAGGGGCCCTAGGTGGCTCCACAACCAAGTGGCCACCAAAACTGGCCAATTATTGTCTTGAGTGCCTAATTGTATTTCTTTGACAGGATTTCTCTCTACCATATTATCTTCGTGCTCATCTCCTTCCTTGTCTTCTTCCACCAGCTTTTCGTGCATTGCTTCATAAGCAGGTGTATTTTGGATCTCAATGTGTTCCTCCTTCTCTTGCATCCATCCTGCAGGGATTTCTTGAATCGGGAAAGAACACTCTTCGCTAGAATCTTTTACCTTGCCTCTAGCTTTAGTAACTTCCTTATCTGTGGTTGTCATATCCTCCTCCAAGTTGTATTTGAGGGGTATCTTCCTGCCCCTTCTGTGGTCTGTGATGGGCTCTCCCAATCCATCAACCTAGACTTTCTCCTCATCTTCATCATAACCTTCAGTCGTGCAAGAATTATTAAGAAAAATTCCAAAAAAAGAGGAAGAGTTGGGCCTTGAAGGATGGAGTCCAATCTTTTCCATTGTATGTTCAAGCATCAACTTAATGCCAGAACCACCATCCACAATAGCTCCTTGAAACTCATGACCTTTGATAGATACTGTCAGCCGAGGACTTTTATAATCTATAAGGGGTGCTTCCCCTACAATTCTTCCTTTATGTAAAACAACAGTCTTTGCCACCAAACTTGTAGTGGAAGCTTCATTAATTATCTGCAATAACTCTGACCTGAATTTCCCATCCATCTTTATTAAATAAAAAATACTAACCTCCTTTTTCATGGACTTGAGTAGTTTTGAAGCCTGTGATTCCTTGAGAGCATGGGCTCTAGTTGACTTATCAAACTCCTCATGAGCCCTGTTGAAGGCATGCCCAATGGCATCACTGGTACATATGAGATCTCCTTTTTGCTTTGTATCTGCATCTGTGGTGGCTTTATCTTCAGATGGTTCTCTGTCTTGATTCCATTCCTTAATCTTTGATCCTTGTCCTATGTCTGCTTGAACCTTCCCCTTGCTTCTTGTCTACACAGTCAAAGATTCTATTTCTTCTAAGTGCACCACTCGGGTAGATGGTGATGACTCATTGACTTGATCACACATTTCTTCTTTGTGCACAGAAATCATTTGAATATGGCGCCTGGATGAAGAGGCTTGATTCTTAGGACAACAATTTGTATAATGGTCTCTGGCATCAGAGCAGTTCCTGCAAGGAGGGGCATGTTCTGGTAGGGTGCACCTACTTTGATAGTGCCCGCATTCTCCACATCTAAAACAAATGATTGGCCTCCTAGGCCCATTTCCAAAGTTATTCCTCTGTCTAGGATTATAGTCGTTACCTTGATTCGGTGCAGCAGCCATCACATTTGTAGGTGGTAGGGATCCTCCTTGTGTCGAGTATGTCGTTGCAGGCATTCCCCTTGATTCGCATTCATGGGCCTCATGACCAACCTTCCTACATAATTGGCAAGTCACACTTAATAGAGGACACTCACTTACTATGTGACCTTGCTTGCTGCACATGGAACACCAAAGTCCACTCTTGATGCCACCCCCTTTGAGTTCCTGCAGCTCCTGTCGTAGCTGAGCCAATTCCTCTGCTTGGGCCTCCTCCTCCTTTTGGAGCTTTAGTGCTTCAATATCCCTTCTCAACTGAGCAACAACATTCTCCTCCTCTTTGTAGGGCTTATTTCTTTTTCAACCCTCCAGCTCCTTCCTTAGCTGGATCACTGGATCCTCCATTTCTGTACCATATGTTGGTTGGGAAGAAGTTGCTCCATACTGGTGCCTTATCTGCTCCAGCCGTGTAGCTGTGTTGATGAACTCCTCTATGGAGGTTGTAGGTAACACTAATTCCTTTATTTTGCATTGGGTGGCCACTGGTAGGGGCTTGGCTAACCATTTCTTAACAAAAAAATCATGTAGTGGATCTAGCAATTTAGCCATTAGTGCTTTGGCCCTAGTCACAAACTCTGGGAACTTTTCTCTTGGACCCAATCTCAAATTTTCTAGCTCTTCTATGATGATCTCCGCAGTGTTGCCATGTTGGAATTGATTTTTAAATGCATATTTCATCAAATCCCAAGTGGTAAAAATGGTTTTCAGCAAACTGGTTGAACCACTTATCTGCTAATCCTTCTAATGTGGTCGGGAAGAGAATAAAAAAGGCATCCTCCCTACCCATTAAGCCTCTAGTCTTACATAGTGCCAAAAACCTTCTAATGTGTTCATCCGGATCCTCTTGAGTTAGGCCTTTGAAAGAAGGAAATTTTATATTTAATCTTGAGAGTAAGGTTTCCAAGTCTACCTGTCCCGCCATGCTCTTTACTGATGAGGTTGAAGATAGTGGACTGGAGGATCTTCTAACAACCTTCCTTCTTGTTTGCTTGCAGGTGACCCTCAATGTTTGGGACCGGGTTGCGGTCATGAGCAGCTCATAGTCCACTTAATATGAGACACTTGATAAGAATATTTACCTTTTGGTTGATGAAGTAGCACTATATAAGCACTGTAGACACGTGATCTCTTCTATACTTTGCACTTGGTTTCTCCTAAGCTCAAATCTCCTTGGAAGTCCCACCGGGCGTGCCAAATTTTGTTGGGGGATTCTTGGATAAGAAGGAGTTTGAGGGTTTGTAGGAGAAAAGGAAAGACAAGAAGAGAAAATACACCCTGGAAGCCTCTGCCGATTGATTACACTAAGACAAATACAATGTTGAAGCACAATACAAGACAATACTTCTGTGCAAAATCCCACAGAGTGCTCAATGAAAAATTACCAAATACCCAAAGTCTTCTTGCTGCCGGCCTCCTCTGCACCAGACCTCCACCTGCTTCAAGCTTACCCTTGTGCACACCTTGCACCAAGCTTCCACTAAGGGGGAGGAATGAATACCTTCTGTCGGCACGCGCACACTGCAAGGAGACCTTGAGATCCTTGGGGGACTATCTTAGCACTCTCTGCACAATCCCTTAGTCACTCTCCATGCACTCCTTCAACTCCACTTCTCTGCGTCGCACACTGGTGACTCTTGCACTTCTCTCTCTTGCTTCACTTAGACTATGCTTCTCCTGCTTACACTAGAAATGGTCCAACAATAGTCCTTGCCTTGATTTGAGTGTGTCGATCACGTACGCTCCTAACTGCAATAGTATCTTGGTGCTCACTTTGATGTCCCAAGATTGTCTTCACAAGTGGCAGCCAACGACTCACTGTTTTGTCCTGTAGTGACTTTAGACTAAAACCAAAATTTTAATGGGGGGGCCATACTTTCACCTGTGCATACGCTGCCGCTTCACATACCTTCACATTTCCTTTTAAGTCTTCACTTTTGCACATAAGAGGGGGTTCACCTGAACCTTCCAAAACACTTTAAAAAACACTTTGAACCTTAGGGAAATTAGAGAAAATACCTCTGCAACCTGCAACCCACTTTCTTCAATTTACCCTTTGTGGACAATTAATTATGCACTACCTGTGCACTTTGACACCTACACCTTAGCACTTTGACTTTGCACCAGTTGACTTTGACTAGTTTGACTTTGAACTTTTGAATTTGATTGTGGTTGACCTTGACCATTGTTGACTTTGACCAATATGACTTTTATGTGCTCAACAGCTACCTTACACATCCACAAATGAGTATCATCGTGCAACCATGATGGGTCTGATTCTATAGACTATACTGACTGAATTTCTTCAGACATCCTATGGATGGTATTCCACTAGATTGGGGGTACATCACAATGGGACTAATCCTTGAGGTTGACTTTGGTAGTCACTCCTCTATGTTGTAGGTAAAAGGAATTAGTTCCCCAATCTGGTACAATTTGCAACTATCTCATCAATGGTCATTCTAAAATCATCTTGTACGCATGATTCCTTCCAAACTCACAAATAGAAAAGGTGTGATCAAATTCTACACCACAAGTGGTGAGAGATATACCTTCCAACAATCCTAATGGCTTCTCAATATGTCCATCCACCATTTGTAGCTTCATTCTTGTGGGTCTTAATGCTAGCTTACCCCAAGGTTTCCATAAGGTAGTGGTAGCGATGACTACTCCGACCTAAATCTAAGATGGCTTTGGTGGTGTATCCTTGGTGAGTTATTGAAAGAGGGATCCATTCTGGGTTCAACATCCTTGTCAATATTGATTTTCCCCTAGATCTCCTAGTGGTTCTTGCCCTTGGGCTCCTGCTCTCATCTCGGGAATGACTACACCAAACTCATTAGTATGGTTAGGCTGATTAGTTATGATGTACATTATTCCTTCCTTGTCTAAGTATGCGTCTCTCTTGAACTTAACCACCGGATGTTCCAATCCAATGGGTTGGTCATGGTTTTGCAACTAAACAACCGACCTTTTCAAACCATCCCCATAGATGCGAGCACCTAGGTGGTTGGTTCCTACATATTCTAATTGGATCCTATAGGGTCCTTTGTGTCTTTCTAAATAAGCTACACTTGACCCTCCTTCTAGTTTCTCTGTGCTATAAGCCATTTCAGACTCAAAGTTGTCTCTGAGCTCAGATCGTATGGATAACTATTCAGTTGTTGAGCCAGGAACATGCAATAGTCCTCACACTTCCTTTTGATGACCTAAGGCTTCGTCGATTTGCCTTACCTATGTGCTTCTTGATCTAAGGTTTGTGAATTTACTCCCTTGATCACTTAATGAGCATTCTAGTCACCAATACTTATTTGTTTTCAATCACTTGTTTCGTTTTTACTTCTTTTAAACTCTTCTCTTGTCTCAATGTACATGTAGGGAATTTTCTTTTTGTTGTATGTTTAAGTTCTCATACCGTTGAAATTGAGTTCTTTTATTTAGGGTTTTCATTATTGCAATCTCTCAGTTTACACTTGGACTTGAGAAATTAGTACTCTTATACTTGAATCATTCCTATCACAATCCTAATTCAATCATCAATACTACTCAAAGTTATTCTAAGCTAGTAATTGACTGAGGGGGTTGAGGGCTCTTCCAACCTCAAGTCCGATTCATTGATTCCTCTAGTGCTCAAGGAGATGTGCTTCCCAAACCTTGCTTAGCTCCGCTCTTTGCCTTGCTCTGGATGCCCTTGGATGACTCTTAGTAGACCTGTAAAAATCCAAAGTTTAGACCAATCTTTAACTTTAACTGATAGGCACTTTGATGTATACACTTTTAAGGATCCTTTTTCTCTTTATGAAATCCTCAAGTGCCCCCTCAATTTCCTAATCCCAGAGGAGTGTCAACTTCAATTTATCCTATCTAAATATCAACATGTTACTCTTAAGAAAAACATTCAAGGCCATGTAGGATTTGAAACGAGCTTTCCAACGAGCTCTATAGCTCAAAAAACAGATTTTGTATGAAAACTTTATGATAATTTAAGCTCTTGGGGGTTAAAATAGGCAAACAAGATCTCTTCAAACATAAGCTAGGGAGTCCCAATGATGCACAAATTGTTGATATATTTAGGTAGTGATGTGTGTGAACACACTAGGAACACCGGGGCACTTTTTTCCCTCTTTAGGAGGTTTTTTTCCCCCGGCTTGTATATACGCCTATTGCCCTAATGGGCTACTTATTTTTATACATTCTCTAGTAATATATTCAGTATTGTGTGTTGTGCTCCAAGCTTCTTCTTCTTCTTCCTTGTGCTGTTCGCATGCTTCCACAGACGTCTAACTCCAACAATTGGTATCAGAGTAGGTCGTCGCTTCATCTAGGGCACCATCCACACTCCTCCGTTTGTAGTCTCAGATTCACACGAAATTTGGTGAGCATACTCAGGGTGTTTCACAAATCAAAACTACTTCACTTTGTGGTGCCAAAATCGCAATCAGAGCTCATTTCGGCCTCCGAACGCATTATCCTAGCGCTTGTGCAGGCTATTTCCTCTTTTTGTGCCAATGGTATATACCAGTTTCTGTTCGCCAGTATAAGCGTCTCAAAGTCTGTTACAGGTGTAGCAGAATTTGTTTAGGTAGTTCTGTTCAACTTTTTGAGATACAGTCAGTTTTCTGCATCAAGGTATTTTAGTCACCGGACATGGCGGAAAGCAGTGATGTATTCCATATGTTGGATGTTGAGGATAAGTTGGATGGTAAAAACTACCCGTTATGGGCTTATATGATGCGACATGTGTTGGTTGCAAAAGGACTGTGGAACATTGTGCAGGGTGTCAAAAAACATCCTATCACACCTGCAACTGTTACAACTACAGGTACTGAAGCTGATGCAGAATGTGTCGAAGATGATGGTATTCTGCATATTCCTGTTCGTGCTACAGTTTCTGCTGCACCTACAACAGAGCAAATTTGTTGGGATGGCAGAGATGCCCAGGCACATGCATTGCTAGCTTTGTCTGTCAAACGGGCCATTATTCCTCATATTCGCTCTTGCAGAACAGCTAAGGATGCTTAGGATACACTTACCACATTGTACCAAGCTAGGAATGAGGCTCGTATTGCTTACCTCCGAAAACAGTTGGAAAGTGAGCACATGAATGAAGGTGATTCTATGGACAGTTTCCTAACAAAGATCAAAGACTTGAAGGAACAGTTGATTTCTGTTGATGAGGTTATACCAGATAGCTCACTTGTGCAAACCGTTCTGAATGTTCTTCCTGATTCATATCAGAGTTTTGCTTCTACTCTTCGGTTCATGATGAAAGGCAATCCAAATGCCTTGTCATTTGAGGAGTTAGTCTCTGTTCTGTTGCAGGAAGATCAGTCCAGGCAGAACAAGTTCGTTATGCGTGTTGCAGATCAAGCTTTCCTGGCTATTCAGAAGGGCAAAGGAAAATGGAGCTCTTCTACTAGTAAGCAAATCTGCAAATGCTGCACATTCGAAGAACCAAGACAAAGATGAGAAAAAATCAAAAAAGAAGAAATTGTTTTGTAAGTACTGTAAAGGGAACAATCATATCATAAAGAACTATCCAAAACTGGTTGCAAAAGAGGCAAAAAAGCAAGAGGCTGGAATGGTTGTTGCAGAAGCCTCTACACCAAAAACCGAGTTTGCTAATCTTGTGCAGGAAGAAGAATGGGCATTTACTATTGTTTGCAGTTTTGACCCATCTTCTCATGAGCAGTGCATGTCTGCAGTAGACTCAGATATTTGGTACTTTGACAGTGGGGCGACCAAACATATTACCTCACAGCATAGTTTCTTCTCTTCACTCGAGCCTGCCCCTACAGGGAATACTGTTACATGCACCAACAAGTCCTCTTATCCTATTATGGGAGTTGGTAAGATCATTTTGACTACTACTGATGGTTTCACTTTGTTAGATGCTTTATTTGTGCCAAGGATCAAGAAGAACCTGTTATCAGTTTCTGCATCAGCCAAGATTGGCTTGGTTGTGAAATTTGTTGATGATAGGTGTACAGTTCATGATCTATCAAATGGCGATGTGATTATTGCTTCTGGCATTTTATGTCATAGGCTCTATAAGCTCATAGACTATGAAAGATCTGTGAATGATTCGGCATGTGCAGTACATGATTCTCAGGCTATCTGAGATACAAAGCTTTGGCATGCATGCTTTTGTCATGTGAATTTTGCTAGTTTGCTATGCCTGTAGAAATCTGAAATGGTGTCCTCTTTGCCCAAACTTGAGGCACCTGAAAAACATGTTTGTGAAGGTTGTATTTTGGGCAAAATGCAGCGTTCCTCATTTCCAAAAGATGGTTCAGTTTGGGCTACTAAAAAAAATTGTAGCTTTGTACATAGTCATGTCTGTGGTCCTATGCAGACACCTTCTTTTGGAAATTATCTTTACTTCCTGACTTGCATTGATGATTTTCCCAGGCATGCACGGGTATATCCATTGAAGGAAAAGTCCGAAGTGTTCATGTGCTTCAAACAATTTTTGGTTTTGGCTGAAAATCTGTCAGCATGTAAAATGGGCACCCTCGGTTCAGATCGAGGGGGGGAATATATGTCTTCTGATTTTAATGCATTTATGGCTGAACGTGGGATAAAATACCAATGTACAGTGTCGTATACACCTCAACAGAATGGAGTTGTTGAACGAAAGAACATGTCACTCATGGAGATGATAAAGCAGTAAAATGTATTTTTGTTGGGTACAGTTCTGAAAGTAAAGGCTATTGTGTGTATCATCCACAAACTAAACGCATTCTGGTTAGCCGTGATGTTGTTTTTGTGGAAGATGCTATTTAGCCATTGCTTTCGTGTACTAAGGAGACATCTATTAGCTCCAAACACATGTATGATACTTTGCTGCCTCTTTTTACACGTGGACAATCTAGTGCTGGTCCCAATGAGGCAACTGCTCAGCCTTTGCAGGTTTCATGTGATGATGTAGATCATTCCATTTCTGATGCAAATTTACATGATGCACTAGTTGATGAGAGACTTGATATTGAGGCTCTCATATCATACTCGTTCAGGCTCTCATAGTGCCTCTTTTGCATCAGATTGCTATGCTATGGCTAATCTCTGTGATGAAAATGAGCCTGTTTCGTTTGATGAAGCACAAAATTCAGAAAATTGGATGCCTGCTATGCAATCTCAATATGATGCTGTAATGAAGAATGATACTTGGTCTTTATCTGACTTGCCTCCAAGCAAGAAGGACATTGGCACTAAGTGGTTATACAAGCTGAAGCGTAAACCGGATGGTACAGTTGATAGGTATAAGGCTAGACTTGTTGCAAAGGGTTATGCACAGGAAAGAGGCATTGATTTTGATGAGACCTTTGCACCTACATGCCGTATGACTAGTGTTCAGAGCATCTGTGCACTTGCAGCTCATCATGGTTGGAATGTAGATCAGTTGGACATTAAAACAACATTTCTGAATGGTGACTTGCATGAAGAAGTGTATGTTTTTCAGCCTTGTGAATTGTGCAGAAAGGGCATGAAAACCAGGTGTGCATGTTAAAGAAGGCATTATATGGTTTAAAGCAAGCACCACGTGCTTGGTATGAGAAGATACATGCCTATTTGATTGCACATGGTTTTGAGAACAGTCCAACTGAAAGCACCTTATATGTTAAGCGTGCTAATGATGTGCTTGTGATCATTGTTGTCTATGTTGACAACATGTTGCTCACTGGTCCTATTGAGAAGCATATTGCTGATTTAAAGGCTGATTTGCATGCCTCATTTGAGATGTCTGATTTGGGGCATTTGCATCACTATTTGGGCATTCAGTTTATGCAAGTTGATGGTGGAATGGCTTTGTATCAAACGAAATATATTGATACATTATTGCAACATTTTGGCCTTGAAGACTGTAAATCTATTGCCACTCCTATGGAGATAGGTTTAGGATTGAGTCTTCATGATGCTGGAGATGCATTTGATGTTGTTCTCTATCAGCACACTGTTGGATGCTTGATTTACTTATGCATTACTCGGCCAGATATTCAGTTTGGTGTCTCACAAATGAGCAGGTTTATGCATTGCCCAGGAGTCAAGCATTGGCAGGCGCTTAAGTGCATCGTTCTATACTTGAGTGGTACTCGGCTAAATGGGTTGTTTTATCCCAAGGGGGGATCACTACCGCTAGATTTGCATGCTTTTTCTGACTCTGATTGGGCAGCTTGCTATGACACTCGTGTGTCCACTAGTGGCTTTTGCTTCATGCTTGGTAGCTCATGTATATCTTGGTTGAGCAAGAAGCAGCCTACTGTGGCCACTTCCAGTTGTGAGGCTGAGTATAGGGCAGCTTTCACAGCGACCGTTGAGTGTGTGTGGCTCAGACGCCTTATGGCTGATTTGGGTGTTGGTCAGACTTCTTCCACCACCATCTTCACTGACAGTCAGAACGCATTGGCAATTGCGAGGAACCCTGTGTTCCATGCTCACACTAAGCACATTGAGGTGCATTATCACTATGTGAGGGAGAGGTTCTCTGCTGGGGAGATCATCTTGGCATATGTGCCCACGTAGGAGAACATTGCAGACCTTTTCACGAAGGCTCTGCCTAGGGAGAAGTTTGAATCTTTCCGCAAAGCTTTGGGCTTACTTCCTTTTGTGGAGTGATTTCCACGTAGCTTGGCACTTCCTTATACATGAGTGCCAGCTCCTTGTTCACCGCATCACTCCGAGAGGGGGATTTGTTGATATATTTAGGTAGTGATGTGTGTGAACACACTAGGACCAATGGGGCACTTTTTTCCCTCTTTAGGAGGTTTTTTTCCCTCGGCTTGTATATACGCCTATTGCCCTAATGGGCTACTTATCTTTGTACATTCTCTAGTATTATATGTAGTATTTGTGTTGTGCTCCAAGCTTCTTCTTCTTCCTTGTGTTGTTCACGTGCTTCCGCAGACGTCTAACTCCAACACCAATTGCAAAAAATTACTCAAATTTGGCCTCAAAATCGCCAAAAAATCAAACCCTAATTTTTCACATTTTTGTCGGATCATCACGATGGTCTACTAGGATCACGATGGTGATGAACCATCACAATGGTCTCAATCCATCACGATGGTCTCAATCCATTACGATGGTCTCAATCCATCGCGATGGTGTGAGACGATTGCGATGGTCAGGAGATAGCCACAATGGTCCAAGTCAAAGGAATCATCATGATGGTCAACAATATGTGCATCGTCACGATGGTCTAGACTAGGTGAATTGTTGCGATGGCATGAGCCCATCGTGATGGTCACCAGTCATCGTGATGGCATGGGTCAATTGCGATGGTCAAGGGTCAAATGAATCATCACGATGGTCCAAAGACACAATGGTCTTGAGGTGTCATGATGGCATGGGCCAATCGCGATGGTGTAAAGTATGAGTGATTGTTGCAATGGTATACCTGATTGTCGTGATGGCCTTAGACCTTGCAATGGTCACAAACCATCACAATGGCGTGAGTTCATCGCGTCGTGATGGCATGAGCCAATCACGATGGTGATGCCTCATCACAATGGTGTGAGCTCATCATGATGGTTCACCAATTTTTGAAGTGCATCTATGGATTCCTCTATGCGCAAGTGTGCTCTATGCCATGCCAATGATGTAATCTCAAAAGGTGAGGTTCTCAAACCATCACAGTGGTCTAAGACCTACAGAAAAACTGATAGAAAATGAAGATTCTTACCTTTTTAGAGCTGTCTTGATGTACTGGAGTGCTTTTCCTGCATAAAAACTCAAAAACACAAACATGCACTCTAGCTCAAGTGCTCTCTCTCTCTCTCTCTCGCTTGCACAAATGACAAAAATGGAGTGAATAGGTGAACATGGTGAAATTTTTTATTTTTTTAGGATGGAAGAAGATGATGTGGGGGTGAAGGAGGAGTTTAGGGAAGATGGAAAACACTAAAAACAATGCAAAAACAATGAAAAAACTGAAATTAGTTACCTTCCAACACCGACTCTGACAACACTCTTAGCATCACACATTCGTCTTAGAGCTTGTCTCTAGCAACGGTGCCAAATTTGGTGTTGTTCTAGGACAATGGCAAGTACCAATGTGAGGAGCTCCACCTCGTAGTTGTCAATCTGTAGATGAGATAAGTTGATATGAAGATCGTGAACGAGTGAGATGAGTGATGGTGAAGGTGAGAAGCATGAAAATGCACACACACATACACTAACACACACATGGTAGAGATAAGTGAGAAGCAATGGAAGGTGAAAGATAAGCTCTATTACTCAAGAACACTCTTACAATCTCTAACAAGCTCACATAAGTTTAACACAAGCTAACCTAAAAAATGAGCTCTCTAGCTCTTTTTATAGTTTCTAGACCAGTTTTGGCTGGTTTCGAACCTAGTGTCCAACATAGTTAAAAATTAGGTTCTTGGAGTCATTTGAAGGTCCAAATGAGGTCTAAAAATAACCAAAATTGGTATGATCATTCCACCTAGGCTCCTCAAGCTCGAGGACTCCTCGACTTGCAAAAAATAGAGCTACTCAATACAAATTGAGTGTTCTATGGTACATATGTTACAAGAGTGATGAAAATCACTAGTTGAAGTTTTGAAGAACATATCATAAAGCATATTCCTGAAAAAAATGAAATTTATGGCCCCCCGTAACTCACTACATTCCCACCTTTATATGCTACCTTTGTGTGGATGCCTATGGCCGTTGTGGGGTGCACAATCAACACAACGCTTTGGCATGCACACTTTTGATCATCTGAATTTTGGAAGGTTGAATTTTGGGCAAAATGTAGCATTCCTCCTTCCCAAAAGATGGTTTAGTTGGAGCTACTCAAAAATTGCAACTTGTTCATAGTGATGTTTGTGGTCTTATGCAAACACCTTCTTTTGGGAACTACCTTTACTTTGTAACTTTCGTTGATGTTTTTTCTAGGAATGCATGGGTATATCCATTTAAAGCCAAATTTTGGGTGAAAATCTTTCAACATGTAATGAGCATCCTCCATTCTGATTGGGGGGGGATATATGTCTTCTAATTTTAAAGCATTTTTGGCTGAATGTGGGATAAAACATCAGTGTATAGTGCCATATACACCTCAACAAAATGGAGTTGCAGAAAGGAAGGACATGTCACTCATGGAGATGGAAAGGTATATGGTCCAGAGTCAGGTTTTACCACATAGTTTCTGGCTTGAGGTTGTTATGTGTGCAACATATCTACTTCATAGGTTTCCCACTAAATCATTGTAGTTTATCACTCCATATGAGGCTTGGCATGGTCGAAAGCCATCTATTGCTCATCTACGTGTCTTTGGTTGTCTGGCATATGCATTAGTGCCTAAAAAACAACACAAGAACTTGGATGATAAAACAATGAAACATAGTATTGTTGGGTACAATTTTGAAAGCAAAGGCTATCATCTGTATCATCCACATATTAAACACATTATCGTTAACCATGATGTTGTTTTTGTGGAAGATGCAATTTAGCCATTACTTTCATGTACTGAGACGTCAGTTAGCTCCAAAGATATGTATGACACTTTGTTGCCTCTTTTTACAGGTGGAAAATCTAGTGCTGGTCCAAATGAGGCAATTTCTCAACCTTCACAAGTTCCATATGATGATGTAGATAATTCCATTTTTGATGCAAATTTACATGATGCACTTATTGATGAGATGTCTAATATAGAGGAGGCAAAAATTATGCCTAAATGGCTAGTGCAGACTTTACGAGATAGAAAATTAGATGCACCTCTATCATATCGTACTCATTCAGGCTCTCATGGTGCTTCTTTTGCATTAGATTCTTATGCTATGGCTGCCTCTAGTCTTTCTAATGAGAATGAGCCTATTTTATTTGATGAAGCATAAAATTCAAAAAATTGTATGGTTGTTATGCAATCAAAATATGATGCTATTATGGAAAATGGTACCTGGTCTTTATGTACCTTGCTTCTTGGGAAGAAGGCCATTAGCACTAAGTGGGTATACAAGCTGAAGTGTAAGCCTGATGGAACAGTTGACAGGTATAAGGCTAGGCTTGTTGCAAAAGGTTATGCTCAAGAAAGAGCCATTGATTTTGATGAGACCTTTGCTCCTAGATGCCAAAGGACTACTATTCGTAGCATATGTGCACTTTGCAGCTCATCATGGTTGGAATCTACACCAACTGGACATTAAGATTCTATTTTTGAATGGTGACTTGCATGAAGAAGTGTATGTTTTTCAGCCCCATGGTTTTGTGTGAAAAGGGCATGAAAACAAAGTATGCAGGTTGGAAAAGGCTTGTATGGAAAGATACATGCCTACGTGATTGCACATGGTTTTGAGAACAGTCCAACTGATAGCACCTTATATGTTAAGCATGCAAATGATGTGGTTCTGATCATTGTTGTTTATATTGATGAAATGTCGCTCACTAGTCCTAATGAGAAGCATATTGCTAATTTTAAGGTTGATTTGCATGCCTCATTTGAGGTGTCTGATTTGGGGCATTTGCATCACTATATGGGCACTCAAATTATGCAAGTTGATGGCGGAATAGCTTTGTGTCAAACAAAATATATTGACACATTATTATAACATTTTGGCCTTGAAGACTACAAAACTATTGTCAGTCCTATGGAAATATGTTTACAGTTGAGTTTTGTGATGTTGGAGATGCATTTGATGCTTTTCTCTATCAACAACCTGATGGATGCTTGATTTAGTTATGCATTACTCAGCCAGATATTCAGTTTCCTATCTCATAGATGAGCTGGTTTATGCATTGCCCGTGTGTCAAGCATTGGCAGATAGTTAAGTGCATCTTTTGCTACTTGAGTGGTACCTCGCTACTTGGATTCCTTTATCCCAAGGGGGGATCACTACCACCAGATTTACATGCTTTTTTGACTCTGATTGGGCTAGTTGCTATGACACTCGTGTGTCCACTAGTGGTTTTTGCTTCATGCTTGGTAGCTCATCCATATCTGGGTTGAGCAAGAAGTAGCCTATTGTGCCCACTTCTAGTTGTGAGACTCAGTATAGGGCAGGTTTCACAATGATTTTTGAGTGTGTGTGGCTCAGATGCATTGTGGATGATTCAGGTGTAGGTCAGCCTTCTAACACCACCATCTTCATTGATAATCTAGCACATTGGTAGTTGCGAGGAATCTTGTGTTCCATGCTTGCACTAAGCACATTGAGGTGCACTATGATTATGTCAGGGAGAGGTTCTCTACTAGAGACATCGGTTTGCATATGTGCCCACATAGGAGAACATTGTAGACTTTTTCACAAAGGCTCTTCATAGGGAGAAGTTTGAAGATTTTCACAAAGCTTTGGGCTTACTTCCTTTTGTGGATTGATTCCACATAGCTTGGCACTTCCTTATACATGATGCGCATGCCAAGAATATGTTTAGCATCTCCAAAATCTTTCATTTCAAATTTTTGACTCAACTTTTTCTTTAGGAGAGACAAGTTCTTTGATGACTTCTCAACAATCAACATATCATCAACAAAAGTATCAAGCATATCAAGCTTCCATATGAACATCTTGTAGTGTAGTGAAAATGATCCTCATTACTTCTAGAAGAGCCTTTGAAATTCATGAATGCATCAAACTTTTGATACCACTGTCTAGGTGACTGCTTAAGACCATACAAGATCTTCTTGGGCTTACACACTAGAAGTTCTTTCCGAAGAATTGCATATTGCTCTAGTTGTTCAGTATGGATCTTATTCATAAGATCTCCATCCAAGAACGCAAACTTCACATCCATTTGGACCAGCTCTTATTCCTCTTTTGCAAATAATCCAAGCAACAGGTGTAATGTCATCATCTTGACCATAGATGAGAAGATTTCTTCAAAATCAAATCCTTGTTTTTTCTTGAATCCGTTTGCAACTAGCCATGCTTTATGCTTTGGAGAAGCATTATCTAATGCGAATTTCAACTTACATACCCATTTGCATGGTAAACCTTTCCTACCCTTTGGCAAAGGTACCTATTCCCAAGTACCATTCTTATGAATATAATCGATTTCACTCTTCATGGTATGCTCCACATGACATGGACATCTATTTGTATAGCTTCTTTATAACAAGAAGCCTCACTAGCATTTGTGAACATGAAAAAATCCAATCTTGGAACAAACCTATCAGGTGGATATGAGACACATGAAGATTGTCTCAATGGTTGTTGATCATGAGCACTAGCATACTCGTGTTGAAATTCATGAACAACCTTTTTTATGAGGTCCTAATGCATACTAACATGATGACTAAGATCCTCAAATACAATTCTTCTCACTTGAATCTCTTTAATGGAATGTTTATGCATCTTCATTTCATTGAAAATAACATCACTACTTTTAATCACTAAAATTGTTTCAAGATCCCATAAACAATATCCAAACTGCCCATACCTTCCATATCCAAGAAAATTGCATTCTTTGGATTTGTAGTCCAACTTTTATCGCAAATTCATTATAACATGAACATAAGCCTCACAAACAAAAACTCGAAGGTGATCATAATGTGGTGGCTCCTTTGTCTAGCACTTTCATAACTTTAATAATACTAGGTGAAAGGTTAATGACATGAACTATAGTCAATACATCTTCCACTTGCATCACCAAAGAGATCCTAACATCTAGGTATCTCCCAATTCATAAAAACTACACTATGATCCTCTTTAATGTTGAGATATCAAGCTCAACATGTGATGATCAAGGATGATACATAGTAATTTTCATTTCTCTAACATGTATACTAGTTCCACTCATATATGGCAGACATACTTTTGGTAAGCTTTACAAGATTTATCTATTGAAAGTGATGGCATGTTTGTTTCTTAGAAACTCACTCATTCAAAAATATAAGGGTTTTCTTTATGCAATTCTCTTTATATATTGTATTGTTTGCAATTTGTATTAGGTCATTCTTGTATATTCTCTTTTTGTAATAGAATAAGTAGAAGAAGATCAATATTTCTTTCCTCAACCTATGTGTGCTCCTCTCTTTGTGTGTGAGATCATGTGAGATATCTCTTCGTTATCTCCTTTCTCTTGATATGGTATCAAAGCTAGTGTGGTTGTAAGGAGCTCGTGAAGAAGGACGATAGTGAAGAGTCTGTAAGAAGTCATGGAGTATTGGAGATTACTATAGAAATGACAAATGTTGATGGAATTAATTAACCTATGAGTGATAAGTTGGAGACGAACAACTTTCATTCTTCAGAATGATGAATTTCTCGATGGGAAGAGTCTACTGGAAATAAATCAAAGGAGACAATGAAATCCATAGCTACTAGAGAGGAATTGGACTATGAGCTAGTTAAGAGCATACGAAGAGTGAAATCAAGGAGCATGGAAGATAATGTATTGTCTATCTATTAACATAAAAGATAGCATGATTGGGCACATATAGAATGCCAAACCCCCAAAAGAGGCTTGGAACAATTTGGTCATATTGTATGAGACCAATATAAAGGCACAAAAATTGCAGCTCAAGAATTAGATGTATTCTATACATTTGTTGAGGATAAGTTGGATGGTACTAATTACTAGTTGTGGGCATATATTATGTATCAGGTATTGGTAGTGAAAGATTTGTGGAATATTATGCCTAGAGTTGATAAATGTCCTAATACACATGCAAATATAGTTATTGAAGCTGATGGAGATAGTATTGAATATGATGATCTTCAAATTCTTATTTCTACTACACCTACTATAGAGCAACTTTTTTGGGATGGTAGAGATGCTCAAGCAGATGCATTGATAGCTTTGTGTGTCAAACGTGCCATTATCCCTCACATTTGCTCTTGCAAAAAAGTTAAGGATGCTTGGGATACACTTACAACTTTATGTTAGGCAAGAAATGAGGCTCATGTTGCTTAGCTTCAAAAACAGTTGGAGAGTGAACAAATGAATGAATGAGATTCTATGGATAGTTTTTTGAAAAAGGTCAAAGATTTGAAGGAGCATTTGATTTCTAGTGATGAAGTCTTATCAGATAGTTCACTTGTGGAGACTATTCTTTATAGTCTTCTAGATTTATATCAAAGTCTTACTTCTACTCTTTAATTAATGATGAAAGGCAATCCAATGCCTTAACATTTGAAGATTTATTCTTTGTTTCATTGCAAGAAGATTAGTGCAAGCAGAACAACTCAATCATGTTGTTGCAAATTAAGCTCTGTTAGCTAGTTAGAAGTACAAAGGAAATGGTGCTCATCTACTAGTAAGAAAAAATCTTATAATTTTATGTTATACTTATGTGTTCCTCGAGTTGCTTCGATGTGAACCTTTTCCCTATACATAGACACTCTTTAATCTATTGTTGGCTAGAGGGTTTTTCCCCATCTAACCACAACAGTCATATGTGGTAGTACTTTGTACTTAGTGATTATTATTCAACTCTTACTTTAGTTTTGTTCATCATCAATTGAGAAAGCTATTTCTAGTCATTGTTACCATTAGTGTCCATGTGAAAGGCCAAATGGCCACCGAAAACTTCTTTGTATATATTCTTTAATAAAACATATAGTGGCCTAGTCAGTCACAGACTATAAGTTCGACACGCATTTTGTAAGACCTAAGAAGTCTGTCTTTGTGCTCCATGTGTACTGTGTTTTTTTGCATATTCTGCAGCCTCTGTGCAGAGTATTGTGTGCAGCCTTAGGAGCTCAATTTTCTACTCTGGGGATATTGTCGTGGAGCTCTCAAGAAGGAGAGCACACCGTGGTGCATTTCCATTGAATTACTTCACTGGTATCAGAGGAGTTTGAGGCAAAAGGTTTGTTCCTTTTGTGCGAGCGAAGCGAGCATCCCCTCCCCGCCCCGAAGTCACTGTTGGCACCGTTGGTTGCGCGCAAGGGAGGACCTCAATGATCAAGGAAGATAGAGGTTCCCGGTACTTCCCGAGAGGTCAACCATCATAGTATTGTTCCCCCCAAAGCTCGCTTAACCATGGCAATCTCTTGCCACTAAGCTACACTCTGTCTAAAGAAGGGAAAAGACTAAGGTTGAAATTACATTGAACATGTTTTGGTCCCTCAAAGCTTCATTCTTTGCTTTCAAAGCCTATTTTTGAAGCATTTTTGGGTGTCTTTTGGAGCCATTTTGGAGTATTTTTGCACATAGTTCTCTCCACACAGGTCCAAGAACATTAAGAAGAGTGTTCTTTGTACTTCTTGGACAATAAATATCAACCTTTGGGGCTGTGTTTTCAGCCTCGCTCGTAAAACTATAGGTTTCTCAAAAGATTTTCAGTTTTGGTGGGAGCATCTGCTGCAAATTTATGCGAGTTTTTTTAGCCTAAAACATCAGAGTTGACAGACACTTGTAGGTGTTGTTGGCTAGTCTTTGGGCTATGCATTCAACCTTTTAGTGTCATTTTACTGCATATATTGATCACAGACACACCATGTACACTTCTGTGGATATCGCTTATGTATGTCCATGTGGTCATTGATATACTGGTTAGGTTTTTGCATAAAGCCTTTTACGTTTGAAAAAGAGGGTCATGGTGAGGTTTTCTTAACTAGAAGGCACCTAGATGTTGGGTTCTCTTCAGTGATGCAGGTGAAAGACTTACCCAGCTTTGCCATAGGAGATGTATGATAGTTGTTCATAGGTGCTCGATAAGCTTAGTTGGCCTCTATTGGGTAACTGATTATATGCAGTGGAGTTAGTGATTCACTATGCAAGTAAACATGTCAGTACTTGCCGTTTTATGATATTTTGACACCAGTCATATGCTCATTTTGCAGAGGATACTCTAGCAATTTTTTTCCAAATTTTTGGTTTAATCAACTATATAGTGGTCGATTTACTCTTTGATACACTTATTCATTGGTTTTTGGACTCTTCTAGCTCCATTATCATTCTATTCAATTCTCTACCATCATGGCATCAGAGGTCTCAGGCACATCTGGCAGATCAGGGTCTAGTGCTAGTGTTCTGAGGAGGAGCTATAACTTGCAGGGCAAAGACCATTTCGAGATCTGAAAATTTGATGGCACAAAGTTTTCTCTATGGAAGAATCAGATTAAAGATGTATTGATTCAAAGGAGGCAATGGAAACCAGTAATTGGGATTTCAAAGAAGTCTGGTGACATGGATGAACATGATTGGGATGAGTTAGATGAAATGGCCACATCTACCATTCACTTGCACCTTGCATATAATTTTTACTTTACAGTATTAGATTGTGAAAGTGTAGAGGAGTTTCGGAAGAAGTTATGCAATACATATGAAAAAGAGTCGGCATCAAATAAAGTGTATTTGATGAGAAAATTATATGACCTTTGCATGAAGGACATAGATAGTGTTGTTGCTCATCTAAATGAGTTTGATGCTATATTCTCCCACTTACAGGCTCAGAAAATGGATATGGATAATGAAATGAAAGTAGTATTGTTGTTATGCACCCTTCCATCATCATGGGATACATTTTGCACAGCTATTAGCAATAGTGCACCTGGTGGTAAACTCATCTATGATGACATATGTGGAGCACTCTTGAGTGAGGAGATTCATAGAAAATAAATGGTTGGCACAAAGAGTAGAGATGCATATAATGTATGTGATTCTTATCAAGGAAAGAATCAACAACATGGTAGGAGCAAGAATAAGGAAAAGAATGGCCAACAAAATAAGAGTAGAAGTAAATCAAGGAAGAGGGATATCAAATGCCATTATTGTCATAAGAAAGGACACATGAAGAAGGACTATTATGCATTAAAGAATGCTAAAGGTAAAAGACAAAACGTTGATGGGCATGTTAAACAATTACCTGCACCATCTACTTCGACTGTGAAGATTTAAGAAATTAATGTTATTTCTAATGATGCTGATGTGTTGAAACTTGATAGTACTATTGCAACTGAGGCACTTATGGCTGATTCTCTTTCCCGCACGTGGATACTAGATTCTGGTGCTTCTTTCCATGTGACACCACACAGAGAATGGTTCTCTAAATATGCAGCAAAGTCTCTTGGTATCATGAGACTTGGTGACTCTTACCAGTGTGATGTTGTGGGGGTTAGAGATGTGGTTGTACAGTTCATTTCAAATTTAGTATGCATAATGTATGCCATGTACCTAAGTTATCACATAGATTGATCTGAGTTGGTCAACTTGATGACCTTGGTTACAAGGTGGTCTTCTATGCTCAATCCTTTTGTATATCAAAGAGCAATATGGTTATTGTAAAAGGAAGCAAAGTTGGCTCACTTTATCCTTTATTTGTATCACAGAAAGAACACTTGTTAGCTATTATTGAACAGCCTATGGTTTATTTGGCATGGTTGTTTATGCCATATATCTCATAGTGGAATGGAAAATCTTTCTTGTTTTGGATACTTACCTATGTTATCTTTCTCTGATTTCTCCTTTTGTGAGCATTGTCAATATGGAAAGCAAACTAGAAATGTGCATAGAACGCACATTGAATCTTCAATTCAGCCTTTAGATCTCATTCATACAGATGTGTGTGGTCCTATGGCCACTAGGTCCTTAGGTGGTTCTCTTTACTTTGTCACTTTCATAGATTATGCTACTAGAAAAGTCTGGGTATATCCTATCAAATCGAAGGATGAGGTATTCCCTACTTTCAAAAAATGGCTTGCTTCAGTTGAGACTGAAAAAGGAACTAAGCTTAAGGCTACGTTCAGATAATGGGGGTGAGTATACCTCACATGAATTTAGCCTTTTTTGTCAGCCTAGAGGGATTCGTAGAGAGTTTACGGCTCCTTATACCCTAGTACAAAATGGCATAGCTGAAAGGATGAATAGAACTATTCAAGATAGAGTAGTTTCTATGTTGCATCATGCAAACCTCTCACAAGGCTTTTGGGCAGAGGCAGTATTGACTACAATTCATGTGATTAACCTTTCACCTAGTACTGCCAAAGGTCTGAAAGTGGCACAAGAGTTATGGACAGGGAAGCCATCATATTATGATCATCTTCTTTTGGGTGTGAAACATATGTTCATATACCCAAGAATCTTAGACAAAAGTTAGACCATAAGTCAAAGAAATGCATTTTTCTTGGATATGGTCGAGAAGGACAATTTGGATATCGCTTATGGGATCCCGAGACACGGTCAATAATCAGAAGTAGTGATGTCATTTTCTAAGATGCATAAACAACCCATTAATGAGGTTGAAGTGAGAAGAGTGGTGTTTGAGGATACTACTCCTCTAGTTAGCATGCATAAAAATGTTGCACATAGGGATGTTCAAGAGAATGTCCGATCAGATCAGTCTGCACATGTTCCTGTTCAGCAACCATTGAGATGCTCTACACGTGTCTCACATCCACCTGATAGATATGTTCCAGGTTTAGATTTTGTTATGCTAACAGATGCCGGTGAGCCTTCTTGCTACAAAGATATGTAGATAGAAGATCATGTCAACCGAGTGTGTGCCATGAAGAGTGAATTGGATTCTATTCACAAGAATGGTACTTGGGATTTAGTACCTTTGCCAGAGGGTAGAAAAGCTTTACCATGTAAATGGGTATATAAAGTTGAAATTCACATCAGATAGTGCTTCTCCAAAGTATAAAGCATGACTTGTTGCAAAGGGTTTTAAGCAACAACATGGTGTTGATTTTGGGAAATCTTCTCTCTAGTGTTCAAGATGACTAATGGAGATCTTACAGATGAGATCTATATGGAACAACTAGAGGGTTATGTAGTTCCTGGCAAGGTCAAGGAAAGTCTAGTTTGTAAGCTCAAGAAGAGTTTGTATGGACTTAAACAGTCCCCTAGACAATGGTACCAAATGTTTGATGCTTTTATGAAGTTTGAAGGCTATTCTCGAAGCAATGAGGATCATTGACTATACACAAAGAGAAGGTCAGATGGCAGCTTGACATGCTTGATACTTTATGTCGATGATATGTTGATTGCTCGGAAGTCCTCTTATGATTTGTCAATTCTCAAAAAGAAGTTGAGTTAGACATTTGATATGAAGGATTTTTGGGATGCCAAACATATTCTTGGCATGCACATTACTCGTGATAGGAGTAAAAGAGCATATACTTGTCTCAAAATGAGTACATATCCAAAGTACTTCACAGGTTCAATATGCAAGGTGGAAAGGCATTGAGTACACCTTTACCCACATATGTGAAATTGAGAAAGGATGATTGCCCAAATCAAATGAGGATAAGGAATTCATAACCAAAATTCCCTATCAGTCTATTGTTGTCAGTCTCATGTATGCTATGGTATCTACAAGACCAGACATTGCATTTGGAGTGGGAGTTGTGAGCAGATATATGTTTAATCCTGGCAAGAAACATTGGGAAACAGTCAAGATGATTTTGAGATACTTGAGTGGCACTAAGGACAAGTGTCTATGCTTAGGTAGAGGGAAAGCATCCGTTATTGGTTTCATAGATTCTGACTATGCTGGTTGTGTAGACAATCGTAAATCTACATCAGGGTACATTTTTCATTTTGCTAGAGGTGTTATGTCTTGGAGATCTCATCTTCAAGAATGTTAAGTTGTTTCCACCACAGAAGCAGAGTATGTTATAGCAAGTGAGGCATGTAAGGAAGCATTGTGGCTCTCTCGTCTTTCTTGTGATATGGGTTTACCTTAGTATGTACCTCGTTTGCTCAGTGATAGTCAAAGTGCCATTGCTTTGGCTAAGAATCCGGTCTATCATGCAAAGACCAAGCACATTGAGGTGAAGTATCACTTCATTAGAGATTGCTTAGCCACTGAGCGCATTATTCTTGAGAAGGTTCATACTCAAGATAATGATGCAGGTGCTTTGACTAAAGCTCTACCACATGATAGCTTTCGACACTCTTGTCACTTGATCGGGGTTACTTGATTCATGATCTGACACAGTCACTTGTATACTGTGTAACATGCCCATCGATTGGGAGGTATAGTTTGTATGCTTACACTCAGGTATTCTTTATCATTTCTTTATTTTTCCTCCCATTGTTTCTTTGGCCATATTGGCCTTTAGTGGGAGATTGTTACCGTTGTCCATGTGAAAGGCCAAATGGACACCGGACACTTCTTTGTATATGTTCTTTAATAAAACATATAGTGGCCTGTCAGTCACAGACTCTAAGCTCGACCCGCATTTTGTAAGAAGACTGTCTTTGTGCTCCCTGTGTACTGTGTTTTTTTGCATATTCTATAGCCTTTGTGCGGAGTATTGTGTGCAGCCTTAGGAGCTCAATTTTCTACTCCAGGGATATTGTCGTGGAGCTCTCGAGAAGGAGAGTGCACCATAGTGCATTGCCATCGAATTACTTCAGTCATCCATCTTCTCCAAGTATCTTCTTGTGTTTCTGCTCCCTTTGTGTTCTTCTTGTGTGTCTCTCGCACTTCTACACACACCCAATGGTGGTATTAGAGGAGGTTTAGTTCTTTCTCAAGTTTTGGTTTTCTGTGTCATGATGTGCACACTTTTAATAGTGCCAATTGACTTTGGAGCATAGAACATTGATTTTGATCACCCATTTTGAAGCCATTCGTGTAGTTAGAATTGCCATCAGAGTGGAAAATTGTGAGCTAAAAATTTAGCCTTCATTGAAATAAAGATCTTGTCACAATCTTCTTCTTTAGTGAAATGGTTGGCAGCAATGACTTGGTTGGCATGCGTCAAGCTGAAGATAAGCTTGATGAGACCAACTATTGAATGCTTTCTTACATGATGCAACATGTTCTTGTTGCAAAAAAACTATGAAACATAGTGGCAGATGTAGATCGAAGACTCCCAGGTTCTACTTCACAGTCTACTATCACTCATGAGGCTCCTTCTTTATGTACAATGGTTACTTCACCTACACATGAGCAACTTAGATGGGAGGAAAAAGATGCTCAAGCTCATGCATTTGTGCTTTTTGTGAACATCATATAGTTCCACACATTCCATCATGTTCTACATCAAGACAGACATGGGACAGTCTTGCTTCTTTGTATGTCATGCATAATGAAGCATGGGTTGCATACTTGAGGAAGCAACTTGAGGATGTATGTATGGATGAAAATGAGTTTGTGGATGTGTATGTGACACACATCAAGGAGTTGAAAGAGCAATTGGAAAACATAGATGAGATTATTCTGGATGCATCACTCATCTCTACATTTTTGAAAGGATTACCAAAATCTTTTCAAAGCTTTGCCACTACAATCCTTTTGTTTAAAAAAGAGAATCCAAATATGTATGCATTTGATAAGATTGTGTCTCTTCTTTTACAAGAAGAGCATTCTAGAGTGAATAGGAGTGGTTTGATTTAGAGAACAAAAGCACTTGTTATCTCATAGAAAGGCAAAAACAAATATGGTTCAGCTTTGGGTTCATCCAAACCAAAGCCTCAACCTTCTTCTTCCACTCCTTTGTCTAATGATGCTAATTTTGCAAAAGAAGAAGAGACAAAAATATTTCCTGAAGGTTGTTCATACTATTGATGAGTGTAGAAAGCTTGCTAAATGCAATGAAAAGAAGAAGGAATCTGGCATGTCTATTGCTAAAAATTCTTGAAATGCAAAGAATGATAAAGCCAACATGGCTCAAGATTTTTGGGCATTTGTTACATGTCATTATTATAATGCATCATTGCATTCAAAATGTATGGTTGTGAGTGAGGCTAATTTGGATTTGTTCTTTGATAGTGGTTCTTCAAAGCATGTAACTTCATGCAAAAGGTTTTTTGTATCTTTGAAAGATGCACCACAAGAGGACATGTGGTGTGTGCAAAAAATCCCTCTTATCCTATCATTGGATTAGGAGAACTTGAGCTTATGAGTGCAAATGGAGGTATGATTGTCTCTTGAAAAATGCATTGTACGTACCCACCTTCTTCATAGTGATGCATGTGGTCCCATCAAGACTCCATCTTTTAGGAAACATGTATAGTTTTTTACCTTCATTGATGATGCTACTCACCATACATGGGTGTGTCTTGAGAAAGCAAAGAGTGAGGTATTGCCTTGCTTCAAAGATTTTTTAGCCATGGTTGAAAAGTGTTTTGAAAACAAGCTTTTGACTCTACGCACAGATCATGGCACTGAATACATGTCACATGAGTTTAATGATTTTCTTCACGAAAGAGGAGTTTCACACCATTGTATGGTGTCATATACACCTCATAAAATTTTGTTGCAAAGCATAAAAATATAACACTCCTTGAATTTGCATGATGTAGGGTTAAAGGAAAGCATCTTCCTAACAAGCTTTGGATGGAAGTGATCATGTGTGCAAACTATGTGTTGAATTGCTTCCCTACAAAAGCACTAAGATTCATCACTTGTTATGAGGCTTAGAATGGACATAAACCCATGGTTAGTCACATGTGTGTGTTCAGTTGTTTGGAATACGCTCTTGTGCCATCAAAACAATGCCACAAACTTTATGAAAAAGAAAAGAAATGTATATTTGTTGATTATAGTGGTAAACATAAGGCATATCGTTTGTACCATCCATTGCAGGACACAATTATTGTGAGTCACAAATTCATTTTTTCCTGTACTTGAGTGCAAAAAGTAGCCAACAATTAGTTTACAAGATATGTTTGATACAATCATGCCTTTGTTCCAAACTAGTGTGTTTGGCTATGTTCATGTCGAGCAGCCAAGTGAGGTTAATAGAGCTGAAAATGTAGAGAATTTCTAGCATAATATGGTTGATTTTTTCCAATCAAACATGGACGAAATTGCTAGAAATTTCTAGTCATACATGGCTAAACATTTGCATCAAAATATGGCTAAAAATGATCATGAAATTAATCCCATGCATGATATACATGTTGATGATGTATTCGATAGTGAATGCATGTCTATCAAGAGTGCACAAACTATGTCAAAGTGGTTGAAAAAAACTTTTTAGGACAACAAATTGAGTGCACCTTTACTTGGTAGAACAATATCAAGCTCTCGCCATGCATCAAGTAATTTTGTGGATTATTCCCTTATTGTAACAACATGTAATGAAGGGCCGCTTACTTTTGAAGATGCATGTGATGATCCACATTGGATGAGTGTTCAATAAAAAATGGATTCTATACATATGAATGGTACTTGGGAGTTATGTGAATTTCCAAAAGGAAAAAATTTCATTCGTACAAAGTGGGTTTATAAAACTAAGAGAAACTCAGGGCTGCTACAAAGTTTGATTGGTTGTCAAAGGATATGCACAACAATATGGCATCCACTATAAGGAAACTTTTGCACCTACTTCATGAATGACTACCATTTGTACCATGGTTGCATTGGCTACCCAATGAGGTTGGAAAGTACATCCCTTGGACATAAGAACAACTTTCTTGAATGGCGGTTTGCAAGAAGATTTTTATGTGAAACAACCTCCTAGATTTGTCATGAAAGAGCAAGAGCATATGGTTTGTGGCTTGCATAAAGCTTTCTATGGTTTCAAGCAAGTTCCATGTGCATGGTATGAAAAAATCCATAAGCACTTGATTGCTCTTGGATTCACATGTGGTTCCGTTGAAAGCACACTCTATGTATGCAAAATTGGGGCTGATCTTCTAGTGCTCATTCTTTATGTTGATGACATACTCTTGATTGGGTCATGTGTTGTAAAACTTGAGATCCTTATGGCTGATTGCACCATAGTTTTGATATCACTTACCTTGGTCTTTTGAGCTACTATCTTGGCATCCTATTTGCATACATTGAGGGGGAAATTGTTATGCATCAAGCAAACTATGTTCAAAAACTACTTCAACATTCAGACTTAAGGATTTCAAGCCAGTTTTCACACCAGTGGAGACAAGATTTAAGTTCTCATTTGAGGATTCCATTGATGCATTTGATTGTTCTCTTTATCAGCAATTTATGGGATTCTTATATATGCATGCAAGACAAGGTCAGATGTACATTATGGAGTTTCACACTTGACCAATTAAACCTTTGTGGTTGAGGCCAAAACGAGAGACTTTGCTATATGAGTAGTTTTAGTTTAGGATGGCTGACGAAAAGCTTTTGAGAGCAAAAATCTAGAATCTACTCATAAGAATTACTCCATCTATGAGAAGGAATTGTATGCAATTTTCCATGCTTTGAACAAATGGTGCAATTACTTATGTGGTGCCAAGGTTACGACAATGTTTGATCAAGAGAGCATAAAGTGGTTGTGTAATTAAACAGACCTTAAGAGTTGTAGGTCCCGATGGGTAGAGAACTTTCAAGAATTTGTTTATGAGCTTAGGTATAGGAAGGGAAAATTTAATATAGTGGTTGACTCGCTTAGCCGCATGCATATGCTCAACATATTGTTTTTTTACTTAGGTCACTAGTGAACTACTTGAGTCCATTAGGAAAATGTAGGCTTGATGCTACATATTCTAAGATCTAGGAAGCCATAGAGAAAGATTATTGTGATATATAGGTCTCCTATGAGGATAGAGTATTTTTCTCCTCAAAGGGTCAATCTTCCCTATGACATACATATGTTGTCCTAAAGAGAAGCCTTTTTTATCTTTGTTTAATGAAAAATGATCTTCATGGATGAGGAGTCCTGATCTCCTTCTGCATAGAAGGGTTCTCAAAGAGAAGTTGTATCCACCATCCCATACCCTTGGATCCTCATTCTAGTCTATGTGTAATATTCTCACTAAATTCACTATGAATTCCAAATCTCAAATGGAACTCCAATAAAATCCAATAGAATGGACTCTTATGAAATATGGATTCTTTCAAATCCAAATATTGGATTCTTATAACTTTAGAATCTTATGAAAATAATATTTATTATTTATAAATCCCATTAATCTTCAAACCAATCAACTTGGTTCAGTTGATCAATTGATCACTGGATATCCTTATAAATGTAAACTGCTTACTGTTAAATACCAATATCAAATCTAGGTACTTCTCTTGATCCTTAATCACACTCTTGTGCTTCCTGAGATCCCCATATATATGTTTTATTTGATAATTCTTCGATCGACATAACTTCTTTGGGTACTTTAATTTCATGTGCGATCTTTAGTGTATATCATAAAGCTAGTGCTCATGGCCTTAATGATCACTTGAAAATTACAAGCACCCACTAGTGCTACCTCATGAAACACATCTCATGGATCCCATCTAATTGGCGACCTAAATGGTTAAGTGATTTTAGTCAAGTGATGTTTGGATTCCGCTTAAATATTGTTACTTGCGATATCCAATAGTCTTAAATTCACTTTATGTAGTTACATACTTGTCGTTTATAGTCCTTAAAGTCACAAAACAAGACTTTCCCTTAACACATGTGTATACTTGAACCCGCTCTTGACTATACAACTTGCAAATGCCTAAGCTCCATGAAACTTGTAAAGTCTTGTTCCTTATTTTGAATGCTCTATACCAAAGTGTATTGTACTTGTTCAATTTGCATGACATATAAGTCTTTATGCCATCATCATCCATCCAAGTGAACAAAATCCATAAACTTAGTGGTGAAAATGGTACATATGCATGTGAATACACCCATGTCTGTCCCCTCTGAGATACACTAAATCCCTTTCCCAAAAAAATACATCAAGTTTTCGATAGGCATTATTATCTAATCATCAATAATAAAGTTATGATTTGGTGTGTGTCCTTATAATTTGCATAATTAAAAAATTTGGGCAATAAAAGTTGTGGATTTTCTTGTTCTCTAGAGTTCACATATGTTCGATGAGGATTTGATACATGGATGGGAAGGAGGATCTATTTGTATGGGATGTTGGAACCAAATTCCCTTCAAGAAATTTTCTTCTATGGAAAGGGAGAAAAACACTCATCATCCATGGATAACATTTTTCATTAAATGGGAAGATGATTATGGGAAGATCTGAAAAAGAGTCATCATCCATGGATAGCATTTTCATTGAACTAAAAAGAGAATACTTAGGATGCGATTTTTTTTGCACGTGGAAGATGTGCTCTTCCCAGAGTATGCTTAGGATATTTTATAAATCTTATCTCTTCACGATATCTGATTCTATTAGATTGTATTGACATGAAAAATGGATGTAGCTTTATTCATCCATAGTCTCTTTCAAGAGAAAGGAAAAGAGTAAAGAATGTTCAATTTATATTATCACTTTAGTGGAAGTAAGTCTAGTGTACTTGTAGAGATAAGTAATATGTATTTGTCTCTAAAGAAGTAAATCTAGCTTGCTATTAGAGGAATAGTATAGATTAAAATTTGTCTTTAAATAGGAGTGGCATATTTAATATTTTATAAATAGGAGTGGTAGTGCCCTATTCTAGGGAAAAAGGTGATCAGTTAGTTGCACTAGTTAGATAGAGTCTCACCTAAACATCATCACACTAGTTAGATTGATCAGTTAGTCACACTAGATATATTAAATCTTAATTAGTCGCACTAGTTAGCTATAACATTGGTTTTGAGTTATGGTCTTTGAATGGATAACAAAGATTAGTTTTTGGAATTAGAGAGTCCAGAACTACAGTGATTAATTCTCCTTATAGAATTGCAAGAGATATGTATAAATTTAACCATAGATGCATTAATCTCTTATTTGGTGTTGAGTCATGAAGATGATGATCTAGCATCAATAGGAAGGTTGGTACTTATGAATTATCTGAATTTCAAATAAGGGATATTTTTGAAGTCAAATGGAAAACTTGAGGGGAAGAGAGAAGGTTAGGCTTTTGCACCAGACTATTAATAGAGTCTCTTCCAATAGAACTTATCCAATTAATATATGAATGAAAATCCAATGATTTTTTAAACTAAAATGATGGATCTATGTAGGACATGAGGATAATTTAGACAAAACTATTACGTGTGAGTACATTCAAGGTTAAGAACACCTCAAGTGGTATAAGGGTAAGTTTATCATATTGGTTTAAGATGGTTCTAAAATCAATTTTTATCAGAAGTTGATCTATGTTAAATGTTTTATTTTATTATCTCCAGTGTTTTCACAATTTCCTTCCACATTATTACTCCACTAGGGATACATCATGGATTGAAATCACTTAGATTATGTTGTTTTATGGGAGTCATCATTTGGAAGCTAATTATATATTGTTACACTTGTTGGAAATTTAGTAGGCCCATAACTAATATCACAAGTCCAAGTTCCATAGGTCCATGATCCACAACATAGAATCCAGCAATCTTCCAATATTGACAAACATCAACATACCATACTTAATCATACAAATGATGAGACAATGATAGAGAAATATTAGACAACATGTGCAAAGTGTTACGTAAGCCACTGCTTACTCACACTATCATATATACAAATGTCAATTTACAATGTGGGAGTCAAAACCTCAACCACTCTATGTGAACAGAAATAGATGGATGAGTGAATGTACAAATGTAACAAACATATTTAGATGTATGGACAGAAATCTGAATATATATGAGATGTGTAACTTAATAGGTTGTAGAAGAGTGAATATGAGTGACAGAAAGAGGAAGGATCAGTCTAAAACTGATTATCAGCAAACCCTCATCTAAACTTAGGCTATGGAAGACCCTAAGTCAGATACATGTGTGAAAAGATCACATACTTACAAAATTAGCATAGCATGCTAACAAGTTTGCTGTCAGAAATCCTCAAGCTCATATGAATATACCTTCTCAAACACCTCATCCAAATATGCATAAAGCATACATGTACTGATTCTCTTGTACCTATGCTGAATAGGATTCCTCCTGATATGGATGCCACTTCCATATACTTCAAGTAGTACTTATGTGCAAAATTCTTAACATAAGATGCAAATCTTATGTTAACCTCCATCCAATGTCTTTGAAGTACACCAAAATCTTCATGTAGAAGACAATCTTCAAATACATCATGTAGATGGTTGATCCACACCACCAAGTTGTAGATAGGTAAGTCTTCTCCATAAGCAAGAGCGTGAGCACACTCTTCTCCTAGAAGAACTCCATAGCTGCTCCTCAACATGCTTCTAGAGTGCACCATGGCTGCCCCATGTGTGCTAGAGCACCACCTCCAATGAGGGACCAAAAACTGGCATTGCCAATTGGTGTAGGATGAATCAATAATGAGCCAATGCTCTTCTTATATAGTAGTTGTGTATCCTTGAAAAGCACTCCAAAAGCTTAACCAAAAAAGCTATCACTCCAAAATCAATCACGAACAAACGATTGATCATGAAAAAGCAAACAATCGTGGTTTGGCACTGTCCGTGAAAATCTCCACGTGTTGATTTATATGTGTGCTTTATAAAAAATATATCACCGCATTCGTTGAGCTGTCGATGGGTTTCGAACCCGCATGGGTGCTTTGAGAGGAAAACAGTGTAGCCATGAGGCCTTGTGCCTTTAGTTGTAGAGGGAGTAAAAACAAAGACTACAGAACCTATATTCTAAGCAATATTAATTGACCATACACAATGTACGATATGACATTGTTTCCAACAACACTTATGTGTTCCTCGAGTAGCTTTGATGTGAACCTTTTCCCTATACATGGGCACTTTTTACTCTAGTGCTAGCTAGAGGTTTTTTCCCCATGTTACCACATACATGATTCACTCATATGTGGTGGTACTTTGTACTTAGGGATATTATTCAGCTCTTACTTCAGTTCAATTCATCATCAATAGAGAGAGATATTCCAACCATCATCTTCTCTGTGTGTCCTGCTGTGTTTGTGCTCCGTGTGTGTGCTTCTTGTGTGTCTCTCACACTTCTACACACACCCAACAGTGGTATCAGAGAAAGTTCAGCGCCTTCTCAAGTTTTGATTTTTTGCGTCGCAGTGCGCATGCACTTTAACAGTGCAAATCGACTTGGGAGCATAGAACTGTGAATTTCGACAGCCAAGAAACATTTCCACCAGGTGCCATGGTAGGTGCCCTGGGGTTTTACCCCCATTTTGAAGCCATTCGTGTAGTTAGAATTGCCATCAGAGTGACGATTTGTGAGCTAAAATTCTAGCATTCAATTCAGCTTTCGTCCAAGTGAAGATTTTGTCACATTCTTATTCGTTTGTGAAATGGCGGGTAGCAATGACTTGTTTGGCATGCTTCAAGCTGAAGATAAGCTTGATGGGACCAACTATCCGATGTGGTCTTACATGATGAAGCATGTTCTTGCTGCTAAATAACTTTGGAACATAGTGGCAGATGTAGATCGAAGACCCGTAGGTTCTTCTACTTAATAGTCTACTGTCATAGATGGAGCTTCTTCTTCAAGTACAGTGGTTTCTCCTTCTCCACCTACACAAGAGTAGCTTAGATGGGATGGAAAAGATTCTCAAGCTCATGCATTGATTGCGCTTTCTATGAAGCGTCACATAGTTCCACACATTCGGTCATGTTCTACATCAAGACAAGCATGGGATACTCTTGCTTCTTTGTATGCCGTGTGTAATGAAGCACGTGTTGCATACTTGAGGAAGCAACTTGAGGATATATGTATGGTTAAAAATGATTCGATGGATGTGTATGTGACACACATCAAGGACTTGAAAGAACAATTGGCAAACATAGATGAGATTATTTTGGATGCATCACTCATTTCTACATTGTTGAAATGGTTACCGGAATCTTTTCAAAACTTTGCTACTACACTCCATTTGGTTGCAAAAGGAAATCCTAATATGTATGCATTTGATGAGGTTGTGTCTCTTCTTTTGCAAGAAGAGCAATCTAGAGTGAAAAGGAGTGGTTTGAAGTTGAGGGAACGCAAGCACTTGCTATCTCACAAAAGGGGAAAAGCAAGTATGGTTCAGCTTTGGGTTCATCAAAACCAAAGCCTCAAGCTTCCTCTTCCACTCATTCCTCTAATGATGGTGATTTTCAAAAGAAGAAGAGATGAAATATTATCGAAAGGCTGGTCATACTATTGACGAGTGTAGAAAGTTTGGTAAATTCAATGAAAAGAAGAAGGAATCCGACATGTCTATTGCTGAAAATTCAGCAAATGTAAATAATGATGAAGCTAACATGGCTCAAGATTTTTGGGCATGTGTTGTTACATGTCATTATGATGCTTCTTTGCATTCTAAATGTATGGTTGTGAGTGAGGCTGATTCGGATTGGTTCTTTGATAGTGGTGCTTCAAAGCACATAACATCATGGAAGAGATTTTTTGCCTCTTTGAAAGATGCACCCAAAGGAGGACATGTGGTGTGTGCAAACAGTGCCTCTTATCCTATCATTGGAGTAGGAGAAATTGAGCTTACGACTGCAAATGGAGGTTTCATTCTCTTGAAAAATGCATTGTATGTGCCCAGTATAAAGAAGAATTTAATCTCAGTTCCATTGATTGCCAAAGTTGGACTTCATGTACACTTTGTTGATGATAAGTGTATGGTTCATGATTTTAGCAATGGTGATGTTATCGTGATGTCCAGTACATTATGTAATGGTTTATATCGCATGGATACATACAAGAGGGCTGCCTCGAATGCCTTGGTTGCTCATACTTCTTCCATGGTTGAAATGGAGCTTTGGCATGCTCGTTTTGGTCACTTGAACTTCAATAGTTTGCTATACTTGCAAAAGAAGGACATGGTTATTGGTTTGCCTACAGTTGAGTCCATTCAAAAGCATGCATGTGAAGGTTGTATTCTTGGAAAAATGCATCGTGCTTCTTTTCCAAAAGATAGTCATACACACACTACGAGAAAATTGCAGCTTGTTCATAGTGATGTATGTGGTCCCATCAAGACTCCATCTTTTGGGAAGCATGTATGTTTTGTTACCTTCATTGATGATGCTACTCGCCATACATGGGTGTATCCTATGAAATCAAAGAATGAGGTATTTTCTTGCTTCAAAGCATTTTTAGCTATGGCTAAAAATTTTTCTTCACAAAAGCTTTTGACTCTACGCACAGATCGTGGTGGTGAATACATGTCACATGAGTTTAATGCTTTTCTTCGTGAAAGAGGTATTTCACACCAATGTACGGTGCCATATACACCTCAACAAAATGGTGTTTGCCGAGCATAAAAATAGAACTCTACTTGAAATGGCACGATGTATGGTTAAAGGAAAGCATCTTCCTGATAAGTTTTGGATGGAAGCAATCATATGTGCAAACTATGTGTTGAATCGCTGCCCTACAAAAGCATTGAGAGTCATCACTCCTTATGAGGCTTGGAATGGTCATAAGCCTATGGTTAATCATATGTGTGTGTTTGATTGTTTGGCATATGCTCTTGTCCATCACAACAATGTCACAAAATTGATGACAAGGTAAAGAAATGTATATTTGTTGGTTATAGTGTTGAAAGTAAGGGATATCATTTGTATCATCCATTGACGAACACAATTATTGTGATTCGAGATGTGGTATTTGCTGAAAAATCAGTTTTCCCTCTACTTGAATGCAAAAAACAGCCAACAGTTAGCTCACAAGATGTGTTCGATACACTCATGCCTTTGTTCCAAAATGGTGCGCTTGACTATGGCCATGTAGGCGAGCCAACTGAGGCTCAAAGGGCTAAAAATTTACAGCCAAATAGGGCTGAAAATGAAGAGAATTTTGAGCCAAACATGGCTAAAAATTTTCAGCCAAAAATTGTCAAAACTGCTGGAAATTTCCAACCACATATGGCTGAACATTTGCATCAAAATATGGTTGAAAATGAGCATGAAATTCAGCCCATGCATGATGTACATGTTGATGATGTATTACATAATGAACGTATGTCTATCAAGGGTGCACAAAGTATGCCAAAGTGGTTAAAACAAACCTTGCAGGACAACAAATTGAGTGCACCTTTACTTGATAGAACAAGATAAAGCTCTCGCCATGCATCAAGTAATTTTGTGGATTATTCTCTTATTGCAATAGCATATAATGAAGAGCCACTTGCTTTTGAAGATGCATGTGATGATCCACATTGGATGAGCGCTATGCAATCAGAAATGGATTCCATACATAGGAATGGTACTTGGCAGTTATGTGAATTGCTAAAAGGAAAAAATGTCATTCGTATAGAGTGGGTTTACAAGATTAAGAGAAATTCTGATGGTAGCATTGATCACTACAAAGCTAGACTGGTTGCCAAAGGATATGCGCAATAATATGGCATTGACTATGAGGAAACTTTTGCACCTACTTCACGCATGACTACCATTCGTACCTTGGTTGCATTGGCTGCCCATCAAGGTTGGAAAGTGCATCAGTCGGACATAAAAACAGCCTTCTTGAATGGTGATTTGCAAGAAGAGGTCTATGTGAAGCAATCTCCTGGATTTGCTATGAAATGGAAAGAGCATATGGTTTGTCGTTAGCTTGCATAAAGCCTTGTATGGTCTTAAGCAAGCTCCACATGCATGGTACGACAAAATACATAAGCACTTGATTGCTCTTGGCTTCACATGTAGTCCGCCTGAAAGCACGCTCTATGTATGAAAAAATGGGGCTGATCTTATAGTGCTTGTTCTTTATGTCGATGACATACTCTTGACTAGGTCATCTGATGCAAAATTTGACATTCTTATGGTTGATTTGCAGCATACTTTTGATGTCACTTATCTTGGTCTTTTGAGCTACTATCTTGGCATCCAGTTTGTCTCCGTCGAGGGGGGAATTGTTATGCATCAAGCAAAGTATGTTGAAAAACTACTTTAGCGTTTTGACTTTGAGGATTGTAAGCCAGTTTCCACACCAGTTGAGACAGGATTCAAGTTCTCAAATTGAGGATTCCAGTGATGCATTTGACACTTCTCTTTATCAGCAAGCTATGGGATGTCTTATATATGCATGCAACACAAGGCCGGATATATAGTATGCAGTTTCCCAGTTGAGTCGATTCATGCATAGCCCTGGCACTAAGCATTGGCAAGGGGTAAAACGTGTGTTTAGCTATCTCAGAGGCACTTTGAGCTTAGGTCTCTTTTATGGCAGAGATATTCATCCATGCTTGCATGCTTTTACAGATAATGATTGGGCTGGTTGTTATGATACTTGCGTGTCCACTAGTGGTAATTGCTTTTTCCTTGGAGACTCATGCATATCTTGGTTGAGTAAGAAGCAACCTACAGTGGCGACATCGAGTTGTGAAGCTGAGTACAGGGCACTTTTCATAGTTGTAGTGGAGTGTATATGGCTGAGATGCCTATTGATGGATCTTTGCATGGAGATTGATCATGCTACACATATTCTCACTGATAGTCGGAGTGCTTTGGCTGTTGCACGAAACCTAGTGTTTCATGCATGGACCAAACATATTGAGGTGCATTATCACTATGTGAGAGAGCGCCTTCATGTAGGAGATATTGGTTTGGTATATGTGCCTACACAAGATAACATGGCAATATGTTCACATCATTTGCTCCAGGGGGGTTTGTTACACTTATGTGTTCCTTGAGTAGCTTTGATGTGAACCTTTTCCCTATACATGGGCACTTTTTACTCTAGTGCTAGCTAGAGGTTTTTTCCCCATGTTACCACATACATGATTCACTCATATGTGGTGGTACTTTGTACTTAGGGATATTATTCAACTCTTACTTCAATTCAGTTTCATGGTCAATAGAGAGAGCTATTCCTACCATCGTCTTCTCCGTGTGTCTTGCTGCGTTTGTGCTCCAGTGCTTCTCATGTGTCTCTCGCACTTCTACACACACCCAACATAGATGTGAGATAATACACTTTTAGAGAGAGTTTTCCACATTTTCTTTATCTTCCCAAGAGTCTTCCCAAGATTCTACATAAGGGTAAGGATATGGAAAAAGGACACTTACTGATGAATATGTAAATGAGTACATAGGGGGGCAATAGGAGCAAGTATTAGAGATACTTTCCCATATGCCTTCCAATGTCATTTTGAGAACAAAAATGGAAGGGAAAGGAAATGTTAAAATCATAAGGTATCGAACCTTACGCTCAAGTGAGATGCTAAGAAGTCTTCTTTTATAGAACACTCTTTATGTAAAGGGTGGATGGGAAAGGAGGGGTGGAGAGAAAATTCTCCACAAAATCATATGGATATATATCTGTTAGAGTTGTTATGGCAAGGAGGAAGCCCTCTAGTCATTTCATATGTGTGTTTACTCGCTCTCTATGTCAAAAACCTCCGTACATGTGTCTTCTCTATGTTCTCATATGCAAAATAAATCAACCTTGGGTCATAATCAAGTGTATGTACCACCTCATGTTGAGCATGAGGACACCTTAAAGAGAGCATATAACCACCTTTGGAACAAGTATTGCATATCCATTCCATCTCATTTAGAAGTTATTCAAGGTTTGTGCAACAAGCTAATTAAAGGGTCCTTATAGGACACTCAAGGAAAACACAACATTTTTATATGTGGGATGAACTTTCTACGCTAGTCTCTTTCCATTGAAGAAGTATGAGAAGAATATAAGTCCTAATTTTTTTCTTTCTTTGCCTTGACTCGTTCACTTTGCCAACAATAACAGAATGTCTTATTCACTCACAAGCTCCTTTATAGAGTCAAAAATTCAGCCCAAAGTATACTTCACACCACAAGCATAGACTATCCAAATTGTTGTTGACACAAGCCTCATGATTACTATACTTCATATAAGAAACATGTAGTATCAAGATACATGAGTACTGTTAAAATTTTCAAGTTCAATAGTGGATTTTCAATACCAGTTTGTTGAATCTCATCCATGACGACCTTCATCACATTTCTTACACTATAACATCAATATTGATGAGAGAGGCCAAAGCCAAATCCTCCGTAGAAGATTGGACAAGCTTTGATAGCTCCATTATATGAATTAAGAAGACTTGGTGTCAAAATGCTATAATGAAAAATCTATTTGGTCTTTCTCAATTAGAGACTTGGTACTCAACGTTTGACCTAGTCTTTGGCTCATTGATACTCGCTCATGACTTATATATATATATATATATATATGTGTGTGTGTGTGTATTTATGTCTTTCTTTCTCTCTATCTTTCTCTTCCTTTGATGGGCTTTGTTATTTACATAACACCATCTACATTAACATGGATGAGATGACCCAAATTCAAATCATCCACAAAACACTTAAGCACAAGCTCTAGTACCTCCATCGTCACACTTGTGAACATGACTTGCGATTAATTTTCTATGATATAAATTCTCTCTCTCTCTCTCTCTCTAAACTTGACCTAGTGTTTGCTTAAGCTTGTTGATGACTAATCTCTAACTCTCCCTCATCTCTCTCTTTCCGTTGGACTTGCTCGTTTATGTTGTTAAATCGAAAACAACATTGATAAGATAAGCAAACTTCAAATCCTCCACAAAGCACTCATGCAGAAGCTCTAGCTCTAGCAGTCTCACCATATAAGCCAAGATGACATGCAACCAATGTGCTATGACAAAAAGCATCTCTCTTTCTCTCTTTGAAACTTCCATCTACTAATAGTGAAGTGAGTTAGTGTTGTTTGGTGAGTTGATATTCTGAAGGTATGAAAGTTTGGTGAGCTGATATACTCAAGGTATGAAAATTTCTACTCTAGTCCCTTTGCAACACATCTCATGTGTGGGTGATGTTTGTTATAAAACCTGCAAAGATGTAAAATACGCCTACAAAATATCAATTGATATTGGAGATAATGATCAAATCATGAGAGGCAAAGCACTCCATGTAAAATCAAGACTGGTAATCAGGAGTTGTGCCTTATGTAATGGCAAACACACTCACCTGCAAATGGGTCTGATGTTAACTCGTGAGAATAAAGAAAGCCCTTTCATGTGTGGCTCATTCTTTGAAATTTCAAAGCCACTGGAAGAATCGATGAAGGCGGAGACTTGTTTGCGAACGCTATTTTCGGAAGTTGGACCTGAAGACTATCAGTCAACTAGTGCCGACTGGTGGCGGCACTGGCGAGGCAGCGCATTCAAGTCTCAAGATCGTCTCGGCCAGGTCTCCGCAACAAGCAGAAGCAGCACTTCGCTAAGTCTCCATGGGTCTGTACCTAACCTCGATTAGCTTTCTATTCTTCCAGTCTTCACGACAGTAGATAACATAACCATCTGATTTCTGTCCTCGAAGCCTCTCCATGAGGATTGCTTAACTCTTCTCGTTAGGTTCGCTCTTATTCTCTTGTTTGCCTTCAACTCCTCGGTTCCCTCGGATGCTTCTCTGTTACGGCTGGTGTCTAGCGGCATGATATATGTCCCTTTACGTTACTTATGATATCTGAGTTTATCGCGTTTCATACTTCACGCACATGCAATCCGCAAACCAATTGCACCCTCTGCAGTAAATGATTATAAACGAGGTATACGATCCCTCCTTTTTCCTCTAACTCTAGGAGTCACAACAGAATTCTCAGTCGATCTTTTATCTTTCCAGAAACTAGATGCTGATCTTGTTCTCTGGTCGTCTGGTTTGTCTCTGTGTGCAGAAAATGCAAAGAATTGTCTTGATCATTCTGTTGCTTTGTCTTTCTTTCAAATGCACCGTCCTTGGAGATGTCAATACGAAGTGGAACAGGTTTTCTCCCTCGTCGCCGGCGGCATTACTACTTACAGAGAAGGATTTCTGCTCGAAGCTAAGGTCTTTACCGAAAAGAGCGCACTTTGCCTCTATAGAAGATTACGGTGCGATCGGTGATGGAGAGACTCTAAACACCCAAGCTTTTCATGATGCCATTTCTCACCTGAGCGCTTTTTCTAATCAAGGAGGAAGCCAACTCTACATCCCCCCTGGAAGATGGTTAACTGGAAACTTCAACGTCACAAGCCATTTCACTCTTTTTATTGATAAGGATGCTGTGATCCTCGGCTCACAAGTAACCTCTTTGCTTTATATGTCGAAAACTGCAAAACGCCCTTTACATTGAAATACCTTGATAGACTAGGTCCTAGTTATATTGACAGACTTATGTGAATATCGTCGCTTTGCATACTCTCATGATTAGTTTTGCTCTGGCGTTATGTCATTGAGATCTCTTCTGCGAGTAATGCCGTGTCCTTGGTGCTCACATAGCAAGCTGACGTTACATGTAACAACATGTCACTTATTACCAGGGATTACTATGTCTAAGCATGATGATTGACCTTGAAAAGAGCATGAAAGACTACCAGGGATTACTATGTCTAAGCATGATGATTGACCTTGAAAAGAGCATGAAAGACTCTACTATAGTATTTTAATTTGCACGCTGAGTTGCTGCTTATCAATTACTCATGGAACTGCCTTTCTGCAGAATCCAAGGGACTGGCCTGTCGTGGATCCGTTACCTTCGTATGGAAGAGGGAGAGAGCTTCCAGGTGGTAGACACATTAGTTTGATTTATGGGAATAATCTTTCAGACGTGATTATAACAGGTAAATTGATTTTGTCATCGTCAGTTATATTTTCTTCTGAAGTTGCAAGTGTAACAGTCAAGTAGAAAAATAAACATAAAGTACTGACTTTTCCTGCTTGATGAAGTAATAAACACGAAAACCCTCCTTTATAATGATAATTTCTTTCTTGATGATAGTTTGCTTACAGCCTTCACATGCATAAATTTACTCAGGTAACAATGGAACTATCGATGGCCAAGGCAAGGTGTGGTGGGAACTTCATGCCAACGGTAGCCTGGATTACACTCGAGGACACCTGCTTGAGCTGATGAACTCCAAGGATATCATAATTTCAAATCTGACTTTTATCAACTCCCCATTCTGGAACATTCATCCGGTTTACTGCAGGTTCTTTTGCTCTAAACATTACGTTTGTACTTTAATCTCAAGGAATGTGAAGATCTTTTCTGCAAGAGGCTCCAGAATATCAGGCAGCAATTCATCACTTGCCTTAAAACTTTCATGTAAACCTGAAGAAAAGCAAGTGGCATATGTATTGGTTATGTGATGAATTGATTGACTCTTTGTAAAATGGGGAAGAATGTAAAACCTAAATGTAAAACATTACTGGTTAAACACCCCTACCCTATTGATATCTATCAAAAGGAAAGTCTCACAGAGTTCGGCCACTGTACAGGAACGTCCTCATCCAGTACCTCACCATCTTGGCGCCAATCGATTCTTCAAACACAGACGGAATCGATCCAGGTATCACTCCACGCAATTCTCAATGCTTACCTGCTTGCACACCCGTTGATTTGCTTATCCCCCAGAAATCATGAAGTGCTGAATCAGTACAAAGCGTTGTTCAGATATTTCGAGCAAATGCTTACCTCTTCATCTGCCTGCATGCATCCAAGCTTGGTTATGTAAATCGACAGCATATTCAATTATGTAATTCTGTACGCCTAGGGTTTTTTCCTGACATCCTATTCCTCAAAAAAATCGAGATTCTTTTTTCTGACAGACTCCAGTTCACGCGTTTGCATCGAAGACTGCTATGTCGAGAATGGAGATGACCTCGTTTCCATCAAGAGTGGATGGGATGAATATGGAATTAGGTATGGGCGGCCAAGCTCAAAGATCGTTATTCGGCGGCTTGCAGGCGCAACACGCTCAAGTGCAGGTGTTGCGATCGGGAGCGAAATGTCTGGTGGGGTCTCGCATGTGTATGTCTATGACTTGAAGGTAGGACACGCTTCCACTG
Organism: Ceratopteris richardii; assembly: GCA_020310875.1. Classification (NCBI taxonomy): domain Eukaryota; kingdom Viridiplantae; phylum Streptophyta; class Polypodiopsida; order Polypodiales; family Pteridaceae; genus Ceratopteris; species Ceratopteris richardii. The sequence continues at coordinate 61,668,615 of CM035442.1, forward strand.
GTGTACGCATAAAATCAGCCCAGGGAAGAGGCGGTTACGTCAAACATGTATACGTATCAGACGTCGTTCTGAGGAACGTGAAGACGGCGATCGCTTTTACTGGTCTCTATGGGGAGCATCCCGACGACCTGTACGATCCAAATGCCTTGCCTCATGTCCACACAATCTACATACAGAACGTTAAAGGCGATAATGTCACCATGGCGGGGAATTTCCAAGGTCTTCCTGGCTACCCATATCGTGATATCTTCCTTAGGAACATAACTCTGAATGTAACGTCCAGGAAGGTTGTTTGGAATTGCTCGTACCTGACAGGATACTCTGAATCAGTATCCCCACCTCCTTGTGCAGCGCTTGTACAGAAAGCAACCAAAAAGAATTCTGCTTCTACTTCAATTAGTTAGAGGCATCTGTGCGGAGGGAATCACGACTCACGATTGAAGGATATGTAAAAAGGTTATCGGCAAGCACGTTGCCCATCTGTGCAGGTTATACAGTCTTAAGGGAGAAAGTCGGAGACCATATGTATACTTGGTAGTGTCCGTGAAAAAAACTGCAAACATTTGATGATTACAGATCTGTAATTCAAATTTAGCAGCAATATATGTATACTAGAAAAACACGTAGGGATTGGAAGCCGCTTGTAATACTCTCCTATATTAGGTCTCTTGGGCATCTGTCTTGAAGGTTTAAAATTTGTAAATGTAATCTTTCTTTTTGTTTTTCGTAGAGGAAGTTCACCCCAAGCCTAATCTCTCCAGGTTTGAATATATTGAAAGAATATTTGTACAACTGAAGGGCATAGTATGCATGGGACCTCTCACATTCCACAAAACAGAGATTAAACTGCCCAAGGATCACAAGGACAGGGCTGCCCAAAGGCATCTAGTTTCAAAGGCCTGAAGGCATTACAATTGGGTAGACTAGCCACAATAGCTAATGCATCTCTAGCAACCCATAGGGGGTTGAACACATGGCCTCCACCTCAAGAACTGGGAGCTCAATCAGCTCACCTATGATAGGTGGACTAATTGTAATATTTCGGATTCGGATCTTTACCTTGCATGATTGCAAAATGAATTTGAAATGGCTCCTTGGGTGTCTCCTTGAAGCTTTCTAGATTCTCCAAACAACAGGCTTAGTCATGAATGTTTTAGGTTGTCCTAAGAGATTAAAGAAGCGGGGAATGCTTAGGAAAAGGAGATGTCAAGATATATCTCTCTCCTTGCCTTCTCTATGTGACCTAGTCCTTAAAAGGAGAAGGGAAGAGAGGGATTCTTTTTAGGGAGCATGACCTCTTCCTCCATCATAGTAAAAGTCCCTTTTCTTCTATATGTTAGAGGAGATCCAAAAGTGGATTTCTTGTATCTTAGGAGAATGAGCAAATTTTGCTCACCAATATCATGGGAATTGTTAAAATGTTAAACGCGGGACTAGCTGTCATTAGCGTGTTTAAACATTTATTGGGTTCTTGGGAGTGGAAGGGGTCTGTTAGACAGAGGCCCTATACTTAGTTCCCAAACTAACCACTTCACACAAAGCAATACACTGATGCCCAAAATTCTATCAAGACTTCGTTACACTTACAATCTTACAGTAATCATCCAACTCTCCTACAGTTGACCGAACACACTGCACCAGATTATGCAGTATCGTGATACAGAGTTACTTAATGAACTTAAGAACTGTTTCGAATACAAAATACTGTAACACTAGAGACAACAATAGTAATCCAATCTTCACCGAATAGATACAAACAATCAAACAAAACCGAAGACACAGAAGAACTCAACAGTCTCAGACACACAGTACTGGGGGGTCCAGTACGCAACTTACGACCCTTACTGTAGCTTAATCTTTACCGTATGAGGACAGACCTCAACACTGAAGACCATACAATACGACTCGGAGTTCTCAGAACACTACTGCAACTACACAGACTTCATCCAACACGTTACAGCACCTTACAAGAAAGAGTGACCCCAGGATACGCTTAATCAACAGAACAATCACAACCGAGATCCCGCAGAACAACTCGCTCAGACAACAGTCTAACGATCAACTGAACGTCTATGTAACTCACGAACAGAAACAGGTATCAAGAGACAGCCAGACAGAACAAGAGTAGTATACTCAAAATTGCTCAACAGACACTACAATAGCATTTAGCTCAATCACCCAGACAGACAGTCTAGTGATCCCTACGAACGTCACTATAACTTACAATCCGAACAAGTGTCGATAACATAAACAGAAATGAGACAAGATACTCCAAATTAACCAACTCGACACACAGTAACGTCACAGACAAATCACCCAGACAGACAGTCTGGTGATCTCACGGAACGTCACTGAAGCGCCTCTTTTTCATTGCTTTATATAGATTACAAGTATCGGTGTAACAACCTCTCGTTCATGTGAACAAGATTCAGTTTTTACAATCGCCAATCCGACGGCCGACTAACACTGGCACGCATGGTGGACTCGAACCCGCAAGTTTTACAAAATTACGGTTCATCTATAATGCTTTCTAAATACATGGATCTGGCTAATCTAAAGGTTCGGGCGATTTTCTTTTTTAAAGATTCTAACATCTGTTTTCAAAGTATCAGGTTCTACTAATTGTGCATCTGTTCTTACAGAACTTAGGGAAATTACTTTGGACAGCAAAATTTCTACCTGCGTCTGCAGAAAGGCCTCTTGTAAATAAAATTCGTTTGATAAGGCCGCATCCCTGGATACTTTCATCTCTGCAAGTTGTTTATCCATCTTGGCCAATCTTTCTTTCTGATTGTCGAGGTGGTTGTCTTTTCTGTCGATCTGCTGATTCTGGAACTGGATTGTTCTGGAGTAAGCATCTCTTTCTTTGCGAAGATTTGATATTACCTTTTGTCGTTGAGCTTCCTCGGTCAATACTCGTTTGAGAATACTGTTTACTTCATATAAATTTGTCTTGCATCTCTAGAGTTCATCAGCAGTTTTCATAGCCAGATCGTGCTGTTCTTGGCCTCGTTGTACCACTTCATCCAATGTCTGTCTTGTTTCTTCTAACAGATTCCCTAAAGCTACTCTTGCATCTTCTTTGTCCTGTATCTCTTGCTTTAACTGAATGATTTCGACATTTGCATTATTTAGTAACTCGTCTTTTTGTCTGATCTCTACCAGTGCTGCATCTCTTTGAGCGGTAACTTCTACTGTTCGGCCATTCGTGCTTGTAACTCCTTAAGTTGTTCTTGTAAGGCTTGGTTTTCGGCTTTAGATACTATTAATTCTTCTTGTAGAGGACTAATGTCCACCTCCAGTACATCCACCTTGTGTTGAAATTCATTGCGGATAGTATCTGTAATTTGTTTCATATGTGCCGGTAGTTGTTGTGATAAGTGGATCAACATTTGACCCATGGTTGCAAGTTCAGATATCATAGGAGTCGAAGGAAGTGGAAGATGAGGACGAGGTTGAGATGAGGATGCGGTGAGGAGCTGCTGGGAGGTCGGTGGTGAGTAATTTGGGGATGAGGAAGAAGAGGCAGTGGGTTCTTCGGGAAGAATGGGTGAAGTAGGGATAATTGGGTTGATTGGAGGTTTCGGTGGGGGAGTGGGAAGAACAGAGTGAGATTCTGTTACCTTTTCTATGGTTTGTTGTTTAGTGTCAGTGGTGTCGGCAACTGTGGACTCGACTGCTTTGAGCAGTTCTTCGAAAACTTCTTTAATTATATGTTCTTCGTCTCCTTGTTGTTCCTGCTCCGATTGTTGCTGTGATGCTTCTTGTGACGAGCTTGTGTCAGATTCGGTGTGAGCCTCCTGTTCTTGTTGTTGTTCTGACGAAGATTGTGCTGATGACTCGTGATGCATGGAGGTTGTTGTGTCGTGAAAGGTTTCTTCTTCGTTAGCTTCTTCTTCTTTTTCGTCTGCCTTATCATTCGCGGCTGAACCCTGTACTTCGCTATCGGATGAATCATGATTCTTTTGTGACGGAGAAGGTTGAATATCTCTTCATCTTCTTCTTCATCATCCTCTAATATTTGGGCAGATTCCTCATGTCGTAGAATGGGTCCTCGGGTGGTGGTTGTGCTGCTAGAATAGTCGGGAATAGAAAGGATATGATGTGTGGCAGTCTGGACCTTGGCATATCACCTTTATTAACCTATTTGATAATTGATACACATTCTCTGTGAATGCGGCAGAAGAAGTAGGATGCAAAATTTATAGGCTCTCTCGCAGCCAAATCTATTGCCGAATAGAAAGGCCGAGAGATGCCATAAGTTCGTTTCTGCAGATTAAGAATAGCTACTAAGAATTGTAGCGCAGATCTCTCAGGTTCAGGGCGGTAGAGTATTGCGTATTCGTTGGATGAGCTCCTAGGGAATAATCGATTCATGGTGGCAATCGGTAGATTTGGACCATTTTCCCGACCTTGCCGAGGGAGTCGAAACACATCAGCAAAGGCCTGGAATGTGATTACGATTCGAGAGGGTAGGGATGTGATAGCCCAACTTTGCTCGGTGGCAGGTGTGTTAGCGATGGCGACGATTATCTGAGCATAGAACGGGTGGCAATCTACTGAATGCCAAGGCAGTTCAGCGAAATTGGCCGGCCCACGGGTGCGCAGGAACTCTCCTACATCGGCACGGAGTCTGTCACGGAAAGCGGTGAAGTTTTCCAGAGCTTCCATGGTGCACACAGTAAATGCAAGCACAAAACAGAAAGCATAGGGTTTACACAATCACACAAATGACGCAAACACAATAGCAATTTTCGGCGAAACGGAGAAGGTTAAGTAGATGTGTTGCAGTGGAGAACAATCAAAATCACTAATCATCGTGCAACGTTGAGATGATAACTTCATAACTTGGTGTGCATGCATGAGCAGAACAATAATGTCGGGCAGCTGGTGTCATAATTAAGTATCAAAACACGGATATTTACAGGCTTATTTTATTAAGCGCGCAAAAACAAAAGAAAAGAAAAGAGAAGAAAACACAAAATACGCGGCCAATCCGCAGAACGTTTTAGTGTTGATCCGATGCTTATTGATACGGACGCAGCTTTGAACCATTTATCACCTTTGGAAGAGGTAGTTCGGTCAAAGTAGTCAACCGAAAAGTGGCTGGGCCCACCTGTTCAGCAATCCGGTAGGGACCAAACCATCGTAACTTGAACTTGCCAGCAGAGCGATTCGACTTTGCATTGTAAAAGAGTACAAGTTGCCCCATCGTAAAAACTGGAGTCTTTAGATATCGATCATGTGTTCGAGCTTGTCTTAACTGAACTTCCTGGATAGTCAGAAAACTTGTCCATCGATGCTCATCCAGTTCTCTGAGTGTATCTAGTCGGAATGAGAAAGAATCTTCTGGTATCAATTTCTGAGTGAGAGCTACATGTAAACTTGGCACAACAATGTCCATTGGTGCTATGGCTTCCAGTCCATAAGTTAATTTGAAAGGGGTTAATCCTGTTGCTACCTTGTATGTAGTCCGGTATGCCCATAATACTGCAGGTAACAGTTGATCCCATCTTTCCGGTGCTTCCAGAATCAGTTTTCGAAGCATATTCAACAGGGTCTTGTTTGTACTCTCAGCCAAACCATTTGCACGAAGATAATATGGTGAACTGAGTTTATGCGTGATCTGAAAAGAATGTGTGAGTATTTCATTAAATTGTTGACAAAATGAGTGCCTTGATCTGTAACAAGCTCCAGAGGTAAGCCAAAACGTGGAAAGACATCTTTCATTAGACACTTTGCCACCAAAACAGTTGTGGCAGACTTTAAAGCCCATGCTTCTGCCCATCTGGTAGCATAATCTATACATGTTAGAATATAAGGATTATTACTGAGTATGGTTGGAGGTGTAATAGGTCCAACAAAATCTAGGCCCCACTTTTGAAAAGGCTCCAATGCAATACAGGTTGGAGAGGGAAAAAATGGTGTTGTAGAGGCTGTCCAGACCGTTGACAAGTATCACATTGTTTGACAAACTGAGATACATCCCTGTACATAGTAGGCCACCAAAGTCCGCTCTGCAGAATTTTACGGTGCGTTAAATCTGCTACAAAATGCCCACAGGAAGGACTTGAGTGAGCCAAAGTAATGACTGAGTTAACTTCATGTGGAGGAATGCAACGAAGTAAAACTCCAGTGTGATCCATATAGTATAATTCTCCAGCAATTAAACGAAATTTGCGACTGTACACTGCAATCTTCCTACGCATTGCAAGAGAAGTCTGAGAAGGAAGGCATCCATCAGTAAGAAATATCAATATCTGATCATAATATGTAGATGGCATAGGTGGGTCTGCAATTTCATCATTAATTGGTTCAGAAACATAAATCGCTGGTGTTGTGTCATTTACACCGACCGGAGCTTCACCGGAATCTAAGCGAGAAAGGAAATCTACTAAGGCATGTGAACTGCCTGGCCGATGAATAACTTCGTAATCAAACTCTTGTAAAAGCAGAACCCATCGCGCTAATCGACCACCTAAATGTTGCTGCCTTACCAGGTAGACAAGTGTAGCATGATCTACATGAAAAGTAAATTTACGGCCAAGTAAATAATGCCTAAATTTCTTTACAGAGTATACTAAACCTAGACATTCCCTTTCTGTTACAGAGTAATTCTTTTCAGCAGGGGCAAGCCTTCGACTTGCATAGTATACTGGCCTGAACCATTTATCGGTTTGTTGCATTAGTACGCTCCCAATTGCTATATCTGAAGCATCAACAAATACATGAAATGGGCGATCCCAGTCAGGAGGCTGTAAGATTGGAACCTGTGTTAGTAATCCCTTTAGACGATCAAAAGCAATTTGACATTCCTGAGTCCACTCAAATTGTCGAGGAGTCTTGGTTATTAACCGGTTCAGTGGTATCGCCAAATGAGCAAGCCATCGTAAGTGTCGTCCATGCCATCTTACTTGTCCCATGAAACGCATTACTTCCTTAGGTGTAGTGGGTACAGGTGCTTCTAACACAGTTGTGATTTTATCTGGATCCACCTGTATACCTTGTGCAGATACAATGTGGCCAAGTAGCTTTCCACATGAAACCGCAAACACAGATTTGTTTGGGTTCAAACAGAGTCTGTATTCTCTGCATTTCTCAAAGCAGCACCGTAAATGGAACAAGTGTGCTACCATCTTACCGAACAAGGAGAAATCATCAAGATATACTTGCATGAACGAGGTAAGATAAGGGGAGAATATTTCCTGCATACACCTCTGGAAAGTATTGGGGGCATTTCTTAATCCGAACCACATAACAGTACAGGCAAATACACCCCAATTGGTGATGAACGTTGTTTTTGGTATATCTTCCTTAGCCATTCTTACTTGATTGTAACCACTGTATCCATCCAAGAATGAGTACATTTCATGTCCTGCTACTCTGTCCAGCATGGTGTCAAGAAAAGGTAGAGGAAATGGATCAGGCACTGTAGCGGCATTTAGTTTTCGGTAATCCACACATATGCGTAACTGCTTATTCTTCTTAGGGACGATAACAATGGGTGATATCCACTCAGCATGCTCTACTGGTACGATGAATCCGACTTTTAGTAACCTATCAAGCTCTACCTTTACCTTTGCTGCATAGTTTGGATTCACCCGGTAGCTGGGTTGTTTGATTGGCTTAGCTTCTGGCTTCAGCATGACCCTATGTTGATAAATGCGAGGGTCCAAACCCTTCATGTCTTTGTAATCCCATGCGAAAACATCATAGAATTCTCAAAGAAACTGTATTAACGCTGCTTGAAACATTTCAGGCAATCCTTCCTTTATTTTTACAGGTCGCTGATTAACTTCATCACCTAAATTATATGTAATTAACTGATCTTCTGGAACATAGAATTGTCGGGACTTCTCTGTAACATCGGGTGGCTTTAAAAGTTGTTGTAGATCAGCGTCATCTATAGCAGTAGTATCTTCTTTTTTGTCTTCTTCAGTCACAGGCATCATCGTACAAACTTCCGGGTTCCAATTATCTACAACAGATTGTAGATCAACAGTTCCTAGGGAGATCAAATCAATATTATTCTTCAAAAACTCTTCTTCTTCATCATCTGAAAAACCATCTAACATATGAACTGGTTCTGCAAAATAAGGTCTAGCATGTAATTCACAAGGTTGTATAGCATCTAGTTTTACAACATATTTACAATTATTATCCTTGAAAGTGAGTTCCTGTGCAGACCAATCTCGTATCACCTTGGCTTGTTTCAACCAAGGGCGGCCGAAAAGCAAATTATAATCCAAGCTAGACTCTGGTAGCTTTAAGACGATAAAAGTCATCTTAAATGTTGTGCCTTGCAGAGTTATGGGCACATCTCGTACTGGTCCTACTGGGTGGACTCTGGACTGATCAGCCATCCTTACAAAAAACTGGACAGGCTCAATTTTCGTCCATCCTAACTTTTTACACAGAGCGGCAGTAGCAATATTTACACTAGACCCTCCATCAATTAGTACTTGATTGATTTTATGATTTTTGTACCATACCGTAATCAATGGGACCGAATGATCCACCGTAGCGTCAATTTCTGGTTGTACTGTTGATGTTGCTGGAATGCAGGCAGACTCAGTACTAAACTGTTGTTGAAATTGCTGGCGGACTCCTGGTACTAGTGCAAGTAACTGTCCAAGAGGAAGAGTAATGGACGCTTTAGATAAGATTTCCCATGCTTGATTTACTTGACTTGTTTCCTTCACCGATTCTGAAGACGATGGATCGGTTATTGGAATTGACTCTTGCTCTTGTGTAGCTTCCTTTGGCAGTGGAACTTGTGTCATCGGAATAGGATCTGGGAACACTGGAGGTTTTGTGGTGGTCCACTGACTAGCCTTGTCATATGTTCGCTTGCGTCTCTATGGGTGTGATCTGAACCATATTTGTCATAGGGTTCTGACGCTCTTTCTTCCTCTGATCGTATTCAGCTGCATCTTTACAAAACCTTCTAATGTGGCCAAATTCACCGCAAAAATGGCAGCGAGGTGGTGGCAAATTAGTATTTTCCTGTGCTGGTCTTGCCTGCCAACGGTTCGCATTGTAATTGTTATTTCTCTGTCCTCTGTAATTTCGATATCCCTGCTGCTGGTTGTTTCTCATTTGAGGAGGTACATAGTGATTGGCAGGCTGCCCTGGTTCTTGTATAATTGCATTCACTGTTGCTGTTCCCTGTACTTTAGCGTTGTATGCACAATTTTTGGTGAAATGTCCTGTCGTGTTACAGATAGCACAAAACAACTGGTTGAGGGCACAAGTGGCACTGGTATGCCCTGAATTCTTGCACGTGGTGCAGTACACCTGTCTGATCGGATCTTCTACAACATTTTTACTTGTTTTTAACCATTCCAGGTCTTCTGTAAATCCTCCAACCTTGTTTTCCAGCTGCAAAGCCATCGCAATCACCGCATCTAGCATCATAGCTCCCACACAGCGTATGATCATAATCTGTTTAAGTTGCGGTGTCAAGCCATTGATAAACCATTGAGTGATAACGTCATCTGGTAGGTTGGCATGTGCTGGGGGTAATTGCCTCAAATGCGTTCTGAATAGGGTGGCATATTCTTGAACTGTTTGGTTCATCTTTTATCTATTGTTTTGCAGGTAATCGAAAATTTCGGTTGGATTCTTCTTTAGCCTGAATCTCTGCAAAAATGCGTCCCTTACTGCTTCATAAGTGCCGAAATGGTTAATATCATATTCTGTAAGCCACATGGCTGCTTCATTAACCAATGTAGACTGGAAGACAATAACTTTATACGCCGGATCAGGTGGATGATTGAGCACTGCGTAACTTATCTCAAATATGCGTACATGAGCATCTGGATCATCACCTGAGAATCCACCGAATTTAGTGTATGTTACTCCTGTTGGAGTCGGCCGGGGTGGAAATAACTATTGCTGCTGTTGTTGTTGTTGTTGTTGTTGTTGTTGACCACTCATCATGCTGGTGGTGGTATTGGGACTATCTTCTGTATCCCGAGGCTGAATATCTGAACCGTCAGAATGTGTATCTTTAGCCTGTGCACTCTCCGGCTCGATAATATTGTTCAATATATTTCAGATCTCAGCTTCGAACACGCGACCTTTCTTCTTGATGTCAAATGTAGGAAAGCTTACTCCAAATAGTGGTGACTGGACTGAAGATTCACCAAGAAATGGTAAACCGTCATCGGAACACTGTGGACTCTCAGCAACTGGTACCGAAATGACACCGGAAGGTGTCGAATTTTCACCAAAACAAGGTGCTTTTTCTTCTTTACTGATTTCTTTGGCTAAGGTGTTTCTATTCGTAAACAAATTTGAATCTTTACCCAATGGTGTTAAATTAACTTCATGTTGCGTCCTGGTAGATTCTAGAGTCACTATAATTTCGACAGACTCTGCCGGAATCGCACCGGAATCTGCCAGAGGGGTAGTGCGCTCCACCGGAATATGACCGGAATCACTACTAAGGTTCTTCACTTCCTTGGCAACTGGGTTAAACCTATATGCGCTTCTACCTCCTGGAGGCGTCCTTAGCAAATTAGGTACCCAAGGCTGTTGGTACTTCAGATATGACTCACCAGATCGAGTAACCGGCATGTATCATTTTTTGTACTACTTGCATAATAATATTGTCGATTCACAATCTATAGTCGCGTTTCTACAATCGATTTGCAACAATCTGATCTGTTGCCACTTTTCCCACAGACGGCACCAGGGTTAAAATGTTAAACACGGGACTAGCTGTCAATAGCGCGTTTAAACATTTATTGGGTTCTTGGGAGTGGAAGGGGTATGTTAAACAGAGGCCCTATACTTAGTTCCCAAACTAACCACTTCACACAAAGCAATACACTGATGCCCAAAATTCTATCAAGACTCCGTTACACTTACAATCTTACAGTAATCATCCAACTCTCCTACAGTTGACCGAACACACTGCACCAGATTATGCAGTATCGTGATACAGAGTTACTTAATGAACTTAAGAACTGTTCCGAATACAAAATACTGTAACACTAGAGACAACAACAGTAATCTAATCTTCACCGAATAGATACAAACAATCAAACAAAACCGAAGACACAGAAGAACTCAACAATCTCAGACACACAGTACTGGGGGGGCCAGTACGCAACTTAAGACGACCCTTACTGTAGCTTAACCTTTACCGTATGAGGACAGACCTCAACACTGAAGACCATACAATACAACTTGGAGTTCTCAGAACACTACTGCAACTACACAGACTTCATCCAACACGTTACAACACTTGACAAGAAAGAGTGACCCCACGATACGCTTAATCAACAGAACAATCACAACTGAGATCCCGCAGAACAACTCACTCAGACAACAATCTAACGATCAACTAAACGTCTATGTAACTCACGAACAGAAACAGGTATCAAGAGACAGCCAGACAGAACAAGAGTAGTATACTCAAAATTGCTGAACGGACACTACAGTAGCGTTTAGCTCAATCACCCAGACACACAGTCTGGTGATCCCAATGAACGTCACTATAATTTACAACATGAACAAGTGTCGATAACATAAACAGAAATGAGACAAGATACTCCAAATTAACCAACTCGACACACAGTAACGTCACAGACAAATCACCCAGACAGACAGTCTGGTGATCTCATGGAACGTCACTGAAGCGCCTCTTTTTCATTGCTTTGTATAGATTACAAGTATCGGTGTAACATTTCGTTCGGGAGAACAATATTCAGTTTTTACAATCGCCAATCCGGTGGCCGACTAACAGAATATAGTTCCCTAAACAAGGCACTTGTACTTTGAACTTTCCCAAACAACCAAATGCCCTTTATTTTGTGCTTTTTAGCTTGCATACAATGATATGTTAAGAAAGCCAAGATAAGTAGGGTTTGATTGAATGAATGTGATGAAACACATATTGAATGGGCAAAAAAGAGCCACTTCTTTTTGGAGAAAATTGGTGTGGCATAAAGATCTTTTAGAAGCCTATAAGAAATATAGAAAAATTGTTTAACAAATATAAAAGAAAATGTTTCAAGATCCTTTGACATATACACATGTATAAACTGCTCCAATATCATGCATTACATGAGCAAAACAAGCTTCCAAGAAATGCATATAATCATCTTGAGCTTGTTTAAGATAAAGCGAATATTATAAAGAAATTTGCAAGCATTAAACCAGTCGAAAACCTTGTGCTTATGAACACATGCAAATTTTTTTTTTTTTTGCAAATTTTGAGTAATTTATTTTGATTTCTTTTAATATAATTCCTTGGTATGTTAATTCTATAAGTTTATTGCATGGAGTTAGAGTTGCATAGTTATATGAGATAGTGTAACTATGTAGGAGTGATCATATCTTGATCTTATTGCAAATAATGTAATAAAATTCCCCAAAAGAGAACAAAAAAACCTTGATGGTGTCATGTTAAGGCTTTGAAGTGGAGGTTAGACAAAAGAGAAGAAAGAGATAACATCACCACGATTTGCATCAAAATTTACACAAAGGTTCTAAGTAATCCAATCAGTGTGTATTTCGATTACATATTTGAAGAGTCATAATCATAGGTTAGGTACTATAAAAAATATAAATTTATAATAGAGATACTAAAGGAGGGAAAAAATCAACCTTAGACTTAGAAGCACTTGACTAGGGAGAATCTTTCAAGCTTAGTGATTGAATATGAAGCATGACTGAGAACAATTTTATCATTTTTTAAAATTCAACATACAACCAACGGAAGAAGAAAGATTTGTGGTTGTGATATTTCTCTTCATATATATATAAAATGCTTTGATAGGATGTGAAGAATATTTTGTTACATCCAAGAAGCTAGGTGATGTGCTCGAGAAGTTATATTCTACATTAATAGATACTAGAATGAAAATACTCAAGAATGAGCTTAGCAACCCAGTGAAGGAATTATCGAGATTTACTAATGCATGTATGTTGAAGGTAAACAATTTATCAAGTTATCTCTTAAAGGGCATCTAACAAATCTAAATTGATACAATAAATATTGGCACATAAGAAAACCAAATTATATTTGTGTTACACTTATGTGTCCCTTGAGTAGCTTTGATGTGAATTGTTTCTCTTCCATTGTGCACTTAAGTAGAATGATCTAGGAAAAATGGGGAGGTTGTTGCCCTAACACAAGTTGTGTTGGGTTTTGCCCATAGAATCTTTGTGGTGTCCCTTGATCAAATTGCTATTGGCTTTGTCCATATGAGAAATCCCTATTTGGATATGATCTAGGTATTTGACCATTGTATTATGAATTCCTATTCACATTTAGAGGATATTGTACTTGGTTACTTTGATACTATGGTGAACTTTGATAGGTTTGAGGCCTCATAAAAGGTTGTGGTTGTTAGATAGCTTGTTTGTTATAGAAACAATCTACAGTGGAGTGATTAGTCTCATTTTCTATTCATTTTTCCACCACTTAAAAGTGTTACATGGTTGATTCAGATGTGTGGGTCTAACACCTTGATTTTTTCTAGGGCAAAGACTCATTGAATGGTCACCTCCATAATGTTCCAAACATCTATTTTGATTAGACCTCTTGTTATTTATATCAGCATATGAAGGGAGATTAGATTTCCTTGCCAACTTATATGCTAGATAATCAAGAGATGAATCCAATCGAATATTATCAGAATTGATATTTTGCAGAATATGCTTGGCTAATTCAAGGTTTTCTTCCATGAATGCAATCCTTGATGCAATCAACAACAATAGATCATCTCTTGATGAATAATAACTTTTTGACTTTGTGTTTAGTTAGTCCATCGATGAACAAGGATACCATCATTTCTTCTAAGGGTAATCCTCAAGTAGGACATTTGGAGATGTATTTCTTGAATCTTCTTGTAGCCAATCTCATAGGTTCTAATCCCGATTGTTTGAAAGTATGGATTATTGAGGAGGTGTCATGTTTGACTCATTGCTTGGAAATTTTTCCAATGAATTTATCAATCAATCAATCCAGATTAACAAAATTCTCAATCCCTAAGGTTTTGTCCAACCATGTCCAAGCATAAGCTTTGAGAGTAAGACCAAAGGCTTTATATTGAATAACAAAGTCATCAACTTGATCTGATCTCTCCATGTCCATCAACTTCTTGCCTAGATTGGGTCTTCTTATTGGAATTCGATGCACTAGAGTCTCTTGCTTATGCATGTTCAATCTTCTAGCACCTTGCATGTGCGGATATGGATTTTTTTTTTCTATTGAATCTCGTATCCCCTTCGTCTTGAGAAGTTGCTAATTGGTGATTAGTAAACCTAGGAGAGATGGTTTTTGATCCATGTGCACCATTCATAAATACACATTGGTCTTGATATACATATTTATCCTAAAGATCTTGAAATAAGACCTAGAAACCACATTACATTGGATCCTCATTTACTACTATGGTCGAAAGTTTAGATGATCTAAGTTCAAGGATCTTAAAAAAAGGTGCTCTTGAACCACCTACAAGAGGAAGATTCTAGAATAGTTACTTAGTGTCCATGGAGTAGTAGACTTGAGTGATTTGTGAATCTAATAGAAGTTTGGTGAAGATCAAGGTTCTTGCCACATAAATCTATCCTTGGTCATGAGTCCCTAGATTCTCTGGATCAGTACCTCTAAATCCACTAGGTCCACCACTAGAGATGAATCATGGTTCATCTCGGACTTCATTTCCAAATTCATCCAATTTCTCAAGATTATTATGGAAAATGAGCCTCTCTTATTGTTGCAGAGAAAAGAGACACTTAAAAAAACCAAAGTACAATGCCAGTTGACTGTGGAAGAATTACTTCGTATTAAACCACAATTATGGAAACAATTAGCAGGACAATTGGAGCTAGAGCAGGAGAAGAATGAGAAGGAAGGCAAGGAAAATGAACACCCATCTAACGTACAAATCCCTATGGATAAGGTTGGAGAATTTAGCAAAGGAAACGAGGGCAACACATGTCTACCTATCACATACAATGGATACATGACCAAGGCCATCCTAGACACAGGAGCAGGAGTAAGTATTGCCACCAAGGAGATTTGGGAGAAATGGGGAAAACCAGCCCTACGACCAACTCTCATGAAGCTCCAATTAGCGGATGGTCATGTCGAGAAACCTTTGGGAATATTAGAAAAGATCAAATTAACCACCTGTGGAGTGGAATTTGAGCATACATTATCGATCTGTCAATTTGGAAAGGCAAATAATTACGAAATGATATTAGGATGACCTTTCATGAGACAACTTAGGGTAGTGCAAGATTGGGGACGAGACTCATTATACCTTCAACATCAAGGAAACACTACCAAGATAAACTTGCAAACCTTTGCGTACCGAGATGTACCTCCACTACAATGGAAACCCATACACAAGGAGGAAAATGATTTGTCTATCCATAGTGCTGGATCAAGTGATCAATCATGGATGCATGAGGATGCCCAATTATGCATGTGTAAGGAAGCAAAGAAAGAGGATAAAAACTATAGTTATGGCCCATAGGACATCAAAATTATCGGCCCATAGAGGACCCAATGTACATGCTTCAAGTTTCCCGGATGAAGCATTCGAACCGCATGGATGGATGGAGATCCTAGCAACCTTGGACATGTGTGTAAATGAAGAAGTATTGACCATGAATGAATGTGTGGATGAAGAAGGCTACGATGTAAACTTGTACATGGTAGTCCTGCAAGAGGTAGAAGCAGGAGAAATATTGGAAAAGGAATGGAAAGAAGAATACGAGAGCATAGAAATGGAACCAGAATTTGATTCGGAGGAACATTATCTAGAAGCCATTCAAGCTAAAGAAAAGTACGGAACAACCAAAGTGTTAGCAATAGAAGAAGCCCCTATAGTACCAAATTAGGAGGAAAGTGTAAGTAAGACTGAACCAACCCCGGATCTTTTTGAGGTTCCAGAACACTTCAAAAGATATGAAATAGAAGAAAGAAAAATAGCTATTCAGATGGCTAAGAGAGAGGCAAAAGAAGGAGAGGCATATGACAACAAGGAACAAACAAAAAAAAACACAGTAACCGTAGAACAGGGAGAAGAAAGATGTACATATATAGGAAAGGATGTGTCAACGGAGGAGGAAGAAGAATTAAAGACTGATCCCAGAATATCGAGATGTATTTGCTTGGACCTACAAGGATCTCAAGGGTGTGGAACCCTCCATTTGTTCTCATAGAATACCAATGACACCGGAGGCAAAACCATTAAAACAACGCTCTTACACGTATAATGAGGTTTATGCTGCAAAAGAAATAGACAAGCTATTAGCGGCTAGATTCATTTACGAAATAGAACATACCAAATGGGTGTCGCCATTAGTTGTTGTACCTAAAAAGAACGGAAAACTAAGAGTGTGCATTAATCTAAAGAAAGTCAACACAGCCATGATTCGTGATAGTTACCCATTACCTATCACTTACCATCTATTGGAAAGAGTTGCACGAAAAGAAGTCTATAGCTTCTTGGATGGATTCTCTGGATACAACCAAGTGGTTATTGCTACCGAGGATCAACATAAGACCGTATTCACGACCGAATGGGGGGTCTATGCTATCAGAGTGATGCCTTTTGGACTCACTAACACCCCTGCTACTTTCCAGAGGTTGATGTGTCACGTTTTCGGAGAACCACCAACGATTCGCCAGATACTTACTTGTTCAATTTGGAAGTATGTGTGAAGTGGGTAGAAAATCTAATTCCAATACTCACTCATGGACCACAACATTCAATTAATAAGGAGAGTAAAAAGGAAATCCTACAATCACGTAACTTACACAGTATAGCAGGAAGTGTGTATTATAAGGAATTCAATGGCGTACTGTCAAGATGCATAGAGGAAGACAAACAAAAGAAGCTGATTGAACAAGCCCACTTAAATAAATGGAGAATGCATAGAGGAACTCATGGAACTCTAAGAGAATTGAAACGGCTAGGAGTATACTAGCCTGATATGCCTAAGGATGTCCGTGAATATGTTAGAAGTTGTGTAGAATGTCAGGAAACCACTCCAGATGATCATACACCTTTATCTTTCTCCACAGTAGCACCCAACTGGAGTAAGACATTAGTGAAATTCCTAAAGGCATGAGCGCATGAAGAGGGAATCAGTCTAGCAAGGAAACGATCCCTGGAAGAAATGAGTAAGGACTACATCATCATGGGAAGACAATTGTTCAAAAGAGGGAAGGATAATCAACTACGGCTATGTGTACATGAAGGAGAGTACCTACCCGTATTAGAGATGGCACACTCAGGTGCTGCAGGAGGACATTTCTCAGCGGAAAGAACTATCAAAATGATCCTCTTTGCAGGCCTGTGGTGGCCAACCCTACATATGGATGCAGCCACCTATGTACGAAGTTGCGAGACATGCCAAAGAGCCTAATATCCAATTAGACGAGATGACATGCCATTAAGACCTATGGTTTTTGCGAGAGCATTTTCTAAATTGGGTATTGATTTCATAGGACCCATTAACCCACCATCCAAAGGATCACATGTTGAATACATAATAGTAGCAACGGATTACCTGACTAAATGGGTAGAGGCAAAGGCTACTAGAAAAAACGATGCTCAAACCACCGCTAAGTTTCTTTTTGAGCATATCTTTACTCGCTTTGGACTACCAATAGAGATAGTGAGTGATAGAGGAACGCATTTCATTAATGAAGTGATAGAATCCTTACTGAATGAGTTCTTGGTGATCCATTAAAAATCAACCCCTTATAACCCTCAAGCTAACGGTGAAGCGGAAAGTTCCAATAAGGTGTTATGCACAGTATTAACAAAGATAGTCAATAGTGGAAGGTCGAACTGGGACAAACAATTGCATCATGCAATTTGGGCCTTCCGCGTGGCTTACAAGATAGCCATTTGAACTACACCAGTTAACCTAGTATATGGACAAAATGCAGCCTTGCCAATTGATTTTTTAGTGCCGACTTTGAGAGTAGCACAACATTATGAATGGAGAGGACATGAATTATCCAAGCAACTAGACCAAATTGAGATGCTACATGAAACAAGAATACAAGCTGTGGCAAGAATTTATGTGGCAAAGAGAAGACAGAAAGCATATTACGATGTGCACATCAAAGACAAAGGACTAAAAGAAGGAGATTTAGTTTTGGTATATACTTTGAAACAACATGCCAAGAAGCTACAAAATCATGGCTATGGACCTCTAATTATCAATAGGATTTCAACGAGTGGAGCAGTTAATCTAGCTACTTTGGATGGAGATGTTCTTCCTAATTACATAAGTGGCTGTCGAGTGAAACGTTACATGGAGCCATTGACAGACCAAATGTTAGACTTGTGGGTGCACAGAATAGAAAAAGGGAGGAAAAAAGGATTAGAGAGGAGCCAAGGCAAGAAGCCCTAGAGCGTATCAATAAACGAAAAGAGTGGATAAGACAAAGGGATGAACGATATCTACAAGGAGAACAGCCTATTCCCATGGCCAACTATCAAGTTCACAAGTCCCACACGAACAATGTCAGCATATCCCAACCATACTTGAACCTAGGGATTGACACGATAGAGTACTAGCTAATAGATGCCTTGATTGACTCAAGAGCAGCACTCAGCTGCAGTCGAAGTACAGTCATCACGTAGCTTCAAACGACCATAACGCCTACTAAGGCACACATGATAGGTTTTGGGGGGTCAAATCATTGAATGCATTGGAGAAGCTACAATATCCCTCCACCTAGGACATTCAACCATGGAGCAAAGAGTTCTTGTGTAAAGACGAGGATCTAATAGAGCACCTGATCCTAGGACAAGACTGGATCATCCAAAATGAAGTAAGCATTCACCTAGCTCAAGGCTACATATCAGCCAAAATAGGGCACAAAGAAATCTTTAGCCTATTAGAAGGAATGCCCTCTCATAGATAGGACATCATCAAGAGCGAGATACGAATCCTAGAAAAGGACATAGCAAATGACTCCATCACAAACCAACCAGAAGAAGGTCCGACGGAAGAAAGGATTTCAAGTCCCAATGCACCAATGGAGAAAGTGGATTCATCCTACATGAATGGTGACACAAAGAGAAACGGTAAGCACAATACTCCTAAATTCGTCTACAACAAAGGGAGATCATCAACAAAGAAGTCCACTATCAGATTATCGCAATCAGGAGGTGTAACTACAATGGGTATGCAAGGATTGAGTGAAGGAATCAGAGAAGTTCATACCCATTCCGGTCATTCATCATAGGGAGACAAGGGTGAACAAGGGTTCCTCTCTGTCACAGTTAGGACCAAAGCGACTTCTGAGAGTATGGCTTCCAAAGTCATTGGTAGAAGCTCAAAGAACACGACAACAAATATGGATTCCAAAGAAGGTTAGACAAATGGGAAATCAAGAAATAGACAAGCAAGAAGAAACTTTATACCGGCAAACCAGGACCGTGAAGCCAAACGAGACTAACCAAAGATACCAGAAAAGAAGGACCCCAACCCATCATACTTCAAAACGGAAAGAAGAAACACATGGAACACGACAAAACAAAGAGAAGAAGAAGCCTTACACCACCTACAAAACCAGTATGGAGACCCAAGAGGCAGCACGAACCGGAACACCCGAAACAAAAGGATTTTGTTTGGACTCATGAAGCATCAAATGCACCTAAAGTATGCATGATAGGGCCGCATTATGAGGCCATGCATTCGGCACATGATGAGTGTAACAAACACAATGGTGCACATTTCCCACTTGGGAATAGGTCATAGATTCTACTTCCATAGGAATGGACCTACTATGTAAATAAATAAGTGCTTCGGCTACACTAATCTTTGTTTTCTTTCAGGAATAAAAATGAAAAAAAATATGTGGTAAGAGATCTTACCTATGTAAGCAAAAGGAATTGAGTGATGCAACGAACAAAATGCCACTACAACACACCTCACCACAGGCATGTCCTTTAATGGAAACTAATGCTCTTTTCATTACGAGTGCAGATGGCTTCCAAGGATTCTGAAGCTACCATTCAAGAGGAGATGCTGGAATTCCCTCTACAAAGTGTGACTAAAGCAAAAGACCACTAGTTTAGGGAAGATCAACCATCCGGGGATGATTTGTTCCTCGTGACCATCAAAATTATGGACACTGACCATCAGCGCTCCCCATAATGTCCCAAGACTTTAAAGTAGTGCACGAACTCCCATCGACGATGGACATTATGAAGAAAGCGGGTATTCACAAGTACTTTGAATTACTGATTTACAAACCTGACTTCCAGCGTTGTACACAAGTCATGAATACCTTGCAACCTGCACTGCATGATCCATTTGTGCCACAAGCTAGAGTATTGGATGCAGTCGGCGAATGGGTCATCATACAATTCACACATGACCTAATCAAGGAAGCTTTTGGATGGGAGAAGGATGGGAATACGGTACTGAAAGAGGAAAGTCGAGGAGCAGAGACCCAAACATTCACTCACATTAATCACATTGATATTGAAGAGGAAGTGAAACTCATCCATCAGCACTTTTGCTTTCCCAACATGCACCGGTACACTGCTCCACAAAAGATCATTGTGCAAATGTTGTCTCATGCTATTAAGCAAATTGGAAATCAACTCAATATGACCCCATACATTCAAGAACGACTCTCTTCAAGGCTAAAAAGCAGTGGAATCATAAGAAGTTCTTGAATGGAAGCGTTGCCTGACCATATTGATATATCATGCCTTGGGCATTAGAGAGCATTTAAAAGAGATGCCATCATATGAAGCAATGGCCAAATATACAAAGATTGCTACAGTCCCTAGGAAAAAGAAAGGAGTAAAGAGTGTAGAGGAAGCAGAAACAAGCTCCCAACCTAGAATTAGAGGTACCAAAAGGCTAAGGGAAATGATGCAAGTAGAAGCAGAAGTTTCAGCTACAAAGAGGGCACACGTACTTCCAAGGACGAGACTTGAAGACAATCAACCTATTACAGAAGAAGAATTGACAAGAGCCATGGAAGCTACCCACCAGTATATAGAAGGACAGGTGAACCTCTCAATGCAAGGGCACCACTACCAACAAGCACACCAAGACACGGAACAAAGAAAGAGGTTGACCAAAGTCCACAGATACAGGGATTTGGGATTAATAAACTCAAGCTCATCATCAGATGCACAAGAAGAACCGGAAACCTCCATGTTGAATGTGGACATTGGAAGTGATTCCAAGGATGATGGACAAGGGGAGGAGTTAAATCAAGTAAACAAGGACTTGGACACAGAAGGAATGAAGGCACATCAGATGCCAATAAACTCCAGCAAGGACACGCCAAGGAGAGGAGTCCCAAGAAGAGGTACATATTATTAAACTGAATGAAGCATCCAATATTCAAATCAAAGAGACTCTTCTAGAGCGAGAGGTCCTATTCAAGAACCCCAAGGAAGAAAGGGTTGAAAATACCATTGAAGAATCAGAACCCTTCACACCAATAAGGGTAGTGGCAGAAGCCTCTCTAATGGATGTTACATTTCAAGGGAGTGCCAGGAAGACTGTTAATAAGGAAGGAGAAAGAAAAGAACATGAAGTACAGCTCCAAATAAGGCAACCTCATAACGAGACCATACACGTGGAGCAAGGAAAGGATCTACGAACAGGGGAAGTTCCAAGCATTCCCAAGACATGGTTAAATGTGGACGTCGCTCAGCTCAAGCCAGTAGTACCACAGATGATACAGACTGCCATGGACACTCAACGACTAATGCTTGAGGCTGATGCTGATTATGACAAAGCAATGCAGCAAAAGAATCAATTTCAAGAAATCGGTGAATCTATATGCCCAACTAATTCAAGCACAAAAGAGAATACTAAAAGAACAATTAAAAGAATTGCAAAACAAGTATGAAGCTAGCAAGGCAGAGAAGGCGCGGATGAATGCTAGAAGTAAAATTCTTGAAGCTCAAATCAAGGTGTACATGGATGAGGTTGATAATTTAAGGAATAGGAACAAAGAATTGATGATAGCCCTTCTATGCAATCAACCTATAGAAGTTCCTGAAGTGACAAAGAAAGACACACGAGCATTGGAAGAGAGGATTGCAAAGTATGAAGATCAGCTAAAACAGGAGCAAGCCATCATAGCAGATTGGGAGAAGAGGTATATGGATGATACAACAGAACTGAGAAGGAAGTGGAAGGTAGCAGAAAATTGATATATATCACAATGCAACGAAGATGTGGATCAACTCGTTGTCATAGGAGAGAAGCTCCTCCAAAACAAGGCAACAATTATTAAAGAAACAAAAGAAATCAAAGAAAAGGATGAATTAATAAAGCAGCGATTGATCAATTAGCACAAAAGGTAACAAAGGGGACACCAATAGTTCCACACTCCACAGCGGCTACTGAGGAGACTGAGGTACGTCCTCTCTCTCCCCCCTTACATCATTCACCGATAAGGGAGGACACGAAGACCCACGCTGAAAGATACACTCAGGATATTGCAGAACTAAGCCGACATGAGCGGGCACTACTGGTGTCCCAGCTTATTGAAGATTTTGAAGACCAAGTGGTCAAAGTCATGAAGGAAGCAAAGATTGAAAGCAAAAATCTGGAACAGGTAGAAAACCATAGAATTTTGGATTGCTAGATACACAACTATACCAGACTTAGCCATCAAAATGATCAACAAAATTTTGAGCATGTTACTGACGGTAATAAAGGTATTTCAGCACGCACAGTATACATTTTTGAATTTCATCGGCATTAATTAGGGATCGGATTCCCTCATTTTTTATCTATCAACTATACCTAGCCGATTAACACTAATGGCCATATACTCAAGATTAATGTTTTTGCCAAGTACTTACATGCAGACTTTTGAAGAGGCATTTTTTACAGGCTTTTTTGAAATAGATTCAGAAATTTTTGCAAAAATGTCTTTGAATCTTAATGCAAGACTGGTGGCCTATGAATTAAGTTTCTTTGCTGATCATAGACAGGCACCAGATGACTGGGTGAAATCAAGCCAATGGAAAGAATTAATGCTATGTCAAGCCAATTTGCTTAATCAGAGAGAGCAGAAAGTCATACAAACATACTCACGTCACCACAAAAAGCCTGTCGGGGACGACAGAGTTCAGGAGGGACTTGTGGAAGGGGAATCAAGCAAAAGAAGAAGAAGAAGAAGAAGATGATGAAAGAATAAAAATGCTTAGTAAAGACCAAAGCTTATAAAGAAAAGGACAACTCTCTGCCCAAAGCCCCGCAGGGGCACGCATCAGACAACAACACCAAAGAACCAAGGTCCTAAGGATTGGAATTAAAGAAAGATAACAACCAGGACATTTCATGGGAGGTTGCACATAGCTTCCTCATCCACCAGGAGCAGGCGGTGAAGCGAAACAAGCATGTCCACTGGATGTGTGCGGTGGAAAGAAATGAGTCAAGTCCCAGAGGATGATAAAGAAGATTCAAGAACAAGAACTTTAAAATGTAATGCTCACTTAAAAGAGAGTAGAGGTCAGCAAAGTGAAGCATGCGGTGGAAGGAAGTAAACAGGCTCCAGTCAATACAAGAGGGTCAGATGTGTGAAGTCAAGACATATCAGAAGACCAAAAGTTAGAAAGAGGTAGAAGCTGAGAAGTTGAAGAGAGTGACTAAGAACATCACACTCTTAGCCACTCATGGCGTGCGTGGTAGCCCGATTTAATGCAACAACCCAAATTTATGAATGTATGGAATACCAAGGGGATAATAGAAGCAAAGGATTAACTTTGGATAAAGTAACAAATTTTTTGACAGTCCTTATTACTTCTTTGACCACTGGGTGCGTGCATTCAAGAGCCATAAACAAGATGCAGACAAAGGAACAAATCCTATCAAGGGACGACAGAGACAAAGAGGGGGAGAATGTTGCAGAGAAAAGAGACACAAAAAGAGGAATCAAGCAAAAAAATAAGAAGAAGAAGATCAAAGAATAAAAATGCTCAGTAAAGAACAAAGCTTATAAAGAAAAGGACAACTCTCTACCCAAAGCCCCGCAGGGGCACACATCAGGCAACAACACCAAAGAATCAGGTCCTAAGGATTGGGATTAAAGAAAGATAACAACCAGGACATTTCATGGGAGGTTGCACACAGCTTCCTCATCCACCAGGAGCAGGCGGTGAAGCGAAACAAGCAGGGAAGAGAGACAGCACATGAAGGACTCTTCATTGGATAAGATAACCAATGGTCTGAAGGTCCTAGCTGCCTCCTCGTCCATTGGATGTGTGCATGGGAAAGAAATGAGTCAGGTCCCAGAGGATGACAAAGAAGATTCAAGAACAGGACCTTTAAAACCACACTCAGCAATCGCTCTGAAAGCTGCCCTATACTCAGCTTCACAATTGGAAGTGGCCACAGTAGGTTGCTTCTTGCTCAACCAAGATATACATGAGCTACCAAGCATGAAGCAAAAGCCACTAGTGGACACACGAGTGTCATAGCAACTAGCCCAATCAGAGTTAGAAAAAGCACGCAAATCTGGCGATAGTGATCCCCCCTTGGGATAAAACAACCCAAGTAGCTAAGTACCACTCAAGTAGCGAAAGATGGGCTTAACCGACTACCAATGCTTGACTCCTGGGCAATGCATAAACTTGCTCATCTATGTCTGTCCGAGTAATGCATAAGTAAATCAAGCATCCAATAGCCTACTGATAGAGAACAGCATCAAATCCATCTTCAGCATCATGAAGACTCAATCGTAAACATGTCTCCATAGGAGTGGCAATAGGCTCACAATATTCAAGGCCAAAATGCTACAATAATGTGTCAATATATTTCATTTGACACAAAGCCATTCCACCATCAACGTGCATAAACTGAATGCTCAAATAATGATGCAAATGCCTCAAATCAGACATCTCAAATGAGGCATGCAAATCAGCCCTAAAATCAGCAATATGCCTCTCATGAGGACCAGTGAGCAGTATGTCATCAACATAAACCACAATGATCAGAAGTACATCATTAGCACACTTAACATATAAGGTGATTTCAGTTGGACTATTCTCAAAACCATGTGCAATTAGATAGGCATGTATCTTTTCATACCAAGCATGTGGTGCTTGCTTTAAACCATATAATTCCTTCTTTAACCTGCACACCTGTTCTCATGCCCTTTCTACACAAAGCCACAGGGCTAAAAAACATATACTTCTTCATGTAAGTCACCATTCAAAAATGCTATTTTGATATCCAATTGATGTACATTCCAAGCATGATGATCTGCAAGTGCATAGATGCTACGAACACTAGTCATTCGGCAAGTAGGTGCAAAGGTCTCATCAAAATCAATGTCTCTTTCCTGTGCATAACCCTTTGCAACAAGCCTAGCCTTATATGTCATGAGTAAGGAGATAAGGAAGAGAGCTCACACACACACTCTCACTCTGAAGGAGAATCACACACACAGATTGAGGCAAGGTAGAATAATCTTCTTCGTCTTCTTCTTCTTCTTCTTCTTCTATTACATAAAAGGAATGTACAAGAATGACTTAAAAACAAGAATACAACAAGTGCAATATATAAAGATCAGTACATAAGGAAAAATTGAATGTCCGTGAATGAGTGAGCTGGCAAGGAACAAATGTGCCATCACTCTCGGTAGATAAATTTAATAAAGCTCAATAAAGTATCCGTGACATATACCAGCGTGACCACTATACATGTCAGAGAAACGAAAAACTGGTACGTGCCATCCTGGATCATCACATGTTGAGCTTGATGTCTCAACACTCCCCCTCAAGCTCAACACCATATCCTGTAATCCAAGCATCTCTCGAAACTTCTTCAACTTCTCTGCTCCAAGTGCTTTGGTGAAAATATCAGAAACCTGCTCATCTGTTCTTACATAAACAAGAACAATATCACCTGCTAATACCTTCTCTCCAATGAAGGGATAATGTACCTCGATATGCTTTGTTCTAGCATGGAAAACAGGATTCCGTGCTAACTGTATGCTGCTAAGATTATCAGAATAAATAGTGATAGGCTTTCCCACTTCCACACCTAAATCTGCAAGTAACATTTCCAGCCATGATGCCTCACATGTTGCCATTGCAACACCTCTATACTCAGCCTTTGTACTCGACGAAGCAACAGTGGGTTGCTTTTTACTGCACCATGTAATAGTTGCACCTCCAAGTGAGAAAAGAAAGCCACTAGTAGATCTTCTATCTAGAGTACTACCAGCCCAATCTGCATCGGTGTATCCATAAACCTGCAAATCTACACCAGCCTCATAAAACAATGCATAATCTAGACTAGCACTCACATAACGTAGAGTGTGCCTCAGAGCATCCAAATGTGGCTTCCTGGGAACCTACATAAACTTACTTTCAAGTCCAACAGTATAACTTAGATCAGGCCTTGTAATTGTGAGATATTAAGACTTCCCACAATTTTCATGTATATAGTATCATTTTCCAATGCTTCACCTGATGTAGTATCCAACTTCAAATTCTGATCTAATGGCATAAGAAATTGGCTTACAATCAGCCATACCATACTTTTGCAGCATATTCAAGGCATATTGCCTTTGCGACATCCATATACCTGTTTCTGTATGTATAAACTCGATGCCCAAGAAATAGCGCAGCACACCAAGATCTTTCATGTCAAATTCCTGCATAAGAAGTTGCTTTACCTCTTAGATGTTGGTTAAGTAATCAGCAATCCTTGCATGCCCTGCACGAGGGGCTTGCTTCAGCCCATACAAAGCCTTTTGCAACCTGCAAACATATTTTGGATGCTTTGAATCTTCATATCCTTGTGGCTGGTCCATATATACTTCTTCTTGTAACTCACCATGTAGGAAAGCATTCTTCACATCCATCTGATGCAAAGTCCATCCTTTTGCTATAGCTAATGCAACAAGTGTCCTGACATTAGACATTTTAGCTATAGGGCTGAATGTTTCCTCATAATCAATGCCATATGTCTGTGCATATCCTTTAGCTACCAATCATGCTTTATACATGCTTATGCTACCGTCAGCATTATGCTTTACCTTGTAAACCCATTTGCAGCCTATGGGTTTCTTTCCTTGTGGCAATGGAACCAGCTTCCATGTATCATTTCCATAAAGTGCAGCCATCTCCTCATCCATAGCTTTTTCCCAATCTGCAATTCCAATTGCATCTTCAAAGCAAGAAGGTTCAACATCTTGTATTACCTTTGTCATGTAGGCACAATGACGAGCCATATAACTATCATACGTCAATCGTTGCACTAAATTCCGCATCCTCCCATATCTTCTTGGTCTTGGGTCACTTCTCCTTGTATCATCTGCATGTGCCCTTCTTACTCCTAGAGTCTTCACAGAGGGCAATCCAAGTTCCTCATCAAGACTCTTTTTTGAACCGCTTGAATCTCCATCAACGTCTTCAAAACCTGCACATGTTTTATGACCAGCAGAAAGCTTTTCTTTACCTTTCTTGGATGTATTTGATGAATTTTCTGGACTCTAATTTC
Source organism: Ceratopteris richardii (assembly GCA_020310875.1). Lineage (NCBI taxonomy): Eukaryota > Viridiplantae > Streptophyta > Polypodiopsida > Polypodiales > Pteridaceae > Ceratopteris > Ceratopteris richardii. Next base: position 61,696,107 of record CM035442.1, read on the forward strand.
CACGTAATCTTCCACTCCATGGATTTGAGTTGGAACTATTGCTTGGTGATGCATTCGGTCCACACAAAACCTGAGATTCTGCACTTGATTTTTCAGCATTTTCTTTGTCACTTGGTTCAAGACTCAGTCCTTCTTTGGCATCTGCATAGAAGCTTGACATTTCATCAAATACCACATCTCTGCTCACCTTCACCTATCATGTGAGTGGGTTATAGCATTTGTACCCTTTTTGCTCAACGGAGTATCCAATGAAGACACATTTTTCTGCTTTCAGATCAAGCTTCATCCTCAACTCATCTGGAACATGTACATATGCAATACAGCCAAAAACTTTTAGATGTGATAAGTTTGGCTTTTTACCTGTAAACTTCTCTTCAAGTGTGACTTGATGTACAACAACAGTCGGAGTTCTGTTCATGATGTATACAACAATATGCACAACTTCTGCCCAATAACAATGAGGCATATTCTTCTCATCCATCAAGGCTCTTGCTATTTCTGCAATATGTCTATTTTTGAATTCAGCAATGCCATTCTGTTGTGGTGTGTACCTCCATGAAAACTGACGCCGAATTCCATGATTTTTTAGAAAACTGCTGAACTCATTTGACATGTATTCACCTCCTCCATCAGATCTTGATGTCTGAATGTACTTCTCTATCTACTTTTCCACCATAAGTTTAAAATTTTGGAAGTGAGTGAACACGTCACTCTTCTCTTTCATGAAATATACCCACACTTTGTGTGTATGGTCATCAATGAAAGTAACATAAAACCTGCAACCACCCATAGATGTGGTCTTTGCTGGACCCCAAACATCTGTATGTACTACTGCTAGTACATTCTCACTAACATGCTTGTCATGTGGAAATGATGCTCTTGACTGTTTACCAAATTGACATGTTGCACATACCTTTTGCATTTCTGCAACTTTGAAATTTGGTAGTCCATGGACAATCTCCTTTGACTGCATCAGTTTCAGCCTTTGCAAGTTTGCATGTCCAATCCGTTTGTGCCACATCTCTATATCTGCAATAACTCCTGCACCTTTTGCAAACATGCTTGCATTCATTTCAGGAATCTTCACATTTAAGGTGAACATCCTACCCACTTTGTTTCCTTTGGCAACCAATCGTCCATCCTGCTTGTACTCTTCTACATATAATCCATCAACATTGAACCTGACTTGTAATCCCTGGTCAACCATTTGTCCAACAGAAACCAGATTCTTTGTTATATTTGGAACGTGGAGCACATCAGCAAGATGTTTTACCTTTCCATCCTCCATAGATAGTGCTATGTTTCTTGTATGCTCAATAGGATGTGATGTGTCATCACCTGTTTCAACATATCCAGGAACAGACAATTTCTACAAAGTACTAAACCATTCCGCATGATTAGTCATGTGATTTGAAGCACCTGAATCAACATACCAGACATTGTCATTTGATTTTGAAACACCAGCAGACATCATATTCATCATGTGATGTTGAACCATAAATAGTTTCTCAGAATCATCTACACTTGTGGATGCATAGTTGTTTTGCTGCCTTCTATTATTTTGATTCTTTAACCTGCAATCACGTTCAAAGTGTCCAGGTTTACCACAATTCCAACATCCTTTACTATCATTACCTGAATCATTTCTTTGGAAATTTCTATGACCTCTTTGGATCCCCCTGCCTCGAAATTGTCCTCTTCCTCGTGCATGATTATGTTGTTGACCTTGGTCTTGGTTAGTGTTTCCTCTTCCACTTCCGACACTTCTACCTCTGCCTCTTCATCTGCTAGAGTAGAATCCTTGCTCAAAACTGGGCTTTCCTTGGGAGTTTGAATCCTCACCAAGATTCTTTTCTTCAATAATCAGCATAGATACCAGATCAGCAAAATTCGGAATATTTTCCCTGGTTTGTATGGAAGTTCTGATTTGGAATCTTGTATGTGTCCAATCATGCTATCCTGTATGCTAATAGATAGCCAATACATTACCTTTCGTGCTCCTTGATTCCATTCCTCATATGCTCTTAACTGGTTTGCAGTCTGATTCCTTTCTGGTAACTACGGAGCATTTTCATTCTCTCCTTCGATGTACTTCCCGTAAACTTTTCCCATCAAGAAATTCGTCATTCTAAATCTCCAAGCATGGAAGTTGTTCTTCTCTCCTTCGATGTACTTCCAGTAAACTTTTCCCATCAAGAAATTCGTCATTCTAAATCTCCAAGCATGGAAGTTGTTCTTCTCTCCTTCGATGTACTTCCAGTAAACTTTTCCCATCAAGAAATTCATTCCATCTGCGTTTGCCATTTCTGCAGCAATTCACAACACTACAAAACACTACAAGCAGCACTTCTGCTTGAACACTGTCGCACTATGATGTGACAGTTCGATCTAAAAAAAAACACAGTTTTCGTGTATCAATAATACATGAAATCGCTTGAAATTCTGGACCTAGAATATATGAGTGTCACCGAACACAACGCAAGTTACAGTTTTTGAAACTGACATGGTTTTTCTGTGGGCCCCACCTTGCGGGCTCAAAACAGAGGTCGAGATGGCTTCGAATCTTCGATCTGACAAAAACAAGTGACCCTGAAGGGATAACTCACGAAAATATTTTGAGGTCTTCTACCTTCACGCCGATTTTTATAGCAAATAGAGGCCGTTTGTGAAATCACATTTTCTCCACGCCTTGACGTGTAGTCTTCACTGTCGCCTTCTCCACGAGCTCTCTGCAGCCATGCTGGCTCTGATACCATGTCATGAGTAAGGAGATAAGGAAGAGAGCTCAGACACACACTCTCACTCTCAAGGAGAAACACATACACAGATTGAGGCAAGGAAGAATAATCTTCTTCTTCTCCTTCTTCTTCTTCTTCTTCTTCTTCTTCTTCTATTACATACAAGGAATGTACAAGAATGACTTAAAAACAAGAATACAAGTGCAATATATAAAGATCAGTACATAAGGAACAAATGTGCCATCACTCTCGGTAGATAAATCTAATAAAGCTGGCAAGGAACAAATGTGCCATCACTCTCGGTAGATAAATCTAATAAAGCTCAATGAAGTATCCCTGACATATACCGGCGTGACCACTATACATGTCAGATAAACGAAAAATTGATACGTGTCATCCTGGATCATCACATGTTGAGCTTGATGTCTTAACATTAGACCTGTCAATTGTTCCATCAGGTTTAAACTTCAACTTGTATACCCACTTCCAATGGCCTTCTTGCCAGGAGGCAAGTCACATAAAGACCAGGTACCATTTTTCATGATAGCATCATATTCAGATTGCATTGAAGCCATCCAATGTTCAGAATTTTGTGCTTCATCAAACAAAACAAGTTCAGTCTCATCACAAAGACTAGAGGTAGCCATAGCATAGAAATCTGATGCAAAAGAGGCACTATGAGAGCCTGACCGAGTATGATATGACAGAGGTGCATCTAATTTGCTATCATGCAAAGTCTGCACCATCCATTTTGGCATATTTTTTGCCTGCTCAATATCAGCTCTTAGTACATGAAAGCAATGGTTGAATAGCATCTTCCACAAAAACAACATCACGGCTAACCAGAATGCATTTAGTATGTGGATGGTATAGACAATAGCCTTTACTTTCAGAACTGTACCCAACAAAAATACATTTTACTGTTTTATCATCCAATTTTATGTGATGTTGTTTAGGCACTAAAACCAAGCCAATCTTGGCTAATGCAGAAACTGATAACATATTTTTCTTGATCCTTGGCACAAACAAAGCATCTGACAGAATGAAAGAACTACCATCAGCAGTAGTCAAAATGATCTTACCAACTCCCATAATAGGATAAGAGGAGTTGTTGGTGCATGTAACAATATTCCCTATAGGGGCAAGCTAGAGTGAAGAGAAGAAACTGCACTGTGAGGTAATATGTTTGGTCGCCCCATTGTCAAAGTACCAAACATCTGAGTCTACTGCAAACATGCACTGCTCATGACAAGATGGGTCAAAACTGCAAACAGTAGTAAACACCCATTCTTCTTCTTGCACAAGATTAGGAGACTCTATTTTTGGTGTAGAGGCCTTTGCAACAACCATTCCAGCCTCTTTCTTCTTTGCCTCTTTAGCAGCCAATTTCGGACAGTTCTTTATGATATGATCATTCCCTTTACAGTACTTGCAAAACAATTTCTGCTTTTCTGATTTCTTTTCATCTTTGTCTTCCCTCTTCGATTGTGTAGAATTAGCAGATTTCTGCTTACTACTTGAAGAACTCCATTTTCCTTTGCCCTTCTGACTAGCGAGGAAAGCTTGATCTACAACATGCATAATGGATCTGTTCTACTTGGATTGATCTTCCTGCAACAGAACAGAGACTAACTCCTCAAATGACAAGGCATTTGGATTGCCTTTCATCAAACGGAGAGTAGACACAAAGCTAAGATATGAATCAGGAATACCATTCCGAACGGTCTGCACAAGTGAGCTATCTGGTATAACCTCATCAGCAAAAATCAACTGTTCCTTCAAGTCTTTGATCTTTGTTAGGAACCTGTCCATAGAATCACCTTCATTCAAGTGCTCACTCTCCAACTATTTTCGGAGGTAAGCAACATGAGCCTCATTCCTAGCTTGGTACAATGTGGTAAGTGTATGCCAAGCATCCTTAGTTGTTCTGCAAGAGCAAATATGAGGAATAATGGCATGTTTTACAGACAAAGCTATCAATGCATGTGTCTGGGCATCTCTGCCATCCCAATGAATTTGCTTTGTAGAAGGTGCAATAGAAACCAAAACACGAACAGGAATCTACAGAATATCACCATCTTCGACACCATCTCGATCAGCTCCAGCACCTAAATTTGCAGTACTTGTATTTGCAGGAGTAACAGGATGTCTTTCAACACCCTGCACAATGTTTCACAATCCTTTTGCAACCAATACATGTCGCATCATATAAGCCCATAATGGGTAGTTGGTACCATCCAACTTATCCTCCACATCCAACATATGGAATACATCACTGCTTTCAGCCATGGTCGGTGACTAAAATACCTTGATGTAGAAAATTGATTGTATCTCAAAAAGTTGAACAGGATTACCCAGACGAATTCTGCTAAACCTGTAGTAGACTTTGAGACGCTTATACTGGTGAATTGAAACTAGTATATACATTTGGCACAAAAAGACAAAATAGTGTGCACAAGCACTACGATAGTGTGTTCAGAGGCCAAAACGAGCTCAGATCACGATTTCGGCACGACAGAGGGAAGCTGTTTTGATCTTTGAAACACCGTGAGTATGCTCACCAAAATTCATGTGATTCTGAGACTACAACCGGAGAGGTGATGACGACACCCTAGATGAAGCGATGACCTGATACCAATTCTTGGAGTTAGATGTTTGTGCAAGCACACGAACAACACAAGGAAGAAGAAGAAGCTTGGAGCACAACACACAAGACTGAATGTATTACTAGAGAATGTGCAAAGATAAGTAGCCCATTAGGGCAATAGACGTATATACAAGCCGGGGAAAAAACCTCCTAAAGAGGGAAAAAAGTGCCCTGGTGGTCCTAGAGTGTTCACACATATCATTACCTAAATATATCAACACTCATGGGTCCTTGAATAAAGGAGCAACATGCCCATTGTCTTTCTCGTAGGTGAGGGTGGATGTAATCAGCCTCAACCTTGGATAAAAATTTTAGCTTCTTCTGAAGTTCATCCATGCTTATGGAATAGGACATGCCTTCAAATTTACTTTTTGACTCATTTAGAGTATCAAAGATATTTCTCAAGATTGAATTTGAAGAACTAACACTTCTCTAGTTCAAACTTTGTTATTGCCCTTGCATTCTAGACACAAAGAGGTATACTTTTTTTATAACTTAGATTCACAAAGAAATTATTGAGTTAGGAGTACTCCCTTGGTGATTCTCAACTAGTTTCAATTACACTTTTGGCCTTTCTCAGCTCCTAGCATGCTACTTAGGGTCTCCCTTGAGTTATAATACCTCTAAAATGATATAAGATAGATTAACACCTTCCTTTTGAATAAGTCGAAAGGATTTTCTTTCCTTTGGTGTCCTTATGTATGTCCTCTTCATTCAAGGTAGACATGAAGTGACCTTTTTGTCCAAATTTGCATGTAGGTGATGGCTTTAGCCAGGGTCAGCTACAATTGTTGAAATGCCTCTTTGATGCAAAGTTCAAGATTGAAAAGTTCTTCAATAATTTTGAGCTATCTTGATGCCCCACTCTTAGTTTGGGATGATTTCCAATCTCGTTGTAGCCCAATAATCCTAACATGCATTTGTACAATCGCTATGGCTAGAGCAATCATTTTGGTAGCAATTATGGTATTTTTAGTCCTAGTTGCATAATGTTTGCTTCTCGTGTGATTGTTATGGACCTGAGATGGTAGATGAGCCTACTGACTACTTTGATGGTGTTGGCTACTCCTCACATTGGCTAAAGGTGATAAGTAGTCTTCCACCTCTAAGTTTTGTTTTTCATTGGTTCAAATGTTCTTAAATGTTTACTATGACATCCTATTCGGTCTCTGGTTGATTTGTCCAAAACAAACAGTACTTAGGTGCACACTATTTGGAAAAACTGCACCTAAGTTATTTTTCTATTAGAGCACTTACTCCGGTGAAGTTGGGTCTTTCGTTTGGCCTTTCAATGGTCTTGATGATACTTTTTGTCGTTGCTTCTCCCAAATGATAAGAACCTCCTACCCAAGCCTTGAGAGAACAATGGTTAGTCCCAAAATCACTTTGAAAGTCTAGCGCAAGGGGGACAATGGCTCTAAACCCTTAGTGGTAGATATGTTGAAATTAGTTTTTGATGCACACTAAGATCATTTATAGAAAACTTTCAAGTATTCACTTATGGGTGGAGAATCCAAAATATTTCTCTCAAGCCAATGCTTGAAAGTGCACACATGTGATTGCTCTGTTGAGTAATGATTTTGGTGCAAGTGTAGCTTTTTGTAACAATCCTTTTGGGTTCTTTGGGCAACTTTTCACTTGTCTCTCAATTGCAATTTAGTTAGGTTTTGGGGTGTTTTTTTTGTGTTCTTCACATCGATGATGGCCTTGAATCTATCACTTTCAAATCAATTCTCTTGGTATCAAGTGTCCCAACTTCCACTAATGTATGATCCTAACTCTCCTATGGTTCAAAGAACCATTTTCTTCTCTTTTGGACTAAAAAATCCAACTATGCATTAGGCAATTGTTATGCCAAAATGATCGTTTGGATGCAAATATACATCTTCACTCCGATTATGCACTCTTTTGATTGTTTTTAGGCTTATAATTGACTTTGAAGTCTCTATTTTTTCTTGTGCCTTGATGATAACCTAGGTTTGCAAGTGAACGATGGCCCTAGGCCTCTATTGATGGAATTCAAGTGAACACTAGTTTGCTTACTCCTAGGTGTATGCTCTCTTCCCTTCTATTTTCCTAAGGCCAAGGAGCCCAATGTTCACTCAAAGTACTCCAAGGTCCCAAAGTGTAGACAAGAAATTTCTCTGCTAGAGAAATCGCTCCTATGCTAAAGTAGGTTTTTGTGTGTGTTCTGGATTCTTTGTAGTGTACCTACGTTTACAAGTAGTCTTAGACCTTCAATGTGATGGTCTTGTTGATATATTTTGGTATTGATGTGTGTGAACACACAAGGACTGTTGGGGCACTTTTTTTCCTCTTTAGGAGGTTTTTTTAGATTGAGATGTTTGGTACTTTGATAGTGGAGCAACCAAACATACTACCTCACAACATAGTTTCTTCATTTCAGTTGAGCTTGACCCTACAAGGATTATTGTCACATGCGTATCCTATAAGGGAGTTGGCAAGATCATTTTGACTATGGTTGATGGTAGTTCTTTCACATTGTCAGATGTTTTGTTTTTGCCAAGGATCAAGAAAAGTTTGTTATCATTTTTAGCATAAGCTAAGATAGTCTTGGTTGTGAAATTTGTTGATGATAGATGTACAATTCATGATCCGTCAAATGTCGATTTTATTATTGTTTCTAACATTTTATGTCGAAGGCTATATAATCTCATAAATTATGCAAAATTTTCTGAATGATTCAGCATGTTCAGTTCAAGATTCTCAGGCTATGTCAGATGCAAAGTTTTGGCATGCATGCTTTGATCATCTGAATTTTTCTAATTTGCTATGCCTACATAAATATCAAATGGTGTCCTCTTTGTTCAAACTTGAGGCACCTGGTAAACATGTCTTTGAAGGCTATATTTTGGGAAAAATGTAATATTCCTCCTTCCCAAAAGATGGTTCTAGCTACTCAAAAATTGGAGCTTGTTATAGTCATATATGTGGTCCTATGCAGACACCCTCTTTTTGGAACACCTTTACTTCATGACTTTTATTGATAACTTTTCTAGGCATGTATTAGTGTATCCACTGAAAGCAAATTCCGAAGTGTTTATGTGCTTCAAACAATTTCTAGTTTTGGTTGAAACTGTGTCAACATGTAAAATGGGCACCCTCTGTTCTGATCAAGGGGGTATATGACTTTTGATTTTAATGCATTTCTTATGAAACATGGGATAAAACATCAGTGTAAAATTCCATATATACTTGAACATAATAGATTTGTTGAAAGGAAGAATATGTCACTCATGGAGATGGTGAGGTGTATGGTCAAGACTTAGGCTTTACCACATAATTTATGGCTTGAGGTTGTTATGTGTGCAGCATATGTACTTAGCAACTGTCCCACTAAAGCATTGATGTCTATCACTCTATATGAGGCTTGGCATGGTTTTAAGCCATCTATTGCTCATGTGCATGTCTTTGGTTGTCTGGCATATGCATTAGTGCTTGAACAACAACACAAAAAATTGGATGATAAAAAAGTTAAATGTATTTTTGTTGGGTACAATTTTGGAAGCAAAGGCTGTGTGTGAACACTCTAAGAACACCGGGGCACTTTTTTCCCTCTTTAGGAGGTTTTTTCCCGTGGCTTATATATACGCCTATCACCCTAACATGCTAATCTTTGTACCTTCTAGTGGTAATTCATTCAGTATTGTGTGTTGTGTTCCAAGCTTCTTCTTCTTCCTTGTGTTGTTTGCATGCTTCTGCAGACGTCTAACTCCAACAATTGGTATCAGAGCAGGCCACCGCTTCATCTAGGGCATTGTTGACACTCCTCCAGTCACAGTCTCAGAATCGCATGAAATTGGGTATGCATACTCAAGGTGATTAGGAGATCAAAATAGCTTTGCTATGTGGTGTCAAAATTGCAATCTGAGCTCGTTTCGGCCTTTGAACACACTATCATAACACTTGTGCAAGCTATTTCATTTTTTTGTGCCAAAGATATATACCAATTTTGGTTCAAAAGTATAAGCATCTCAAAGTCTGCTGCAGGTCTAGCAGAACTCGTTTGGGTAGTTCTGTTCAACTTTTTCAGATAGAGTCATTTTTTTGCAGCGAGGTATTTTAGTTAGTGGCCATGGCTAAAAGCAATGATGTATCTCATACGTTGGCTATTGAGGATAAGTTGGATGGTACCAATTATCCATTGTGGGCTTATATGATGCATCATGTATTGTTCACAAAAGGACTGTGGAATATTGTGCAGGGTGTTGAAAAATGTCCCATTACACGTGCGAACACACATATTGCAAATACAGGTACTGAAGTTGATGAAGATGGTATCAAAGATGGTGATATTTTGCAGATTCCTATTCGTGCTACTGTTTTTGTTGCACCTATTGCAGAGCAAATTCATTGGGATGGCAGAGATGCTTAGGCACATGCATTGAAAGCTTTGTCTATCAAACGTACTATTATTCCTCACATTCACTCTTGCAAAACAACTATGGATTCTTGGGATACACTTACCACATTATACTAGGCTAGGAATGAGGCTCGTGTTGCTTACCTCCGAAAACAGTTGGAGATTGAGCACATGAATGAAGGTGATTCTATGGACAGTTGTCTGATAAAGATCAAGGATTTGAAGGAAGAGTTGGTTTTTACTGATGAAGTCCTTCCTGACAGTTCACTTGTGCAGACTATTCTAAATGGTCTTCCCAACTCATATCAAAGTTTTGCTTCTACTTTTCGTTTGATGACGAAAGGCAATCCAAATGCCTTAACATTTGAAGAGTTAGTTTCTGTTTTGTTGCAGGAAGTTCAGTCTAACCAGAACATGTCTATTGCACATGGTTTTGAGAACAGTCCAATTGAAAGCACCTTATATGTTAAGTGTGCTAATGATGTGCTTGTGATCATTGTTGTGTATGTTGATGACATGCTACTCATTGGTCCTCATGACATGCATATTGCTGATTTTAAGGCTGATTTGCATGCCTCATTTGAGATGTCTGATTTGGGGCATTTGCATCACTATTTGGGCATTCATTTTATGCACGTTGATGGTGGAATGGCTTTGTGTCAAACGAAATATATTGATACATTATTGCAGGGTTTTGGCCTTGAAGACTGTAAGCCTATTGCCACTCCTATGGAGACAGGTTTACAATTGAGTCTTCATGATGCTGGAGATGCATTTGATGTTGTTCTCTATCAGCAGGTTGTTGGATGCTTGATTTACTTATGCATTACTCAGCCACATACAAATGATTAGGTTTATGCATTGCTGAGATGTCAAGCATTGGTAGATGGTTAAGTGCAACTTTTGCTACTTAAGTGGTACCTAGCTACTTGGATTGTTTTATCCCAAGGGGGGATCACTACTACCAAATTTTCACGCTGTTTTTGGCAGTGATTGGGCTGGTTTCTATGACACTCGTGTGTCCATTAGTGGCTTTTGCTTCATGCTTGGTAGCTCATGTATATCTTGGTTGAGCAAGAAGTAGCCTACTGTGGCCACTTCCAATTGTGAGGTTGAGTATAGGGCAGCTTTCACAGCAATTGTTGAGTGTGCATGGCTCAGATGCTTTATGGTTGATTTGGGTGTTGGTTATTCTTCTACCACCACCATCTTCATTGATAGTGAGAGCGCATTGGCATTTGCGAGGAACCCTGTGTTCCATGCTCGCATGAAGCACATTGAGGTGCATTATCATTATGTCATGGAGACGTTCTCTGTTGGGGAGATCAGCTTGGCATATGTGCCCACATAGGAGAACATTGTAGACCTTTTCATGAAGGCTCTGCCTAGGGGGAAGTTTGAAGCTTTCCGCAAAGCTTTGGGCTTGCTTCCTTTTGTGGATTGATTCCACATAGCTTTGCACTTCCTTATACATGAGTGCCAACTCCTTGTTCACCATATCACTCCTAGGTGGGATTTGTTGATATGTTTAGGTAGTGACATGTGTGAACACTCTAGGGCCATTGGGGCACTTTTTCCCTCTTTAGGAGGTTTTTTCCCCCGACTTGTATATACGCCTATTGCCCTAACGAACTACTTATCTTTGTACATTCTAGTGGTAATTCATTCAGTATTGTGTGTTGTGCTCCAAGCTTCTTCTTCTTCCTTGTGTTGTTCACATGCTTTTGTAGACGTCCAACTCCAATAAAGGCTATCATCTATATCATCGGCAAATTAAATGCATTTTGGTTAGCCATGGTGTTGTTTTTGTGGAAGATGCAATTCAGCCATTACTTTCATGTACTAAGGAGACATCCGTTAGCTCCAAAGATGTGTATGATACTTTTTTGTGTCTTTTTATAAGTGGATAGTCTAGTGCTAGTTCGAATAAGGCAATTTCTTAGCCTTTATAGGTTTCCCGTTGTCGAGGGGTGTGAAAGGAGGCAAACGCTAATCAAAACTGACTTGCATTAGCCTCTCTAAGTGACTATACACTGGGTGTTTTGTTGTGTGCTTTAGGAACTAGGATGTGTGTTCAGTGTGTAGGGAATACTTAGCTATAGCTTTATACTCTATTTAAGTTTAGCCTATAAGGAAGTGCAGATCTATACCTAGAAATAGCATCTCTATAGGATGGCAAAATTAATTCTTCATGAGTTATTCTATCTTTAATGAATTCAATCACGTTGGTTTCTGTTTGTTTAGATTGATTATTCTTTTTTAAGGATGGAGGGAACAAATCTTCACTATTTTCAGGTTCAGATAAGATGATTGAAAGCAAAGGTAAAACTCTAGATAAATGTCGATCATATCCTAGAGAGTGTAGAGTTTCGTCAACACGATCTTTAACTACTTCTTCTACTTCTAAGTCAACACTAGTCTCATTCTCATTGATTTGACTAGTCGTAATCTCATTGGGAGCAGGTAAAAGATTCTCTAAAATAAAAGAGTTATGTATATCATTGTTTTCAATAGAAGATTTACTTGAGGATGCAATATTTGCAGACATAAGAAATAAAGTGCAATATAACAAATTGATTGATAATTGAACTATATAGGGGAAATGCTAAAACCAAAACTAGTCCTATACAAGTGCTTGATAAAAGTCTTAATATAGATTTTAGAAGATACTCCTATAAAATCTTTATATAAAAAGCTTAATACAAGGTTTTATATTTCAAAGGTAATATAATGAAATTAAGATGAGCGGCATAAAACCAGCTCCAAGCTCGTAAATCTTGTCAAGTCATCTTGCTCATCAATTCTTCATCAAATGATCTGAAAACAAGATTAAGAAAAAAACATAAGTATGTCTCATTAATCATAAAACTCACTTATATATATCATACTCATTCATTTTCAAATATTCTTTATATTCATAGCTGCATGCTAACATGATCTTATATACATGCTAATGCACATGTTCATGTATGCTAACTCATATTTACTTATGCTAACATGCATTTATTTTCTTCAAATTAACATACATTTGGACACGTGCTAACTTATGCTAACTCTTTTTCTCATACTTCTATATTAATACAACTCACATTTATGCGCATACACATACTCCTATTCTTAAAGCATACGCATTTAACATTATACATTCATATGCATATAGGTTAACTTACACTCTCCTTATATGCATAAATATCTATATGCATATTTACATACATATACTTAAGCACATATGGATACATATCCATACTAACTCATCACTCATGTACGAATGCATCTATTTATGCATGTCTGAATTATGTACTTTCCCACTTATATGTATATAAATATGCATGCATACACACATGTATTTACATGCAATCATGCCCATATATTCTCTTGCATGCTCATACATCCTAACATAATCATTCTATTTCATGCATCATTCTAACATGCATATCTCATCATTCTCATACTTTTTATACTCTTATTCTCATTTATGCTAACACACTCATTTTTTTATATACATAGATTATCATACATTATTAAGCAAATGTACATGCAAACACATATGTTCATGCATACTAACACTTAGATGCATTCATGCACATACTCATAATTTCCTATATGCATATACATTAACACATGCATCTACATTATTAATACTCATGCATATGCTCATACATACATTAAAGTACTTATATGCACTTAAATGCATACATCTATTGCATGCTTACATAATCATACTTGCATACATACTCATATACGTATGTCTACTTCATAAACATCCTATGTACTTTTATATATACATTAGCTCACTCCATATATATCATGCTCATGGTTCTAATTTCTTACACATATTTGTATTACTTCATCACATTCATGTATGCATTCCTATGCTCACATGCACCTAAATATACATAAACATATACATTCTCATTCATGTTAATACACACCATATATGCTAACATACATATTCATACATTAACCTTCACTGTCATGCACACATATACATACATGCACCTCCACATATACATGCATATTTCATACATCATGCTTCTAAATATGCACATGTATACATGAATACTTCATGCATCATGCTTCTAAATATGCACATGTATACATGCATATACACTCATCACACATACACATGCATACGTGCATACACACTCATCACACATACACATGCATACATGCATATTAACATTCATCACATATATGCATTCATACATCTTATCTATATGCACATGCACACACATCATATGCACATGCATTTCTCATGTACACTTGCAGTCATGCATATGCATTTAATCTACCTCTAATATGCACATGCACACACTACATATGCACATGTAGATATTAGTCTTGAATTCATGCACATATTCATATACTTCACACTTCAGATATGTATCATCTTACAATCATATGCATGCATACATAAACTTACTTATGCACATGCACTCTTTCATATGCACATGTATTCTATTCACTTTACATATACCTACATTCTCATACAACTCATGCATACAATAATTCTATACTCATGCACATGTAATATGCACATGCATATATACATACTCATATGCATGCTCATTCACATAAAACACACAATCACATGCACTTACACACATTCACGCTTATACCCAATCACCTTACATCCTTCCTAGATAGTCATTGGCTTAATAATTTAAGTTGAATGCTTGATTATAGGTCTCTCAACCATACTACAAGACTCGAGGAATCTCTAGCCGTGACAAACCAACAATATTTCTTTTTCTACAATATAACCAAAACATTTTCCAAGTGGACATTAAAATTATGTCTACAAAAGAATATTTATAGCTTTCCTAAGTACCAAGAAATCAATATAGTATGGCATTGAATACAATAACTTAGATTAGTTATAAAACTCTCTCTCTCTCTCTCTCTCTCTCTCTCTCTCTCTCTCTCTCTCTCTCTCTCTCTCTCTCTCTCTCTCTCTCTCTCTCTCTCTCTCTCTCTCTCTCTCTCTCTCTCTCTCTCTCTCTCTCTCTCTCTCTCTCTCTCTCTCTCTCTCTCTCTCTCTCTCTCTCTCTCCCCCCCCTTCTCTGTCTGTGCTTCCACTGGATGGAGGAGGGGGGAGAGGCTCACCTCTCTCTCTCTCTCTCTCTCTCTCTCTCTCTCTCTCTCTCTCTCTCTCTCTCTCTCTATCTCTCTCTCTCCTAATTATGAAATGCATGAAATTTTTATAAACATTAAAGAACACTTAGAATTATTTCACCTGATTATGCTTCATCTTCATCTTCATCATCCAGGAAGTCTTCATCCAGCTCAAACTCACTGCTTGTTGTTGGTGCAGAGCAATCAACAATTGAAGTTTTGGATGAAGAATTGAAGTCAAGGACTGAAGAAGAGTTCAAGTTATGAAGCATGAAGGAAGTGCATATCCAAGAGATAAAGATGCGTATACATATGTACATTATTTTAGAGCCAGTTCATCATATACTTTTGTATGGTCATGAGCTTGTAAAAATTTGCCTATATATACAAAGAAAATGTCGGGGCAAATATGAGAGAGCATGTGAATAGAGAAATTGGTAGTCGTATGAGTCATTAGACATCTTAGAAGTGAGTAGAATCTCTCTCATCACTCAGTTGTAAAATTCCTTCAGGAATGAAAGAACATTGTGCCCGATGTTTCTGTGCATCCTCCTTCTGTGCTTGATCATTTCAAGAATCCTTTTGTAGATGTCTAAGTCCATAGTTAATGAGTCTATGGTTAAAGTTTGAGAGCCTAATTGTAAACAGGATGTGAGAATTATGAGTAGGAACATTCATATATGAAGAAGTGTTCACTGGTTCCTGAAACAGGCACAAAATTCGATGTTAATGTTTTGTTCAGTTCTCCTTCCACAGTGTAGATTTTTGAGCAAGCAAGCACTCAATCTTTAAGTTGGAAGGTAAGCTACCTGTGGCTAAAAGCTTTTGTATAAACAGGTTCTAGATTGAGAGAACCAAGTGTTAGAAGTTACAGGTGTCTGAATCGACTTTTCAGAAGAGCAATTTTAGACATAGGTAACTTGTTGAGATCATTTCTCAAGTTCTACTGAATCTTTTGGCGTGATTCAACTTGGAGAAGGTGTGAACACTATAGGCAACACCTTGTGCAAAGTTTCATAAAAAACTTTACACAATTGATAAGTTAATGAGAGAGATATGTGCAGCAGACTTTCTGTGTAATCATCTTCTTCACAGATTTTTAAAAATCTTCATAATTGATCATTGATCCTCTAAAATTG
Organism: Ceratopteris richardii; assembly: GCA_020310875.1. Lineage (NCBI taxonomy): Eukaryota > Viridiplantae > Streptophyta > Polypodiopsida > Polypodiales > Pteridaceae > Ceratopteris > Ceratopteris richardii. The sequence goes on from CM035442.1 coordinate 61,712,130, forward strand.
GTGAAGGTTTGATTTACTCTTGTTATAGAGGTGCTCTAACTTCAAGAGTAGCTTGTTCTTTTGGAGATTAACACTCTCCATCAGTGGTATCAGAGCAGGAAGCATCAGAATTGAAGAAAGGAGGATCCCGACTACTGCAGTCATAAAGAATTCAACATCTAAAAGGTTCAAAAGGTGGAAGCTTGAGGGCAAAGCTTGAGAAGGAGGTCATACGACATCAAGGAAGACAAAAGGAACATTATTCAAAGCAAAGGTACATCTATTACTCGTAAAGTTTGAAGAATTCAATATACAGGTGAAGAAAGAATAGGAGATTCTCTTCAAATAGAGAAGTTGGATAGAGAAAACTATCCAGCATGGTCAATGAGGATGGAAGCTCATCTTATGAGCAAAGACTTGATAGCTTAGATAACAGGTGAAGAAGAAAAGCCTCAGTTCAGAGATCCTAGTGTTCCAACTAGGGAGGAGTTATCAGAATTGAAGAATTGGATGAAAAAAGATGCTCAAGCTAGGAGCATTATTTATATGGTAGTCAATGACTACTTTCTACCTCACATTAGAGGTCTTGAAAGTGCAAGTGATATATGGAATGCTTTGGAGGAGCATTTCCAAAACACCACAAAGTCAAGGAAGGCATCCTTGTGGGCAGAATTTACTACATTCAAGAAGAAGGCCTCTAAATCTATCTCAGACTATGTAACAAGGATGAAGGACATTGCAGATGCATTAGAAGCAGTTGATGAAGACATTGAGGAGGATAAATTGGTAAGGCAAATCCTCACAGGTTTGAGAGGTGATGACAAATGGAAGTCATTCATTTTGTCTACTGAATTATCACTTGATCATTTTACTCCTGAATTAAATCAGTTGCTAGGACATATGTTAACCTTTGAGCAGGATGTCAAAGGTGAAGGTGACAAGAGTACAGGTCATGCAATGTATTCAAAGGATAAGCAGAAGAATATCAAAGGGAAGCAACAAGCAAATGAAGATGAAGGTACAACTAGCCAAGCTAACTTCCAAAGAGGAAGAGGAGGTGGCAAAGGTAGAGGAAGAGGCAGGAGTAATAAAGATGGAGTCAAGGCTTGCTGGATTTGTGGTAAGACAAATCACTTAGTTAATGATTGTTGGCATAATACTCAGAGTAATGGTGGATATAATCAGAATTTTAATTCAAGAGGAAGAGGTGGCACAAATCAAAGAGGTAATTTCAGAGGTAGATGTAGTAGGGGTTACTTTGGAAGAAATGCAGGTAGAGGATTCCAAAGTCAACAATACAACAATACCTACTACAATTATGCTTCAGATCAAAAGGAGGATTCAACATTGATAATGAATGCAACTTGTGAAAGGCAAAGTGAAGATCAAAGAGTCTTCTACATTGACTCAGGGTGTAGCAATCACCTGAGCGGTAACATAGCATTGATGACTGATTTGGAAAATAAGGTAACTAATCATGTAGTTCAAACAGGTGATAATACAAAGCACAATGTGAAGTCAATTGGATCAGTGAAGGCCAAGGATGGAAGTACTCTCTTGAGTAAGGTTTTGTATGTTCCTACGATTCCTAAAAATCTGATAAGTGTAGGACAAATTGTTGAAAAAGGTTATGAAGTTAGGTTCACTAATGAAGGAGTGTTTGTGGAAGAACCTAGCAATGGGTATAAACAAATTGTTTCAGGGAAGAAAGAAGGAAGATTGTTTACATTGAAGATCCAAGGTAATGTTGGTCATGCCTTGTTCACTTATGAAGGACATAAGATCTCTGAGTTAGATCTTTGGCACAAAAGGCTTGGACACTTTAATGAAAGAGGTATCAAAGATATGGTTAATAATGGTTCAGTGCTTGGATTGCCTAATGTTGCAGGTCAACATATGACATAAAGATGTGAGGCATGTCAATTAGGTAATGCTCATAAGCAATCTTATTCCAAGCATGGTTTTATGTATTAGAAAAGCTTGAGTTGGTACACACAGATGTGTGGGGACCATCAAAGGATTTTTGGCTCAAGGTATTATGTGATTTATGTTGATGATGCTACCAGATGGATCACTATCTATGTAATCAAAGATAAGTCAAAGGTATTCAATACATTCAAACATTATCATGTGTATGCAGAGAGAATTACAGGTCATAAGTTGAAGAGACTAAGATCAGATGGAGGGGGAGAGTATTTCTCTAATGAGTTCAGTGATTATTTGTGGAATGCAGGTATAAAGAGGGAGGTTACTTACAGGTACTCTCCTCAACGAAATGGGGTTGCAGAGAGAAGAAATAGAACTCTTGTTGAGTTTGCAAGGTCAATGATGAAGGAGAAAAATTGCCCTAATTTTTTGTGGGCTGAGGCTGTTAACACAGCTACTTACTTGGTCAATAGGTTACCACGTAAAGCTTTGCAGGGTATGACACCATATGAGGCATGGTGGGGTAAGAGACCTACTTTAGACCATTGCAAAGTATTTGGATGTTTGGCATATGCATATGTGACATCCCAATTAAGGCATAAATTGGAGCCTAAAGCAGAAAAATATGTGTTTATTGGATGATGATAAGCATATGGGATATAGGTTGTGGAATCCATCCACAAAACAATTCCTTCTATCTAAGGATGTTACATTTGATGAGCAAGGTACTTGGTATGCAGGTACAATCAATATTTATGCAGGTGATGAAGAAATTGTGGATCAAAAGAAAGGTAAATCAAAGGTTCAGATATTTGATGAAGAGAAGAATAATGAAGTACAGGTTGAAGTTGAAGAAGTGCCAAGGTTTGATCCAGAATGTGATGAACCACAAACTTCAAGAAGTGGAGAACTCAGAAGGTCAACAAGGCACAAATGGCAACCTACAAGGTATAGCTATGACACTTCTTTTTTGGCTACCAAAGATTATGCTTATATGGTAAAGGTAGATGAAGACCCTTCTACATATGAAGAGGCAAAAGGTAAGGAAAATTGGGAGAAAGCTATGCAGGAAGAGTATGATGCATTGATGGAGAATGAGACTTGGGATTTGGTTCCTAAACCAAATAGTCAGAAGATCATTGGATGTAAATGGGTCTACAAGACAAAGAGGTTTGCAGATGGAAGTGTGTCTAGGTATAAAGCTAGACTTGTTGTGAAAGGTTTTGCTTAGACATATGGTGTAGACTCTGATGAGACCTATAGTCTTGTGGCAAAGATGAAAACCATCATGACACTCATAGCTATTGCTGCATGTAAAGGTTGGAAGTTATATCAATTAGATGTGAAGAATGCTTTTTTAAATGGTTATATTTCATATGATGTTTTCATGGAGCAACCACAAGGATTCAGAGATAGAAGGTATCCAGATCATGTGTGCAAGCTCAAGAGAGCTTTTTATGGTTTGAAGCAAGCCCCAAGGGCATGGAATTATAGACTTGTAAAGTTCTTAAAAGAACTTGGATTCCAAGTATCTAAAGTAGATAGTAGATTGCTTGTCAAAGCAAGTGATGATGGGTTCATATACATGTGCATATATGTTGATGATATAATTCTTACAGGTACAGATGATAAAGGCATTCAAAGCCTAAAGAAGCAAATGGAGAAAGAATTCAAGATCAGTGATTTTGGAGACTTGTCATATTTCTTGGGCATGGAGATCTCATATACTCAACATGGAGTGTATGTAACTCAAGAAAGGTATTTGAAGAACTTGTTGATCAAGTTCAAGATGAATGATTGTAGGGTAGCACCTACTCCAATGGAGGTGAATCACAAATTGAGTAGATATGGAGGTGAAGAGCTCAAGGACATGAAGCTATATCAAAGTTTGGTTGGTAGTCTGATTTATGCTACACTAACTAGGCCTGACTTATCATATGCAGTGGGAGTATTGTCTCAATTCATGCATTGTCCTAGGAAAGAACATTGGATTGCATGTCAAAGAGTGTTGAGGTACATTAAGGGTACACTCAAAGAGGGTTTGTATTATGGTTTTACATTAGATACAAACATCAAGATTTATAGTGATACAGATTAGGCAGGTAATCCTGATGATAGGAGATCAACATATGGATACTTATGTTATGTGGGAGATAAGTTAATTTCATGGTGTTCAAAGAAGCAACACACAGTTGCTTTATCATCCATAGAGGCAGAGTATAAAGGTATGGTGGAAGCTGCAAAGGAAGTGATATGGCTTAAGACTCTGATGAAGAGTTTTGACATCATTCAGAGTATACCCACTATTCATGGAGATAACATGAGTTCTTTGTATTTAGCTACTAACCCTGTGTTTCATGCCAGGACTAAACACATTGAGATTTAGTATCACTAAGAGAGAAGGTGATGGATAAATAGATTGAAGTCATACATACTTCAACAAAAGATCAGATAGCTGACATGCTAACTAAAAGCTTGGATGGACCAAAGCTGTAGAGATTCAAAGACATGGTAGGCATAAAGAAGATAGAGAAAACCTCAATTGATGATTGAGGGGGAGCTGTTGGTGTAGGGCAATCAACAATTGAAGTTTTGGATGAAGAATTGAAGTCAAGGACTGAACAAAAGTTCAAGTTATGAAGCATGAAGGAAGTGCATATCCAGGAGATAAAGATGTGTATACATATGTACATTATTTTAGAGCCAGTTCATCATATACTTTTGTATGGTCATGAGCTTGTAAAAATTTGCCTATATATACAAAGAAAATGTCGGGGAAATATGAGAGAGCATGTGAATAGAGAAATTGGTAGTCGTATGAGTCATTAGACATCTTAGAAGTGAGTAGAATCTCTCTCATCACTCAGTTGTAAAATTCCTTCAGGAATGAAAGAAAACTGCACCCGATGTTTCTCTGCATTCTCCTTCTGTGCTTGATCATTTCAAGAATCCTTTTGTAGATGTCTAATTCCATAGTTAATGAGTCTATGGTTAGAGTTTGAGAGCCTAATTGTAAACAGGCTGTGAGAATTATGAGTAGGAACATTCATATGTGAAGAAGTGTTCACTGGTTCCTGAAACAGGCGCAAAATTTGATGTTAATGTTTTGGTTATTTCTCCTTCCACAGCGTAAAGTTTTGAGCAAGCAAGCACTCAATCTTTAAGTTGGAAGGTAAGCTACTTGTGGCTAAAAGCTTTTGTATAAACGGGTTCTAGATTGAGAGAACCAAGTGTTAGAAGTTACAGGTGTCTGAATCGACTTTTCAAAAGAGCAATTTTAGATATAGGTAACTTGTTGAGATCGTTTCTAAAGTTCTACTGAATCTTTTGGAGTGATTCAACTTGGAGAAGGTGCAAAAACTGTAGGCAACACCTTGTGCAAAGTTTCATCAAAAACTTTACACAATTGATAAGTTAATGAGAGAGATATGTGCAGCAGACTTTTTGTGTAATCATCTTCTTCACAAATTTTAAAAATCTTCATAATTGATCATTGATCCTCTAAAATTGGTGAAGGTTTGAGTTACTCTTGTTATAGAGGTGCTCTAACTTCAAGAGTAGCTTGTTCTTTTGGAGATTAACACTCTCCATCACTTGTCCTTCGTTTAAATAGCTTTATTCTCTTTCTTGCAATCACATTCTTTAACATAGTACCATCAAATTCTCGTAATTTATATGTATCTGTCTGAACAACGGAAACAACAACATATGGCCCGAACCAACATTTAGTTAATTTATGGCATGCATCATATTGAGTCTCGAAATTACTATCATATACAAGCACCCAATTCCCACTCTCTATCGGTTGTGGCTCAGTTGGAATTTCTTATCAAAGTAAATTTTATTTTTCAATCGTGATGTTTTTAGTTTTTTAATGACTTCTTTTAAATTTTCATTACCTTGTTTTAATTGTGTAATTCTTAATGCTAATAATCCTTCTCTTGATACATTGTCTTCCCATTTTAAGCTCATCCAATTTACTATCTGAGTATGAATAGGAAATATCGGCTTTTGACCGTACATAAGTTCAGCTGGCATAAAACCAGTTGTTCTCATGTAAGTCATCCTATCGGCTCATAGAGCAAATGGGAGATATTTTGGCCATTGTCCAATATCCCCATGGCATGCTTTTGAAATAGCCTTCATTATAGAAGGATTCCCTCATTCAATTTTTCCATTTGCCTCAGGGTTGTAGGCAGTCGTAAGAGACAATCAAATTCCATGATGTGCAAAGAACTCTCTTGCCACTCTAGCGGCTAGCTCACCTCGATCTGCTACTACTTTTTCTACATATCCAAATCTGGATATTACTTCTTCTAAAAGAAATAAGCTCTACCCTCAACATGATTTGTTAAATCTTCACGTGCAAGAATGATGTATCTCATACCACTATTGCTTTTAGGCATGGTCACAAGGTCGACTACCCACTTGTAATGAATACAAGCTGGATAGGTCGGATGTAAAGGGTCTCTATGTTTGATTGAGGAATGTAACTCGCATGTAATACAAGAGCTCACAAATTCTTTTACAGTTACATACATCCTCAACCACTAGTAGCTTTCCCGAATCTTCTCATACGTAGCTACAAAACCTTTATGAACAGCCCATACCTGGTATTTCAATGCTCCTTAGCTATTCAGTAAGTCTAATAGAGTGCAAGGAGTCACTTTTTGAGCAGACAATTACTCTACTAATTAAAGTTGTGTGCTTGTAAGTTTTTTCTTGAATTTTCCTTTTACTAAGGTTATAACGTTTGTGTATAGAGTTTATGGTCAAGCACTTTAGTCCAAATGAGGTCAAATTCACTCCAAGATCATATGTGATTGCTCTATTAGATAGAGAAATCATGATCAATTTTAATGAGCTTTCTTTGTGGTTTTTGTTGGCCAATGCTTAACAGAGCACTACTATGAGTTGTGATCCTTCTACTCTTTGACTAATGAGAAGTTCACTCTAAGCTTGAAAAAGGACCCAACTTCACTCATATTATTGCTTTTCTTATAGCAATAGTGGATGTGCAAAAATGAAGTTTTTACCAATCTCTTGGTCTATTGGGAGCTATCTTAGCCCATGCAAAACTCTAGAACAAAATCAAGTTCAAATTCATTCTAAAATGAGGTTAAATCATCCAAACAATTGCTGGAATAGAGCAATTTTGGGATGATTTTGAGGTTAAACTTGATGCCTCTTCTCTTGAACTTCTTGTTTTACTCTTATAAGGCCTAAAGCTATATAATCCTCAAGAAAAAATACCCCAAGAACACAATTTTAGGGCTCAAATACTCTTGATGATTGTCCTAGAGCTTAGAGTAGTTGTGGGGGGATTTTGGACTTTCTTAGAACTTTTTTGGATTTGCTTTCTTGGTGGATTCTTTATAAGCCTTAAGCGCTTATGTACTAGCTATAAATGTGCTCACAATTAAAGTTTTGGCAAAATCCCAACGTTGATTTCCATAAAGCAACCATGGGTGCAAGTTGTACTTTCTTGGCAATTTTTCTTGATCCTCTTCTACTTGGTACACTCCCTTAGGGTTTTGGTAACACTTGGAGCCCAAGTCTTAGCAAAAACCTACCCTCTTTCCCTTGGATGATTTCCCTTCCAACCTAGAGGAATCATGATCAGTTCTTTGACTTTCCATAGGTCCTTTTGCACCAAATTTTGCATGTGCATAGCTTAAATATCTTTACTTTCATTTTTGAGAACCTTTCCTTGGGACAATTCCCTTGCCAACCTAGTGCAATCACTTTCAACAATTGTGGTCTTTTTGTGCCAAATTTTTCATGTAGTCTTGGTCGTACTTGGATAGCTCAAATATGAACTTAATTTTCAACTTTGAGAATTTTCCCAAGGATGATCAATTTGCACTTCATTTTCTTTAGTAGGCAATCGTGAGTGGAAATGTTTCTCAAATGTCACTTTCCTTTGTAAATGCATCTTGTATCCTATAGATCTAAGTCCAAGGATGCTACAATACAATTTAAAGTGAAAAAATACCCCCTTTCTAGATGATGATTGCTCTGCATTTTTCTCACGTTCTATCTCATTTGAACTGACATTTTCCCCTATCGCCTCCTAAATCACTTATTCTACTTGCCTCTCACATAGATCTACATTTTCCTAACCTTTTAGCAAAAGAGAAAGTGATGAAGAAGAAGAGAAACTAAGCTTTAATGGAAACCTTGAAAATCTCTAATACTTAAACCTAAAATTCAACTATTCCTACTTATGTACCTACTTAACTAGATATTTAAAGTGATGAATAACATGGAGAAGTACTAGAACACATGCAAGAATCTTTAGGACCACATACATAATACGAAAGCTTACCATCATGCATGTCCGACAAGAATGACACCAAAAGTGTAATGCTCCCATCATTGTAGTTGAAGAGTGCACACAATAAGAAGAACGTTGTATCCACAAAGCAACTATGTAGTAGGTATGGAGACCTGTATGTGACAAGATAGAAGCACATTCCTACAAAAAGAGCAAGGCAAGCTTACATATGGGTGCATGCATGCACACACACTCACAACTAGGCAAGAGGATGATGCTCCAAGAAGCCCATTGTTTCGCAAAGTCTTAGTACCAAATCTCACAAGAGTTGTTAGCTCTCTAAGATCACTTCAAAAAAGTAACCCTAAAATGAGAGTTGCACTTTTATAGAATTTTAAGAGCTTTGTCCACATTGTAGTGTCCAACCTAGATTTAAAAATAGTTTAGAAAGCATTTGGAGGCCGAAACAATGTTAGAGAAATTGGTGTGGCTATTTTCTACGCATGCCCTTGAAGCTTGAGTACTACTCAGATTTTACATTATGGGACCAATCATTGCAAAAAATGAGAACTTATGCCAAAAATAGGCATTTTTACATGTATTTTGGGCAAAAAATGGGAAAAAAAGCATATTCTCAAGGAGGATTTGAGATGGGGAAAATTGATAGCACGTTTTCCTTCTTTTCTCTCATGTTTGTGCTTCCCGTTTACCACACTCTTCATCCCTTTGTCTAAGTTTTGGACACTTTGACTTATGATTTTTAGGCTGACTTCTAAGCTTCCTCCAAAAACCTCTTCTATTACGTAAAGAGAATGTACAGGAATGACCTTATACAATAATAGAACTAGTACAATATATAAAGAATACAACCAACAAATTACCTTCTGTGCTCCTTGATTCCACTCTTCATATGCACTAACTAGTCTCCCTTTTGATTCCTCTCTAGTAATTTTCGGGGTTTTCATTATCTCATTTGATGTACTCCGAGCAGCCTTTTCCCATTAGCAAAACAAACAAGAAAAAAATTAGTAATACTCAAAAATTCATTTTTCTCATCTTTTACGTTTTGACTAGAAGCATGATATCCAAAATGAGTTACATAATATACTTCATCCTTTCTAGGAGGATGACCATAATCTTTAAGCTACATCCAAACAAATGAAATTAGTAATTTATTTGTGTCTTAGAAAAAATAGAAAACAAAATTTCAACAATACATATGCTTACAAATGTGATAAAAAGACCATTGTCCCATATCATGACATATGAAATGATTCAATTATTTTCTTTACAACCACCTATGTTTATTTAACGAAAAAAATAACATATATCAAATGTGAATATTTAGGATATATATATGAATTAAAGCTCAATTAGTTAGCTATTGTACATACATTTTGCTCAAGAAATTTTTGTTGTAGACATAGCTATTTGAAAAACTATTGCCACATCTCGAGTGGTATGTCATGCCTCCTTATGTTTATTTACACCATGTAGTAATGCTTATTATATAAATTTCAAACCACAAAAAGAATTAGATCAACATACAATGAAACATAAACCTACTCATTTAAGAGACAGCAAACTGAATATCAGGCTGAGTTATGCACAACTAAACCAAGCATCCAATAGCCTACTTATAGAGAGCAACATCAAATGCATCTCCAACATCACGAAGACTCAACCCTAAACCTGTTTCCATAAGAGTGGTAATTAGTTTGCAATCTTATTAGTGTAGCATAAATCAAACTACCCAGAAGAGATTGATACTTCCTCATATCTTTGTATTCGACACCATCATATTTATTGAGCTTGTGATTGACTTCAAGTGGAGTTGAAGCTTCTCTACAATTTTCCATACCAAACTTCTTCAACAGTTTCAGAAGATACCTTTCTTGTGATATATGCCATTATCTATATAAGTGACTTCCATTCCAAAAAAATATGATAACTTTCCTAGGTCACTGATTTTGAATTCTTTCTCAAGTAATCTCTTTACCTCCTTAATTCCTTCATCTGAAGTACCTGTGATTATAATGTCATCTACATAAATACAAATGTAGATTGTACCTTCCTCTATTCTTTTGATGAGTAGACTTGGATCTGCTTTTGAACTTTGATATCCAAGATCATTGAGATACTTCACCAATCCATAGTTCCATGCTCTTGGAGCTTGTTTCAATCTATAGAGTGCTCTTCTCAATCTGCAGACAAAATTTGGATACCTGGAATCTATAAACCCTTGAGATTGTTCCATGTATACCTCATCTAATATGTATCCATTCTAGAATGCATTATTTATATTCATTTGACTCAGAGTCCATCCCTTTGAAGCTGCAATAGCAATGATTGTCCTTATAGTTGACATCTTAGCTACAGGATTGAATGTCTCATCATAATCTATGCCATAAGTTTGGGCATAGCCTTTCGCCACCAGTCTAGCTTTGTATCTTGCTATACTTCCATCTGCAAGCTTCTTCACTTTATAAACTCATTTATTTCCAATTACCTTCTTACCATTTGGTTTAGAAAAAAGTTCCCAAGTCTTGTTCTCCGCTAGTGCATTGAATTCTTCCTTCATTTCTTCTTCCCATTGCTTCTTACATTTTGCTTCATCATAGTTCTAAGGTTCTTCATCATTTTTTACCATATATGCATAGTTCTTCTGAGGTATGTAAGAAGTATCTTAAGAATACCTTTCTGGTTGCCTTCTTGTCCTAATTGACCTCCTTGGTTCACATTCTTCATGTGTGTCTAGATACACCTCTTCATCAAATATAGGAGCTTCTTCATTTCTTCTTGTTAATCCACTTCTAGATGTACTTGCTTGCATATACTCTTCATCTCCATTCACCTGCACACTTGATTTTCCTTTCTCACATCTTCTTACCTCTTCTTCAAATTCTTCAACTCTATGACTTTGATCTACATACTAACTTTTTTTTCCATCAAATGTAACATGTCTAGAAACAAGAAATTGTCTAGTTAGAGGATTCCATAACTTGTAACCCATCTACTTTTCATCATAACCAATGAACACATATTTTTCTGCATTTGGTTCAAGTTTATTTCTACGTTGTGATGGCATATAAGCATATGCAATTGATCCAAACACTTTACAATGATCTAGTGTTGGTTTTGTACCCCACCAAGCTTCATATGGAGTCATTCCATTTAGAGTTGTGCATGGTAATCTATTCACAAGATATGTAGCTATATTTACATCCTCAACCCAAAGATAATTTGGACAATTCTTCTCCTTCAGCATAGCTCTAGCAAACTCAACCAAATACCTGTTTCTTCTTTCTGTTACACCATTTTGTTATGGTGTATACCTGCAGGTTATTTCTCTCTTAATACCTGCATTCCAAAGATAATCATTGAACTCTTGGGAGAAGTATTCTCCCCCTCCATCAGACCTCAGTCTCTTAAGCTCTTGACCTCTGACTCTCTCTGCATATGCATGAAAATGCTTGAAAGCTCCAAACACTTCTGATCTTTTGTTCAAAATTCTATGTTTCTTGACAAATGATTAGAACATCCAAAGTCAATATAAAATACCTTTAGATCTTCTTTTTATTTGATGTGCTGATTGAATTCATCATCAATTATGTATGACTTTCATTCTGTGTGTCATTTGCATACTTGTAGTAGGTGGTGTTATAGGATTGATTCTTTCCCCAACTTCTTCCTCCGCCTCTACCATAGCCTCCTTTTTCATTTTGTCTAGCTCTCTGAGAATAACTTTGATATCCTCCACCTTTGTCTCTGCTATTCTTATTCTAATTTTGATTTTATCCTTGCTGATTATGACAACAGTCATGAGCCAAATAATTGCTCAATCCACAGATCCAGCAAGCCTTCTTAGTGTTATTTTGATTACCTCTTCCTCTTCCAAAACCTCTTGCTCTTCCTCTGCTAGTGCTTCTACCTCTTGCATAATAAACTTGAGGACTCGATTCCACTTCATCTTTTGCTTTACCTTTATCTCCTTTCTTCTTGTTCTTCATGTACATTGTAGAACTTTGTCCTTTATCTCCATCTCCCTTCAAGTCTTGTTCAAATGTAAGCATCAAACAAAGCAATTGATTCAAATCTAGAACATAATGATTCAAAGAAAGTTATGTTGACAAGATAAAAGGTTTCCACCTTTCATCTCCTCTCAGACCTGCAAGCAATTGAGCAATCAATCTGTGATCTTCAGTATCTTCATCTATGGATCCAAGACTATCTAGATCCTTCATCTTAGTGACATAACCACTAATACTTTGACTTGGCATCTTCTTGAATATAGTAAACTCTGACCATAGACTTGCTTGCCTTGCTTTGGTAGTACTTTGGAAATGATATGCCAATGCATTCCATATATCTTCACCTAATTCCAATCCTATAATGTGTGGTAGCAAATGATCTAAAATTGTATTATAGATGTAGGCCTTTGCATTTGCATCCTTCTTCTGCCAATGCTTTAAATCATCAAGTTCCTCTTTCTTTGCTCGGTTTTCATCTTCAAATATTGGCTTCTCTTCTTGACTTGTTATGTACGCCATGAGATCCTTACTCATAAGTAAGGCTTCCATTCTCATTACCCATGCAGGATAATTATCTCTGTCCAATTTGTCAATGGAGATATGATTTGCCATAATTCTTTGCTTCTGCTTCAACCTGTGAGTTTAAAGGATAAAGAATAATACCTTTTGGAGATCTTTGTGTATAAATATACTTTTGAAGTAATCTTCTGATGCCTTGTATCTTTGAATGCTTTAGCTTTCAAACTTTAATGAAAACTTTCCAAAACTTCTCGTACCTTTGATGTCCTCTGCTCTCTTGAACATTTCTGCTTTGATACCACTTGATGTATGAAACATCACAAGAAATGAATTAATGTGACACTAGACAACCTCTATGGTCACCATTAACTCAATGCTTCTCCAAGCTTTGAGAAATAATAGCCAAACTGAGAACTTTACCTCTTCAAAAATTTCTAGTCACTGAAATAACATACCTTCACTCTTTTTCTTATTTCTCGTAGCACAAATATTGTTTTGCCAAGATCTTCTAGTGGATAAAAGTAGAAGAGAAGAGATTTCCAACAAGCTATTACTTGTTAAATACTTTGCACTACACACCAAGTTATGGCCTTCACAAGACTATGTTTGACTGCCAAAATAGGAAATAATGCTTGTTTTAGTAAAAGCACATGTCCATTTTTGAAAATTTTCAAGTTAGCATTGGCTTGCAGAAAAAATTTGATGCTAGGAATCGAATTGGTGTGTTTTTTTCCACTTTTTTAGCACCTGAAATACCCCCTTGAACACAGACATAAAGAAAAACACTTTTATGATGGAACTCGATGCTAGGCATCAACTTTACATTGAAACTTGATGCCAGGCATCAAGTCGCTCCATAAAGCTCATGTTTTTAAGAAGATTCAACAATACGTAAAAACTCAGAGAATAAAACAGGACTTACTAGCACAAACTTGATGCCAAGCGTCGAGTTGCTTGGGAAACTTGAACTTTTGAGATCATTACACAGTAGGCAAAGTATGAAGATGGAGGAGAGAGTCTCATACACAGGACTTTAATATTAATTCTTCTCATAACTACGAAAAACTCAAAAATTTACAGGTGTTTTCTTACTCAAAGAAGCCCGACTATACTCAATCATACAAAATCTCTCTCTCTCTCTCTCTCTCTCTCTCTCTCTCTCTCTCTCTCTCTCTCTCTCTCTCTCTCTCTCTCTCTCTCTCTCTCTCTCTCTCTCTCTCTTCTTTTTTTCTCTTCTCTTCCCATCTATTGATACAAACTAGTTTATATAGTTTTTCTTAATCTCATGAATTTTGAAAATTCTAGAACTAAAGTTAAGTCTAACTTTACAAATATGGTACGTGTGTGAAATTGTCCCTTCACATAGGCATGTGCTTTTCTTCTTAGGCTTTGACCTTCAACTTTATGTCCAATTTGTGATTGATTCTTCAACAGATTGTTCTCAAAACCATGTAGGATCAAGTAGGCATGTATCTTTTTATATCAAGCATGCGGTGCTTGCTTCAACCCATATAATTCCTTTTTCATGTGCACTTTGTTTTAATGCCCTTTGTGGTGGAAATGCATACACTTATTCATGTAATTCACCATTGAAAAATGTAGTTTTGATGTCCAACTGATGTACATTCCAATCATGATGACTTGCAAGTGCATAGATGTTATGAACAGTGGTCATTCGGCATGTGGGTGCAAAGGTCTCTTAATCAAAATCAATGCCTCTCTCTTGAGCATAAACTTTTGCAACAAGCTTGGCCTTATACCTGTCAATTGTTCCATCAAGCTTACGCTTCAACTTGTATATCCATTAAGTGCTTGTTGGGGGATTCTTAGACAAGAAGGAGTTTGAGGGTTTGTAGGAGAAAAGGAAAAGGCCAGGAGAGCAAATACACCTTGGAAACTTTTGCCGGTTGATTACAGTAAGACAATTACAATGTTTGAAACACAATACAAACCAATACTTCTGTGCACAATCTCACAGAGTGCTCAATGACAAAATACCAAATACCCCAAAGTCTTCTTGCCGCCAGCCTCCTCTGCACCAGACCTCCACCTGCTTCAAGCTTATCCTTGTGCACACCTTGCACCAAGCTTCCACTAAGGGGAAGGAATGAATACCTTCTGTCGGCACGCGCACACTGCAAGGAGACCTTGAGATCCTTGGGGGACTAGCTTAGCACTCTCTGCACAATCCCTTAGTCACTCTCCATGCACTCCTTCAACTCCACTTCTCTGCGTCGCACACTGGTGACTCTTGCACTTCTGTCTCTTGCTTCACTTAGACTATGCTTCCCTTGCTTACTCTAGAATTTTCCAAGAATGGTCCTTGCCTTGATTTGAGTGTGTCGATCACGTACGCTCCTAACTGCAATAGTATCTTGGTGCTCACTTTGATGTCCCAAGATTGTCTTCACAAGTGGCAGCCAACGACTCCCTGTTTTGTCCTGTAGTGACTTTAGACTAAAACCAAAAAATTTAATGGGGGGGCCATACTTTCACCTGTGCGTACGCTACCGCTTCACATTTCCTTTTAAGTCTTCACTTTTGCACATAAGAGAGGGTTCACCTAAACCTTCCAAAATACTTTAAAAACACTTTGAACCTTAAGGAAATTAGAGAAAATACCTCTACAACCTGCAACCCACTTTCTCCAATTTACCCTTTGTGGACAATTAATTGTGCACTAATTGTGCACTTTGACACTTGCACTTTAGCACTTTGACTTTGCACCTGTTGACTTTGACCTTGACCTTGTTGACTTTGCCTAGTTGACTTTGATCTTTTGACTTTGACTATAGTTGACTTTGACCAAAATGACTTTTATGGGCTCAACAATTGCCCACCACCTAATGTGCTCTCCGTCCCGGAGAGCTACAGCCAAAACTCTGAGCATATAGGACACCAGGATAATGGAGCTGCAAAAACTGGAAGAGGACATCTGAGCAGCAACCAAATCCACCAGAACAAGCACCAGAGGAGAACCAAGAGTGGGATTTTGTATGGAAAAGCAAAGGGGGCAATGGGAGGGTAGAAAGGAGGTGGAGGGGAGGGCTGAGGGGCGGGGATTGAAGGGATAGGGAGGGTTAAGGATGTGGCTGGGCAGATTGGTAAAGGTAGGGCATGGGGTAGGATGATGGGGCCTGGAGAGGGTTAAAATGGTCAAACAGTAGAGCTACAAAGGGTGCATATGGGACATTATGAAACATAAGGTAAGGCAAGGTGAGAATAGACCATGTGGACAATGTGGGGAAATAAAAACTTGTGATAAATGTGCTCAAAACATGTGAGTTTTGACCAAAAGTCAGAGAAAAGTGTGAATTTGGAAAAATAAAGCCAAAAAATGAATCCAGAGGTGCCAAAATATATGAAAATGACTCTAACTTTGAAAAAAACGGCCATCCGAGGCACGATCCAGAGCCAAAAGGTTTGAACTATGATATATATATATATATATATATATATATATATATATATATTAAAATATAAAAAAGAAAAAAATGAAACAAAAAGACCTCCCTTTTCTTTTTCTTTTTTTTCTTTTTTTTTGAGATAACGCCTGTGCGTGCCCAAATAATAATAAAATATAAATAAAACAAATAAAATATAAAAATAAAAAAGAAAATAAAATAAAATGATAAAAAATAATGAAAAAATAAAATAAAAATTAAAAATAATGTGGGGGGGGGGGAGGGGGCGGGGGGGGGGAGGGGGCGGGGGGGGGGGGGAGGGGGGGGGGGGTTGGTCGGTGGTGGTCGGTGGGGGGGGGGGGGAAATGGTCGGTGAGGGGTTGGTCGGTGGGGGTGGGGGGTGTCACAGCCCGTATTTCTATCCAGCCCATTTCAGTGCTTGGGGGGTATGCCCTGTGGCGCCAAATTGTGCGCAACTATGAGGGGTACTAGTACTCGTCATACCAAGCTCTCATTGCCTTCTTCAACACGAGTTGCTAATCGAATATAAACGTGTTCTGGCAATCTTCTTGGTGTCCCTCTTGTTGGCTTATGCATTTTGTGGGTTTGAACGTCTCAAGTGGTATCAGAGCAACGACCCTAGGGGAAGCCTTTGGATGGGCGGACTGTCACACTAGTGCTGGCAGTGCCATCTAACATCCCGGGCCCATCCGTGGGAAGTTCTTTGACGTCGCAAGAGGTCTTTTGCCCTCCCTCCCACCCTCAAGCAAGGCAACCCCTTCCCCCCCCCCTCAAGCAAGGCACCCCCTTGCCCCCCCCCCAAGCAAGGCCCCCCCTTGCCCCCCCCTCTTCCCCCCCCCCTCAAGCAAGGCCCCCCTTGCCCTCCCGCCATCGCCTCTGCGCTATCCGCCGTCGGCCCCGTGCTTTACCCATCAAGCAACACCGTACCCTCGTTTAACCGGTGGACCCTCCCCTTCCCCGTTAGCTGTCCGCGTGCCCTAGCTTCCCTCCTTCCAAGTACCCTCACCCTCCCGAGTTGCTGCCGGTTGGCTCCACGCCACCATGGCCAACGAACACGACGTTGGCACGGCCGGTTTAACTTCAGGGATGGAACGCGCCAAGAATGTGACTGAACGGTGCCGACGTCACAAGGCCCAATGGGTTGCCTTAGAAGAGGAACTCAACCGCCTTCTCTTGGTGAACGCCGAGCTACACGAATGCCTCCAGGAGGCCGAGCTCAACACCGAGATCCACACCCAACCCGAATCAGACCAAGGCCTTCCAAACCCCGACCCTGTACATGACCGCATAGATAGACTCGAAGATACCCTCTCTAGGCTAACCACCTTAGTAGAAACCCACCTCTTAGCTAAAGATCAATCTCAACCCCAACCACAACCTCAGTGAAGCACCCAACCGATACCCCAACCCACTCCCACCCAAACATCCTAATCGCCTCCAACTCCTTTAAACCCAACTCCGATCACTCAGCTTCAACCGGTGGACATCGATGATCCCGATTCCTTTGGTTTCTTCAAATCGAACCCCCCCGACAAGTACCGAGGCGGCCGAAGCTCCATTGCCATCAATCGATGGATCGAAGGCATGGAAAGCTACCTTCAGATGCTCCGAGTTGGCCGCAACCATTGGACATGCATTCTCGGCCAGTTTCTACAAGACGAGGCCTCGGCTTGGTACATGGTGGAGCACAAGAAGCAAGCCTGGACATCGTGGGATCACTTCAAGGCGGCCATCGTCGACTACTTTGTGCCTCGCAATGAAGCATTCCAGGCACGGGACGAGTGGCGCAACCTCCATCAAGACAAGTTCATCGGGCCATACGTGTCACAGTACCGTCGGCTCATGCTACGAATCACCGACATGGCAGAAATCGATCGGCTACATGGCTTCCTTTACGGCTGCTCTCCATACTACCGCAAAGAAGTGGAGAAGCAAGACCCCCAAACCTGGGAGGACGCGGTTCACATCGCAGAACGTCTCAATGACGCTTACTCCAACCGGCTTGCACGTTCAACCGACGGAGGCCAAACTAACCGCAAAGAATCAACCGCAAGCAAAGAGCAAACGTCATCATACCAAAGACCTACCGACAATCAACGTGGCCAAGGCTTCAAAGCTCTCTCGGCTCCAACAGAGAATCGTTCAGGGTCCCCTAGTCGAAGCAACCAACTCAGGCGCGACCCCCGCCCGGTGTGCAAGCATTGCCAGGGCAGCCATCCTACTGACAAGTGTTGGAGGAAACGATCCGACACTCGAGTGCAAGCAACGAAAACCGAAGAGGCATCCACGTCCGGACCGAAGATCACCGAAATTCACAGTGATGAATCAGAGGACTCTTCACCTCGTGGGTCGTCCACTTCTAAAGGTAAGGCTCAATGCCATTTGGTAGCGTTACCCATCATACACCATGTGTTCATTATGGGCGAAGTCAGTGGTGAACGAATGCTGGTGATGCTAGACACGGGTGCCACCCACAACTTCATGACCCCGTAGTGCTCTCAACGCCTTGGACTCAAGCTCAGTAAACGGCTCCGCATGTCCATCGTCTTTGCTCAGGGAGAGGCTAGTCACGTCCGGTATGCCGACGGAGTCCCGGTCACATTAGGCCAGTGGTTCGGCCAACTGAACTTCCTCATTATACCAATGGAAACGTTTGAAGTCATTCCAGGCCTCGAGTTTATGGACAAACACATGACCTCCTTTTTCGGCAAAGGGGTAGACAAAGTACTTCTAGATCAGAATGGGCAGGCTCTTGTCGTCGACTGCAACCGAGTCCGAGCCCCTCAGGCGGACGAGCCATACGACCACGAACCATGAGAATCAATGCACAGACACAAAGGCAAAGAGAAAGCGCATGCTCGACCATCAACGTCCACACACTCATCCTCACCACTATCACATAAACAATTTCGACGGGAGTTTATCAAGGCGGGATTGCACACTTATGCATTCTCTGGCCGGTCGCAAAGGAGACAGGACCACGGCCGATTGATGTCTCAAAGATTGGGCACCCGAGCTTCCAGATGATTATGGAAGAATTCTCAGATGTTCTCACGGACACACTTCCACCCGGCCTTCCCCCCTTACGTAACGTCCAACATCGGATTGATACACTCCCGAATCAACTGGCCCCCTCACGTGCCCCTTACAGAATGAACAAGACGGACCTTCAAGAGCTCAAACGACAACTAAAAGAACTCGAGGACCAAGGGTACATTAGAACAAGTAGCTCACCTTACGGAGCCCCTGTCCTGTTTGTGAAGAAGAAAGACGGCTCCTTGCGTCTATGCATCGACTACCGCATGCTCAACAAAGGCACAATCAAGAGCAAATATCCCGTCCCGGTGATGGAGGAACTTCTAGATTGCCTCGGCAAGGCTCGGTACTTCACACGCATAGACCTCCGCTCCAGGTACCATCAAATCCGGGTAGCACAAGAACACATCGAGAAAACGGCCTTCCGCACACGCTACGGTAGCTGTGAGTGGCTCGTGATGCCATTTGGACTTACCGGTGCACCGGCCACCTTTTGCCGAGAGATGAACGACGGCTTTCGGGACATGCTTGATCTCTTCCTCATCATTTACATCGATGACCTCCTGATCTACAGTCGCACCTTGGAGGAGCACTACGAGCACGTTCAGGCGGTCCTTTTACGCTTATGGCAGCGCCGACTTTTCGCCAAGCCCAGCAAGTGCGAGTTTTGTATGAAGAAGGTGGAATTCTTGGGGTTCATCGTCTCCAAACTCGGCCTCCATGCCGACCCCAGAAAGTAGAAGCTGTGCTCAAGTGGGCACCCTCGAAGACTGTCAAAGAAGTGCGAGAATTCATAGGCTTTTGCCAATTCCTCTGCCGGTTCATCCAAGGCTTCAGCAAGATTACGGCCCCGCTCTTGGAGTTGATCAAAGAAAAGGAGCCATTCAAGTGGGGAATGGACGAGGAAGAGGCCTTTGAAGCGTTGAAGGTCGCTATGTGCAATGCCCCGGTGCTCAAACTTCCAGAATTCGACAAACCATTCGAAGTTCATACCGACACATCGGGTTCGGCCATCGGAGGCGTCCTCTTACAAGATGGCCAACCCATTGCTTATGAGTCGCATCACTACAACGCTTCCGTCCACTCAAGCACAAAGATGACCCCATTCGAGTTGGCGACCGGCAAGGAGGTAATCACGCCCCTGGCTATTACGCAAGACTCCACACTTGCAACAAACGACCCCGATTGCGGCGCCTTCTTGGATCAATGGAAAACAAAGTTAGAAGAGGCAAAGTCCAGCTTGCAAAGAAGCAAAGAACGCATGGCTCGGTACGCAAACAAGAAACGAAGGCCCGGCGAAGAGTTTCAAGTCGGCAACCTTGTCCTCGTCAGCGCACGTAATATCACCCTGCCAAAGAACATCACGCAGAAGTTCAACCATCGCTACTATGGACCATACAAGGTGGAGAAGCGGATCAATGAAGTCACTTACAACTTGGAGCTTCCCGACAACGTGCAATTTCACAATGCCTTTCATGTTAGCCTCCTCAAGCGGTTCAAACCCGACTCAAAGTACGGACACGAGATCCCGGTGTTGCACGACGGCGAGAACCAGTTCGAGGCAGAAGCTATTTTACGGGACCGGAACACCCGTGAAGGTCCCCAATTCCTCGTGAAATTTAAAGGCCACCCCTTAGTTGATGCGGATTGGCTTCCGGCCAACATCTTTGGGCCCGACGATCCATTAGTCCGAAAATATTACCGCCACACTTAAGCCATTTTTTGCTATAAGCCCCATGTAATGTTCCCCAATCTTATAAACACACCTACGTTTTTGTAAGACCCGAACCCGCTTGTTGAGGACACCAAGCTCTTCAAGCCGAGGGAGGATGTCACAGCCCGTATTTCTATCCAGCCCATTTCAGTGCTTGGGGGGTATGCCCTGTGGCACCAAATTGTGCGCAACTATGAGGGGTACTAGTACTCCTCATACCAAGCTCTCATTGCCTTCTTCAACACGAGTTGTTAATCGAATATAAACGTGTTCTGGCAATCTTCTTGGTGTCCCTCTTGTTGGCTTATGCATTTTGTGGGTTTGAACGTCTCGGGGGGGGGGGGGGGGGGGGGAATGGTCGGTGAGGGGTTAGTCGGTGGGGGTGGGGGGGGGAAATGGTCGGTGAGGGGTTGGCCGGTGGGGGTGGGGGGGGGGGGGGGGGGGGGGGGTTGGTCGGTGGGGGGGGGGGGGGGGGGCGAGGGGGGGGGCGAGGGGGGGGGCGAGGGGGGGGGGCGGGGGGGGGGGGGGGGGGTGGATGGTCGGTGAGGGGTTGGTCGGTGGGGGTGGAGGGGGGGGGGGGGGGGGAATGGTCGGTGAGGGGTTGGTCGGTGGGGGTGGGGGGGGGGAGGAGGGGGGGGAGGGGGGGGGGATTTTTCTTTTTTGTGCAAAAAAGAAAGCGCCCTGGGGGGCCCCTTTTTTTTTCCAAAAAACCAAAAAAAAACATTAAAAATCCAAAAAAATTGCAAAAAAAATCCAAAAAATCTTCAAAAAATTTTGAAAAAATTTCCTAGAGTGTTAGGCCAGTTTCTTCACTCAAAAACCACAGAGAGCTTCCTTTATTCCCCAAATGTGGCAAGAAAAAGACACGTGAAAAGGAGAAAAATGCTAGAAAAAATTCTAAAAAATGCTTGAAAAATTCTGAAAAAATTCCTAAAAATTCCAAAAATTGTACCTTTGCAAAGTTGATGAAAAACCTGCTACATTTGCTAAAAACTCAAGAAACAAGCAAATGGATAAAGAAAACTACTAAAACTTGAGTAAAAATGACGAGAAAAGACTATGTACAACCTGGACAAATTTTGTAGGTTCCAGATGATCCAGAAATCTTCACTTTTGTTGATGATAGGCCTTGAGCCTTGTATTGTTGACTCAGAGAAACTCCTCCAGAATCTCCAATTGTATTGCACTTCATTGGTTTTGTCATCTCATTGGGCACACTGGTCATCTGATAGGGGTACCCTAAATCCTTTATTAGAATGTTATCTCCTCCAGCAACTTTATGAATTAATCTGCAAAATTTTATTTTTACTATTCCGGCTTCTTTATCCAGTGGAACCCTCTGTTTCCAAAGACTGACAGGTACACCTTCCACATTCTTTGAAAGCCCTGCACTTGCTATCATAAGAATTGACATAACAGATGATAGCCATACCAGTATCCATAAAAAAATGGCCATTGACATATGAATTGGAGTAGCTTCATCACTACTGCATGTAAGGGCTTTTCTTTTCTTCTCTTTGCTATGGCCTTTAACTGAGACTATCTCACTCGAGTCAGTAACCTGAATAATATCTTCTGATTCTTGAAATGCCTTCTACTTGAGTTTGGAAAAATTCCATAGCAGGAAGATGGATCCTCTGCATGGAGCCAAGCCAACATGTTTTCATCTTCATATAAATCTGCTCCTTCAAATAGATTTGCTTCTGGGTTGTCCACCACTTCTTCTTCCGATACAAATACCAATTGTCTGCATCATGCTGGTATTTCTCTAATTGTTTGGTCCTTCTTCTAAACTTATATGTTGCAACTCTTTTCCCTCTTTCTTTACCCACATTGTGTCCTTGCCCCAGTCATGCAGCACATTGGCATGCCTTAACCAAGGTCTTCCAATTAACAGGGGGAAACTTCCCTCTACCTGTGGCAGTCTTAAAACAACAAAGTCCAAGTTAAAGATGGTACCTTGTATTTTGACTAGAACTCCAGGGACCACACCCATAGGCCTTACTATGCTTTGGTCTGCCATTGTTACAGTGAATTTGGCAGGTCGTGAAGGGTATAGTCCAATCTTTTTCATGGTATATTCAGGCATCAAGTTAATGCCAGAACCACCATCCACAATAACTCCTTGAAACTCATGACCTTTAATAGAGACTGTTAGCCGAGGGCTCTTGTAATCTGTGAGGGGTGCTTCCCCTAAACTTTTACCTTTATGCATAACAGCAGCCTTTGCCACTAAACTTGTTGTGGACATCTCATCAATTATCTGCAAGAGTTCTGACCTGAACTTCCCATCCATCTTTATTAAATCAAAAATACTAACCTCCTTTTTCATGGACTTGAGCACTCTGGAAGCTTCTGATTCCTTAAGAGCATGGTCTGCATTTGACTTATCAAACTCCTCATGAGCCCTGTTGAATGCATGTTCAATGGCATCACTGGTACCTGTGAAATTTTCTTTTTGCCTTGTATCTGCACTTGTGGTGGCTTTGTCTTCAGACACATCTTTGTCTCTGTTTAATCCATTAATCATTGATTCTTGACATATTTCCACTTGAGCCTTCCCCTTGTTTCTTGTCTGCACTATAAAGGATTCAATTTCTTCTAAATGCACCACCCTGGTAGATGGAGATGGCACATGGACTTGATCTATCCTTTCTTCTTTGCACACAGAAATCATTTGAATGTGGGGCCCGGATGAAGAGGCTTGATTCTTAGGACAACAATTTGTATAGTGGTCTCTGGCCTCTGGGTAGTTTCTGCAAGGTGGGGCATTTTCTGGGAGAGTGCACCTACTTTGATAGTGCCCACATTCTCCACATCTGAAACAAATAATTGGCCTCCTTGGCCCACTTCCAAAGTTATCCCTCTGTCTAGGGTTATAAGTGTTACCTTGATTAGGTGCAGCTGCCATCACATTTGCTGGTGGTAGGGGTCCTCCTTGTGTCCAGTATGTTGTTGCAGGTATTCCCCTTGATTGGCATTCATGGGCCTCATGACCAACTTTCCTGCATAATTGGCAAGTCACACTTAACAGAGGACATTCACTTACTATGTGACCTTGCTTGCTACACATGGAACGCCAAATTCCACTCTTGATGCCACTCCCTTTGAGTTCCTGCAGCTCCTGTTGCAGCTGAGCCAATTCCTCTGCTTGGGCCTCCTCCTCCTTTTGGAGCTTTAGTGCTTCAATCTCCCTTCTCAATTGAGCAACGACATTCTCCTCCTTTTTGTAGGGCTTATTTCTTTTTAAGCCCTCCAGCTCCTTCCTTAGCTGGATCACTGGATCCTCCATTTCTGTACCATATGTTGGTTGGGAAGAAGTTGCTCCATACTGGTGCCTTATCTATGGAGGCTGTAGGTAACACTAATTCCTTTATTTTGCATTGGGTGGCCACTGGTAGGGGCTTGGCTAACCATTTTTTAACAAAAAAATCGTGTGGTGGATTTGGCAATTTAGCCATTAGTGCTTTGGCCCTAGTCACAAACTCTGGGAACTTTTCTCCTGGACCCAATCTCAAATTTTCTAGTTCTTCTATGATGATCTCCGTAGTGTTGCCATGCTGGAATTGATTTTTAAATGCATCTTTCATCAAATCCCAAGTTGTAAAATGGTTTTCAGCAAACTGGCTGAACCACTTATCTGCTAATCCTTCTAATGTGGCAGGGAAGAGAATCAAAAAGGCATCCTCCCTGCCCATTAAGCCTCTAGTCTTACATAGTGCTAAAAACCGTCTAATGTGTTCATCCGGATCCTCTTGAGCTAGGCCTTTGAAAGAAGGAAAATTTATATTTAATCTTGAGAGTAAGGTTTCCAAGTCTACCTGTCCTGCCATGCTCTTTACTGATGAGGTTGAAGATAGTGGACTAGAGGATCTTCTAACAACGTTCCTTCTTGTTTGCTTGTAGGTGACCCTCAATGTTTGGGACCGGGTTGTGGTCATGAGCAGCTCATAGCACACTTAATATGAGACACTTGATAAGAGTATTTACCTTTTGGTTGATGAAGTAGCACTGTAGTAGCACTGTAGACGTGTGACCTCTGCTATACTTTGCACTTGGTTTCTCCTAAGCTCAAATCTCCTTGGAAGTCCCACCGGGCGTGCCAAATTTTGTTGGGGGATTCTTAGACAAGAAGGAGTTTGAGGGTTTTTAGGAGAAAAGGAAAAGGCCAGGAGAGGAAATACACCTTGGAAACTTCTGCCGGTTGATTACAGTAAGACAATTACAATGTTTGAAGCACAATACAAATCAATACTTCTGTGCACAATCCCACAGAGTGCTCAATGGCAAAATACCAAATACCCCAAAGTCTTCTTGCCGCCAGCCTCCTCTGCACAAGACCTCCACCTGCTTCAAGCTTATCCTTGTGCACACCTTGCACCAAGCTTCCACTAAGGGGAAGGAATGAATACCTTCTGTCGGCACGTGCACACTGCAAGGAGACCTTGAGATCCTTGGGGGACTAGCTTAGCACTCTCTGCACAATCCCTTAGTCACTCTCCATGCACTCCTTCAACTCCACTTCTCTGCGTCGCACACTGATGACTCTTGCACTTCTCTCTCTTGCTTCACTTAGACTATGCTTCCCTTGCTTACTCTAGAATTGTCCAAGAATGGTCCTTGCCTTGATTTGAGTGTGTCGATCACGTACGCTCCTAACTGCAATAGTATCTTGGTGCTCACTTTGATGTCCCAAGATTGTCTTCACAAGTGGCAGCCAACGACTCCCTGTTTTGTCCTGTAGTGACTTTAGACTAAAACCAAAAAATTTAATGGGGGGGCCATACTTTCACGTGTGCGTACGCTGCCACCTCACATACCTTCACATTTCCTTTTAAGTCTTCACTTTTGCACATAAGAGAGGGTTCACCTGAACCTTCCAAAATACTTTAAAAACACTTTGAACCTTAGGGAAATTAGAGAAAATACCTCTACAACCTGCAACCCACTTTCTCCAATTTACCCTTTGTGGACAATTAATTGTGCACTACCTGTGCACTTTGACACCTGCACTTTAGCACTTTTGACTTTGCACCTATTGACTTTGACCTTGACCTTGTTGACTTTGAGCAGTTCACTTTGACCTTTTGACTTTGACTGCAATTGACTTTGACCAAAATGACTTTTATGGGCTCAACAGTGCCCGTGGAAGTTTTTTCCTAGAGGCAAATCACATAAAGACTAGGTACCATTCTTCATGAAAAGAAACAAGCTCATTCTCATCACAAAGACTATTGGCAAACATTCCATAGAAACCTAATGCAAAAGAGGCATTATGAGATCATGAGCGAGTACGATATGACAAAGGTGCATCTAATTTTCTATTTCTCAAACTCTATAATAGCCATTTATCAATAGTTTTTTCATACTCTATATCAGCCCTCTCATCAATAAGTGCATCATGTAAATCTACATTAGAAAATGAATAATCTCAATCATCATGTGGAGCCTATAAAGGCTAAGTAATTGCCTCATTTGGACCAACACTTGATTGTCCACCTATAAAAACAGGCAGCAAAGTGTCATACACATCTTGGAGCTAACTAATGTATCCTTAGTGCATGAAAGTAATGGTTGAATTGCATCTTCCACCTAAACAACATCACATCTAACCAAAGTGCATTTAGTCGATGGATGATACAAATGATGGCCTTTGCTTTTAGAACTATACCCAATAAAAATACATTTAACTGCTTTATCATCCAATTTCCTACATTGTTGTTCAAGAATTAATGCATATGCCAGACAACCGAAGACATACAGATGAGTAATAGATGGCTTGCAACCATGCCAATCCTCATAAGAAGGGATAGATTGTAGTGATTTTGGGGCATGCCTATTAAGTACATATGTTGCAAACATAATAGCCTCAAGCCAAAAGTTATGTGATAAAGCCTAACTTTCGACCATACACCTTGCCATCTCCGTGAGAGGCCTATTCTTTCTGTCAGCAACTCCATTTTTTTGAGGTGTATACAACATTCTACACTGATATTTTATCCCATGCTTAGCTAGAAATGCATTAAAATTAGAAGGCATGTATTTCCCCCCTTGATCAAAATGGAGGGTGCCCAATTTACATGTTGGAATAACCAAAAATTATTTGAAGCACATAAACACTTCAAACTTTTCTTTTAGTGGATCCACCCATGCATGCTCGGAGAAATCATCAATGAAATTCATGAACTAAAGGTAGTTCCCAAAAGAAGGTGTTTGCACAGGACCATAGACATCACCATGAACAAGCCGCAATTTGTGAGCAACTCGAGCTGAACCATCTTTTGGGAAGGATGAATGTTGCATTTTGCCAAAATACAGCCTTCATAGACATGTTCACAAGGTGAATCAAGTTTGGACAGTGAGGAAACCATTTCATATTTATGCAA
The DNA here is from genome assembly GCA_020310875.1 of Ceratopteris richardii. NCBI lineage: Eukaryota > Viridiplantae > Streptophyta > Polypodiopsida > Polypodiales > Pteridaceae > Ceratopteris > Ceratopteris richardii. The sequence goes on from CM035442.1 coordinate 61,739,423, forward strand.
ACATAGCAAACTAGTGAAATTTAGAGGACCAAAGAATGCATGCCAAAGCTTTGCATCTTAGATAGCCTAAGAATCTTGTACTATACATGTTGAATCATTCATAGATTCTGCATATTCTATGAGCTTATACAGCCCACAAAATAAAATGTTAGAAGCAATAATAACATCTCCATCTGATAGATCATAAATTGTACATCTGTTATCAACAAATTTGACAACCAAGCCAATCTTGGATCATCCTAAAACTGACAACATATTTTTCTTGATCCCTAGCACATACAAATCATCTGATAATGTGAAATAACTACTATCAATATTAGTCAAAATTATCCTACAACTCCCATTATAGGATAAGAGGAGTTGTTAGCGCATGTGATAGTATTCTCTATAGGGGCAAGCTCAAGTGAATTGAAGAAACTATGCTATGAGATAATATGTTTGGTTGCCCCATTATCAAAGTATCAAACATTGTTGGAGTCTAAGGTCTATGAAAGCTCACTAACAACACAAGGAAGAAGAAGATGCTTGGAGCACAACACACAATACTGAATGTATTACCAAGTCAATGTACAAATATAAGTGAGATGTTAGGGTTATAGGTGTATATACAAGCCGAGGGAAAAAACCTCATAAAGAGGGAAAAAAGTGCCTTGATGGTCCTTAGTGTGTCCACACACATCACTAGCAAAAGATATCAACAAACCCCCCTAGGAGTGATGTGGTGAACAAGGATTTGGAACTCATGTATAAGGAACTGCCAAGCTATGTGGAAAGAGATCAATCCAAAAAAGGTAAGTAAGACCAAATCTTTGCAAGGAAAGCTTCAAACTTCTCCTAGGTAGAGCCTTTTGCAAAAATATATGCAATGTTATCGTGTGTGGGTATATATGCCAAATTGATCTTCCCATCAAACAAACTCTCCCTAACATAATGATAATGCACTCAATGTGCTCTGTGTGAGCCTCTAACATAGGGTTCCTCGCAAATGCCAATGTTCTCTGACTATCAATGAAGATGGTGGTGGCAGAAGACTAACCAACACCCAAATCAGCCAAAAGTCATTTGAGCCACACACACACACACTCAAAAACTATCCCTATACTCAGCCTCACAACTAGAAGTGGCAAGAATAGGTTGCTTCTTGCTCAACCAAGATATGCATGAGTTACTAAGCATGAAGCAAAAACCACTAATGGACACACGAGTGTCATAGAAACCAACCCAACGAGAGTCACAAAAGCATGTAAATCTGGTGGAAGTGATCCCCCCTTGAGATAAAACAATCCAAGTAGTCGAGTACCACTCAAGTAGCAAAAGATGCACTTAACCATCTACAATGCTTAACACCTAGGCAATGCATAAACATGCTTATCTGAGATATAGAAAATGGAATATGAGGCTGACTTATGCATAAGTAAATCAACCATCTAACAGCCTGCTCATAGAGAACAACATCAAATGCATCTCTTACGTCATGAAGACTCAATTGTAAACATGTTTCCATAGGGGTGGCAATAGGTTTGCAGTCTTTAAGGCCAAAATGCTACAATAATGTGTCAAGAAATTTTGTTTGACACAAATTTTTTCCACATCAACTTGCATAAGTTGAATGCCCAAATAACGATGTAAATGCCCCAAATCTAACATCTCAAAAAAAGCATGCAAATGAGCCTTAAAGTCAGCAATGTGCTTCCCATTAGGGCACCTGAGCACAATGTCATCACCATAGACAACAATAATCAGAAGTGCATCATCTGCATGCTTAACATATAAGGTGATCTTAGTTGGACTATTCTAAAAAACATGTGCAATCAAGTAGGCATGTATCTTTTCATACCAAGCATGTGATCCTTGCTTACATATAGAGCCTTTTTCAACCTACACACTTCGTTTTCATGCCCTTTCTTCACAAAAACACGGTGCTTAAAAACAAACATGTAAGCAGCCATTTAAAAATGTAGTTTCAATTGTTTATATATTTAGGTATTGATGTGTGTGAACACACTAGGTCTATCGTGGAACTTTTTTCCTCTTTAGGAGGTTTTTTCCCTCGACTTGTATATGTTCCTATAAAGAGATGCATTTGATGTTGTTCTCTATTAGTGGGCTATTGGATGTTTGATTCATTTATGCATTACTGTGAAGAGATGGATAGGTATGTGCTTGAAGATGAAGAGCTGTTGCAAAATCCTTGATCTACACCAGCCAATTGAACTCCAGGAGTATATGGTGGGCCCTTTTAGCTTGCCAATGGATGTATTAGACACCCTATGTACCTTGGAAGATCACTCTCAAAAAGATAGATCAAAACAGATAATTTGGAGTTAGCTCAGAGGTGAAGACTTGCTATTCTTGGTTCATACACCTGTCCAGTGTTTTACATAATTCTCTGAGCACAGCAGCAATTAGCTTAATTCCTCTTGGGGAAGTCTAGGTAACTTAAAGAGGTAACTTTCAAGAGTAATCTCATCAAAAATAATGAACCACACACTGAGAATGAGTTTTAACAAGTGATGACATCATCCCGATTTTCACGGGCTGCTACAGAAATAGACCAGTGAGCAGAAAAATCAACATAACGCAAAATGTAGACATCCAATTATTATGAAAATTTGTATGGTTATACTAGACAGTAAGCTGAATCCAACAAGCTTTAAATCACTGAACTTGGATAAGTAACCACTGAGAAATGGCTCTGACAAGATGAGTGAAAAAGTCGGGTACGTGACAGAGAAGTGAAGATGAACAGACCCTGTTGACTTCAAATGAACATAACTGAAGATTGCAACATCCAAATGACATGAAAATTTGTGAGCATATAGTAGACTTATAGAGCTAACTTTACCAAGTTAAATCACTGAAAATGATGCACCAAGCTCAGAGAAAACATCTCTGCAAGCTGACTGAGAAAACTGAGAGTAATGGCAGTGAGTAGTACACTTCACAAGAACATGGAAAGATGAAAGTATATTGCTTGTACAATACAATGACTTACTGATACATATGTGTGCCTTGTAATCACACCTTGATATGGCATAAAGCTCAGCTCTTGGAGGTCTTCACATAGGTCTCTCTAACCACGACTAAAACTGCCATCTATTTATAGTTGAGTTTGGGAGGCTAACTTCCCTCAATCACTCTCCCATCAATCAATGATTGATTTTATTCTCTACCTACCACAAATCACAAATTCGTGGCTCCTCTTTCCATTCTTGATCAAGTGGACTCAACCACTTAAGATTCTCTTACTTTTACATTAAGTAAATTCTTCAAAAGTTACAAGAGGTAGTTCACAAGTGAACTTTACATAGTCTTCATTTTAAGGCTTCTTTTATGACTTTGTGGGACTCAAGCCAATACTTAGGCTTGTCATAGACTTGCTCCAACAATTACTAGACCAGATATTCAGTTTGTTGTCTCATAGATGAGCAAGTTTATGCATTGCCCAGGTTTCAAGCATTGGCAGGCGGTTAAGTGCATCCTTTACTACTTGAGTGGTACTTGGCTACTTGAATTATTTTATCCCAAGGGGGGATCACAATTGCCAGATTTACATGCTTTTTTTTTACTCTAACTGGGTTGGTTGCTATGAAACTCATGTATCTGGTAGTGGTTTGGCTTGGTAGCTCATGCATATCTTGGTTGAGCAAGAAGAAGCCTACTATGGCCACTTCTAGTTGTGAGGCTGAGTATAGGGCAGCTTTCACAACTACTATTGAGTGTGTGTGGCTCAGATGCCTTACCATTGATTTGGGTGTTAGTCAATCTTCTTCCACCACCATCTTCACTGATAGTCAGAGTGCACTGGCAGTTACAAGGAACCCTATGTTCCATGCTCGCACTAAGCACATTGACATGCACTATTATTATGTCAGAGAGAGGTTCTCTGTTAGAGAGATCAGTTTTGCATATGTGCCCACATAGGAGAACATTGTAGACCTTTTCACAAAGGCTTTGCCTAGGGAGAAGTTTGAAGCCTTCCGCAAAGCTTTGGGCTTGGTTCCTTTTGTGGATTGATTCCACATAGCTTGGCACTTCCTTATACATGAGTGCCAGCTCCTTGTTCAGTGCATCACTCAGCTTCTTGTTCACTACATCACTCCCAGGGGAGATTTTTTGATATATTTAGGTAGTGATGTGTGTGAATGCACTAGGACATCGGGGCACTTTTGTCCCTATTTAGGAGGTTTTTTTCCTGGCTTGTATATATGCCTATAACCCTAACTGGTCACTTATCTTTGTACATTCTCTTGGTAATACATTCAGTATTGTGTGTTGTGCTCCAAGCTTCTTCTTCTTCCTTGTGCTATTCATGTGCTTCTGCAGACCTCAAACTCCAAAATTATTGTCCAATCGATGTACATTCCAACCATGATGAGCTACAAATCTGGAGATGCTATGAATAGTGGTTGTTTGGCATGTGGAGCTCATCAAAATTAATGCCTCTCTCTTGAGCATAAAGTTTTGCAACAAGCCTAGCCTTATCAATCCTCTCATTAACAAGTCCATCATGTAAAATTGCTTCAAAAATGGAATGATCTGCACCATCATGTGAAACCTGTAAAGGCTGTGAAATTTCCTCATTTGGACCAGGACTTGATTCTCCACCTTTAAAAAGATGCAAAAAAGTTTCATACACATCCTTGGGGCTAACTCATGTCTCCTTAGTACATGAAAGGCATGGCTGAATTGCATCTTCCACAAAAAAACATCACGCCTAACCAAGATGCATTTAGTTTGTTGATGATATAGACCATTGCCTTTGCTTTCAAAACTATACCCTACAAAAATACATTTTATTGCTTTATCATCCAATTTTCTGAATTGTTCTTCAGGCATTAATGCATATGCCAAAACCAAAGACACCCAAATGAGAAATAGATGGCTTGCAACCATGCCAAGCCTCATATGAAGTGATAGATTGTAGTGTTTAGGTGGAACACATGTTAAGTACATATGCTACATACATAATAACCTCAAGCCAGAAACTTCGTGATAGAGCATGACTTTTTACCATAAAGCTCTCCATCTCCATGATCGACATGTTCTTTCTTTCAGAAACTCCATTTTGTTGAGGTGTATATGGCACTGTACAAAGATGTTTTATCCCACATTCAACCAAAAAAAAAATCATAAGACATATAGCCACCCCCTCAATCAAAATGGAGGGTGCCCAATTTACATACTGATAGATTTTACACCAAAACCATAAACTGTTTGAAGCACATAAACACTTTGCACTTTGGTTTCAATGGATACACCCATGCATGCTTGGACAAATCATCGATAAAGGTCACGAAGTAAAGGTAGTTCCCAAAAGAATGTCTTTGCATAGGACCACAGAAATCATTGGGAACAAGATGCAATTTTTTAGTAGCTCTAAATGAAACATCTTTCAGGAAGGAGGAATTATGCATTTCCCCCAAAATATAGCCTTCAGAGATATGTTTACCAAGTGCCTCAAGTTTGGGCTCAGAGGACACCATTTCAGATTTCTACACATGTAGCAAATTATAAAAATCATAGATTAGGCTAGAAGGAATAATAACATCTCCATTTGATACATCATGAACTGAACATCTATCATCAAAAAATTTGATAACCAAGCTGATCTTAGCTGATGCTAAAGCTAAAAATAGATTTTTCTTTATCCTTGGCACAAACAAAGCATTTGTCAATGTGAAAGAACTACCATCAGCAATAGTTGAAATGATCTTACCAACTCCCATTATAGGATAAGAGGAGTTGTTAGCGCATGTGATAGTATTCTCTATAGGGGCAAGCTCAATACTGAAGAAAATGCATTGCAAAGTAATATGTTTGATTGCCCCACTATCAAAGTACCAAAAACCTGAGCCTACTGCAGACATATATTGTTCATGAGAAGATGGGTCATAGCTACAAATAGTAGTAAACACCCATTCTTAATTTTGCACAAGATTAGAAAACTCTGATTTAAGTGTAGAGGCCTCTGCAACAACAATTTCAGCCTCTTTCTTCTTTGCCTCTTTTGCAGCTAGCTCTTTATGACATTATCATTTCCTTTACAATATTTGTAGAATTGTTTCTTCTTTTCTATTTCCTTATCATCTTTGTCTATGCAAAATCCCTAGATTTCTTCTTGCTAGTAGATGAGTTCCATTTACCTTTGCCTTTTTTATTAGCTCAGAAAGCTTGATATGTAACATGCATAATGCACATCTTCTACATAGATTCATCTTTCTACAATAAGACACTGACTAACTCCTCAAATGTTAAGACATTGGGATTGCCTTTCATCATCAACCAAAGAGTAGAAGCAACCAAAAATCTGATATAAATCTGGAAGAACTTTAAGAATGGTTTGCACAAGTGAACTATATGGCAAGATTTGATTTACAGAAATCAACTGCTCTTTCAAATCTTTGATCTTTGTCAAAAACCTATCCATAGAATCTCCTTCATTCATATTCTCACTCTCCAAGTGTTTCTGGTAGTAAGCAACATGAGCCTCATTTCTTGCCTAGTATAAAGTGGTAATTGTATCCCGAGCATCCTTTGTTGTTTTGCAAGGGTGAATGTGAGGGATAATGGCACATTTGACAGACAAATCTATCAATGCATTTGCCTGAGCATCTTTGTCATCCCATCAAAGTTGATTTGTAGTAGGTGTAGTAGAAACCATAGCACAAACTAGAATTTCAATAACTATATTTGCAAGTGTAGTAGGTCTTTTTTCAACACTCTACACAATATTCCACAATACTTTTGCCACCAATACATGATGTATCATATATGCCCATAATGGGTGATTGGTACCATCCATCTGCCTCTTTTACAGCCAATTTTAGAGAACTCTTTATGACATTATAATTTCCTTTATAGTATTTGCAAAATGGTTTTTGGTTTTTTGTTTTCTTTTCATCTTTTTCTTCCTTCTTTGATTGTGCAGCATTGGCATATTTTTGCTTACCAGTAGATGATCTTTGTTTCCCTTTGCCTTCTGACTAGTTAAGAAAGCTTGATCTACAACATGCATGATCAACCTATTCTGCCTAGACTGATCTTCTTACAACAAAAAAAGAGTCTAACTCCTCAAATGTTAAGTCATTTGGATTGTCTTCCATCATCAATTGAAGAGTAGAAGAAAAACTATGATATGAATCTAGAAGACTGATAAGAACAATATGCACAAGTGAACTATCTAGCAAGACTTCATCAGCAAAAATCAATTGCTCCTTCAAATATTTGATCTTTGTCAAAAAAATGTCTCATGTGCTCACTCTCGAATTGTTTTCGAATTCATGTGCTCACTCTCGAATTGTTTTCTGAGGTAATCAACATGAGCCTCATTTCTTGTCTGGTATAAGGTTGTAAGTGTATCCCAAGCATCCTTTGCTTCCTTGCAAGAGTGAATGTGAGGGATAATGGCATGTTTGAGAGACAAGGCGAGTATATCTTCCATCCCAACAAAGTTTCTTTGTAATAGGTGCAGTAGGAACCACAATGTTGATAGTCAAGGTCACACACAAGCATAGAAGCACATCAAGGAAATGGACACACAAGAAGAAGGAGCATGTAGGGAGCTCCAAGAAGCACATGTCAAACTTTCAGAAGAAATCCCTATAAATATAGTGATTTTTGTCACTAAAAACCATTGTAAATACCATTTTCCATTTTCGCAACTCCATTTTGTTCAAGCCAGGGAGTCCTCGAACTTGAGGAGTATTAGAAGTATCATCCTACCAATTTTCCTAATTTTTAGACTCCGTTTGAGCCCTCAAATAAGCCCTATAACCTGATTTTTAACTAGGTCGGGCACTAGGTCTAGACAGGGTTAAAACCACTCAAAAAACTATAAAAAGGGTTGGAGAGCTCATTTTTTAGGTTAGCTTGTTGTAGATTTGAGCTTCTGTAATAGAGTTCTTTTGTAATCAAAGTCCTTCCATTGTTCCACTCTTTGCTCTTACCTTGTGCGCGTGTGTGTATGTGTGTGCATGCTTGTGTGCTTTCACTCATGCACTTGTGCACTTCATTTGCTCTTGGTCTTCATACCATGTCTCTGCGGATTGACATTTAGGAGGTGTATCTCCTCACATTGGTACTTGGCATTGTGCTAGAGTGACACACAACATGAACAAGAATTTAAAGATCATCATCTTCAATGCCATCTACATCATCTTCAATAACTATATTCATAGGTATATTAGCATGTTTTTCAATAACCTGCACAATATTCCATAGCCCTTTTGCTACCAATACATGACACATCATATATGCCCATAAAATAATTAGTACCATCCAACTTGTCCTCAACATCGGCCATATGGAATACATCATTTCTTTTAGCCATGGCCATTGATTATATACCCAAATACAAAAAAATGATTGTATCTTGGAAAGTTGAAAAGAACCATCTTGTTGAGCTCTACTAAAGTTGTAGCAGACTTTGAGGTGCGTGTACTGGTGAATCAAAACCTGTATATATGTTTCACTCAAAAGGTTGAAATTGATGGCACAGGCACTATGATAGTTCCTAGTCACCTTGAGTATCTGTTGGAAGCAGCCAGAGGCACAGACGACGCGGAAGCATGTAACAACGGAGCAGGGAGCCAATCAAATCTTTTTTCAAAGAATCATGTTCTAAAAATACTTTTCAAAAACCTCCAACAGTGATTTTTATCACTATTGTAACATATGTAACATAGAAAACCCCATTTTGTAATCCATAGCTCCATTTTGTGCAAGCCGAGGAGTCCTCGAGCTTGAGGAGCTTAGGTAGAACAAGCGTATCAATTTTCGTTATTTTTAGACACCGTTTACCCTTCCAAATAGCCTCTAGGACCTAATTTTTAACTATGTCGGTCACTAGATGTGAAACCGGTCAAAACTAGTCTAGAAACTATAAAAAGAGCTAGAGAGCTCATTTTTGAGGTTGGTTAGTGTTAGCTTGTTGGAGGTTAGAGTTCTTTTGAGCTTGTAATAGTGTTCTTGAGTAATAGAGTTGATTTCTCACCTTCCATTGTGTCTTGCTTGTCTCTTCGTAGTGTGTGTGTATGTGTGTGTGCATTTCTATGCTTCTCACCTTCACTCTCACTTCATCTCACATTCACGATCTTCATATCACTCCTATCTCTTCCGCGGATTGACATTAAGGAGGTGGAGCTTCTTAACGTGGTTCTCACCATTGTGCTAGAGCAACACCAAATTTGGCGCCGTTGCCGGGGATCGAGTTTAGGACGAATGTGTGATGGTAAGAGTATAGCAAGAAGTGGCGTTGGAAGGTAAAAATTTCAGTTTTTGTTGTTGTTTTTTTTTACTTAGTTTTTGTTGTTTTTCACCTCCCCCACACTCCATCTTCATCACCGCATCATCATCTTCATCTCCAAAAAAATCAAAAAATTCACCATATCCACCCATTCTCCTCATTTCCCCTCATTTGTGCATGCGAGAGAGTGAGAGAGAGCTTTTGTGCTTGTGTGTGCTTTTGCTTTCTTGAGTTTTCTTGCAGGTACAGTACTCCAGTGCATCAGGAAGGCTGCAAAAAGGTAAGAAAATCACTTTCTGTCAGAAATTTCCGAGTGTGTCAGACCATCGCGATGGTCTGCAAACTTCGGAATTTTAGGTAAGCGACCACACCAGCGTGTAGGCGACACCAGCGCCTCTACGAATCCACAGCTGCATCTCAAAAAATCATACTTTGGTGGACCATCGCGACGGTCTCAGACCATCACGATTGTGTCACACCATCACGATAGGCTCACGCCATCGCGACGGCTCGGCCGGACCATCGCGACGGTTCATTTGGACCATCGCGACGGTTCGCGGACCATCGCGACTGTTCGGTTGACCCCACACCATCGCGATTGGCTCACGCCATCGCGCCGACGGTGCCACGTGGCAAGTTGGACCATCACGACGGCTCGCACCCTTGCACCATCGCGATTGGCTCACGCCATCGCAGTTGTGACCATCGCGACGGTTCACTTTGGACCATTGCGATTGTTCACGTTGACCGTTGACTGATGCCATCGCGATTGTCCACTTTCACGCCATCGCGATTGTCCACTTTCACGCCATCGCGATTGTCCACTTTCACGCCATCGCGATTGTCCACTTTCACGCCATCGCGACGGTTCACCCTCATGCCATCGCGACGGTCCCAGACCATCGCGATTGTCTCACACCATCGCGATTGTGCACCCCCATCGCAAATTTTAGGGTTTCATTTTTTGGCCAATTTTGGGGCTATTTTTGGGAAATTTTTGGGTGATTAGACTCATAGGAGACCCCTTAGCTCATATTTGGAGAAAAACCTGTTTGTCAGTTTTTACCCCCCAGGGCCTGAATGGTCATAACTTTTTCATCCGAAGTCCGTTTTTTGAGCTTAATAGCTCGTTAGAAAGCTCTTTACGAGTACTACGTGACCTCAACTGTTTTTTCTTAAAGGATACGTCTATTTTTAGATAAGCTATTTTGAGGTTGACCTAGTTTGGGACTAGAAAGCCAGGGGCAAACATTGAAAAGTTGGGCAAAAGGGAAGGGACTTAAAAGGTGTATATACTCAAGTGCTTGATCATCCAACTGTGAATTGGTCTAATATTGGATTTTTCCAGGTCTAGCAAGGGCAATCAAGGGCAACCAAGGCAAGGCAGTGAAGGGCATAAAGCTTGGGAAGCGCGGCTTCTTGGGCATCAGAGCAACCAGAAAAGCTGACTCGAGGTTGGAAGATTACTCAACCCCCTCAGTCAATTCTTAGCTTAGGATAAACGTTAGCATTGTGGATTAAGACAAAAGGAACACCTCAAGTTCAAGAGAATTAAATTTATCAAGTTCAAGACTAAAGTAAAGGTGTGTGACACGAAAACCTAAAGGAAAGAACATAAGTCTGACAGAACGAGAACTCAAAGTACCACGGAAAGTCGAATTCCTGATGCATACATTAAGACAAGAATCTAAAGAAATCTAAAAAGAATCAAGACAGTAATAACAAAGGATCATTGACGATCTGAGCGTGTACTGAGTGTGCAAGGAAGAAAATAAATGAACCTTAGATCGAGCAAATATATAGGTAAGGCAAACCGGCGAAGCCTTAGATCATCAGAGGCAAGTGTAAGAACTACCGCACGATCGTGGGCTCAACAATTGAACACTAGTTATCCCTACGAGAGCTCAGATACTAGTGATTCAGAAATGGCATTTAGCACAGAAAAACCAGAAGGAGGGTCAAATGTAGCCTATTTAGAAAAGCCAGAAGGACCCTATAGAACACAACTAGAGTTTCTCCGAACCAACCGATTAGGTGCTCGCATCTATGAGGATGGTTTGCGAAGGCAAGTGGTGCAAATGCACAACCCCGATCAACCCATTGGATTGGAACGTCCAGTGGTGAAATTTGAGAGAGACGCGTACATAGACAAGGAAGGAACAATGTACATATTAAGTACGCAGCCAAACAATACCGAGTTTGGCGTGATTCAACCAGAGGCGGAAGCAAAACCTCAAGGAAAAGAACCATTAGAAGAGCCTAGAACACCTAGAGGGAAATCTGTACTGACACGAGTACTAATCCCGAAATGGATACCTCAGGACAACAGAAGCATAGAGTTGTTTGTAAATAAAGAAACTGATGAAGCCTTTTGGAGATACAAGACAGAACTACTTAGTGAGGTAGGTATCATCACTATATACGAGTTCAAGGACCCGGATACACCTGGAAAGGTTGTATACCTGGATGAGACTTCAGAAAGAGTCTTTGTGGTGCCTGACCATGCTAAAAACACATACACATGGAGAGGTGAATTGGTATTCCCTCCATCTAGAACGAACATGAATACAAGTCAACAAGGGGCAGGAACATCATCAGCCCATGGAAATCAAAGAGAAAGAAATAAAGAAAGACCCGAAGTAAGCTTCACTCATCCCATAGGGAGAGATAGAACAACCACGGACACTAATAGAGCGGATAGACAAAGAGATCATGGAATACCAGGTGGTAGAGATGATTTTCCTCTACCTAGACCACGTGAGCACGCAAGAATACTGAGACCCACTCAATTAGTAAAATCAATGAAGAATTACTTTGATGGGACAGGAGATCCCTATGACCATGTCGCAGAATTCAAGCAAGTACTAAGAGCAGAACAAGTTGAAGACATGTTCACGCAATACAACGCATTTGGACTAACGTTAAAGAATACAGCTTTAACTTGGTTCCAACCATTGCAACAAAGGCAATTTAGAGACATCCATCACTTTTTAGAGTCATTCATCACTGAATTCTCTAAAAGTGGGATTAGACATGACACGTCTTCGTTGATTCATAGCTTTAAACAGACCCCTCAAGAAACAGTTAGACTCGCAGGACGTAGGTTTAGACAATATGTTGAACGATGTCCAATGCAAGAGCTACCCTCACAGGCCAAGCAAGTGTCATTGTTTCTAGATGGCTTGTTGAGCTCTAAACTACGCTCCTACGTGTACCTAAAAGAACCCAGAACGCTAGAGCAATGTGTAAGAATTTGTATAGACATTGAGGACAACTTAGGAGACGAGTTGGAACTCTCAAAGGTCTATAAGGACTCAGACTGTTCATCTCTAGCATCCACAAAATTGTCTAGCTCAATAGAAGACCTAACAGAAAAAGTGGCCCAGAAATTAGGAGTTTCTAGCAAACCTAGGGTACTAATGAACAAGCGTTGTTACACCTGTGGTGGTGATCATATGGCAAATGTGTGTCCCAATGCAACACAACCTCAAGCCAACCCTAGTGGCCAATACTGTACAATTGAGAGAAGATACACGAATCATACTGCTCAGGACTGCCCATACAACAAACAAACCGTGAGACAGAACTACCCGCAAGCATACCCGCAGCCAGGTAGGTATCAGGGCCAATACAATGCTCAGCCTTATTACTATAGGCCTCCTCAGAACTACCCATACTAGGCTCAACAGAGACCTCAACCTGTCTTAGCTCAGCAGCCACCCCCACCAGCGAATGTCATCTCAGTCAAATACGCTGCTGCAGAAGAGAACCTAAGTAGGGCCTTAGTGCCTTCTTCACCTTTGATCACAGAAAGTGACCCGAACTCAAACAGTTTTGACTCTACACATGTAGATAGTCCACCCGCTTATTACAAGGAGTCACCAGAACACGTGGAGACATATCATTACGATAGTCCACCAGTGGAACCTAGTTGGGAGCCCGACTATGCTAATGTGATGTACACAAACCCAAATCCATGGCCCCAATTAAGACAACAGAGACCACAGGGCCCTAGAGGACCATGCTTTAGGTGCCAAGGAGATCATTTCATAAAGGATTGTCCACATCCCCCGATAGCAGAACAATCACAGTACTATAATATACAAGGCTTTTGTGCCGATTGTGGCAAAGAGCACATAATCAAAGATTGTCCTAAGAACCCTGTTAATGCTTCGAATGTGACACCGATCAATGTGATAGGTATTGTAAATAACGCAGATGGATCCAACCCTACATACGTGCCTATCCAAGCTATAACAAGAGCCCAGGCGCTCTTACAGAACCAACAGCTTAATCAGGAGAAAGTAGCCGGAAGTAGTGAAGTTGCAGAATCTAGTAGTAAAAAGACAAAATCTTGGAAAGATTCTAGAGAAAGAATTAAGAGAAAATGGAGTAAAAAGATAACTGAGTTGGAAGGAAGTTTAAAGGAATCTAGAGCCAAAATCCTAGAATTGACTTCACAGGACTTGAATCAAGAGAATCCAGCTCAGAAATCAGGATCAGTTTTAGCAGAACCCATACCAGAAAATCTAGACATGATGTTTCGTGCATATCAGGCTAGATTAAAAGAGGGACCTCAGGTAGCTGAAATGAGCAAAAACTACCCTCGAGCTGATCTAGAAATTGAGAGAACTAAACTTTGCATGAAGATGGTAGAACTAGCACAAGCTTTGTTCGAAGCCTCTAGATATCTTAATTGGAATAACATGGCAAAACCTGAATTACATTTTCAAGGACTAATGGAGAGGCTAGAATATTTGATTGAAAGCAAAGAGAAAAAGGATCAGCCTAGGAACCCTATTGTCCCAGAGACACAGGAAAGGAATGCGCCATCCCTGTCTCAAGTACCCAACTCAGAAAGTCAAGACAATTTGTCTTCCATACATAAATATTCACATGAATTTTTGAGAGAAATCCAAGAAGAGAAATGGAGAAAGGAACAAGGAACCCATCCTCCTATTCAAGAAATAGACGACTTGCAGGAACAATTTCCCCAAGACATCCCCTCTATATACGATGATGTAGAGGAAGAACAACTGAGTGAACACACAGGATTTGAATCTAATTCTTTACAAGAATTACCTCAGTTCACAGGACCTTGGGAAGCACAGTCTATTAGTATGAGAGCACCCACGATAATAGTGAGGAATGATGAATCAGTAATCCCTAGAAACACGGAAGTGATCAAGAACACTAAAGTACAGTGTAACCTTACTCTGGAGGAGTTATTGAAGGTAAAACCAGAATTGTGGAAACATGTAGCAAATCAATTCCCCGAGCTTGCTACTACTCCCTCACAAATAGGATCACAAAATAAGGTACCAGAAATACCTATAGAAAAGATTGGAGATGTAAGCGAAGGAGAGGAAGGTAACACTTATCTTCCAATAACCCATCAGGGCTACACCACGAAAGCCATCTTAGATTCAGGAGCCGGAGTAGCCATAGCTACCACCGCTTTATGGAAACGTTGGGGTAAGCCAGCACTCAGACCTACCAGGATGAAGCTACAAATGGCTGACGGACACATAGAAAAACCATTAGGCTTACTAGAAGGAATATCACTCACCACTTGTGGTGTAGAATTTGAGCATACTTTCGCCATTTGTGACTTTGCAAAAAACCATGCTTATGAGATGATATTGGGACAACCATTCATGCGTCAGTTGCAAATTGTACAAGATTGGGGAACTAATTCTTTGTACTTGCAACATTTAGGGGTGACTACCAAAGTCAATCTTAAAGACTATTCACATAGAGATGTACCCCCAATACAATGGAATACCATCCATAAGACACCAGTAGAGACGGAATCCGTGCACTCATTAGAATCAGATCCTTCTTGGTTGCATGAGGATACTCATTTATGGATGTGTAAAGTAGCCAAACAAGAGGAAGAAAGATTAGAAGCAAGGACCTTAGGTGCAGAACAACATCCACGAACCCTTCAAGATCCAGCTTACGCACCTGTAGTATTCCCTGACGAAGAGTTTGAACCCCATGGTTGGGCAGAAATCCTAGCAACCATGGATGTAGCCATCAATGAAGAACAATGGACACCCCACTGTGACGAGGATGGCTATGATATCTCAGTTTTCACGATAGAGCCAATCATGTGCGATGCAATTTTAGAAGATTGTGAACCTAACACTGATGCATTTGAGGATGCAAGCGATTTTGATTTAGAATCAATTATCATGGACCCACCCTTTGCATCAGAGGAAGAATATTTTTTCGAGGTAGAGACTCACACTCAGAGACACGAGGAAATTACGAATGAGGTGAGATTAGCCACAGAAGTGACTACTAAAAATGAAGGCAAGAAAAGAAAGAAGAAAGAAACCTTGTCAGAAAAAGAAGAATCTTTGTTTGAAGTACCCGAGAACTTCAAGAAATATGAAATCGAAGATAGAAGGATCATGGTATGAATGCCTAATAGAAAGGCGAATGACGGACAAGTATATGATAACCGAGAGAAAACCAAGAAAATAATCGTAGCCATAGAAGGAGAAGAAGAAAAATGTACATACATAGGGCATGATTTGACAACTGAAGAAGAAGAAGAATTAGTTGCCCTATTGCGCGAATATAGAGATGTTTTTGCGTGGAGTTACAAAGATTTGAAAGGAGTAGAACCAGATATATGTTCTCATAGAATCCCTATGACTCCAGATGCAAAACCTACGAAACAGAAACCTTACACGTACAATGATAACTACGCTACGAAGATTAAAGAGGAGATAGATCGCTTGATAGAAGCAGGATTCATTTACGAAATTGAGCATACCGAATGGGTATCCCCCATTGTGGTAGTGCCCAAGAAGAATGGAAAATTGCGTGTGTGTATTAACCTTAAAAAAGTTAATGCCGCAACGATTAGAGATAGCTATCCTCTTCCTATCACAGAACATCTATTGGAAAGAGTTGCGGGCAAGGAAGTTTACAGCTTTCTTGATGGATTTTCAGGCTATAATCAAGTAGCCATTGCTCCAGAGGACCAACACAAGACGGCATTTGCCACTGAATGGGGCATATTTGCATTTCGTGTGATGCCATTTGGCTTAACAAATGCACCCGCCACTTTCCAACGACTCATGTGTCATGTTTTTAAGGAATTCTTACGCAAGAGTTTGGAAGTTTATGTCGATGACTTATGTGCACATTCAAATGTAAGACAGACACATATCCCAGAGTTAAGACAAATATTTGACAAATGTCAAGAATATCAGGTTTGTTTGAACCCAGAAAAATGCGTTTTCATGGTCAGACAAGGCAAAATTCTAGGACACATTGTGTCAAAAAATGGAATCTCTACGGATGAAGAAAAGGTAAAAGTAATTGCAGAATTACCTAGACCAACTAATGTGAAAGAGGTACAGGCATTTATGGGCCATTGCGGATATTATAGGAGATTCATACACATGTATGCAATCATAGCCAAGCCTTTGTACTCTCTTTTAACCAATTTTGAATGGACAGATGAATGTGAAAATTCATTCAATGAACTTAAACGACGCTTGTGCTCAGCACCTATATTGACAACTCCGGATTGGAGTAAGCCATTCCATGTACATGTGGATGCATCCAATTATGCCATAGGATGCGTGTTAGCACAACCCACGAATGAAGGTAACATAGATCTCCCCATAGCTTATGCGAGCAGACAATTGAACGCAGCAGAAAGAAATTACACCACGACGGAACGAGAAGGATTAGGGATGATCTACGCAGTAAAGAAGTTTAGGCACTACTTGTTGGCCAATAAGTTCAAGTTCTTTACAGATCATCAAGCCCTATTGTACCTAGTCAACAAGCCATGTAACACAGGACGACTAATACGTTGATTTCTATTACTCATGGAGTATGATTTTGAAGTAGTAGTCAGGAAAGGAAAGACACATCTTAGAGCTGACCACCTTTCGAGATTAACCTCAGGAGAAGCTCCTCAAGGAGTAGCGGATGATCTACCAGATGCATATTTTTTTAATCTTGAGATAGCACCAGAATGGGCTAAACCTATAGTCCCTATTCTCACATATGGACCCAAGAATCCTAGGATAAAGATCAAAGAGGGAGAGATTACCAAGTCTCAGAGATACCAAATAATGGCAGGAAGCATATATAAACAGGATAATCAAAAGATTCTTGCTTGTTGTGTAGATGAATCAGAACATGCGAATTGGTTGCAATTAGCACATGTAGGTGCATTAAAGCAACATCACTCAAAACATCGAACACTACAAACTCTGCATAGATTAGGAGTATATTGGCCTTCGATGGAAGCAGATGTCTACAAGTTGTGTAAAGAATGTCATGTTTGTTGTGAAAGACCACCAGTAGAGCATGCTACATTGTATCATGTGTCTCTCACACCAGACTGGAGTGAACAATTAGTGACATACTTGAGGACGAACACATTCCCTCAAGGAATGACCTTAGCTCGACAACGCAGTCTAGAGCAGGAAGCTCATGACTATTCGCTTATTGGCGATAACCTATACAAAAGAGGAAGAGATGGATATCTAAGACAATGTGTTCATGAGAGCGATTATCTGAGCATACTAGAGACTGCACACCAAGGTGTTGCAGGAGGTCATTTTGGACCCGATAGGATAATCAAAGCCATCCTCTTTGCAGGATTATGGTGGCCCACTCTTCACATGGATGCTCATACCTATGTAAAGAGATGTGATGTGTGCCAAAGAACTCAGTTTCCTACTCGCAGAGATGAAATGCCATTGAAACCCATGATGGGCGGACGTGCATTTTCAAAGTGGGGTATAGACTTTGTAGGACCCATTAACCCCCCTGCAAAAGGTACACATGCGGAATACATTATTGCTGCCACAGATTATCTTACGAAATGGGTAGAGGCAAAAGCCACGAAAAAGAATGATGCACACACAACTGCAAAATTCTTATTTGAGAATGTCTTTACAAGATATGGATTGCCTATAGAGTTAGTGAGCGATCGAGGCACTCACTTTCTAAACCAAGTCATTGAATATTTGTTACAGGATTTTATGGTGATTCACAAGAAATCCGCACCATATCATCCTCAGGCCAATGGTCAGGCTGAAAGCACTAATAAGATCCTTTGTAACGTACTGACGAAACTTGTGAACAACAAACGTTCAGATTGGGACAAACAGTTACACCACGCTGTTTGGGCATATCGAGTGGCCTACAAGACCGTACTCAATGCAACTCCCTTTCAGATGGTTTTTGGTCAGAATGATGTGCTTCCTTTGGACTTCTTGATACCGACCCTCAAGGTTGCACAAGAACATCAGTGGACCGGCCATGAATTATCAGCAAGAATAATGGACTTGGAACGATTAGGAGAAACCAAGCTAAAGGCAGCAGCAGGAATATATGCAGCGAAGAAGCGACAGAAAGCATATTTTGATGCACATGTGAAAGATAAGGGCTTAAAAGAAGGAGATTTAGTTCTAGTATATACGCTAAATCAACACACACGGAAGTTAGAAAAGCGAGGTTATGGACCTATGATCATTAACAGACTCTCAAGAAGTGGAGCAGTACAATTAGCCACTTTAGAAGGAGATATAATGCCTAATTACATTAGTGGTTGTAGAGTCAAGTTATATCAGGAACCTCTTACTGAGGATATGCTTAGACGACTCACGTTAGCAAAGAAGCGTAAGGAGGAAGAAAATAGAATACGAGCGGAAGCTCAGGCAGAAGCAATAGAACGCATTAAAGGCATGAAGTTAAGAAGACAAGGACTAGGGAGAGAACATTATAACCATCTGGAAACTACACCCAGATATCCCATGGCCATGTGTCAAGTAAAGTCAACCACTCATCCTAGTATAGTGGACAGGAGACCATTCATTACAGTCAGGCTAGAGCACGACAACCCTTGCCAAGGGCTCAGGGCTTTAATTGACTCAGGTGCTGCGACTAGTGCTATTAGATGGTCCCACTATAAGGATTCAGGGATAGAAATGCGGCCAATTGAGGCATACCTCATAGGCCTAGGAGGCATGGAAACCCCTTGCATGGGTGAGGTGGACCTTCCTATCCTCATTAAGGATGTGACCATGACAGCGAAGCTACTAGTGTGCCATGATGACGACCTGATAGAACCCCTAATCCTTGGCCAAGATTGGCTATACGATCACTCAGTGGACCTAAATCTTAGACAAGGCTATATACAGATTGGAACCTTAGAACACAAGCGAGTGATACCGCTTGACTTCCCTAATTGCATTCCGATTGAGGTTTGTAACCCTAGACCCTATGAAACGCATGCGACGGAAGACCGGAAGATCTTGGGTCAGACCAGTCACGTTACGTCTACACCAACCCACTCGGGCTTGGCTATGTCAATTAGAAGGACGACAGGAGATCTTCCCTGGGGCTTCCTGCAAACTAGAAGGGGCAGCTACCCAACCGCTAGGGCAGATGAACACAATCAGCGGTCAGGTGGGTTGCATCAGCGGCCAACTGAGCACAACACCCTGCGGTGCTCATCCTTCCAAACTTGCTGCAGACTGGCCTAGATTAAAGATAAAGAACAAATCACTTCCTAATGGGCAGGTCACGCAAGTGTTGGATCTCCCTTCTTTTCCAAAGCAGAGCGTCCATTGGACCTCTCAAACCCAACCACGAAGGAGTCAACCACAACAGAGGAACCCAGACCGACGACAACACCAGACAAGGCAAGGAAAACAGCAGTATCAACATCACAGAACAAGTGGCACGAAACAAATATGGGTGCCAAAAGGACAGCAACCACAGGCTATTGGCAACACTACAGACAAGAACAGGACAAAGTTTCAAAAGAAGCAGAGTCAGCATCCAAAGTCCCCTCGATCTTCTTCTACAAGTACTCGACAGATTTGGATCGCCAAGAAATACCTTATCCATAGACCCACACCCATGCAGATTTGGGTACCCAAACAATGTATTATAGCCCAACCCTCTAGCCATGTAATGTATACCCCTCAAAAATCTTTCCATCCTTCAATACCACCAAACCCGATACCACTTTTTGTCCCTCAGCAGAAACATACCACCCACTCCAAGACTCTTAGGAAATGGATACCGAAACGTATCCAAACGTCTTCTTGTACCCCATTATCTAACAATTTTCCCACCCCATTTAAACTCCACCCTTGTAATAATTCACCCTCAACCAAACCTTGTATAAATTCATACACCCAAACCCCACATCATGCATAATAAAAGCTCATCAAGAAATGTATGCATAATCTGACCATGTAGGTGTCTAGAGACCTGCATTAGCTCTGCAAAAAGATCATTGCATCAATCACTTCACGACACTTGGCTACACGGGTTACACATCGGTTATGGAAAAGGATTGCGGTCTCATCTTAATGGGATCATAATTAATTTCCATACTAATGTGTTAATCTTTTGTAGCAGATCTTTTCTATTAGCTCGTCAGTCATCATGCAAACCGAAGCAGGACCATCAGAAGCTGGCCCCAGTGCGTCGATGGCCACTATTGGAGAATTACTAGAGGAATCTTATCCTACGATGCAACCACCAGAGTTTCAAGGTTTTCCAGGACCCATGCCCATCGATGATCCTCCTAGAGGATATACTGAGAAGATTCATCGTAATTCTCATTGGTTTCAAGGCCTAGCAGGACCCTTAGCAGACGTTGATTTCATATTTGAGGCCAATTTGGCATTTTATCTTCGCACATGGGCCAAGTACCAGATCTTTTCAAGAGAATGTGAAGGACTACAGAATACACAAGATCTAACGCACGTTTGGGCACGAGCGGGATTTACAGAGTATTTTAGCGACCCTCTGCCTAAACTCGATTTTTACAGATGTTTTTACTTGGTAACCACCTTAACAGCTTCAGAAAACAAGGATCTACCCGGCACATTCATGTTACCATCCTTGGTAAATGATCCTCCATTCAGAAGGTTTTATTTGTCTAAAGAGTTAATTTGCGCAGCTCTGAAAATACATGGAACACACACTCCGATGGAGAGAGAACGGCTAGTCCCAGAGCAGATGAAACGTGGTGACGTAACTAAGTGGGAGGATATTTCAGCCATAACCCCTGAGCTTTCCAAGCCATTACGGATATGCATGCAGCACTTTGCTTTCCCAGCTCAAGATCGTTTTACCATGCCTCACAAGAGAATCTGGTTTGGATTGTACTTAGCATGTATTGGACCTCAAACGGTTGATCTAGCCAGCTGGATAATTGATCAGCTCTATTTGGCACAACATAGGTGGGAGCGAAAGAAGGTAATCAATGGATGCTGCACCCTCACCAGGATCGTATATATGTGCTTGGCGTATGACTTACCAATTGAGCATGCCATGACCAGTGAGGAACTGAAAGCATTTAAAGGCACCACTAGAAAGGTTAGAAAGTCTAGCAAAGGCAGAGCCGGAAAGCGGATGAGAGGCACTATCCCATGCCTATAAGTCCCAGAATCACCCTCGCCACAACCATCTCCAGAGCAGTCACCAACGGCAGCCACTCCCACGGTACCACCAATTCGTATACGGTTATCAAGACCAGTTACGCTGGAGGGCACCACCAGTACTGTTGCACCTCAAACAGCCACAACCACAGAACCTATCACCACAGCAGCTGAACTTCCCACCACTATTGGTGCGGAAGCTTTCTCTTTTCCAATACCCCACTTAGAACCAGGACAAGCAGAGCCACTGGACCAAACTTTTGATTTTGAGATGCCCGATGCATTCTCCAATGAGTTCCAGTTTTCAGAAGGACAATTGTTTTCTCAAGAATTTGAAAGGCCTAGCTACCCTACCACACCCAGGGATCAGCCACAAGGACAGATCGTGTCCAGCTCTGATGACGAAAGAACAGCAACCGATGACGACGAAGGAGACGACGAAGCTAGCCAGGGAACATAGGAATCCCAAGAGCATGAACAGACAGATGGCCAAGGCCAACAAACAGACACACATGGTGATACAAGTACCCATGAAGATGAAACTTACGAAGCAACAGCTTACACACTAGCTATCAAGAAGCTGTATAGAACTATGGAAAAAGTTTGGGCACGCAAAAAGCTGACAGAGGAAGAGAGTCAAACAATAATAGAACAAGAACTTGTCACAGGCGGATTCGAAGACGCATACATCAAAGGATTCCACGAGTTAGTCAAATCAATAGGCTCCAACGAAGCCCTTAGGTACTTGCAACGAAAGCCACTACCACAGTTTGACCCCCGCAGAGTACGACTACTTTCAAAGCCCGGCGAATACATTCGTGTACCAGCAGGAGCACAGTCTTGAGAACAAGCCAGGGAGGCACGCCTCGTCCTCAAAAGTTCGTTGGCAGTAGAAACCATCCTTGTAGATTCCCAACCCCGCGCTACAACTGTACATACCTCAGTAGTCACTGACGTACCGACCACCCCAACCGCTCCTCCATCACCGCCCATCCCTCCAGCCTCCCCTATTCACACTCCTTCCCCCCGACTATCATCTTCTATCGCTGGCGGCATTGCAGAAATTGTCTTTACGACCACTCATCCCACAATTCCTCCATTAGCCCGAGTCTACCCCCTCCCACACCCACCTTTCTATCCAACCCATTCCTCCATCCATCTTTTCCATCTTTCCCCACAACTCCAAGACCCCTTTTCCCATTCCCACCGCCATTAACCTTCTCCCCAGTCTCACCTCCCCGACCCACTGTAACCCCTCTTTCCCCTTTCCACCAAGCTTCTCCAGCCAGCCCCCCTGTAAATTACTCCTCAACCTTTGTAAATCCCGTATTTACACCAGCACGAGTACCCACAATCACACCCATATTCACGATCACCGCACTGGACACGTCCAGTGACATGGACATCTCACCACCCACTGCACCATCACTCACTTCACTCACAGCACAAACATATTTAGGAACATCCCAATTTTCAACAATCACCACAGCATCCACCTTCCCAACCCCATTCCCCGTTCCCGTTGCATCTACACCCACTGCATCTTCATTTAGCACCCCATTAATACTATCACCCACTGTAGATAATGCATTTCGACAGATGTTCATGTGTATGACGCAAGTAAGAGATGAGTTCACATCTCTTGGTGATAATTATCAGCAGCTGCAGAGGACAACCACTGACTTACAGTCGCAGCTTAATTTATTGTCTATTGAGAATGCCTCTCTGAACACCCGATACCAGGCTAACACGAAATATGGGCTTACTACAAAGACACCTAGCAGCCACCAAGGAAGAAAATCAGCGCTTACAGGATCAAAACCGAGAAAACTTAGAAGCAGCGCTCGACCACCCAGACCAACCACTCAGTCCTAGCAGGTTCAAAGCCATTCCTTCAGACTCGATGAGGATGCTGCTAGAAGATCATGTAAGATTGCTAGATGAATATGACCGCATGAATGAGGAGTTACAGAAACTCAAAGAAGATCATAAATTACTCCAGTTACGAGCACCGGCACACCAAGACATACCAGCACCTGTGGACCCCTCTCCTGACATCTTAGAGGAACTCAACGCATTACGGGCCCAGGTATCGAACCTTGAATCACGGATTGCAGTATATGAAGCACCACCAAGGCCAGATTCCCCACCTGAGCTACCAGTTGAGGAAGAAACTGTCACCATCCCGGTGGAGGAAACGTTTGAAGAGGCGTACGAGCCACAACCCATCCCAGGCGGACGCGTCACGGCCGAAGGTCAGATGACTTACGAACTTCCGACCCCCGCGTGGATGAAGACAATTGAGGAACTTGGAACAACGCACTCAGCTAGAGTAGAGGCACAATTACATGCTATGGCGATGATAGAAGAAAGAATATTACAGTCTCCATTCTTTGCTCATTTGGCCCCGCGACGATACATATGTGGGCACGAGCTACAGTATAAACCGTATTTTTTACCAGTTAGCCATTGAGAAAGAGACAGGTAAGAAACCATCGCATGCGACTCAATTCGAGGAGGCCGATTTGCCACTAGATGCACAGCAAGGAAGGATCTATCAACCAGAGTGGCGAAAAGATTTACTACAGCAGTATCCAGAGATGATGAGTACATGGGTAAAGGCACCTTTGCATTTGAAGTACAATCCGTGTTGGGGACCAGTGCCACGACGCCGCTCCTGGACTGCCTTTGCTATTAAGGTACAAAACAATAAGCAGTGCCAAGACTGGTTGAATTACCCCTATTTTAAGCCACCCATTGAGTTACCAACTGTTGGCTACATGATGGCTACAATTCGCCATTGGCTCCCTAGATTAAAGCATATGGACGATATAGCGGCGCATATGACTGTCAAAATCTTTGACATGATGCAAATGATTTTTAAAGCCTTCCGACGCGTCAAGGCACCCCATGTCAACACCCCGGGCTTTGAGCATGGCAATTTTGACTTGGTATATGATATGAGTACAACGCCATCGCTACAGGTGTGTTATGCCTGGCACTGCAGAATAAAGTACCTACCGGCGTGCTACAAGCAGACGTTCGAAGAGATGTTCACAACCGGCTTCTGGGAATACCATTCAGAGGTATTCATAAGCAGGCCTACACATTTATTACAATTATTTGCCTGTGAACGAATGGTCTATTCCACACACTATCAGCTCCCGCCACCGGAAGAACCGCAACCAATCGACTGGGAGAAACTCGAGGCAGATCTGGCCCGAGGCATTCGTATCTCCGAGCACACCCTCGCTCAAGACCTCCTACAGAACTATATCCGGCAGACCTCACAACAAGGTTCTGTCAGGGACGACAGAAGCGAGAGGGAGGGGGGTGTTGGAAGCAGCCAGAGGCACAAACGACGCAGAAGCATGTAACAACGGAGCAGGGAGCCAGTTAAATCTTTTTTCAAAGAATCATGTTCTAAAAATACTTTTCAAAAACCTCCAACAGTGATTTTTATCACTATTGTAACATATGTAACATAGAAAACCCCATTTTGTAATCCATAGCTCCATTTTGTGCAAGCCGAGGAGTCCTCAAGCTTGAGGAGCTTAGGTAGAACAAGCGTATCAATTTTCGTTATTTTTAGACACCGTTTATCCTTCCAAATAGCCTCTAGGACCTAATTTTTAACTATGCCGGTCACTAGATGTAAAACCGGTCAAAACTAGTCTAGAAACTATAAAAAGAGCTAGAGAGCTCATTTTTGAGGTTGGTTAGTGTTAGCTTGTTGGAGGTTAGAGTTCTTTTGAGCTTGTAATAGTGTTCTTGAGTAATAGAGTTGATTTCTCACCTTCCATTGTGTCTTGCTTGTCTCTTCGTAGTGTGTGTGTATGTGTGTGTGCATTTCTATGCTTCTCACCTTCACTCTCACTTCATCTCACATTCACGATCTTCATATCACTCCTATCTCTTCCGCGGATTGACATTAAGGAGGTGGAGCTTCTTAACGTGGTTCTCACCATTGTGCTAGAGCAACAGTATCCCCACCCATTTTTGTGCAAATTTGAGGCTATGACCGGAGGGGTGTCGACAATGCCCTACATGAAGCGACATCCTACTCTGCTACCAATTTTTGGAGTTTGAGGTCTGTGGAAGCATGCAAATAGGACAAGGAAGAATAAGAATCTTGTAGCACAACACAACACTAAATGAATTACCAAGTGAAGGTACAAGAACAAGTAAGTCATTAGAGTTATAGGCGTATATACAAGCCAGTGGAAAAACCTATGAAAGAAGAAAAAAAGTGCCCCAATAGTCCTAAGTGTGTTCACACATCACTATTGAAATATATCAATAGTTGAATCTATGTGTGCCACTTAACCAAAATTTCTACTATAGAGCCATCCCAAAGTAGTTCTTATCTCTTACCTATTAATATTTCCGGTTGAAGTACAAAAACCATCTTCTTTTAGCTTATAATTGTCTTGCAAAACATGATCAACATTACATACATAATTTTTAAGTAGAATCACATGAAACAAAAGATGCACATTTAAATATTTATGTAATTCCAATAAATAAGCAAGGCATCTAATCTATTTCAAAGGTTTAAAAGGTCCTACATACCATGGTGAAAGTCTTTCATCCTTCCCTAATAACAAATTAAGTTGTGGAGATTTGATCTTTGAAAATACCATATCTTCATTTTGAAATCCAAGTGCTCTTTTCTTTTAACTGTAAAATTTATTTTTATCTTTTCTAAGATTCTATTATGTGCCATTAATTTCTCTAAGTTCTTCATCTACCTTCCTCAATAATTTCCTTAGATACTTCCACTTTCTTTGAAGAATTTGAAAAGGTGGAATCAAACAATCGTAACCATACATAGCCTCAAACATAGCCATTTTTTTAGATGCATGGCATGCATTATTGTATGCAAACTCAACTAATAGCAAAAATTCACTCAAATAACTTCATTTTTTCCATTCACATATATATGTCTTTATGTGCTCAATTAACCCTTTTGGCTTCCCCAACAGTTTGTGGATGGAAAGTTGTACTCATACAAAGTTGAGTACCACTTGCAAAAGAATTTTCCACCACGCAATGTAGACTAGAGTTAGAGCACTTAAATGTAATTTCTCTTGAGCTTCTATTGATCAGGATTCTTATCTTAGTTATTGAAAGATGCATCCTTATTTCAATTATTTAGATTTTTTGTAGCAAGACTCCAAGGTTTATGTCCCATAGAGATGAATTTGGATCTACTCACCTTTTGCATATCAAACTCTTCCATCTTCTAAAATTTTTTTGCCTTCACAACAGCATCTAAGAAGTCTACACATATGAACCCTTTCACCTAGTAATCAAGTTCCTTTCAAAGTCCAATGAATTTTCTCTTCAAAGCATCCCCAATAACTTCCATTGCATATTTATGTAGACGCAAGGATTTTTCCTTCTACTCATCCATAGAAAATCTATGCTTCTCATCCTAGCATTAGTACAAGATTATTAAACTCCATCTTCTTCTCCACGTGATAATGTGGAGAATAATAAAATTTTTCTACTTTCTCCCTAAATTATTTCAACATAATCAAAACAAAATGCATACAAGTCTTAGTATAAGACTTCCACCACAAGTTATCAATACCACAAATATGCAAGATTCTCACCTTTGCCTTTGACTCTTCACTAAGTTTAAGTAATTAAAAAATCTTCTAGCTCCTCAGTTCAAGCTTCCTGATCCTCCCATCTCTTCTAATCACCACTAAATTCATTTAACTTTACCTTCTTAAGAGCTTGGTTAAGAGCAAACTTACTAGTCACCTCATCTCCATGGTTATATTTTTGTCTTTCTCTTAGCATGTTATATGTTCCCACACCGTCATCAACTTCATTGTTGAGTTCTATGAATAGATTTATGGTAACCTCAAGTTTCTTTCTAACTCATTATCTATGTAATTTTATAGAAAGCTTTAGAATAAGCTCCCCCTGATCATGAGTCTTTTTTGTCAAGGCCTCCATAGTTGCCTTGGAGTATTCTCTAGTACCACTTCCAATGCTCCCACAATCACACAAGACCAATAGAAGAGAGAAAACTTTGCAGGAGAGAAGAGATCATTGGATATAATATAAAAGAAAATATATGATGCATTAAGAGAGAGAGCTTTGTATTATGGATCTCAATTCACATACAATGATATATGTAGAATAGCTTTGTAGTGAATCCTCAACCTCATGACCATCCCCAAGAAATCTCAATCTCAATCACTCTAACACTCTCAATCACACTCTCAATTGAGTTCTCACTCATAATCTCAGTCTTAATCTCACTCACAATAAGCATATATCAATGGTGGCTTGCTCTTGAATGATGCAATGATTCGATGCTTTCTCACCAAAGCACACTCGATCCTCACCCATGAAGAAAGCAAATGATCCATCGACAATAACAAGTATCATTGTATTCGAGTGTTTTATGTAGAACTCTCATAAAAAAGCATGCATTCTCATTGTCAATTGTTTCGTAGTGATAGATGTCAAAAGTAAAAGAAAAATGCAATTGTAAGACACATATATTTTAACAACCAAAACATGCATGATAACGCATAGGCTCTAAAATCATGGATTTTTAATTTTCTTTTAAGATTGCACCCCTTTTTTAAGTGTTGGGAAAATTAGGATTTTTATGAGTCTTATAACTAAAACATGTTGGTATATATGGAAATCCTAAGATCTTGACCATATACCTTGGACTCTAATGGTTTTGAGAATCACTTGTATATATGCACATTTATCCCTAGCATATGTTTCATTCATTTACTTGAGGAACATCTTAAAGGAGCAAAAATCCACAAGCCCTATTTGAATTCAAAATTCACATAAGTGTTTGAAAATATATTTGGAATCTTTTGGTAAATTCATTCAATACAAACCATCTAGATTCATGGGAAACTGATTATACAAACTCCATGTGAGGAGTCATGAAAAATTTTGGAGATTTCATGCACTTAAATAGTTCTCATTCATCTATACCCATACCCATAGGAGTCCTCCAACACCTCCAAGTAGTTTACTTTACATATCAATACATTTACAGAAGATTTATCATCATTTGATTGTCTACTAATCAATTCTACTCACTTCTCAAAGTCGTTGAAGTGGATCTATGGTCTTAAGCTCATACCCAATGCATGGATCATCAAGTTTATGCAAGTAAAAGAAGATCTATATGCAAAGATATGAGTTATTCTTTATGACTATGTATACACATTGTCTTCTTCCTAGAATGTCGGATCACACTTGTAACTTCTTAAGTATATTTCTCTCATTATAGGAATTCTAAATTTAATATATAACTTTGGATATCTCACTTATCATCCTATTAGAAAAACATTTTTCTCAATTCATGGAAAGCTAAGAGTAGTGAGCATTTTTTTGAGTACCGTCTTCCATAAATAAAAGTTTTTCTTCTCGCTGTTGTAATTTGCAAGTAGTTCATCTTGATACAAACTTTTGTGATGTGCATCATTAGCGAGCCTACAAAGTGTTAGAAGGAAGGAGGTAAGGAAGAGATCTCGCACACACACACTCTCACAATCAAACAGTAGCACACACATAGATTGAGACAAGGAAGAGTGATCTTCTTCTTCTTCTAATACATAAAAGTAATGTACAAGAATGACCTTAAACAACAATACAACAAGTGCAATATATAAAGAATTGTACATAAGGAAAATCCTAATATCCACAAATGAGTGAGCTTGCAAGAAAACAAATGTGCCATCACTCTTGGTAGATAAAGCTAGTAAAGTTCAATGAAGTATCCTTGACATATACCGGCATGACCACTATACATGTCAGAGAAATGAAAAAGTAATACATCTCATCCTAGATCATCACATGTTGAGCTTGATGTCTCAACACTCGCCCTCAAGCTCAACGTCATGTCCTGTAATCCAAGCATCTTTCAAAACTTCTTCAGCTTCTTAGCTCCAAGTGCTTTAGTGAAAATATCAGCAACCTGCTCATCTGTCCTCACATAAACAAGATCAATATCACATGCTAATACCTTCTCTCTGATGAAGTGATAATGTACCTCAATATGATTTGTTCTAGCATGAAAAATAGGATTTTGTGCTAAATGAATGGTGCTAAGATTATCACAATAGATGATGATCTGCTTTTGCACTTCCACACCTAAATCTACAAGTAGCATCTCTGACCATGATGCTTCACATGCTTCCATTGCAGCACCTCTATACTCAACCTCTGTACTCTAAAAAGCAACAGTGGGTTGCTTCTTACTGCTCCATGTAATAGCTACACCTCCAAGTGAGAATAGAAAGCCACTAGTAGATCTTTTATCTAGAATACTACCAGCCCAATCTACATCGGTGTATCCATGAACCTGCAAATCTACACTAGCTTCATAAAACATAGCATAATCCAAAGTAGCACGTACATAACATAGAGTGTGCCTCAAAGCATCTAAATGTGGCTTCTTGGGAACTTGCATAGATTGACTTTCAATTCTGATAGTGTAGCTTAGATCAGGCCTTGTAATTGTGAGATATATCAAAATTCGCACAATTTTTGTGTACATAGTAGCATTTTCCAATGCTTCACTTGATGTAGTATTCAACTTCAAATTATGATCTAATGGCATACAATTGGCTTACAATCAGCCATACCATACTTTTGCAGCATGCTTAAGGCATATTGCCTTTGCGACATCCATATACCTGTTTCTGTATGTATAAACTCAATGCCCAAGAAATAATGCAGCACAGCAAGATCTTTCATGTCGAATTCCTGCATAAGGAGATGCTTTACCTCTTTAATGCTTTCTTCATTATCACCACCTACAATCAAGTCATCAACATTGGGCCTAATTAAAAATTAGGTTCCACGGGTTCATTATCACTTCATCAGGGAGAAGCTCATGGCAAAGGAGATTGACATTTCTTTTGTTCCAATTGAAAGCAAGCAGTAGATATGATGAGGAATGCACTTGATGGAATAAAGCTTTGTAGATTCAAAGCTATGACAAGTATTCAACCTATAAGAGAATGAAGACTCAAGAATACTTTTGAGCTTGAGGGGAAGTTGTTGGAATATCAAGCTTTCACTATGATTTAGGTGGATTTGATCTACATCAAAAGCTATCGTGTTGAAAGGATATCAGTTGGAGAGTTCTTTTACTTATGTTCATTTATTGTTTTTCTTTTAGATTTTTCATGGATCTTTTACCATTGTAAACGCCTTCATCTTTACACATGTAAAAGTAGAAAAAGAGAGCCCAAATTCCATGAATTTAAGGTGGTTGAGTTGCAATCAATCAATCAATCACCTAAAAGTAGATCAAACTAGATGTTCACTTTTCTTAGATTGTAGGAAAGTGAATTGATTCCCTCCAACAACTAATACCCCCTTCATTTGAATTCAAAATTCACTTATCAAAATCGTGGAGCACTTGAAAACTCTATATAAAGACTTCAAATCACTTTTACATTACATGGAAGCAATATACATACACTTGTGGCCATCAATGTCTTGCTCCTTCATTTTTCTGCATCATATTCCTCAATAATAGTAAGCTTGCAGAGGTTGTTTCTCTCTCTACAGAGCTCTAAATTGGATGAGATAGGACTTGTTGGAAATTTATTAGTGTCTACTTTATGTGCATAAATTTTCAAAGCATTTTGTTTAGTGATTTGAGCGAAATCTTAGTTTTTTTGTCTCCGGGTCTATCTCTATGCATTCCTGAAAAATAGGAGGTACCACTATTGAGGGTCAGGTTCATTCCAATAGCATATTTTTCTTATTCATTTTACTCTTGTGCATTGTATAAACTCAATCCTATTTTTATCACTCCTCCAAAAGGATTTTTTCCAATTGTAATCACGCTGGTTACTATGAGCATTTGAAGTTCATTGTCTCATCCAAAGATAGTAAGTTTTTTGAGCTAGTCAATGTGCAAACCTATCTGTTTTGCATTGACTCTTTCTCCTTGATGCTCCAAAGTAGATAGTGCTTTTTATTACACTCATCACATGCATATAAGATCTGTTTGAGTCTCCATAATCTCAAGGGCTAGTCTTGTGCCCTCTTCTTGTGTGTCCAATTCTTTGACATGTTCCCACACCTTTTGCTTGATCTTGACTATCAACACTCCCCACCTCTCGAGTTTGTTGTCCCTGACAGACCCTTGTTGGAATGGTTGTTTGTAGTACTTTGAGAGGTAGTGTCCATCATGTATCCATAAAAACAATCTGTCTTCCACATGTAGCAAGGTTGGTTGTCCAATTGTTCATTTTTTCACTGCTAGGCTTTGCAATTTGTAATCCATTTGCATGTACTTCTTCCTTAGATTCCAGTATGACAATGTATTTGTGAACTTTTGATAATTGCTAATTGTTCAAAAGAGGTTGTCAATGGTATTTTGAGCAGTTGTTGACTGTGAGTTGCTTCACAGGTACTGATTTGGTAACCTTGATGTCCTCTAGATCTTTCAAACATGGCTTTTATAGATAACATGCCAAGTTCTCATAGCTCATAATAGATGATGGGTAAGTGTGTTAGTGCATGGGTTGAAGAAAATATGTGCCTTGTGCATGGCCTTGTAATGTGCCCCTATGTATGCATGATTTGGGGAATGCAATGTAAAGAGTATGGTGCAAAAAATTGGGTCTTGAACTAAGTGCTCAAGGGTATGCTGATGAAGAGGTGTCCTAATCTATCATTGTTATCGGGCTGCCAAAGAAGGGTATTCTTACCATGGTGAAAGGTCTATCGATATTCATCTCTTTGTGGTGTACTTCCATCATGATGATTGACCATTGGCTTGTCTTGTTGATGGATGCCCTTGTTGATGGTTCACTGATAAGATTCTTCAAGCATATGGTCTTGTCTCCTCCCTTTTTCTTTTCTTCTTCTTTTCTTTCTTTTCTTTTCTCCTTTTTTTTTGGGGACAATGTCACAAAACAAGAAGACAGCGATTTATATCAATAAAATATTTTACATATGTCAAATGTGCCTCATGTGCTTGGGATTCTCAATTGTGTCTATGCATAGTCTTGTAGTGTGGCCCTATATTAATGCATACTGTGGAAATGCATGACATGAATGGTGCAAAAGATAGGGTTATGCCAAAGGCACATGGTTTTGCATTGAGGCTTCCAATGTTACCTACAGAATTGATGCAATCTTAGTTTGGAGGTATCCATTGGGTTGTGAAATGATGCATTCAATCGACAATTGAATGACAATAGATCACTCCTCCTTATATGGATCCATTTTAGAACAGTGTTTGGCTGCATACAAATCACTTTTTCCCTCTTCATCGTTGGATGTTTCCTTAAATTTTTTGTCCCTCATGGTTGGCCCGTTGGTTCTATGGGGGTTATTGGTGCTTTTGGCTTCCAAAACCATACCTTTGTTGATTGTCTTCTTACTATTGTTGAAGAGGCGAGTAGATCTTCGTTTGCTCTCCGTGCTTTATTTTGATACTTGCCTTTCCTTGACTTCTTTTTTGAGACTTTAATCATGTGGGAGGACATATGGTTTTGTGCACATAAGAGTTCCTTGGGTACCACATGTGTAATCGCCCTTGTTGAGCTGCAATTAATTCCATATGCACCCAAAGTTGTCAGATACTTTGTGGTTGAGCTTGTCCTAGTTGCTTCGTTCGTCTTTTGATCTGATTGGCTTGCCTCGATGGGAATTATCATGGCAAAGCCGGTGGTTGCTCTCCTTTCCTCACCCATATTTGTTTAGTCTTGAAACTTGGTTCAGGTTTTGTCCTTGTGCATGAGGATCGAGGGTGTGTAGTAGCTTTTGTCACTAGGGTAGCCTCCTTCTTCGCATATGGTTGCAGGTGTCCTTCTCTTCTTTGAGAAATTGATTGTTCCAATTGCAATGTTGATACTTTTGGAAGAGAAGGGGGTTCCAACACTCGCATGAATTGCCCTTCAACACGTGAGGAATGGTGCACATTGGACTCCATAGAGCTAGAAAAGTGTGGAGTACAGGAATCAAGAGGGCCCTTGCCTTCCAATTCAACTATTAGGCATTGCTTATTAACCCAAACCTAAAACAATCGCTACCACAAGTTTAAGTCAATCGCGTGATCATACAACCAATCCTGCCCTAATATCATATGATTTGTGATGGCCTCATCATGGCAAACTAGCAACTTTACCCTCAAAGGGACATCCTTTATGAGGCTAGGAATGTCCACCTTGCCGATACAAGGGGTTTCCAGGCCTCCTAAGCCCACTAAATAAGTTTCTAATGGCTTAACTTCTATGCCCAATCCTTTACAACATGAGGACCTAATTGCACTAGTGGCAACTCCAAAATCTATCAAATCTTTGATTGTCTTATTTGCAGTGTCCTTCCCTAGCTCAACCGTGATGAATGGTCGTCTATCTATAATGCTAGGATGTGTGCTCTTTTTGGTGCACATAGATATGTGATATCTTGGGCATTGGGATCGACATCTAGGCCTCATTTGCCTTAACTTATTTCACCTAAAGCGCTCTCTAGCCTCTGCTTGTGCTTCTTCTCTAACTCTCAACTCTTCTTCTTTTCGCTCTTTCGCAGTTTTGAGTCTCATTAGCATATCCTCTATAAGAGGTCCTTGATATAGATTGACTCGGCATCCACAAATATAGCTTGGCAAGATATCATCTTCTAGAGTGACCAATTGAAACGCACCACTAGTGGAAATTCTATTAATAATCATGGGTCCATATCCTCATTTTTCCAATTTATCGGCATGCTGCTTTAGTGTATAAACCAATACTAGGTCTCCCTCTTTCAATCCTTTATCCTTGATGTGTGCATAAAAGTATGTATTTTGTCTTTTCTTTGCACTATAGATGCCTACTGCCGCTTGTAGCCTGGTCTCACCTAAGCATTCTAGATCACATATCATGGAGGATAACTCGTCCATTCCACTCATGTTCTTGTGCTACTTTAACATCGGGATCATGAAGTCTAATGGTAGCACAGCATTCTATCCAAAGAAGATCTAAAATGGGATGGCATTGAGTACCATTTTGTAGGAAAATCGATAAGCCCAAACAGCATGATGAAGTTGTTTATCCGAATCAGAGTTTATTATTTACCAGTTTAGTCAATATATTACATAGGATCTTATTTGTGCTCTCAGGTTGTCCATTATCTTGTGGATCATAGGGGGCAAAATTCTTATGTATCACAAAAGGTTTTCAATGACTTCGTTCAAGAAGTGTGTACCTCTATCACTTACTAACTCTGTTGATAACATGTATTTGGTGAACACATTCTTGAATAAGAACTTAACCATCGTTTGAGCATCGTTCTTTGCCATGGTTTTTACTTATACCCACTTTGTAAGGTAATCTATGGCTACAATAATGTACTCTGCATGGGAGTTTCTAGCTGGGGGATAATAGGACCGACAAAGTCTATACCCTACCTCGAAAATGTGCATCCTCCCATCATTGGTCTCAAAGGCATCTCATCTTTTCTAATCGGATATTGTGCACATTGGCATCTTTCAAATTTCTTCACATAGGTATGTGCATCCATATGAAGAGTGATCCCCTATGTACGTACATCACTCTTAGTTCTCTTCAATGCTTACTACAATTTCTTTGGTCTTTTCTTTATTATCGTACGCTTCTCATGTGATTGCCTCTCTCTTAGTCATTTGTACCAAAATTTTTTGATCTTCAACTTCATATTTCTTGAAATCTCTAGTACTTCGAACAATGATTCCTCC
Organism: Ceratopteris richardii; assembly: GCA_020310875.1. Taxonomy (NCBI): domain Eukaryota; kingdom Viridiplantae; phylum Streptophyta; class Polypodiopsida; order Polypodiales; family Pteridaceae; genus Ceratopteris; species Ceratopteris richardii. The sequence goes on from CM035442.1 coordinate 61,774,830, forward strand.
TCTGCTTGTTTCATCGTTTTTCTTTTCTTTTTCTTTTGACTACCTTCACTTTTCTCCCTTGAATTTACAGTTTTAATGCTTGTGAGAGGTTCTTCTTCTTTTTGGGTAAACACTCCTACATTCTCTAGATAGTTCTCTTCTGAGTCAAAGACTCTAGATCATCATCATCCTCGTCTTCTTCCATGACCTCATTAGAGCTACACTCTTCTAGCAAGGGCTCACACATTAACAAAGAGATATCATAGCCCTCCTCATCACAATGAGGTGTCCACTATTCTTCATTGACTGCAATGTCCATGGTGGCTAAGATTTATGCTGAACCATGAGGCTCAAGTTCCTCATCTAGAAAGATGATCTGTGTGTAGGTTGGGTCTCTAAATAGTCTGTCTCCTTGAGTATTTCCTTGTTCTCTCACTTTTAGGCATCTTTCCTCTTCCTCTACGACTTTGCACATCCACAAGTGAGTATCTTCATGCATCTAGGATGGATCAGAAGAACCTTCAGAATGCAAAGAGATTGAATCTTTATGCACCTTGTGGATAGGATTCCGCTATAGAGGTGGTACATATCTGAAGGTATAATCCTTCATATTAGCCTTGGTCGTGACCCCTAAGTGCTACAAGTATAAGGATTTTGTTCCCCAATCTTGTACTATTTGCAATTTCCATAGGAAGGTTCTTCATCGGATCATTTCATAGACATTATTTTTACCAGAGTCGCATATAGCAAAGGTGTGTTCAAAATCTACACCACAAGTGTTTAGATTTATCCCTTCTAGCAATCCTAGAGGTCTTTCAATATGGCCATCAGCCATTTGAAGCTTCATTCTAGTTGTTCTTAATGCAAGTTCACTCCATTACTTCCACAAGGAAGTGGTCGCAATCACAACACCAGCACCTGAATCTGAGATAGCTTTGGTTGTGTAACCTTGGTAGATGATTGGAAGATAAGTATTACCTTCTTCACCCTCACTCATGTCTCCTATTTTATCTAGAGGTATCTCTAGTACTTTTTTGCTTGGATCCTACTTTTGACACATTGGAACCAAGTTTTGGAACCTGATTTGCCACATGTTTCCACAACTGATGCTTTACTTTGAGCAACTCTTCTAAGGTGAGATGACACTGCACATTAGTGTTCTTCACAACTTTAGTGTTTCTTGGAACCACTGAGTCTTTGTTTCTTATCAATATTGTGGGAGCTCTGATCTGAAGAGATTTAGATTCCCATGAGCCTATGAATTAGATTCTAAATCTAATCTTTCATCTTCTTGTTGCTCTTCTTTATGTCCATAAATAGATGGAATGTCTTGGGGAAATTGATCATGAAGATCATCAATTTCACGAATAGGAGGGGGATTACCCTTATCCTTGGTCCATTTCTCTTCTTGTATTTCTTGCAAGAACTCTTGAGAGTACTATTGTATTGAAGGAGGTGTTCCACCATCCATGGAGTCAAGAACATAAACTTTCATTGGTGGTGAGCTTTCTCTTTCAACAACTGGTTGAGCCTGTGGAGGTAACTAAACCTGCGACTTGTTTACCAATTTCTCTAGTCTTTCTAATAAGCCTTGGAAATGCAAACCTTCACAATGATTGGTGGGGTGGGATGAAGTGGAGTGGCTGGATTTTTGGTATGCGTCTCTCAATTTTCATTTTTGTGTTACTCAAGCTTTCTTCTAGTTCAGATAGCTTTTTAGCCCACTTATGATTGGCCTTCTCCATGGTATCCTTCCATATTCTAGTTTTCCTCTTACTAGGCTCTCCTAATTCACTTGACTCTGATTGCTCAGCTCGTTTATCCTGTTTCAAGGCTTGTGCCCTAGTAATTGCCTGTATAGGATCCATGTTAATGCTTGAACTTGAATCCACCACTAAGCCTACCACATTAATTGGTGTAACCTTGGGTGCACTAGAGGGGTTACTTGGACAATCTCTTGGGGGATGTTCTTTGCCACACTCAGGATAAAATCCTTGTATTGTGGTGTTTTTCCTTGCCCTGGAGCAAGTGGGTGGGGACATTCATGAATGAAATGGTCGTCTTGACATCTATAACATGGTCCTCTAGGGCCTTTTGGTCTCATTTGTCTCAATTGCTGCTTGGGGTTAGGATTTGTATACATGACATTGGAGTATTCTGGCTCCCAATTTGGTTCCATAGGTTATGCCTCATATTGATATGAATAAGTCTCACTTTCATGGGTGTAGTCAGAACTCTAAGCATGAGGATCATTTTCTAAGACCAAAGCGATCATCAAGCACTCCATACTTAACTGGAATCACAATGCTAGGAGGTGGTGATTGGTTTCCTAAGACCGATTATGGCCTCTATGGTGTCTAATATTGTTGTTGGTATTGAGGTTGATATTTTTGTTGTGGCCTATAATATGGCTATGGGTTTTGGCTCTAATACCTACCCTGTTGGTAAGGTTAGTGATACGTTTGTCTAACAATCTGCCTATTGTACGGACAATCTTGAGCCATGTGGTTCATGTATTTCCTCTCGATAGTGAAATATGGAGCATTCAGCTCTCTCATGTTCTGGTTTTGCATTGGTCATACGTTAGCCATGTGATCACCTCCACAAGTATAACATCTCTTCAATGAGGTGACCCTAGGTGTTTGTCTATTTTGAACTCCTAGCTTCCTTGCGACCTGCTCAGCTATCTCATCTATCTCAGTGGAGGTTCTAGAATTATGACTAGTAGAACTGTCAGAATCTTTATAGAGTTTGAACAATTCTAACTCCTCACCCAAGTTGTCTTCTATGTCAATACACATTCTCAGGCATTGATCTAGTGTGATTGGCTCCTTGAAATATACATATGATCTAAGTTTCCCACTTATAATTCCATCTAAAAATAGGGAAACTTGTTTGCTTGTGTAGGTAATTCAGGTGTAGGACATCTTTCCACGTATTGTTTAAATCTGGATCCAGCTATTCAAATTGTTTCTTGGGGTGTCTGCTTGACGTTGTGGATCAAGGATGATGTGTTATGATTGATGCCACTCTTGGAGAACTCTACAATGAGTGCTTCTAGTAGTTGGCCTATATTTTGGTAATCATGACTATTTAGAGCTTGAAACCAAGCTAAGGCACTACCCTTGAGGGTCAAACAAAATGCCTCCAGCTAGGTGAACAAGTCCTCAACCTGTTCAGTTCTTAACACTTGTTTGAACTCAACCACATGATCATAAGGATCTCCTGACCCCTCAAAGTAGTTTTTCATTGTCTTGAACACTTGAGAGGGTCTAAGGGTTCTTGGGTACTCTCGAGGTCTAGGCAATAGAAAATCATGTTCATCTATTTGATGCCTATGTTCTCTACATCTCTCTCTTTCCAACCTTTCATTTTCAAGTCTTGATCTATCTCTTCCCATTGTGTGTGCAAAGCTTACCTCATGTCTCTCTCTCATTTGTTTTCATTGGGTTTCATGAGCTTGGGATGATCCTGTTCCTTGGAGTCCATGGGAGCCATTAGATCATGGTGGAGGAAAATCAAATTTCTCTTCCAAGTGTATGCATGCCTATCATGCTCTGTTACCAAGAACATTCTCTTCGATGTGTTATCCAAATAGACAATTTTGTCTGGTATCTCCGGATCTTTGAACTCATAGATGGTGATTCCGCTTATTTTGCTAAGTTGATATACCTTGAATCTCCAAAAAGCTTCCTCTATTTCTATATTCAGGAATATTTCTATGCTTTCGTTGTCTTGGGGAATCCACTCTGGAGTAATTACCCTAGTCAAGACTGATTTGCCTCGAGGAGTCTTGGGTTCTCGTCCTATGTCTCCTTGCTCTAGGCCTCCTATCTCATTCTTGGGAATGACATTTTCAAACTCATATGTCATGTCTGGTAATCTCGTAACCACATACATGGTTCCTTGCTTATCAATATAAGAACCCTTTTCAAACTTGACCACTAGGTGTTCAAGTCTGAAGGGTTGATCAAGATTTTTGAGTTGGACAACTGATCGCCTCAGACCATCCTCATAGATGCATGTACCTAATTGGTTGGTCCTAATATACTCCAATTTTGTTTTATATTGTAGTGTTTATAAATAGGCGGTGTTTGAGGTACTTGCAGGTCTCTCCATGCTAAAAGACATTTCTAAATCACTTGTGTCCAAACTTAGCACGTAGGGATAACCACAAAGTTGTTGTGCCCACGACCTAGCTGTATGATTGACACTAGATTCAGAGGATCTTATGCTTTGTATATCCTTACCTAATTGTCTACCAGATCTAAGGTAACTCTCATCTTGATCCAAGAAGTGATAGAGACGATGACCAAGATGAAAGGGAAAAGGACTACAAGCTATGGAAGTCAAGAGGCAAAGCAATGATGCAAGAGATTGGAGAATGCTCCAAACAAGCACCTAGAAGATCAGCAAGAGAGAAGAAACAACCAGAAAGGTATGGATATGATTCAACATTTGTTACGAAGCATTCAATCTACTTGGAAAAAGACTCTATTTCAGAGGAACCCTCAACCTATGAAGAGGCAAAGGGAAACCCTAATTGGGAAAAGGCCATGAACGAAGAGCATTGAAGGAGATGGACACTTGGGATTTGGTTCCAATGTCGCCAAATCAAAAGGTAATTGGTTGCAGATGGGTATATAAAGTTAAAAGAAACTCAGATGGATCAGTCTGCAAGTACAAGGCAAGATTAGTTGCCAAAGGATGCTCACAAACTCATGGTATAGACTATGAGGAAACATTCTCACCAATTGCAAAGATGACTACAATCAGGACATTGATAAGTGTAGCTGCTGCAAGGAATTGGAGACTCCTCCAACTTGATGTGAAAAATGCATTCTTAAATGGTTGGATAAGTGAAGAGGTATACATGTCACAACCACTAGGTTTTGAAAACCCTAATCATCCATCTTATGCTTGCAGACTTAAGAAAGCATTGTATGGATTGAAACAAGCTCCTAGAGCTTGGAATTACAGGTTGGTTACATATCTTCAAGATCAAGGGTTCAAAGCTAGCAGCTCAGATCCTTCTCTATTCATCAAAAGGGATCACAATGAGGTTATCTATCTATGTGTATATGTAGATGATATTATTGTGACAGGTGATGACCTAAATGGCATTCAAAGGATCAAGAGACACATGCAAGAGGAGTTCAAAATCAGTGACCTAGGTGAGCTCACATATTTCCTAGGTATGCAGGTGATATATACAGATGAAGGAATGTATTTGACTCAAAGAAGATACATTCAGGATCTTCTTCTCAAGTTCAAAATGGAGAACACTAAACCTGTAGGTACACCTTTGGAGATGAATCATAAACTAAGTGTTTATGAAGGTGAGAAAATTGAACACATTAAAGAGTATCAAAGCTTGGTAGGTAGCTTGATATATGCTACTCATACAAGGGCAGACATCTCATATAGTGTGGGAGTGCTTAGTCAATTCATGCACTCACCGAGAAGACCACACATGGATGCGGCTAAGAGAGTACTTAAGTATCTCAAAGGTACAATCAACGAAGGTATATTCTATCCTTACTCTTCAGATTTGGATATCAAAATCTACTCAGATGCAGATTGGGCAGGAGCTAAGGATGATAGAAAAAGTACATCTGGTTACTTAGCATTTGCAGGTTCAAAGCTAGTGTCATGAAGTTCCAAGAAGCAACCAACAGTTGCTTTATCTTCAACTGAAGCAGAGTACAGAGGCTTGACCATAGCAACTCAAGAGGCAATATGGTTAAAAGCATTGTATACAGATTTGGGACTTGTGAGTTCCAAACCTCACATATTTGGAGATAATGTAAGTTCCATGCATCTAGCGGCAAATCCTATTTTCCATGCGAGAACCAAGCACATAGAAGTCCATTACCACTTCATCAGGGAGAAGCTCATGGAAAAGGAGATTGACATTTCTTTTGTTCCTACTGAAAAGCAAGTAGCAGATATGATGACGAAGGCACTTGATGGAATAAAGCTTTGTAGATTCAAAGCTATGGCAAGTATTCAACCTATCAAGGAATGAAAACTCAAGCATACTTTAGCTTGAGGGGGAGTTGTTGGAACATCAAGCTTACACTATGCTTGAGGTGGATTTGATCTACATCAAAGGCTATCGCGTCGAAAGAATATCCATTGGAGAGTTCTTTTTCATATGCTCATTTATTGTATTTTTTTGAGAAATTTTTGATGGCTCATTTACTGTTGTAAAAGCCTTGAGCTTTACACATGTAAAGGTAGAAATATAAAGCCAAAATCCCACGAATTTGTGGTGGTTGAAGTTGCATTCAATCAAGCAATCAATCACCTAAAAGTAGATCAAACTAGATCTTCACTTTTCCTAGATTGTAGGAAAGTGAATTGATTCCCTCTAACAACCATTCCCGCCTTCATTTGAATTCAAATTCAACTTGTAAAAGTCGTGGAACACTCCTAGAGGCTATATAAGGACTTGAAATCACTTGTACATTACATGGAAGCAATATACATACACTTGTGACCATCATTGTCTTGCTCCTTCAATTCTTTGCATCATCTTCTTCGCCAACAGTAATCTTGCAGAGGCTGCTTTTCTCTCTACAAAGATCCAAATTGAGTGCAAGATGACTCATTGGAAAGGTATTAGTGTCTAGTTTATGCCTGTAAATTTTCATATCATTTGGTTCTGTAGATTGGGAGAAATCTGAGTTTTTCTGTCTCGGGTTCAATCTCTGCGTATTCCTGAAAAATAGGAAGTACCACCGGTGAATGTCGCATTCATTCCTATAGCATATTTTTCTTATTCCTTATACTTTTGTGGATTCCATACACTCAACCCTATGTGTATCACTCCCATAAAAGGATTTTTTCTAATTGTAATCATGCTGGTCACTATGGGAATTTGAAGTTCATTGTCTCTTCCATAGATAGTAAGTTTTTTTGAGTTAGTCGACCCGCGAACCTATCTCTTTTGTATCGACTCATTCTCCTTGATGCTCCAAAGTACATAGTGTGTTTCTTTGCACTTATAGCATGCCTATAAGGTCTATTTGAGTCTCCATAAGCTCAAGGGTTGGTCTTGTGCCGGTTGGCTTGACCATACTTCATCGCCTCGAAACGCACTTTTCTACCTTCTACAAGCTTCTCCAAGTTCTTTCACTTACCACATTGTATCAGGCTAGGGATGAGGCTCATGTTGCTTACCTCCGAAAACAGTTGGAGAGTGAGCATATAAATTAAGGTGATTCCATGGACAGTTTTCTAACAAAGATCAAAGATTTGAAAGAACAATTGATTTCTGTTAATGAAGTCTTGCCCGACAGTTCACTTGTGCAAATTGTTTTGAATGGTCTTCCCGATTCATATCAGAGGTTGGCTTCTACTCTTCGTTTGATGATGAAAGGCAATCCCAATGCCTTAATATTTAAGGAGTCTCTATTCTATTGTAGGAAGATTTGTCTATT